>CM038717.1:21692572-22892572 GCA_021613375.1 Megaleporinus macrocephalus | reverse complement strand
CGTGCGCTATGAAGACACAGGAGCCTACACCTGCATTGCAAAAAATGAAGTGGGAGTGGACGAAGATATCTCCTCTCTCTTTGTAGAGGACTCAGCACGAAAGACGCGTAAGTAAAGACATTAAAGCTGGTTCTATGTGGGACTGTCTCAATCGACTCATCACAGTTATTAGATTGAAAGTCCTTTAAAAAACTGACTAGTTTTCCTTTTCCCAAAAATAACATGGTTTATTGTTGTTTACTTAAATCTGTTTTTTATTGTTTGATGTCTTTTATGTTTTTCCATTATTTGGAACAATCAGAACAAGCAGGAGATTACCTGATAGCTAATATAATCAATAGTATAGCTGACTCTATTGATTATATTCAGTAATCTAGTAATCATTGTGTTGATTAATACACAGTTCATTAATTTTGATCATTTTAATGCCAAACAATAAAAAAAATCCCAAAAGCTAAAAATATAAGCCTTGCATTAAAAAAATGCATTAAACTATGTATGTGTGTCAGACTCAACATTTCAGTGAGTCACCCTGGATTTAATACTACTTAAGCCAGCTTTACTTAAAGGGGACACATTATGAAAAATACTATTTTTATCCTGATACAACCGCTATTGTCAGCCATACCTGAGTAAATAATTTAAGGCTTTTTGATGGCAACGTCTTAACTGCCATCTACAAAAACCTGTACATGTGTGCTACTCACTTTGTGTCTGACATGAAGCTGGTCACAAAGCCAGCTTTTTGTTTAAATTTCCCTATTTCACTTTAAATAGTGTAGCATCTACATTCTTCCACCTACCTAACTTCTTCTTTGAATTCCCCTTCCCTCTCAGTCTACCTGCTTTTTGTTCATATTACTTGTTCCACATCCAGTGGTGCAGCAGTTACATTCTGGCCCCTTGAGCAAGTTCTGCATCATTTAAGGTGGACTGAGAAAATTTTAATAAGAATTTCAGCCTCATGTGCCAGACTTCCAATCTAGGTCAGTACAACCACCACTGACAACAACATTTCTACTAAAAGAGGTATAAACAGCAACTATCCGTGACAAATCTACATATGAGGGAAATATTGACGTTTAAAAATAATTATGCTTTCTGTTTATTTGTCCTTTAAGCAACAGCTTATACCAGCTAACATCATATATTAATAAAGATTTTTCTAGGAAGCCCTTGTTGTTAATACGTGCAGGATCTACAGTAACATTAATGCTGGTATTTAGTTAAAAGTCTGTAAAAATTAACTTTGTATGATCAATTTTGAATAACTTGAATTTGAAGTGAAAGAAAGTGTACTCATGTCGGCACACCCCATGGAAGAAGGTAAGCAATAACTTGCTATCCTGAGCAAGGAACTCAAACTGGCTGTTCTGAACAGTGCTGAGGTGTTTGATCCTTGTCATATTTGAACAAAAGTATTGCTCAGGCATTTGAAGAAATGGTGAAACAGTGTTAACTTGTGGAATAGGGGTATGTCACCTTTAAACACATTCATTAGAAGCTTGTAATAAACATTTGGCATATTCTCAATTTATCAGTTAATTAATAAACAAAACCTAACTCTAAATAATACTGGTGTAGCCTGTTAACCTGTTTGCCCACCTGTCCAATCAAAGCTGTTTTAATCTAATATGCATTACATTTATAACAACAAACTATGAAATTTACTTTATGAATATGAACTTTGGGCACTCCAGATATGAAAACAACAACTGAATTTTCAGTAATTAACTTTAATTAAATAATTGAAATAGACTTTATTAAGTATCCACCATAAATCAATGTATTATGGAAATCCTACAAGGTATATAACTTTAATCATTGTCAAGAAGGCTTTCAGAGTCAGTTTTCAGAGGAGAGAACATTGTGCAGTACATTTCTTCATTTAATTGGTCCAGTTAATGTTATATATGAAAGCTTGCTACTTAATTCATTCAAGCACGGGATGTTCCTTGAAACATGCCAAATGCTTCTGGGACAAACGCTTAATGTCTTCCTGGCAAAGGGAGTAGCGTAAGATGTGTGACAAGGCAAATAGTTTATGGAACCACTCAACCTTAGGAAGCTAATTGGAAAAAAGGAAGAAGTTTACCAAAAGTAAAAGCTGTTAAACTGTTTTGCCTGTTTAGATGTATAACTTTTGACCGTTATTGATGGACATGGCCCACATGAAATATGGTGGCAGTGCTATTTATAGGCAGAGCTGGTCAGTAAAAGCGCAGAGGTTTAATTTCCATATTTCCCTAGGCACAATGCCTTTCTAATCACTGGGATATCTTTCATACTGCTCTCAGTGTTATGTTATCAAGAAATATTTATGAAGTAATTTCTGTAATGTCTTACAGCATCATCAGACAAGGATTTTTTTCCTTTAGCATGCTCACTTATTCTAAGGGATATAGTGAGGGAATAAAATACTAGTAACGATTAATCAGGCTGGAACAACTGTATGATGCAGCAGAATGGAATAGAATAGAAACCTCATGAAAAGATTTCAACAGCACCTGACAAAGATCTATAAAGTACTCCTAAAATGTGCTGTTCAGCTCACTTGCAGTTTAATGAAAACTTTAAGCAGGTAGTTAAAACAGTTTTGATCCCATTTGTTAAAACAGATAATAATCTGAATATAGTTCATATAAATGATCAACCTTTTATTAAAGCATATTTTATTCTCAACCTCTAATAAAACTTGAGCACATGACAGCATTGTAACTCATATCCCATAATTTTCTGGCATACTGCCTTAACTCTCACTAGTATAATTTGTCCCTTTGAAATGTGGTCAACAAGAGGAAAAAGGAGGGACTGCAGCTGTGGTCATTGCATGGGTATATCTGAGTATGAGCTTGAAAGGCTTATTTTTAAAATGCATCTGTTATTGTCTTTTCTTTCCTTATATTTTCTCGGACACTGCAGTGGCAAACATTCTATGGCGGGAAGAAGGTAGTGTAAGAATTACTTTTTGTGTATAATCAAGTAACTGTGTGTAGTTCATTGTTTATCAGATTGCACCAGTAGATATGTGATTGAATTCATGAATGGAGTAAGATTTGTGTCCCACTGAAAAAAGCAAATAAGTATGTTAAGATACATTTTAAACACAGGGTATGTGTCAACCTATGTGCATGCTTCAGATAACTTGCAGCAATAATTAATAATCTATCGCATTTTGGCTAAAATCAGTTACTGTATTGTGAAGTTGAAGTGAAGTGTAAGTTGACTGACCCTACGAATAGGTGACAAGCATTTGTTTTGCCATCTTTATGACTGACAATGAATGCAGGTCTGGTCCCAGAGGTTTCAGTTTCATTTTCACCAGCATGAGCTAACAAAAAGTTCCAATGTGTGACAGCTGGGCTTATGACCCAGAATGCCTTGGGTCTGTTTGCTTTCAAATATTTACCATTTCTTTAACACAGCAACATTCTTCAGTTTGACATTTCTTTCAAATAATCATCAATCATGTAACGATTTTGATGAGTGCCTTTTAATTTTGTTAGTACAGAGATATCCCCACCAGTGTCCCTCCACTGAAATCCCGTCTCACTAGTGGTATTCATCTTTATTTCGCAGCAGCATGTAATTATGATGAGTGTTAAGTTGAATTGGTGTGAAAGTCACATAAATTCCGATCCTCCTGATTATATGCACTGTTGCTTATCAGACATCTATCGAATTTCAGTACTTGTTTGTGTAATTCATGTAATTCATTCACCAACATGTCCCATGCTGTTTATGCTGCCACAGAGACACATCTGTACCACAGATGAATAGATCAGATTTGTGCCACTTGTATCTGCTAGCCTATGGCCCCACCCTCCATATCTACACTTTATCCTTAATATATAATCATTATAATATGCATGAGCCAGTCATTGCCAGAAAGTGTGTTTTAGTTGTGTCCTACTACATTCACTTAACATAGTGATCTAAACACATTCACCCATATAAAATAACTGATAACTGACTCCAATAGGAGTGCATAATCCGGATGAAGAAATGTAATATTGATGTTAAATGGTGAAGTCTTTTCATAAGAACAACGCTGTTACCTAAATTAGAGATTAAAAAATATATTGAATTAAAATAAATAAAGTAAGTCAGTGTGATGTTCATAATGTTGTCATGCCATTAACACCGATGCTGTCTATCCACATTGTGCATTTGCAAACTCTATGCCAAAACAACTCAACCAGACAACTATTATTATGACCCTGTTATTTCCTGCTATTGTTCCTGCTTCTATCTATCTATCTATCTATCTATCTCTAGATCTCTAGTAAGCATAGTAAGCAAAGTTAGCATCACACTTTATGCAATTTAACTTTCTTTGCGTCATCATCCAGTCACACTGATGTTATCTTTGTTCAAAATCATTTTTTTTTCAGATTGTCTTGGCATAATTAGTTTGCTAATGTTAGCAAATGTGGTGTTATTTTTGTTACTTTGAGCTATCACACCAGGTCTTATCAGAACTCTGTGCAAGCTATAATGCTAGGCTACAGCCTACCCACACATATTTGGCAGGAAAACAGATAAACATTCTAGTTCTGATTAGTTGGATGTTGTTTACGGAGACACTGGGTACAAGTTTTATTATGTTTTTACATTTATGCTAAGTCACCACAGCACTGATGCATAACTGAACTTGTGATTTTATCTTAAGTACTTGCAATTTAACTATCACAGCTGTTTGTCTCTAAAAACTAAAGCACAGTAGGGACAGTACCTAATAAAATATGTTGACAGTGTAGTCCTACCAATCCGGCACCATGTTTGGGTTAGACATTGTTCTACTTTGGGCAAACAAAGCTTAATTCCAGAGTTATTCCCCTTACTTTACATACTTGACACCACAGGTGGAGATATAGATTATTTAAATGCACTTATATTTTAAGGTAATTTGTTAAGGGTATTAGTAGATGTGTTCAGTATCTGCCTTTTTATTATGAACTTGTTATTTGTTGTTTGTTTGTTTTTTTTATGTTAGGATGCCCACTGCATATCTAAGTTTTATTCTTTTCACTGTATACCTACTTTATTTATAATAATGTGCTGTATTTATATATAGTTGAACACAGTTTGCACAACAGTATAGTTACAAACTTTAACATTAGCAGTGTAATGTAATTTGAAGATATGTTGTGATAGGGCTACCAAGTAAAATAACAGTCTATAGATTATCATATATAGATAGTGCGATTGAGCCCAAGAGAGCAAGTTTCTGTTAGTGAATTGCTCAGAGCTGGCAATAGGTATTCTCCTAGTTGAGCTCTCCTATGACATTGTCTTAAATATGTGGTGATGCTTTAGGTTTCTCAGAGGAAACGTACTGGTCTTCACCCGCTCTAAGGGGAACATTTTTGGGGAAGCCCTAGCTAATAGGTGGAACTGACCCTGACAAAATCGGGTAAAATCCAGATGTATTGTGCTAATTTAGTTAAATCTGTGTTAGAGAATAGAACAGCCAAAGACTCAGGATACTACTTCTGCTGTGGCTAGTAGGTTCCGACAACTTTGGACAGCCAGTTCAGGTTTACAGCTGAGCTTTTATTCTTCAGTCCATTTGAAACAAAGAGTGAAATGAAGGTGTTGAGAAATACGTCAACATAGATTTCTGACTGTGGCACGGTAGTTGTCAGCCTCAGCACCACCAATAACATACGCAGCCTATCTGAGAACTTATCTTTAACACCTTGTCTTTTTTGACAGCATGACAACTCCGCTGTCAGGCTAAGCATAACTCTGCTAGTGTGCACCTGCTAATTAGCAGCTGTTGTTTGCCGTCAGGTGACAAACCTGCAACTGCACTAGTTGGAGCCAATTTCAGAACCATTATCCACAAGATATTTTAATAGTCTGCCTAGCTTTGTGACAACTGCAGTTTTATACTGTTTTCTTCTCTGATGGTTCCAAACTGTGTTTTGCAGCTTGTAAATGTAGCATTGGTTAAAACGTGTTGACAATTGTTGATTTGGATATATGCCTCTGTTTCTTTTACATGTCAGGTCTGAGTGTGGGAAATATGTTCTATGTATTTTCGGACGAGGGGATCACTGTGCTACAGCCTGGTGACTGTGAGATTCGTCGACTTATCAGGCGGAGTGAGAGGATTGTAGCCAGCTATGTGAGTATTTCAAAATAAATAAAAAGAATCAAAAGAATAAATAAAAATTAAATAAAATTATCTGATAGTGAAATACTACCTTATACTTGCCATGTTAAAGTTGGATCAACAATTAATATACAATGAGGAAAAGGTGTTTGTTAGGTTTTAAAAGTAACAAATTAAAATGAATGGAAATTAAAATGTAATTAAAATTGATTCACAAACCCAATGTCTCCATGGAAATTCATGTATTTTGTGACAACAGTTAAGACCTACCAGTTATTAAATTACTCTAAAGCAATTTCTGAATCTCATAAAGTCTCTTAACAGGAATTGTTTGGGTGACTGTCAACCATAAAAATGATTAAAAACAACTCTTTTTGAGCCGGAGATGGACAACAGTGCACCATTGAATCATGCAGAAGAACCTGATCCAGTGGTCATTAATAATAGTAATTTTGATAATTAAAGTATTGTATATCAGACCAGTCACCATTGGTAAATCTGAATGCTGTCTGTAAAGCTGACAACCCAAGCTATATTTTGTAGGAAGGAAGATATCATCTTACATCTGTATGTATTTATTGTTGTCATTTTAATGTTCATAGTTTGTCAGACTCATAAAATAATTCTGTCAAATTTGCATTGTTCCTTGTCCACTGTTACAGAAGGCTTATAGCAGGGTTCATGTAAGAGCATTTGTATATAGGTGTGCATATCTTAGTTCTTTATCAAGGAGGACTACAAGCTCGAACTAGGTAGTCAAAAAACTTTGGCTGCAGAAAAAACAATTATTAAAATTGAGCAGACTGTTTGTCAGGTCTCAAAATAATGATTTTAAACAGTACTCCCATGTCCAGCCCAAATCAGATTTTTGGCATATCCAGATTGTATGGACAGTCTGAGCAAAAAAAAACATATGAAACCTGATTTTGGCGAGCCAGATCCAAACACATCAAGTCAGATATTTTTGATTTAAGATTCCCAGTCCAGGCTATTTGGTGGGAAGTTCTTCCCGTGTAGGTTGATTGGTCACTCTAAATTGGCCGTAGGTGTGAGTGTGTGTGCGAGACTAAGAATGAAACTAAGACATCTGTCTTATAAAGTCTGTTACTTGGAAATGAGGCTTCATAACAGTGACTTAAAGGTTAAGCAGATTTAAACTGATCTAAATGTATCAGAGAGGGACAGAATTGAGTCCATCATAAGTACAATATTTTACAATCACCCTGTTCTGACTGTCTCCCTTTGCCTTTGAACACTACAATTCAAGTTGCAAGCATTGTAGTTTACACTTTGAATTTATGTAAACCTACATTTTAAAAGTAATCAGGTTTAGTCGATTAATTAAACTCACATTTTGATAATGTCTATTTTATTTGCATGTTTTTAGGAGGAGATGTGTCCCAAAAGCGAGGGTATTACATCTCAACCCTGTGTGTGGGCCTCAGCAGTCAGTGTGAGAGACAAATATATCTACGTCTCCCAGCCTCTTCACAAGCGACTGCTGGTCATTGATACTCAAGCACAAAAAGTGGTGCAGGTGAGTACTATTACTTCTTAACTGTGACCTTAACATTACTGCCTTGTTTAACATCAAATACTGTGACCCAAGAACTGTTTTTTTTAATAATGATTCTTTCGTTCCAAATTTGTGAAGAACATTTGTATTTGTTCATACATTACATTGCATAATTTGCCATATGTATATAACAGAAAATTTTAGCATAATTACAAATGAAAGCATGAATAGAATAATTTCTAAATAATTAATCTATTATCGTAGCCTATTATTATAGTTTATTATCAATAAATAACTGATATATATATATATATATATATATATATATATATATATATATATATATATATATATATATATATATATATAGTAATAAAATGTATATATATTGCACATCTTGATGTTCTTGGCTCAAATTTCATTGTAAAGCACAGTGAAATCAGAGTCCACCATTTCAATTCCCCTTTAATTTCTGGTCAACAATCATTAAGTTATAAGTCAGTAGGAAACAAATTTTACAGAAAACTACACAGAAGCCTCCAGCATTAAATACTGTACTGCATCCATCAGTTTACTTTTACGCACCCTGCTGCCATTTTAATTCGTCCATTTTTCCAATCTTGAAACCAGTTTCACTGTGTGCGTCTAACCAAAGCTGTTCCCAAAGGAGCCGCTGACATTCTGTTCCCCTTCAAAGATTGTCAAAAAGCTAGTTGTTGAGGCATCTGTGTTTGACTTTCTGTTAAATATATGTTGTCTGTTACTCGTTTAATTTGTATTAATCGGCAATTTTGACTGCAAATGAAATAAGTAAAAGGTGGTCTCTGACTTTTGCACAGCTCTGTGCATGTACAAAAGTTCCCGGTTATGCTTTATTGTTGTCTGACTAGGTAAATATTTTTACTCATTTGTGTGAGGCAAAGAATCTGGTTAGGATTGCGACAGAGAGCGATGTTGTGAGGTGGAGGGCAAAAGTGAAAGACTGCAGCTATGCACTAAGACAGAGAGAGAGAGAAGGTGACAGATTTAAGAGTTGGACAGAGAGGTTTTCCAACAAGCAGGAGAGATACTGCTGAGATACTATGTGTGATGCACACACAACAACTTGCTGTGCATGCGTATGTGTGTGTGTGTGTGTGTGATGGGGTTGCAGGTTAATGCATGCCTTCGGGTCTGAACAGGCCCCTTGGCTCAACCACTCAGAATAACTATTTTAGGCTGGATACTCCCACCAGCTAGCAAATAACACCTGCACTGCTCTGCAATCATGTCTGGACAATCATTTGACAAATGATTGTACTCCTACTGCAATCCCCTCTTGATGAGTCTTCTCCTCCATAACTTATATGAGCGCTGTTCATTAAGCAAGTCTATAAATCAGTGCAATATTCCATTTTCATTAAAACAAAAATACCTTTTTAACATTTTACCTGACATGTCTCATGTGATGCAAACTTAACTGTCCATACAAGTTACAACACAGTAATTAAATAATTATACACTATTATACACTACAGATACAGTTGTATGCAAAAGTTTTAAGACCTCTCTTCAAAGTACATGTTTACTACATATGCCAAGTAAGAGGTTCACACATCCTCCACAGAGACAGTATAAATCTTTGGCCAAAATTTTATTTTCTAGGTTTAAAATATTGGGCAGAAGATAAAACATGAAATATAACATGACTTTAATACATGCTATATTTTATGTTTTTCTTTTGAATATATTTAATTAATATAATTATTTAAAAAAAAACGACTATGGGTAAATGAAATAAAGCAAATTTGGAATCATCTGTGGTATTGATAGTTTATAATGGGAGGTGAGACGAAGGAGGCGGATACATACACAATAGTCTTTTGTTATGGATCACAGAGGAAATAAAACCAAAGAAACAAGAATACTAGAAAACAAAGAAGCACTGGGAGCAAGGCTAGGAAAACGGACATGGGAACCGAGAAACAGGACAGAGGCAAAATTAACAACCCCTGCAAGGAGCAAACAAAGTGAATAAATATACACAGGAAATGAGGAACACACTGGAACACTTAGACACAAACACGGAACAGGTGAGGCGTGGAGACAAGTACGGACACATGACCAAAGCATAAATAATAGCACATAGGAATGCCAAGGGAATGAAAACAAAAACATAGACATACTGAACAAAGCAGGGCGTGACATAGTTATTGCAATTTTATTCAGTAATAGCTTCTACAGTGATAGTAATAATATTTACAGTGTAGACTGCAATACTAAAAGTTTTCATTTTATATGTGCAATTTAATTTTTCTTAGAGATAGCAGTTAAACAAAGATGCCAAAACAATGTTTTTTCTTAGTTTCATGTTATTGTTTATTTAACAGAAACATTGCACATGGTATGGGAAATACAACTGTTTAAAAGTTTAATGGCATAGCTTGCAAAATGAGTGTTAAAAAACTTTTAACATTTAAGATGACAACTTAACTGGATAAAGTGTCCACTCATACCAGCACATTAACACACCACCACCACCTCAGTATCAATGCAGTGCTGAGAATGACACACCACCCAAATATTATCTGGTAGTACTGTGGAGGTCCTGACCATTAAAGAATAGGGTAGCAAAGTATGTAGAGAAACAGATGGACTACAGTCTGTGATTGTAGAACTGGAAAGTGCTCCTGTATGGTAAACGGAGCTAATAATATAGATAATGCATGTAAATACATGGATAGTTTTTTTGTGTATGTATGGTTTTTATATCACTCCTTTAAGCCCACAGGAAATGCAGTCCAAACAATCAGGCCTCTGATTCTCTGGTTAACTCTCACTGCCTAATCACGTCTCTAGTGGAACTATGTAATCTCCTCATATGGCAGGTCTGGCAGCTTTATTTGTACCACTCTTAACAAAGACAAGGAGGGTTAGGAGCCCTGAAGCCTAGAGAGATTGCAAGAACCATTGAAGCATTAGAAAATTTCATGTTTCCAGCTCAATTTCCGGATTGTGTTGCACACACACATATTAATGAAATGAGGATTTTTTTTGTCTGAACATTCCAGTCACTGTTCATATATAGTACTGTGCAAACATCACCATTCTTTAATTTAATTGAGGGAGGTCTACTATATTATTGGTATGTCTGCCCACCGGGGCACAATAGGGTAAACATAATAGTGTTAGTGAGGCAAGCAAAAATGATAAAAACTATATTTGCTCAAAGATTATATAGAAACAAATGATCATTTCTTTCTGTTTTATTGGATACACATTTCAAAACAATGTTAAGACCCATTTAAACAAAGTTAAAACTACTACCACATGCCTTTGGACAATTTTTGTAGAGACAGATATATTCTAAAAATGTGGAAGCTGCTGTAAAAGTGAGTTTTTAGAATGAGCCATGCCAGTCAGTCTCATTGATTTGAAGCCCACTTACATCAGTTTTGAACATTAGCCAAAGGTCATTGCCCTCAGCTTAGTATGAGTGGCACGTAGCCAGTAGAAAAAAGGGGTGTGCCCCCCATTAACCAACACACTTCTCTGTTACGCATCAGCGAGAGGTGGACAGCACGCTGGCCCTGATTGCAGAAGTGGTTAATCCACTTGTTGTGCCCACCGTTTTGGGCCCACAGCTCAGCTCCCATGTGGCTGCAGCACTCAGGAAAAGTCAATGGGGTCTGCAAATGGTTTCAACAGTTTAGCACGCTAAAACTATGTTTGCACTATCAATATAACAAAAAAGTTTTCTTATTTTCAGAAAAGACTTGGAAACTAGGAAAAATTCACAATAAGCCAACCTTAATCTAAATTAAACCTATTTTAAATGGGTTTTTACATTTTATTGATAAAAAATAGAAGCAAATATTAACCTTATTTCAAAATAAATTAAATTCAGCCTATTTTAAATGGGGTTTTACATTTTATTGATAAATAATAGAAGCAAATATTAACCTTATTTTAAAATAATTAAGAACATTTTAACTGCTTTATTCAAAGTACAGAAATAAATAACAAAAACATTTGTAGACTTAATAGGCAATACTTTAGATCTTTAATAGCTTTTGTTCTCCAAAGTGACTAAATAAATAAACAAACAGGACATCTTTGCTTCAAAACCCAACACTGCAATCCAAATTGGAGAAAAGTCAAAAGAAGCAAAATTAAACAAAACAGAAGTCTCTAAAACTTAAGGTTATAAAATTAAAGTGAAAGTTACAGATCCAAAAACTCAAGATCTGGTAGACCACAAAAAGCTGTCACTGAGAAAATAAGCTAGATAAAAAAGAAGAAAATGTTTGTGTTTTCCGAACAATGTACCAGCAACTCCAGAGTCCAGACCTCAAGATCAGTGAACGTGTTTGGAATTACTTTTCAGAAGCAGAAAATGCGACCAACTTCCAAGATTGAACTTTGGAGGTGTGAAAAAATATATATAATAAAATTAATTTGGAAAACTTTGAAAGTTGTAATTAAGGAACAGCATGGACATACTAAATATTAAATGATATTACATTTAATTGTTAAAGCTTCTGTGTTACTTTCTGGTAAATCAAAAAAAGAAACATTCTATTATATTATTGGACAGTATTGTACAGGTATTCACAGGCAACCCAAAAATGTCTTATTTGGTATTCTCTCTTTTTTCCATTACAGGCTGTGGAAACAGACCCAGTGCCTGTAAAGCTCTTCTATGATAAGTCCCATGACCAGGTATGGCTGCTGAGCTGGGGGGACATACAGAAGACCCACCCTACATTACAGGTGCAGTGGAGGATGCTGAATGTTTCACATAATGGGGAAAAAATCTAATACAAATGCATAATCTTTTCACATACTTCAATTGGTTTTCTAATATTTTAGTTTCTAAAAATAATAAATATATTTTATATTAAAATGTGTAAAAGTTTGTTACCAAGAATGTTACACATGTCTTGTTTTGGTGAGTTCACACATGTATGACAAGTAACATACTAAACAGCCTGGACATTACTACTACTAACAAATATTAAACTACAAAAAATTAATCAGCACTGTACGTCTGGGGAAAAAGCTGTTGGCATATCTGTTTATACCAGACATGGGACTAAGTCACTAAGTTTTAAGTAAAAAGTAAGTCTCAAGTCTTGACAATCAAGTCCCAAGTCAATACAAGGAAGTCTCGAATCAAGTCCCAAGTCTTAAACTTTGAGTCCTAGTCAAGACACCAGACGTATTGTCATTTCACTATTTAACACAATTGATGCAGTTGATTAGTAGTATATTAAACTGACATTAATATAACATTAACGTTTTTAAAGTTTGTATTATAACAAAAATAACTTGCATATGAAATTAGATCATTTCTAATCACTTCTAATTACTAATTACCCCATTACCAGTCCATTACTGAGTTAAAATAGGTGTTGAAGCAGAACAAAAACCTTGGCCTCAAAGGCCAAAGTTGAGTAACACTGCACTATATGGAAGTATTAGTACACATTACACCTACAGGATTTTAATATCATCACATTCTAAACCCATAAGCATTAATATATGGCCCGGGTCTTTGCGGTTCTAACAGCATGTGTGAACTCTGCTGTAGCTCTGCATGTACTGATCAGTGTTTGGCACTTTTCTGCACTACTTGAACACTTCTTGTCTGAAATGCTGTGGTTCCTAAATGCTTTAATTTTTCAGTAAAATTCAGAGTGGACGATGGAATATCTAGGAGGGATAACAGAGTCGCTAAGGTTGCTAGCTTGTTAGCCAGCTAGCTAGCTAACTGCTATATGTGAAATATACATAGCAGAGACTTACTCTTCTTTGTGCAGCCTCAAAAGTCGAACAAAGGTTGAAGTGGTTGTAGCTCCATCTGTGATCTTGACTCCACATGTCCTGCATGTCGGCGTTCTTTTTTATTTACTACAGCATAATTTTTGTAGCTGAACGGGATTATTTTTGGGAGCATGTTGCTCTTCGTTCTGCACAAATTCAACAGTGGCGCCCCACCAAAGCTTCCCGTGATTGGCTGCAGAATTTCACTTGTTGCTAGGTTACGGATAAACTGAGCTGCGCAGCTCAGCTCCTTAGCGTTACAGCACCATTTAATACAAAATTTTCCAGTCATTTGCTTAATTTTTCTTTATTTATGGTCCGAATGCCATTGGCTGATGGCACATAGTTTCATGACTGACTGCTCACTTCGACACACCTCTCAAACTACAGCAAACATGGTGGACGCAGAGGAGCCGACAGAAGAGAGAGATTGATAAGACTTTGGTTTATCTCACTTACAGTAATGATTTAAGAGTCTTATCACTTCTTATCAGCACGTATTCACTCGTTCCCGCTGCAGCTCGCTCAGTTAGGCTCATATATTCGGCAGATTTTTGCGTTTGGCCGCTGCTTTACAATCGCTGCTGTGCTCACAATCAAACAAACAGCCTTTAAATCTCTGAAATGACATTTTGTAAGTGGTGGTGAAGCAGAGAACAACATCACTACATTTCCCCACAGTTTCCCATCTTTCCATTTCTAAATAGGTCGAAGCGACTATAAGTGCGGTACACTTTACAAACGTACAACCTAATGATATATACATACAAATCACTTATAGTGTACAGAGTAACTTCATATCTCTACATCATATGGCTGTCATAACAGTGGTAATTTAATACTTCAAATTCAACCAAGTCTTATCCAATTATAATATAATAGCAATTCATTATGTAGCACTTACTACAAATATTAAAAAGGAAGTTATTTTTGTTGGACCAGAACTAGGTTCGTAAAAGAGCAGTAATTGATTAAAGAACAATTGACCAGAGGAGAACGGAGAAAACACCACAGACCAAAAGTTAAATTTAGAATTGCCGGCTTTATAAAGAAATAAAAAAAATAAGTAGTAGTAGAATTGTGTTATTTAAGAAATAGGATCCTTAAAAAGACATCACAGACAAACATATAACATAGAAAACAACTGCATATAAATGCAAAGAGAATCAACAAGAATCTGAGGTTTACTCAGTTACCCTTTAAGTTAAGAAAACCCAATGTTTTTTTCTTAACCTCAAGTTAACTTAAACTTAGTTAGTTTTAGTAGTTTAGTTAGTCTCTCAGTTGAGCTCTTATTAGTGTTCTAGTGTAAGCTTGAAATGATTAGGTTTCTTTTAATTACCCATCTTCAGTGTGAATCAACTTAGGCCTATTTTGTCATAACTAGATCAAAAGCATTTGGTATTACCCTCTATCAGTAAGTTATTACAACCAAAACATAGGGCATCTCACTAAGCCCACATGAAAAGTTAACACCAGTAAATGCAGTATCAATCAACCTTACAGTTAAACACATTCAAAGTATGTACATAAACATGAAACCTAAAACGGTTAACTGTATCAATGTCCATTAAATCAAGTCCTTAGTGTTAAACAGTCCTTTAGCAAAATGAGAGGGAGACGTTCCCTTTCACTCAGCAGCGCGAGCACTACACGCGCTGCTCACGTGATCCAGAGGAAGAAATAGCGGCTTAACTTGAACAGTCTTACCGCGGTTCGTGATAGTTCAGCAGCGCGAGCACTCCACGCGCTGCTCACGTGATCCAGATGGAGAAATAGCGACTCAACTTGAACAGTCGGACCGAGGTTGGCGATAGATCCTCGGCAGTGGAAAAGAATAACAAAGCCGAAGCTGCAATGTTCACTCTCCCGAATGGAGGAAAAAAACGTTTCTTTCGACGCACAAACACTCAGTCCAGTCGTAGTTCCTAGCTCCGGTGGCTCGCCATCTATTTTCCCTGATCACGTGCTGAACGCGTGATCCACAAAAACTTTACTTTTCTCCGTGCTTCTCGAGAGTAATTAAAAACTAAAACGCTGAACAAAACCACAGTCTATCGACATAGACAGAAGGGTAACCAAAACACTTACATAGACAAAACAAATCACCAAATACACTTAAATTTCTCTCTTTTTACTGGAGCTACTCTCAAGCGTGACTTCACCCGTTCTTGCTTCCTCGATTCTGCACGAGAATCCACCGAAGAGAACGACTAACAATGCTGTGATTGGCTGATAGACATGACCTTTCAACTTCAACCAATGATAAAAGAAATTACCAAAACCATGAAATAATGTTTTTAATTTTATTTATCTATTTTAGATGTTTTTAATATCACTAAAGTAAATTATTTAAATGATGAATTTCTGCTTGATATTTATTCTTATTTATTAACTATTTAATACCCAATGTCTATTTTCACCTGGGTTACAATTACTTTTAATAAATAACTAAATATTAACCAAAGCATATCATACCAAAGCAAAGATGTTTGTAAGATGTATATTAATAACCTACACATGATTCTATTTTACAGCAGGCTGATGTGTGTCTCAGTAAAGTTTTAGAAGGTTTTGGTTTAGTCTGTATGTATGTCTGCATTGTTTACCACAGCTCTGTAAAAGTAGCAGATTTTAACATAATCTGTGTATTTCAACTTCAAGTATTAAATAACACATACAGATTCGTCTCTGAATGTTGTATGTTATTGAACAGTACTGCACTTTATAGACGGTCCCTTATCGTCTTTAGCGTTGCTTCGACCTATTTAGATAGAAACTACTGGGAGAAATAGATGGGGAGCTGTGGGGAAAAGTAGTGATCGTACTTTAGGTGAGTCTTTTCAAGTCTTAAAGCTCAAGTCTGATTCCAAGTCCAAAAAATGTATAAAACATGGAATTTGATTAGAGGTGCCCAACCCTTTGCATCTGACATTTAACACATGTTTAGGACACATGTTCCTTTTTGAACAATTTATGATGAGCTGCCAAGATTCTTATTAAGGATCTAATTCAAAGTTCTTCTATTTCAGATGTACAGTGACAATATGCTGTGTTTGGGTGCAGTGTTCTGTTTGGTCACCAGTTACATTTTTTGTTTGAATTTCTGAAATAGACAGTGAACCACCTGTGTTAGAAAGTGATGTTAGCACTTCCTGCTATTTAACGGCAGAGGGTGTGAATACTGAATATGTGTTTTGAGGGACTTGGGCAGTCTCTCTGTTGTCTTACTTTTGGGACAGCCATTGCCATCATCCTGTTTATGGCTTCTCTGAATTGTGAGAAGGCCACAATAGGCGGGGGAGCGCTGTAGGACTCAGCACCTATTATTCTCTGTCTTTCACCAAGGAAAAATCCCATTAAAATGTTGTAAGGTCCACTGTCTCTGCTCTAGTGATAAAAACACCTTATTAACAAGGGAATCTATGTAAGTACTTGTACAGGTTTCCCGCTCATTATTCTTCATGGTTTCTTCTCATTCACGCAAGAACTGCAAGGACTCACATAAAGACTTGGACTAAGACAGGCTCTTTTATCACCTCCCAGCTTGTTTAATTCATATTTTTACACAACATGTCTGGAAAAAGTCCTTGTTCATCCTTGCACACTCATTCTGCCCACACAGAGCATGCAACAATGCTCAATAGTAATGAATTATTTCCACAATAGGCATGAATCACTCAAAAATGCTAAAGAGCTGATTTTGCAGAGAAGCTGCATAACGGCCTGTAGGGCATATGGATCCTCACCACAAATAAATGGCTTGATAATGTCATGATCGTTCAGAACACGGGTAATTGACCTGGGCACCGGCAATTTGCTGAGGCTAGAGGCAATACTCTCACTCGAGTAGTGCAATATCAAACCGAGCATTTTTTTATAAATGAGACAATATCCTTAGTCAAACATCTGAATTTGATTGTCAATTCATTAGATTAAACAAACGAGCAAACTGCAAGCGTTAAGGGAGATAAAACAGCATTTTATTAGCTTGGCTCAGGTCCCATAGTCCCATAGTTCGCCGATGATACAACTGTGCTGGGTCTCATCAGCAAAGGCGACGAGTCAGCATACAGGGAGGAGGTACAGCAGCTGACAGACTGGTGTACAGTCAACAACCTTCACTGGAATGTAGAGAAGACCAAGGAAATGGTTGTTGACTTCAGGAAATCAAGACCGGACCACTCTCCGCTTAACATCAACGGCTCCTCTGTGGAGATCGTTAAGAGCACCAAGTTCCTTGGTGTCCACCTAGCGGAGAACCTCACCTGGTCCCTGAACACCAGCTCTACAGCCAAGAAAGCCCAGCAGCGTCTCTACTTCCTCCGGAAGCTGAGAAAGGCCCGTCTCCCTCCACCCATCCTCACCCTCTTCTATAGGGGAACCATAGAGAGCATCCTAAGCAGCTGCATCACTGCTTGGTTTGGGACCTGCACAGCCTCTGACCGCAAGTCCCTCCAACGCATTGTAAGGACAGCTGTGAGAATCATCGGAGTCTCTCTCCCCTCTGTCTTGGACATTTACACCACCCGCTGCATCCGCAAAGCAACCAGCATTGTGGATGACCCCACCCACCCTTCACACAGACTGTTCTCCCTCCTGCCATCAGGAAGAAGGTGCCGCAGCGTCCGGTCCAACACGACCAGACTCTGCAACAGCTTCTTCCCCCAAGCCATCAGACTTCTCAACACAACTCAACGTCTGAACTGATATCTTTCTCCAACCATTTACCCCAGATAAAAAAAAGGGAAGCATTTTTGCACAAAGCATTGCACTAATAACTTTACTACCTCACTGGACTCTATTTATTACACATTGCACAATTTGCACACAACCAGCAATTATTTATTATTCTCTGTCTGTACTGTGTTGTGTTGTCTGTCCGCACTTGTTTGTTTGTGTTGCACTTGTGTCTGTATGCACTGTCTATGTTGCACCATGGTCCTGGAGGAACGTTGTTTCGTTTCACTGTGTACTCTGTATGTAGTTGAAATGACAATAAAAAACCCACACCACTAACCCACACCACTGCAAGTGTGTTTTTTCACAGGAGAAAGAGAACTGGCTTGTTTGCATTCATAAGCAACCGCACTGCTTACCTTTTAAACACTGAATTTCCAACATCTGTTGTGCACAAGGCTGAAAGATGATTCTGGAGTTCTCACAGCATCATAGTCAAAGGCATTTTTGAAGTGTATAACTAAAGATCAGAATGCAAGTTGTAAAGGAAGGAAAAAAATCATGTAATCTTAAAATAATCACAGTCTGTAGTTTAAATAGTCTGCATTCTATGGTTTTAAAGTAATGCGTATGTCAATGTTCCATTTAATTTATTTGTATTTCAGAAAAGTTCATAGGGCTACATAACACGTGCATAAGTCTTTCACAACAGATTAAACCTGCATAGGCATTTATGAATATTTATTTCAAAACACATCGGGTTATTGCTTGCTGGGGTAAAATAACATCAACACTGACAAAAGCAGCCTTTTTGGCAGCTAGAATTGGAATAAGTATTTACAAAAATTCCTGTACATGTATGCCAGTTGTCATGAAAGGTGTATGCAGGTATCATGTGGCCTTGCAGCCTTAGATTTCTCTGGGCACTTTGAGAATATCAGCTGTGGTATAACTCAATGTATCTAGACACCGCTTCTATTTAGCTACTTTAGGGTACGCCATTGAACACTTGTTCAATTCTGCACATAATTGTAATCTCCACAGAAAAGCATTGCCAGTAGAATTTAATTCTTTGGAGCAGCAGTACATGAACTTGCAATGCCTGGTGTCATACTAAGGGGGAATAAAGGTCTACAGCGTTGGTCTGTGGAGCAGTGAAACTGCCTTCTGGAGTGACAGAGCAGCACTCAATACTTCTAAGATTAATTGGTGTGATCAAGAACTAGTCCTCCAACATCAGTGCCTGACCGCTATAATGTTGCTATGGCTAAATGCAGATCTTCACAGCAATGTTCTAACATTTGGTGTACAGTTTTCAAAGAAGAGTAGAGGCTATTACAGCAGCAAAGATTGGGGCAAACTCCTTATTAATATGCTTCATTTAAGAGAATCTTAAAGAAGTCTTTGATTCAGAGGAAAACAAAAAAAACTGCTGCAGCCATCTATAAAGTCCACATATTTCCAAGGTCATGGGATGCTTTGCAACATAATCATCTTAATGTACAAACTAATTAAAGAAACATCAAATAAGCAATGCTAAATGCAGTAGAGTCACAGACTTCCAAGTCCCTGATAATGATGGATTACAATGCTCAATCTACCAGACTGGCTTTCAAACAAATACAAATCTGCTTCACTAGCTGGCAACTGGCAACTGAGGCAATGTTACATGTGGAGCCTTTTTTAATTGCAGTTTTCATTATAGTACTGTCAGACGGCAAACTTTTCACATTTCAAGTAATTAATGCTGAGATTTGGGCTCTGAGGTGGACAGTCCATTCTTCCTAGAACATCATCAGCTTTTTGTTTCTTTTTTGTCTATTTACTTTTTTTTTAATAAACGCATCTTGACAGCTACAAATCCTTTCATACCCATAGCATTGAGGTGTCCTCGCAAAGTGGAGGAATGGAACCTTTTATTTAGGGCTGAAAGATTTAGAAAAATGTTCAGTTTTATTCAGATGAACATTTCAGGCTTGAGACTTCAACACTGACTGTAGTTCGCTAGACAGCCAGTAGACAGACATCACAGCTGTGATGCCGATGTAGCAACATGTGGAGTTTGGTTTCCTCTGATTGCTCTAACTTTTTTAGAGGCAGTTCAGTCTCTGTGTTGTCAAATTTACCCATTTTAACCAAAAAACGTTGTTGAGAGTGTAGACTATTATTTTTAAAAATGCAGCTCTTGTGATTTGAAAATTATTCTTTCATAAATAGTGATTTTAATATAAAAGGGAATCAATCAGGCCTACTTTTACTGGCTGTTTTGACTGTAAATTAAGTAAATGAAGAGTGGCTTCTGACTTTTGCACAGTACTTTGCACTGCCTATTTATCATTCTACCTTTTGTCTTTCTTTGATCTTTGTTTTCTGGTTGCACCAACAAACCTATTTTCTTATTTTGCATAAGATTCCGAAAAGGTATAATATTTTTGGTAAGTGCTGGGCACATTAAAAGCAGTGTCTGGCAGTATCTTAAAAACTGTGCAGATGATGGTTAAGCATTTATCATCATTCTACAATGTGGTCCCACAACAGAGACTACAAACTTACTCCATTGCCATGGTGAACCTGGCACTGGATAAATTACCTGATTTAAAGCTGATTAAAACCTTGAAAGCAGTGGTTCTATTTCTATATTTATCAATGAATCTTATTTATGTTTCATTAGGGTGGATTCTGTCTGTCTGTATTTTAAATCTCATTGTTGCAGTTTATTGTTTATTGTCTGAATGATGCTATGTCACAGTTTTTGAAACTTTTCTAACTTTAGTCTCGTATTGTTTTAGGTCATTGTGCAGGCAAGTGTAGGGGAACTGCACCGCACCGTCCGCACGAAGTTCCAACGCGTAGAGGACTTCTACATCCCACCCACCAACCTCATTATCACCCATGTTAGGTATGAGATGTCATCTACCCTGGCATAACCTCTAAAAACTCATCAACATTATAATTCCTAAAAGGAGCAATGGGCAAATTATGAATGAAATTAAAAATAAAGTGCTTAGTGAATATAAAAAAAAGACTATTAACCTTTCTTTGACCATTGTCGTTTCAGGTTTGGTTTTGTCTTTTTGAAAGCGGAGGCTGCGGTGCATAAAATTGACCTGGAGACCCTCCATCGTGTCAAGACCATCAGTTTGAAAAACTATAGCTGTGTGCCTGCGAGCATGGCGTATACTCACCTGAGTGGCTACTACTTTATCCAGTGCCAGGGGAAGAACAATTCCAGTCTACAACTTCTGGTCGACAGCGTTACTGATGCCGTCATTGGACCCAATCGCGGTGTTGCGGGACGTCCTTTTGTGTCACCAGATGGCCGCTATGTGGTAACTCCAGACAATGTGAGCAGCAAGCTTCAAGTTCAGACCATTTCATTCCAAGGCGAGCTTCAGTTAGGCCCAAAGCTGGACATCCCAGCTCCTGTATCAGACTTGGTTTTCCAGCCATCTTTTGCTGAGTCCAACCTGTACATGACGGTCACCTCCTCGGCTCAGGGTTCCGACCTGCTTTTCTCAAACCTTTCCACGGGGGCAAGTAAAGTGGTCAGGAGCCTCAAAGAGCCACTTCCAGCCAACCACTGGTCTTGGGGTAGTGCAAACAGGGTGGTGGTATCAAGTGGTCTCTTTGGGCAGTATTTGGTCACACCATCAGCAGAATCACTGTTCATTCTAGACGGCAGAAAGAGCAGCCTTCACTGTGAGGTGTCAGACATCAAGCGAGGAAACACAGTGGTCTGGGTTGGCGAAGTATGAGCAATGGACCGCTGGCCGGTTCCGCGCCCAACGGCGTTGGCCAGTAGGATCAGTGCCACGGAAACTTTTGAATGGACACAAGTGGACTCAACACTGGGACTAAGCGAGCGGAACACACACGGGTTATTGTAAGAAAAGTACACACGAACACAAACAAAATAGAGTAATTGACAGCAATTAAAGGAACCAATTATGTTTAGAAGGACTGGGTGACGATGCCCCTCAGTGCAACAGTGATCTATGACCACTCACCCTACCAAGAGACGTACATTTTTTGCACTTCCTTGTAACACTACAGATATAGTAAGTAAGCAAAAGAAGAAAGAATAGATGACCTTTTAAAAATGAACTATGCACAAAGCTAATATTCATTTCTTTAGACTTCAGAGGTTTTTTTCAGGATGTCTGTCCTTCACAAATGCTGCATATAGTCACTATAAGAAATATGTCTGTCAAACAAAAATGTGTCTTTTTGAAACTACGTTCTTTTGTCTCTTGCTAGTGAACATGATAGTGTCTGTCTGCCTTGTCCAAATGTTTTCTTACTAGACTAAAATCAATTGTTTGTTACACACCAGTCTCTGTTAAGAATGTTCATGTTCCACCAATTTCTGTTAATAATTCATTAATTAAGCTAAAATATACAAGAACATGTCCAATTTAGATCAAGTGAAGTTATGGAAACCTGCCTTACTCCCTGCAACCCATGAACATTTTCCCTCAAAGCCTGTCCAGTGCAAAAATTTGTTTCATTTAAACTTTTACAACCACAGATTGTTCTTACATTTCTTTTTTCTATTCTTTGTTATTTTAGTATTAATTTTTTTATTTTGGTGTTTTTTTCTTGTTTCCATGTGTCCCTGACAGGATATCTGTTGCAACAACATTTTTTATGAATGAACACAAATCAGTTCAGTACCAAGTTATTCATGTTTAATTTTTTTTAGAAACGTCACAGTATGTATGTATAGTATGTATAGTATGAAGAATGATAGAATTGGTGGAGCAGAAAAAAAGAGAGATAAAAATATTTTAGGCCTAATGTAATGATACACTACAATTCAGTTTGACATTTGAATCAATAATATATAAGAAGTTTGAGTTGTTCCAGGGACATGTCTGTCTAATCAATAAAAATAACTATCTTAGACTGAAATTGTTATAAGATGTTAGGCCATCATGTGCAAAGCTGCACATTCTCATAAATAAATAAATGAAAGACTCACCATAGATTATTACAAATTATGGCAACATTAAAATGCCTGCGATTTGCCTTTTTTTGTGCAAAAAAAGTTTTTTTTTTTTTTTTTTACAACATCAATATGTAAACACAGCATTAGCTTGCCCCACCTTCCTGAAGGTGAGAATTAAGCTAAGCTATAGTCCCCTAAGCTATAGACCACTTAACTAGCGACTAGTAGTACTTCATTGTGGTGAAGAAAACTAAGTTGAGCACTGTCAACTGTTGACCTACACATTTACACTTATAGCTGAAAAAGCAGGACACTGGATTACTAGCTTGCCTGTTACTTGCTATAGTAACCAGCATTAGACAGTTAAATGTGAGATGAGAAATCATGTGTTACGGTAAATATAAAAAAGATCAATGTCTTGGGCACTAAATGCTTGTTAGTTGGCCCCCTACATTAACATTTAAAGATTAAATTAATATTAAATCAAACATGTTAAAACAGTAGCTTAACTTTTAGTATTGCACCACTGTGCACCACTTAGGTTACTGAATAAAATAACAGAAGTTATAAATATGACAAGTGATTCCAAGGAGTAGTCTATGTAAAAAGTCAAATCAGGATTTAAGAGGTCCTAGATTTGTAGGACCTATTGCACAGAAGTTATGGACTGTTCTACCTGATGATTCTATTTATAGAATTAGTGCCTCCCCTGGACAATGTTTGCCAAATCTCACAAGAAGCCACCCAAAAAAGCAAGACTGTGATTGTTATGCTTGGGGGATATTCTTGCACATTCATTCACTAAGTGAATTCATACACTTTTTAAATGGAAAAGTTTTTAACAGCATTAGACCACTTTTGCATTGATACCAACTGAAGTAATACCACCAATTTAAATATTTTTACCTACAAATAATAGCTACAGGCAAATTGCAGCTACAGGCAATGTACAGTATAGGATATAGGTTTGTTAGCATCCAAGCCAGCCAGACGGATTAGTTTGAAGTCAATGTGGCAGGGCACATGCACGTGGTATATGCCAGTTTAAGTCTCCTTTAAGGGTTACCTACCAAATTCTGTGGAGGGTCACAAAACTTTTTAACAGCAAGTTAAGTTTGCTAAACTGAGTCAGGTAATAATAGGTTCTAATTTCTGGCTTTTACATTCATTCATCACTTGCACTTTGAGTTTGCATCCTTTAAATGTAATATCCACCTGTCCCTGTTGAAGAACATTAAAGAAAACCCAACCAGAACCTAAATCATGTCAGTGTAATAGACATTAGACTCATTGTTGTAATTCTATTGTTCTTGTTAGAACACTAAGGAAAAAAAATGTACAGATTTGAGTTTTGTGTGTTATGCTTTATGAGAAAATTGGTTTGTAAAAAAAAAGACTGACTAATAAAAAAATGACAAAAAAGCACAACTGTGTTCAATAAATTACATCAACATAAAAGTGAACATGGTTCAAGACCAGCATCCAGACAGAAAACTTTCTCATTCGTCTTATATTCAAATTACTTCATTTGTAGGTCAACAAAACAGCAACACCAACCATATACTACCTTAACATCACAACATATACACAGACAGTATAGTACAAAAGGCAGTGAGTTTTTTTGTTCACTGTACAACATTAGAATGAATACAATCAAGCTGAAACAACAAATTCTGAATATGTTTTGTTTTAAAATAGTTTTTGGTTTTAGTGACTTTAAATACTCAGGGAGAGCTTAAGAAATGGTAAGGCTAACACACCAATATACAAAATCATAATGTACAGTTCATTTGCTTATTTGTATTTACAGTAATATTTTTCACACTTTTAAAGTTAGTCCTGGAAGTTGGATATATATTTTTCATGTTTCTTTTAGCAGTGATGTCTAACTGACGCCTACATCTTCATTCAGATCTATAATGTTATTGTGTATTCTCACAATGAAAGGATGAACAGAAACACCTGTGAATGTTTCGAAATTTGAAGCAGGAGTGGAGTTTGATGGTCTTCTTTTTCCCAAAGAAGAAATCTTTAAGTAATGTTTATCTGATGGTTTGGAGGTCATCCAGGTGTTGCATGGTTGTTAGGAGTCCCATTTTTTCTCTTAATTTTCTCTTATTTAATCTCAAGTTTTGGTTCTTATACTGCAACCTAAAGACTTGTATTTATTGGCTATTTAAATTTAAAATTGATTTAATGAAGGTTGGTCTCTGATCTTTGCACACTTATGCGAAAGTACAGAGGACTGACAGAAAACACAGTTCACCCCTTTTTAAGGTGGAACATATTGTGTTCCAGATAGTAGCTGTTATGCAAATGTTTTGTTTTCTGCTCATTGAGTTATGAATAGTTATGTTCAACTCTATATCCACGTGTCTTTATTAGACTTTTTCTGCTGTATGCCAGATTCAGTTTCAGAGCCTCTGAAAGCAGAACTAAAGTTTTCCTTTCTCTCATGATATTATATAAATGAAGATTGAACAGGTACACTGTATATAATTAGCTAAAATTTAACTGGATAATTCCATATTTTTCTTGAATCTGACACGCCACATCTACCACTATTTCATGAGTAAATATGCAAACAGACTATCAGTCTAAACTAGAATAATAGTTAGTTATAGCTATTTAGCTATTTGCTCTGTTTACAGTGTTGAAGTTGCATCGGGTTTTTTGTTTGATTTCTCTTGCAAGCAGTACTCTCTATTTTTGCTTTTAACAACATAAGCATCAGTCTAAGCTGATTGTTTATATCAGCTCACGTTGTGTTAATAGTATTTGTTTTTGAAGCTTATTTAATATCATTCTATACAAAACTACGTTTAACTTGCAGTACCAGTGTCTTCTAAGTACCAAGAAATTTTATGCAGCAACCAATAATGTGTTAAAACTACCTTCCATTTCAAACATTCATACCTTCCAATGATAAGCCAAATCATTATTTCCAACATAACTTTGTGTAGTTGGTCCTCTGCATGCAATAAAAAAGCTCTGACCTGCCAATTAAATGAGGTTGCTTTCAATAAAATGAGTGGCTATTTAAATCACAAAAGTTTACATATCTTAAACATCCGTTCATCTTTGCTGAAACCAACTGAAAGTTATTAAATAGATTAGCCTTAGCTCTGTTTTCTTCACATCACTTTAAGTATCAACAACAATAATGCTCATGGTAACAACCTCATGTGCCTACTCACCAGAAAACAATGTAAGGGATATCAGAGTAAATTTGATTTCCTAGTCAAGTAAGCCTACTTTATACCAACAGAGCAAATCTGCTTTACATAACATCTGACTTCACATAAGCCATTGCCTCTGTCGGATCCTGACATTCCTTTTTCTGTACCGTTGTGCATAATGCAAAGTTGAAGGATGCTGTAAAGAATGCCCATAAATGCCCCCTGTCCCTGTCTCATATGATCATTTCACATCCTTATTTTTTTTGCTTCAAATCAACACAAGGTAATTAATGAGGAACTAATCAGCAACTAATAGTGCTGCTCTAGGTAACTTAAACTAGCTACTACCAACTACCAGAGAATACTAGGCAATTACTCAGAAGTGAACAGTGAACTAATGTTGAGAGTATTTCACTATTAACTAAACATTAACTACTCAATCCCAAAGACAATTACTTAATAACCATGGTTTTCTAAAATAACAGCTCATAAATTACTGATCAGTTCAACATTATTTGCTCAATAGCTGAGTCCTACAAAATTCCTGGTGAACTACTGTTGTGATATATATCAACAATTTATAATAAAGATACTGAAATACCCTACACAATGTACAGTATCTATACTATGACGAACTATATCCTTAATTATTATTCATTAAAGATACAGGTCTCCTTAGCACCACACCATACTGTACTGATTGATGTCCCTCGTGTTTATTTCGATCAGCAACCTAAAATGTAAATGTAAATTAGCTTACACATCAGCCTACAAATAGAGCAATTGCTAAATAATACACTGTTCAGTAGATTAGCTTGCTTACCTCTCATCTTCAGGACAGACATCATCTTGGTTTCTGCAGGAGCATGGGTGTCAGTGTTCCTTTTAAACAGAAATTATTCCTTGGTCCATTTGAGGGCAAGATTAGTCAAAGAGATGTCCTACCTCCAAATTAATGTATCTCATGTATTTTGCTGGGCAAAGAGTGCCAAACACATTTCAGCAGAGCACAAAAAATACAACACTTATTCCCTTCCCAGCCTGCTAGTCTTTTTTTACAGGTTTTGGTTAGATTTTTTAAATCCACAATGCTGAAAAACACACAAAAAAAAGAATTTTAATGCCAGTCGTTTCTTTGCAAATACTAGGAAAGACTGATAGTTAACACACAAAGGATTTTTGTGTGCTTTGTTAATGCACTATACCATGGTTTAAATTATAGTTCTCCTGCAGAAAGAAATCAAATACCACTGATTGCTGAACATTAAAGCAGCACTTGGAATGACAGAGTTGACCCAATTGCCCTCCACTTATCCTAAAACCGAAAACAACAGACCTCAGCACAGCCCTATTTTTATATAATTAAAGAATTGTCATCCAATTACTTCCCATAACCTTTCATTATATTTACTTTAATTAAATATGTGTAAGTAAATAAAGAATAGAGAACAAATAATATTACACAACTTTCTAAGGCTTTTTAAGAAGAATTGAATTGTCTACTTATAAGTCATACTAAATACACAGAAACTGCCCTGTTTTATGAACTAAAATGATTATTGGTGTCGCGCTGTCAGCTGCGCACACCAGGGACTCTGTTCACAACTCATGTTGCGGACTATTCCTATCATTTTCCAATGCATACTGAGAGTTGATTCAAGCTATTGATTCCTGGTTTGACCGTTTTTTGTAACCTCTTGTTTTTGACTTTTGCCATGCCCATCTGATAATGTTGCCTGAATGTCTTTTTTTTATTCCCATCTGTTTTTGACTTTGCTTTCGCCTCGCCCATGTACTTGATTCAGATTACCTGGATTTGCCCTGGCCTGTATTTTTGACTACTATTTTGAATTTGCTCACTTTTCACATAATATAATGTTTGCATTACAATAGGTGATAGAAACAGTTACTGGTCTTACATTTAACAAAACATCCAAAGTATAGGATTATATCAAAATATTTTAAACATAAGTATCACAAATTTATATAACAGACTTTAGACATGCATACTCAAACCTCAAAGTTTGAAAATCCAACTTTTACCCAGGAAAGAATTAAGTTATTTTAGCGGAAAAGCTTGTTAAAACTCTGTACACTGAGACAGGAATCTCTGATACTAAAGCATAGAGGATAAAAATAAGCAATAATTTCACAAAGAAACTAAATGGTAGTCAACCGACTTCATTACAAATTGATTATTTACACATTTTAACATTTTTCACCCTCATTGGAAAGAACCCCAAACAAAGAAATCACACATGCAAAAAAGAAACTAACTACTGTTCATAAGACTCCACTCTCTTTTCACATTCTTTCAATGAAAAGATCTTTATGCACAAAACCCGAACCTTGTGTGAGCTCCGCGACACGTCGAATTGTATGGTCGCAATCACCTGTTTCTAGGTAGCCCAGGACACACTCTACACACACACGCCTAGGTCGCCAGAGCAACCCAGCCCTGGCTCACACACGCACCCACGTTTCCATGGCTGCCCATTACATTCATCTGTATCTCGTTAGTGCTAGTGGCAGCATCTCATTAGCACACCCATATAAACCAGCCACACGCTAGTCTCAGTGCGCGGCATTGATCTCAGTATCTCTGGTTTCAGCTATCTGAAACTGAGAGGATCAGATCTTACCTGTCCGTGGTCTTCAGGCTAATGTGCTTTTAAGGTCTTTTCCCAGGTTCATCAAGTATTGGCATTTCCACAGTGGGGTCTTGTCGGCCTCCGTGGAACCCAAGAGAACCCGCAGACTCCAGCACCAGCCATATCACCCACCTCCGAAGTGGCAGAGCCTCTTTACGGCGAAGCCCAAAGCGTGAGGTCGGTGCCACCACGGAATCCACAAACTCCAAGCCCAAGTACGGGTTCGTTTCCCCAGCTCCTGTTGGTCCCATTTAAGACTCTTCTACGTTGAGTGACTACGTAGCATATTCCCCGGCCCTGCCGGTTATCCTTGAGACACTTTTCAGTTAGGCTGCGTAGTCCGTTTAAAGACGCCATACGGCGCACTGCTCTGAACTCTGAAAGACGCCATACGTCGCACTGCTCTGAACTGTCCCCACAGGGCTGCAGCTGGGCCACCCTTCACAGAGGAACACGAGTGCTGCTCTGGTTCCCCAGGACCATCGGACCCAAGCGGGAGAAGCGAGTGGATCTCCCCAGCCACACCGGCTATCCAGTCACTCCACTCAGCCTGCCTCCTGGGTTAGCCGGTGGCTACTGCTAGCTCTCCTGCTACCAGCCCTTGGACTCACTCGCTATCACGAGCCATTTGAACTCTTTTCGTTGTCTTTTTCACTGCTCAATCGTATTAAAAGCCTTGCACATGGATCGCATGTCTCCTCTCGAGTCTGATTCCTTACACCTTATAATCAAGGTACAGTATTACCAGACCTATGGCCTTCTTCTGTGTTGAACAGGACAATCCTCACCCCTTTTGTAAAGGAAGACAAAAGATATTTTTTTCCAGATCATGCCAGCTCCATTACCAAGAGAAGCATGGAATATACTATTTAATCAAGTGACAGATCCAAGCCCATCCAGTCATCCAATTCCCTGCAGATTTTAGGATTACTCTGTCAGACGGGCACAACCACATGAGCTAAAGATTTGTGGACCAGAATTGAATGTATGATGTCTCAATTAGGCTAGTCATATTTTGATACTCCCTCTACCAGAGACAATTACATTTTTCACATGTATGCCTCAAGGCATATTATTCTGCTGTTGAACCACTGGGCAGTTTTTTTAATTAGGTGAAAGAACACAACACTGATTGTTGACAGACAAAACCACATTGATTTACTAAGGAGCCAATATTGTATTTGATTTGGTTCTGTTAATATTAACCCACCACGATTAGTGCATTATACTGTGGATATACATCTATTAATGTTGCATATTAGTAGGGGTGGTTTATTACATGTATTTTACAAAGATGCTTCTGCAAAGAGGTAGGTGGAAGTATAACGGATGAAATGTTCTGTTTTGTAGGATTCTGAATACAATGTACTAATGTATAAGAAATTCATCACCATGTTATATGATGTGGCGTAAATACAAAGCATATGAGACATATAACTTGAGAAGTCAAATCTAATATCTGTATTTTATAGGTAATACTTATAATAAATACCTCAGGGAGGCAAGGGGCATTCCCGGGATCAGCTTTTCATGACAAACAACAAATAGGCCAATAGACATCATGCTCACCCACAGTCAGAGGAAAAATTATCTGGATTTCCTTGATAAAGCAAAACCTTTTCAGAGTGGAACAGAGTCAGGATTCATTGCTAGAAATGCTTATAGTTATGTTCAATGTTAGTGCAAAAGGCTGGTGCTGTAAATCACAGAAAAGTATAATAGGGTAACCTGTCGGATGACAATTACAAAAGTTTGAGATTATAGCCAAGCACTTTGAAGGTCAACTTTCCTGGACTGGCCCTAAAATAATTTCTGTGTCATCACCAAACATACCAAATAATAGATCAAGCTAGATTGTGTGCTCAAAGGAATATGTGCAATGTGTGCATTTTATGTGAACTCAAGTGTCCAACATCATAAATTGATAAGCAGAGTTAAATTTTTTGGCTATTAGGAATACAGCTTGTGTGTCAGCTTGCAGATGGTGAAGGTCATTAGGCAATGCTGAAGTAAGTGATTGGAAGAATCTGGAGAATTCCCAGTGATGCGGTAGTGTTTTGGTCTGGTGAGCTAATGTATAAACTCACACACATATGCATAAGAATACTCCAAAAGAAATAAGCATAACTAAGGTATGATGAGAACATATGCGAGCAGATGAGCAGTCATGTCTTGAACTAGTTCCTGTCCTTGACAGTTTCAGAAGGGTTTTTTCACTTGTTCATGGAATTAAATGTAAAAATAGTGTCGGACACAGCTGCTTCAGTACATGATCAGTAACTATCACATTCGTTAACAGCATTGGGAAGCTCCGTTTAAGATCTGGAAGGGTTTTATGAGATTTAATGTGTAAAAGAAATGCAATGAGCAGTGAGAAGTTCTCAGTTGACAGCTGTGATTTGTCCATGGACTGTACTGCCCACTCTATTTCTACAGTGCCCAGAGTAATCTATTGAGATTTGCACTTTTGACTACTTGTAACTTTGCTAGTTAAAATTGCATGCTTTAGTCCAGCTCCAATAGATGCTCAATTCAGATGATAATCTTAACTGTTCTCACAATCCCGTGATCTGAGACAGCTCCTATTTCAGACAGTAAAACAACTGGCCAGGACATTCTCTACCACGAGCCAGTAAGAATGCAGTGAGGATGGAAAGGGTTGATTTTCTGGCTTTAATCTTTTGCATCAAGTGAAGTTGATGCAGAGCTCTCTTTGCTATACAGGATGTGTTGAGGGTCCATGTGGGGTTGTTGATGATGTGCACACCATGGGTCTTTAAGCTTGTAAAGCCCTCCACAATTAAACCATTAATGTACTGTAGAGAGTATTTTTTTTGTGAGACCTCCTAAAGTCAACAACCTTCTCTTTCATCTTAACAAGTTTAAAAGATATATCTGCTCCACCTGCTCCCTCTATGCTGACTCATCATTGTTGCTGTTAAGACCCACCACTATATATATTAACTTAACTTGTGATTTGTACTTTGCAACTTGTTTGTGTGAATAGCAGTGGACTGAGCATTGTCAATCCTAAAACTGTTGAGACTAAGTGTTGGTGATAGGAAGGGCCATCTTCCTCACTGGCTGGTTGTTCTGTGCCTTTATGTAGTAATGCACCTAGGAATGAAGCATCTTTGGCACAGTCAGTGTAAGTATATTCTCTGTGCATGGTGAAACTGATAGCCTGGTAAAGGTTTGACTCTTGCTGTGCTGAGAGCTGCCCTGTTGTCTTGAAGGCAGCAGTCCAGATTGACCTTCAAGAATATCACATCATCTATGCCTTTGCTCATGTAGCCAGTCACTGATGCTGTGTATTGCTCCAAATCTGTTGAATCACTTAATGTGGCAGCCTTCTTGAAACTGTTACAGTCTGTGGTTTCAAAACAATTTTACTAAGATAGCCCCCCTAGACCTGGGTCTTCCCTGTTTCAGAACTGACTTGGCATGCTTGAGCAGAGGTTTGTAGGTTGGAATTAACATGACAGAGATGTGGTCTGAGCAGCTGAGGGGGCAAGCATCAGCCTTGTACACACCACTAAGTCCAATGTGCTTATTCTCTGAGCAACAAAATCAACCTACAGGTAAAATTTAGGTAGCACAGACATAAAATTTGCACGATTAAAGTCCCCGGCAATGATGAATAATGTGTTGGGTGTGCAGTCTATTCAGTTTATTCAGTGCTGGGTGAAATGTACACTGTGACATTAAGCACAGTAGTAAAAACTCTGGGGAGGCAGAATCTTCATAGTCAAAAACGCCACCAGCACACAGCAGTGACTTGATATAACCACCATGTTTCTGCACCATTAATTGCTAAACCACACAGTAAGTTATGTAAGTTATGGTATTATGGTATGGAGAGTTTTCTTAAAGCAGGGTCTGGTTCACTGCTGCAGAACAGTAATAATGTTGCATATTATTATTAGCTTGTGCCATATTGGCTGTCACGATCATGTTATATCCAAGATAAAAGCTATTGCCAGTTTTCATTTTATCACTAGTTAACCACTATGGTTATATCACTGTAGCATATAAATAATAAATAAGAGTCAGAAATGAAGATGATGTACAGCATATGCACAGATTTTACAAATCATTTCCTCAGGCTTAAGTGCTACTAAAAACAGAGTTGTTGATTTGCTTTTAAAGAAAGAAGAGCAGTTAAGAAACATAAGAGACTACGGGTACAAACTATAACACTGATAAGACGGTGGCAGTCAGAGGTTGATCTGAATTTTTTTTAAGTCAACTTATGTAGCTACTGTAGCCAGCTACAGGCTTAATGGACTCAGCTAGTCATTAAGCCACCATTAACATATCAAGACAACTTAATCTGATCAGACTGAACTGGTCAAGTATTGTTCCTTGTCTCTTGAGTTCACTTTTGAGTCTAGTGGATGGTCATCCAAATGTTCAGAAATCGCCCTAATACAAGTCCCTCAGGTCTTTACTATGATCCTACTAATGTCTAACCATCTTGTTTAAATTGCATCATAAATTTATTGGAACATTTTTCTGTAGTCTTATGACCTTAAATATTAGTGTTATCAGTCAGCTGTACATGTTGTTGCTGTTAAATAGATTTATTTGCTATCAGTTCATAATTAATGCACTACTTAGTTGTTGGCCTTTTGATTTATTATTATAGATCATGACACAACTGTTGCTTGTATTTTAAGCCAAAAATGGTGTTGTCTGTAACTGTATGCTTTTACTGTTTATTTAGTATCAAACAATATGTTTAGTATATATATATACACGTTATATGTTAAAATGCCATGTAGAGTTATTCACAAAAGTTTACAGAGCCTAGGTTACATGTTTTATCAATTTTCTACTAGTAACACACTTCCAAGTGGCAGTTTTCTGCAATATATTTATGTATTAATTAACATATTTAGGGTGAGAGCCATGAGTGAATAAATCAACACATGCAGACACAGGACATGCCATAAGGCATTACATTTAATCAGGGTTTGGTGGTTTTACTCCAGCCTATTGCTAAGCTGCACTCCCAGCAGGGCTGCCTCCTTTGACAGTGGCTATCTGATCATCTTGACTGATGCCTGGATTCTGGACAGAGGTCAATGGTTTGATAACCCCTTTACTGTTAGTTCATGTATTCCCCCAGGTTATCCTCAGTCAGAAATAGTAGTGAGGGCACCAGCTTTCAGGGTTCAGCCACAATTCACAGCCACAATCTGTATAGCTAAATGTCCTACACAGCCTACAATCCATTGCCTTCAATGACAGCATTTTGCTAGTGGAGAAAGTTGTCAATACCCTCTCCATCACTGTCATGCTCTAACAAAAAAAGCCAATACTTGTGGAGGCTGGAGTCACAGACCACAATGATCTGTTCTCTGGACGTAATTGCATGCGTATTCATGTGTACTTTTCAGTGCACTGTGATTTCTAATCAATCGACAACCTTGATGTGACCCCTGGCACTGAGGAACTGTTTATTAAGAAGAAGGAGGTGTGTATTTAACCATCTGATGTAAATAGCTTAATAGCGTAACCACTACTCTGACACAGTCTCAATATTTAAGTCTAGACTAAAAACATACTTGTTTAGTGTAGCTTTTGGTAATTAAGCTTCTCTTTTAGATAAAGGCAGGAGATCTGGGGGTTCTTGGACACAGAGGTTTATGGTAAACTGAGATGTTGGTGCTGTTGTTCCAACACTTCACGCGATCACACAGGTTTGTTGATGGTGGAGTGGGGGGACCCCAGTGTCTCAGGGTACTCTCATGTCCATGTTACCTTCTGGTTCTCTCCTTTTAGTTTAGGCTGTTATAGTTAGATCTGCCGGAGTCACCAACCACACTCTAAAATTCTGAAAATTCATATTCTCTACAGTCTTACTCCTGAGCCCAACTAACTCTTTCTCTTTACTCTTCCTGAGGAAATGACAGTCCTCCTGTCTGTTGAAGGCTGTTGAAGGACTGATCATCGGGCCATCACCCCACCATCACCAGCCAGCTCACCTGTCCATTTACTGCTACACCCTCAGTTACATCACTGTGCCATCCAGATGCACCAGCACTGAGATAGGATGGGACTGTTTCAGCTCACGCCCACTTTACATAAAGACTGTCATAGACTGCCTCAGCCAGAGACTGCCTCAGTCATACACTGCCTCTATCTGTGCAGCTTCTAAAGCTTTGCTATCCAGATTTCAAACAGAGACTCCTTTCTTTGGTATTTAGTTCAAACTGTAAATACTGTTTGACCAGAGGAGGATGGGTCTCCCCTTGTGAGTCTGGTTCCTCCCAAGGTTTCTTCCTCCAGTTGAGGGAGTTTTTCCTTGCCACTGTTGCCTCTGGCTTGCTCACTGGGGGATATATGTTATAACTGTTTTCAAAACTCTGTAAAGCTGCTTTGAGACAACATCGTTGTAAAAAGCGCTATATAAATAAAATTGACTTGACTTGACTTGACTTTTCACTTTTTGAGATGCAAGAAGTTTTTTTTTATAGTTTTTTATAGAATTTCCTGCTGTGATGTGATGTGTGTGCACATGAAACACAGTATCAGGCATGGTTTTTAGTAAGATTAGAGTACATCTGCCAGTTTTTCTGGTGATCAGCCATGCTAGTCGGTGCTAGTTTTTCTCACCTATATACTCTTATATTAGCTTATATTGGAATGTTATTACTCTATTGATCCATTTCCTGTTCTTACTCACGAACATAGAGTATTCACATCAATAGTGCCCTGAATCAAGTTCATTCAGCGATTGCCAATCATCGCCGGTATATCCTACATCTCAATTGAGCACAATGAGTGGGATCCCTTTACAGCTAAAGCAACAATTTCTGTTGCTGTACAACAATAGTGAATACTGTAGCTATCAGCTTATTTACTGATGATTGCTCATGATTGTTATTCTTTTTCAGGATTCTAGAAGATACTTGGACATGGACAACCAAGTATCATTGCTATGGGGCATGTGCACGTCTTCATGGGAATGGTATTCCCTAATAGCAGTGGTTTAGAGAAATGAGTTTTTCAAATATGTTATTTATTTTTTACTAAATCCAATAACTAGAAAAATGTTTTGCTATTTCCTTGTATGTTGGGTAGATTTATCCTACAACATCCATCAATGTGTCTTAAAAACAGGTTTTGAATATTAATGTGCTGTAATATCAGTGTTTTTATTGTCAAACAGTTGTTAAAAACACATTTGTAACTTTTGGGTTTTTGTTAGTGTAGCACTCGTATCGGTTAACCTGATAATTTGCTTACTATTCAGTAACAGTGAGGCTGAGTAGATACGTATTATACAGGAAAATAACCAGTCTGGGCCAATATGTCTAGATTCGTAGAGGATGTGGGGGTATGTCGGCATTAAACAGATCCAAGAGAGAAGTTTAAATTAAAGTAAATTTCTTTACTTGGAAAAGAAAAAAAAAAGAAATACAAAACACAATATGTAACCTCAATAAAACCAATACCCTTTGATAAATAAACTAAAAAAATTCTTATCAGTCTGTCAGTCTCAATCCTACCACATAACCAGGTAGTTCAGAATGGATTCAAGAGCAGTCAGAAGTGGCAGTTCGGTCTCTTTGGGTGGCTCGCCATCAACTTCGCAGAAGGGGTTCCAAGACAAGATGAGATAAATCCACGAAATCCAGAGGAAATCCACGCTCCAAGATTTCCGATGCCCTCAAAAAAACCTGACCTGCTTAAGTAAAACAGGTACAGTTAACAATTTCTCCATGTATCTCCATTACTCTTGATTACATTCAATTCATTATAACTACTTACATCACTCAACAATAATTACATTACAATAACACAGGTTTCTCATTAACAGAAACAAAACAGAAATATTAACAGAAATATAATTTGTTTTAAAGGTTTACAAAACAATGACAGGTAAGTATTTTAACTTTTTAAATGCATATTCCCATATTACAAAATAATAACCATATTATTCTTTTTTTTCCACACGCATTAAGCTGCAAAACATCTCATAACATCTATTAAATTCAATAAACCTTTCAAAACCCGACAAATATAGTCTTCTGTCTTTAAACATGTATTTTGGAATATGTGGAATATACCTCTATATGCGCTGAACATGCAGCTTTTGGTCCTTTTCCCTCGATAGCTCTAGAACCAGCAGCAGCTATGAGTAGGAAAAATAATGCTTTACTCGACGGTCATTACCTGAATTTTCAACTAAACTTTATGAACACCAACAGTTTTAATAGATTTTACCTTTTATTTGCATTTTCATCTGGTTTTCATCAAGTAACGTAACTATTTACACATGAACAAATTTTTACCATGCCGTCTGGTAGCTCGCTAGCTAGTAAAGAAAACGTGATTCAACTCACCAAAAATTGTGTTCATAGGCCAGGTTTTTGTGTCGTTTAGTGTCTTGGTTCACTTTAACAGTGAAACAGGGCTTTAGCCTCAACCTAGGCACTTTTTTATCAAGAAGAGCAGTGTTTGTGAGCTGACTGTGAGCTAAATGCGAGTTAGCTGTAAGCTAGCTGCGAGCTACAGCTCCTCCCTCCATGGCACGCTGATAGGGAAAAAAGAGAGAAAGGGCCTGCGCTCACCGCTGCTCCAACACTGCCCAATCAACAGCAGCTAAGGCGGGGAAAGTCGAATTATCAAATACAACTGGCTGCAGCTAAGCACACCAAACTTCGCTCAAATAGCGCTTAACCCCTTAACTGCCGAGGAGTGTTAAACTAGGGATTACATTAGGAATTAAATATTTAACTCTCATGAAATGGAGGTTACACTCTCCCCTCCTAAATATATGCACGTCCCATTGCATATCCCATAGGCTGCAATGTCACTGGCACTCCTAACTGCCTAACCCTGTTTAGGTCAAAGTCATCAGCATCAAAACCATTTAAAGACCTTGTAATTGCAGTATTTAACCCCTGAAACAAAGAGGTTACCACTGAGACTAGTGGGTTCCCTAACTCTGGGTGGTGAAACCTTCTAGCTGGTGCTCGGTCTCTACTCAACCTTCTAACATGGTCTTCAGTTTCAGCTTGGGGCTCAGTAACATCAGCGTTAACCTGTTCTAAATTCTTCTGTCTAACAGGTGAACTTTCTTCACTTACAGATGAAGTACTAGGGTTTTCTGATCTTTCATTGTTTCTTTTTACATCTTCTGTATCACCATCAGGCTGTACTGTTTCACAGATCATATGTATTTCTCCTTCTCTGATGCCAGAATTCTCCATTGGACCTTCAGGGACAGGTAAGTGCTCCATCTCTGTCAATTCATGCATGTTTCCAGGTAAGCCTATGTCTCTTCTTTCCAAAGGTAAGTATTGCAGTGTAGGTACATTCTGCGACTGTAGTGAGCTTTCTTCCCTCTGCTCATCTCCAGCACAAGGAGTATCATACTCATAGGTAATTCTCACAGTTTCTGAAGGCTGATGATGACTGACGTGGTAAGGGGGTACCTGGTCATCTGTCTCATCCTCCCGATCACTCACGACATTGTCTGTGTCAACACATGGATTCTGCCTTGTTCTGGGTCTCTTGGGTTTCTCTGTTGAGTTGGTAGGTTCCACATCTGAGGCTGGAAGAAGTCCACATGGAAGCAGCAGATCTCTGTGCAAAGTACGAAGGGGACCTTCAGCCTTCTCAGGTTTCACAGTATAAACAGGAAGTTCACCAGCACGTCGGACAACAACGTACACTGTAGGTTCCCACTTGTCCGAGAGTTTGTGCTTTCCTCTGATCTGAACGTTTCTCACCAGCACTCTATCACCTACATCAAGAGTAGATTTTGTGACCACTTTGTCAAACCTCACCTTGTTTTTGTGAGCAGTTTTCATGGTTGCTTGAGTAGCTAATCTATAGCTTTCCTTAAGGTGTGCTTTTAGAGTAGTCATGTAATGTGAATGGGATGGGTTTCGGTTGTTCTCCACAGGTAGTCCAAAAGCAAGGTCAACTGGAAGTCGAGGCTGTCTCCCAAACATTAGCTCGTAGGACGTAAAGCCTGTGACTTCATTCTTGGTGCAGTTGTAGGCGTGGACTAAAGATTTTACATAGTTACTCCAGTGGGATTTTTCTTTGTCTCTCAAGGTACCAAGCATGTTCAGTAAAGTATGGTTAAACCGCTCAACAGGATTGCCTCTTGGATGATATGGACTAGTCCTGCATTTCTAAATTCCTACTAAGGCACAAAGCTCTTTGATGAGAGTAGACTTAAAATCAGTGCCTTGGTCACTGTACAGGCGTTTACGTAGACCATAATGGGCTATAAATGTATCCCACAGGCATTTTGCTACCATGTGGGCGGTCTGATTGGGTGTTAGCACAACTACGGCATACTTTGTAAAATGGTCTGTGATGACAAGGACATCCTTTGTGTTCTTACTGTCAGGTTCGATGGAGAGGAAGTCCATACAGACCAATTCAAGTGGTCGGGTAGTCAGAATGTTAACAAGAGGAGCAGCTTTATCAGGAAGAGCGTTCCTGCGGACACACCTGCCACAGTTTTGGATTTTCTTTTCAACATCAGTGGCCATTTTGGGCCAATAGAACCTAGATCTAACAAGGTCTAAAGTGCGCTCCACACCCATATGTCCCATTTCGCCGTGTAGGCTCTGCAGAACTATAGGCCTGAACTCTGAAGGCAGCACCAACTGATAAGAGGTCTGGTTCTCTCCTTGTCTGCGTCTGTACAGAACACCATCTCTCAGCTCTAACTTGTTCCACTCTCTGAATATCAGAGAGATATCTGGTAGCTCTTTGCATAATGTAGGGGGTGGTTTCTCTCCAATCTTTAACTGGTTTATTAATGGTGCAAGCATTTGATCGGCTCTCTGCTTTTCAGCTATCTCTGCATTGGAAAACTTGGGAAGGACATGGTATCCTGGAAGAAGTGGTTCCTCTGTCAACTCCTCAGGGATGACATGCGCATGTAAGGCAAGTGACTCTACTAAAGCAATGCTAAACTGTCTTGTGGTCAGATGTTTCTCACAAATAGCTTTCACCACCTCATGTTCAGACTTTTGATTGGAAAGTTCTCTTTGGTGGTACTGTGTGAACTGTCTAATACGCTAATGCTCTTTCTGAGAAGCAGGATCATCAATCAGCTCCCCATGAGGTCTTCTTGACAAGCCATCTGCATCCAGGTTTTGCTTGCCTCTCCGATACTGCAAGTCAAACGAGTACGTTGAGAGTGCTGAAGGCCATCTGTAGCTAGTAGCATATAGCTTAGCTGAGGTCAGAATGTAGGTCAGTGGATTACTGTCGGTCATCACTGTGAAAGGGTTCCCATATAGGTAATCACTGAACTTATCAACCACTGCCCACTTCAACGCAAGGAACTCCAACATATGAGCAGGATACCTGGCTTCACTGCGTGTAAGGCCTCTGCTTGCAAAAGCAATAACTCTCTTTACACCACCTTGGTCTTGATACAAGGCCGCACCTAGCCCCGTGGTACTTGCATCTGTGTGGAGGATGTAGGAGCTTAGGGTCTGCAAAACCAAGTACTGGAGCTGTGGTGAGTTTCTCTATAATAGTTTCGAAGGCTTGCTGACTACTTGCTGTCCAGCGACCTTGAAAAGGTTCTTTGGGGTCTAGATAGTTCTTGTCTGTGTCTTGTTTCTTCATGGAGGGTAGCCGGAAGTCAGATCATTTAGAGGCCTCACTATCTTGGAGTAATCTTTAACGAACCTCCTGTAATATCCTGAAAATCCTAAAAATGATTGAAGCTCTTTGAGATTTTTTGGGTTTGGCCAGGTTTTCAGAGCAGCTATTTTTTCAGGATCCGTCTCAACACCATTCTCAGAAAAGATGTGACCTAAGTAACGAACAGAAGTTTAAAGGAATCTGCATTTTTCAGGTGACAACTTTAGCCCATATTCCTTTAGACGATTTAAGACTTTAAGTAGCCTTTCCTCGTGCTCTTCTAGGGACTTGGAAAAGATGATGAGATCATCCAGAAATACAAGCTCCTCTCTCTTTCAAGTTCATCTCTCCCACACATCGCTCCATAAGGCGCTGGAAAGTACTGGGAGCATTCGTGATACCTTGTGGCATACGATTGAACTCCCAGAATCCTAGGGTGCAAACAAATGCAGTCTTGGCTTTATCTTCCTCTTCCATCTCAACTTGGTAGTAACCTGACTTTAGATCAATGAACAGAAAACCATTTAGATCCAGTAAGGGTGGCAAAAGTTTCCTCTAAATTAGGGAGTGCGTACGCGTCTTTGATGGTTTGGAGGTTGAGTTTCGTGTAATCAATGCACAATCTTACATCTTCGTTCTTCTTGCGTAGGAATTGGTGATGAGAAGGGGGATTCTGACTCTCGGATCACACCAGCATCTGCTAATTCTCTAAGGTGTTTGCGAACTGCTTCAAGATCTTGCAGATGGATAGGTCTGGCATGATGCTTGAAAGGGGTCTCATCATGGAGTTTAATGTAGTGTTTCACAGCTTTTGCATGACCAAAATCCAGATCATGCAAGGCAAACACTTCAGGCATGCTGCTCAATTTCTGGGAGATTCACTCTCGCCATTATTCAGGTAAGGACTAAAAGATAGAGCACTGCTTTGGGTCTTCTCCTCGCTAGCACTAAGCCCTGTTGAAGATGCAGGCTCAGGAATGATACTTGTGATGGAGTGTAGCTCAGCTATTATGCTGTTGGTCGGTATTGTGATGTCATGACTGGTTTCGTTCTTCAACATTACTGGTAATTTATAGGCAGCATGTGAAGGACTGGTCAACACACAGCTGGTGGCTCGACTATTGCCCATGGTTCAGCACTAACTCTGCTACGAACAACTCCTGCAAGGCAGACAGTTTGCCCCGCAGGTATGACTTCTGGTGTTTTGTTCTACCACAAAACTACCCCAATTTGACCACTTGCAGCTTGCTTCTCTCAAAGGGAAAGTGCCTTTAACACAGCCTTATACCCATAAGGGTTGGACAATGATGCGACTTCTTTAGCTGATTGTACTGCCTGTACAAAACATCTAGCGTGTTTGTCCCTATGAGCACCTGAGAATGCTCAGTAAAGCGGAAATCTGGAACTACGAGTGCTAAAGCTGAGACTTCAATTTCTCTTCCAGAGAGCTCTCTCGGGAATGTGATATTAACTTCAAAAAAACCCTCATATGGGACGGGCTGTCCATTGGCTCCTTCAACCTCAAGCAGGCTAGTTAGAGGTTGAATAGGCTGTTCTGACAAATGAGCTTCATAAAAGGAATGTGTTGTGGTGGTGACTTGTGAGCCTGTGTCTAAGAGACAATTGCAACTTCTCCCAGCTATGAGGACTTCGGCTGTGCACTTTGTTCCCACAAGTCTCTCTGATATGGTGGCATTTTCACATTTTTCTTTCTGAGTGGGACATTTGTTGTGCTTAGTCCCTGTCAGTCCCGCGACAAGAACTGCCTTAAGTTTAACAGAAGCTTGCTCTGTTCTTCCCACTGCTGCTGCTTTTCTTTAAGTTCCTTTCTTTTTGCATAGACTAAGGATGGATTGGGCTCAGTCGTGCAAAACGTAGCGATGTGTCCATCTTCTCCACATGAGAAACAGTACCAAGGCTTTGGCTTTGGTTTAAGGTTGGCATTAGTAGCAGCAGATGAGGCTGCTTTGGTTCGGTTTGTATTAGAACTGGAAGACTCATCAGATTTAGGTGAACTCTTTTTAGCTTTTGTGGACTTGGATGGAGTTAACCTGGCTAACTGGGCCTCTAGCTGAGCAACTTGTGCTTTGAGTTGTTGTGTCTCTGCAGAAAGTTCAGCATGGCTTGATAACTGATTGTCACTCGGTGTGCTGACACGTTACTTGTGCATTAGTCACAACTCTCTGCCAGGGTATGCCCAGATGCAGTTTCATGCGCTTTGCTTTAGCAGCTTGTCTGTCCTCCTCTGTACGCAGCATCAAGAGTAATTTTGGAAAAGATGGTGGATCTGCCCTTTTGTGCTCTAACTGGAGCTCGGTGAGAATTGACTGATCCCAGCACCCACGACAGAATTGCTTTAGAAGCTGATCTTCAGGCTTACTAGCTGTAATTCCTCCTCTTTTTGTGGCTTTCATTAGTGCGACTTGAAGTCTGTGGAGATATGTTAAAGGTTTCTCACCTGTATTCTGGAATGTGTTTAAGAACTTGGCAAAAAGCTCTTCACCATCTTCAACTGTTCCAAATGCTGAGTCGAGCAATTCTAGGTAAGTATTAGGTAAGGCAGAAGGACCTAAAGGGTTAATTACAGTTGCAGCCGGTGGTGACAGGCTGTCAATAATCTTCCTGGAACCGTCCAGGTCGGAAATGGTGGGATCTCACAGCAACAACTCAACATTCGTTTTCCAAATGTCATAGCCAGCTTCATTTGAAGGACAAGGAAACCTCCCAGAAAACATTTTGAGCCTGCTGTGAGCATGCGACTGTGATGCAACTTCTCCAGTTTTTACTATGTGCTCCACTATTACTCTTCAAACTTCTGGTGGATACACATAATCAGGATTTGGACTAGTTTCGCTTGGTTTGTTTAGTGGAATGGAAATGGATGCGGCTGTAACCGGATTCTCTTTAACAGGTGAAGTGGACTGAGAGGATGTGTTGGGAGTAAACTGGTGAGTACTATCAATGTTAGCTGTGGGTTCTAATTTATCAGCATTGTCATCTTCACTAGTACCCCATACCTCCCCCAGGGTTTTGCTCTGAGCTGCTTGAGCGACAGACTCATTGACTAACTCATTGCTAACTCCTCCTGCAGTACTGCTGCAAGACTCTTGCCACTCAATTCAGCAACACTCTGGAGCTCCTCAAGATACAACCTGGTTGCTTCACTCCCTGCTTTGATTGCATATACACTGGAAAGAGATTTGATCTGGTAAGTTATATCAGGGTCAGAGGTACTGTTAAACTCGAGGGGCAGTAAAGGCTCTACTGACATTATTGCACTATTGAAGCTGTACTCTACGATTACTTGCTGGTAGTACTCAGACTCAGAGGGAGTTTTGAACATTTACATTTTCTCTCTGTACTATCTCCATCTTAAAAGTGTGTTTCGTCACGAGTTTGTTCCTTTAAATTCGAAGTTTTAGCAAGATTTAGTATGATCTGTTATACTGACAACAGCGCCACCTCCTGGCTGGCTCGCCACTTATGTGTAGCACTCCTATCGGTTAACCTGATAATTTGCTACTTAGCCTCACAGTAACAGTGAGGCTAAGTAGATACGTATTATACAGGAAAATAACCAGTCTGGGCCAATATGTCTAGATTCGTAGAGGAGGTGGGGGTATGTCGGCATTAAACAGATCCAAGAGAGAAGTATAAATTAAAATGAATGTCTTTACTTGGAAAAGAAAAAAAAAGAAATACAAAACACAATATGTAACCTCAATAAAACCAATACCCTTTAAAAATAAACTAAAAAAAAATAAAGTTCTTATCAGTCTGTCAGTCTCAATCCTACCACATAACCAGGTAGTTCAGAATGGATTCAAGAGCAGTCAGATGTGGCAGTTCAGTCTCTTTGGGTGGCTTGCCATCAACTTTGCAGAAGGGGTTCCAAGACAAGATGAGATAAATCCACGAAATCCAGAGGAAAACCACGCTCCAAGATTTCCGATGCCCTCAAAAAAACCTGACCTGCTTAAGTAAAACAGGTACAGTAAACAATTTCTCCATGTATCTAAATCTCACTGACCATTACTCTTGATTACATTCAATTCATTATAAGTACTTGCATCACTCAACAATAATCACAGTATAATAACACAGGTTTCTCATTAACAGAAATAACCATTTGTTTTAAAGGATTACAAAATAATAACCATATTATTCTTTTTTCCCACACGCATTAAGCTGCAAAACATCTCATAACATCTATTAAATTCAATAAACCTTTAAAAAACCGACAAATATAGTCTTCTGTCTTTAAACATGTACTTTGGAATATGTGGAATATACCTCTGCGCTGAACATGCAGCTTTTGGTCCTTTTCCATAGATAGCTCTAGAACCAGCAGCAGCTATGAGTAGGAAAAATAATGCTTTACTCGACGGTCATTACCTGAATTTTCAACTAAACTTGATGAACAGCAACAGTTTTAATAGATTTTACCTTTTATTTGCATTTTCATCTGGTTTTCATCAAGTAACATAACTATTTACACATGAACAAATTTTTACCATGCCGTCTGGTAGCATAGCTAGCTCGCTAGCTAGTAAAGAAAACGTGATTCAACTCACCAAAAATCGGGTTCATAGACCAGGTTTTTGTGTCGTTTAGTGTCTTGGTTCACTTTAACAGTGAAACAGGGCTTTAGCCTCAACCTAGGCACTTTTTTATCAAGAAGAGCAGTGTTTGTGAGCTGACTGTGAACTAAATGCGAGCTACAGCTCCTCCCTCCGTGGCACGCTGATAGGGAAAAAACGAGAGAAAGGGCCTGCGCTCCCCGCTGCTCCAACGCTGCCCAATCAACAGCAGCTAAGGCAGGGAAAGTCAAATTATCAAATACAATTGGCTGCAGCTAAGCACACCAAACTTCGCTCAAATAGCGCTTAACCCCTTAACTGCCGAGGAGTGTTAAACTAGGGATTACATTAGGAATTAAATATTTAACTCTCATGAAATGGGGGTTACATTAGCTGTTTTAGTTTTTTTTTATTTAAGTTCACTGATATACTCTGCTTTCTATTTGGTTTGGTTATTTTGTATTTAATAATAAAAAGTTACAGCTCAGTTCTTCTCTGTTTGCACAGGAGCCTCTGATAAGTGTTTGATTTATGAAAGCTGCAGACAATATATCATGCCACTAAGTACAGTGCTAATTTTAGGATGCGTTTCTATTGCCTTTGTGAGCCGTAATGTTCTTCATCAGCGGGAATAATTGGTTCTCGTTACTCAGTAATTCAGAGCACTGATGAATGCTTCCCTTGACAGTACACATCTGCCACCTACTGTAGTCATTGTATGCCTGAAACAAACCTCACTGCAATATGAGCTTCAAATAAAACATAAAACTACTTTTACAAGCTTCACATTTTCTTATTTAAATTACAGTGAATGTTTTTTTATTAGCTTTGTGCTAACATGCTACTAGGCATTGGAATTATTTGGGGAATTATTGTGGTGTTGTTTTCATCTTAATGCTCTGAACTGAAGGCCTAGCTCTAATAGTCATGGTTTGCCACTAGTAAAACACTTGTACTTTTGGAAAACATAACGTTCTGTGTAGCATAGTACAGTTATCATTATAATTCATGTTTTCCTTCAGTGTAACTTGTAGAACACGCAATCAATCAAGCAAGAATCATGTTAAAAACAAGCACAGCTGGAACCTAAATCAAAAGGAACTGAATAAAGACAGGGGATGTCTTAAACTTTTGTAAGCAAATAAAATGTGAAAATATATACAGAGTGTAACTTGTGCTACCATTCAAGGCCCAAGGAGGGGACTACTAGAGGTCCTGAACTGGAAAATCTGAGTTTCATGCAAGTGTAATTCTAAAACGTGGCTTGAAGGTAATGATAAGCAATACATTTGGATACTTGAATGCAATAAACTAAGCTTTGTAGTTGCTTTCTGCTGGAACCACAAGTCAAGAAGCAGAATCACTAGAGGAGGTGTTACACTTCTGGCCTGGGTGGAAAAGTATTGCTGTATGTAAAAAAAGGGTATTTCATATAAAAAAAGGGTGTTTATGAAAAACAAGGCCAACAAAGAAAGACTTGCAGGAACTCAATATCCCACTGACCACCACTTATTTTGATATTTCATCTTCCTTTCACATCAGTAAGTGCTGAACATTTTGTTGTAAATTATTGATTCCTAAAGAAATTGCACCGTTGGTGAAGGTGGAACATTGTGTAAAATGTAAATAAAGGTAAATAAAAACAGAAGCCAAGGATTTGCAAATCTTTTAGACCCATATTTTACTCACAACAGAACATGTTGAAAATTTGATCACTTAATGAAAATCATTAGCTCATTCAGAACTTGATGGCAGCATCGCATCTTTAAAAATACTAGAAATTTTTGATAATTCTGAGCTAGTAATAATAACTAGTGATAATTATTAAAGCAATTTTTTGATATCAATAAGAAAAACCTAAGTCTTGAGCCCACAAAAAAAATGTTGTCTCTCAAAATAGGTAAGATAGCACCCCCTTTAACATACAGTGAATGAGGCCTATCAAGCTCATATCATGCAACTAAGTATTAGAAGGGACTACTGCCCATTGACCAAGTCTCATGTGTAACGATCCATGCATAAAACCCATACATTGACTTTTTCTGATTTGGCGAACAGCATATTTTGTCTATTCTAAGACTTTGTGTCAACCAGCAATTTCCACCATCCCCTTCTAGGACAGACCAGAGACAAGAAGTCTTCTCACACACACAGACACACACCACCCCCTCTCATCCTGCCTAAAAATCAAATAAGACAGAGCTAAAACTATTTATGACCCCTCTGCCCCCACACATCCTGCTGACACCAGTTTAGCAGAGACCAGACTTTATAAGCCAAATTAACTTTTCATAGAAATGTTCCTCTATTTGCGGCCTCGAAATATGTAAAGTTATGTGTCCACCTTATGTCTATACTGTGTCTTTTAATTTCCTTCTCTCTCTCCAAGACCTTTGATTTTCCAAGCAAAATTCTCTGAGTTTGATCCGAGCTAAGTTCTTTGATTTATGCTAAATGAACCTTTGAAGAATGTTTTCATAACTTCATATACAAGTTTGATTGTGGTTATAAGTGGTAGAATTTAGCATGTGTTAAAAGTTTTGTAAGTTTATTTAGTAAACTTAAAGATCTTCTTAAATCCTTACGTTTACCAAAGCATTTATAGCAGCACAGATAAACGCAGGACACTTGATTTTAATTGGAGATTTATGCTTATTTTCATTTTAATCTACTCTTTTGTTTTCTTTTCTTTAATTCTGTTTGAATCGGCATTCTCCTCTGGTATGTAAGATTCAAAGTTCAAAAGATGCCTGCTTTGCCCTCAGCCAATCAGGATTGTGTGGTGTGATGTGATGTGCCCGGCTTGGCGCGAATGACTGTATGTGTTAAACACGAGTGATGCATATGCATGAGAGGGGGGCCTCCACGTCACCCCTCCCCCTTCAGGAACTCTATAAAAGAGAGAAACTTCTCTTCGTTTTTTTTTTCTCTCTTCTCCTTGACTCTGGACAAAGACGGCAAGCTGTTGGCACTCTAAGGAGTTCCAGGGCGTCGGCCCTTAGAGGCAGACTTCTCTCTTCATCCGGGGCTTTTCAGCCGCAGAACTGCGGAAGCAACGACATGGCCTAAACCAAGCCGCTGGCGAGAGAGCCGACAGGGGTTGAACTGAGGTCAACCCGCAACAGCTCCACAAGACGGTAGTTTCACGGAGAATGAAGATCAGCCGAGACGGTCTACACAGCCCCGTCACTCAAGTTCAGTTAAGTTTCGTTTGGTGAACGGTTCACCGTGCGCACGTGAGTCGTGCTTCATTCATCTAACCGAGGCGCACGAAGCAACCAAACCGCACGTGCGCAGTAGAGGTCCACCCGGCCCGCTGTCACCGAGGCAACCAGCGCGTCGCCCCGTCTAGCGGAGAGGCCTTTGATGTCTACACCAACGAGACCGCTGCCGAGACCAACAAAGCCGCTTCCCTCAGACGGAAATGCAGTAAGGCACACGCATGCGCAAACATCTGTCGCGGTCCGGTCCGAGTGCTATTTGTTAGAGAAGCCGTTTCCACAGAGTGCATATTTCCATTCTATATAGCAAGTTCTGCTTTCTTTTAGTCTAGGTTCCTTTCTTTCAACCTTTTTATCTCTTTTTCTTTTTATTTAATATATATACGTCCTTTTGATGTGTTTATCTAATAAAGCCTTTTTTATATAAGCTAGTCTTGGTGTGTTTTCAATATTATTACCAGTGTGTGGATCCCTGAACTCAAACCAACCTCAACCTCAGAAACTTAATATTTTATAAGGGTAAATTTGATTCATCTAAATTAATTAATTTCATTAATTAATTGGTGGATTAAATAAATACCCCTAGTTACGTTACACATGTCTATTACAGAGTTACAGTTTGGTTTTAGCGGAGAATCGGAGTAATAATAGTAAGAAAAACTATAACAATTCCTGTGTGATTGTACCATATTAAAAGATGGTATCTGATCTTTGGACAGTATTGTATTTTAAGATTTTAATGATTGAAAAATATTTTTAATTTTTATTTCAATACATTTTTACTGAAAATGTCAGTGTACTTTAAGGAATGATTACAGTAACAGTGGGATACAACAGGCGCAGAACAGTTTTTCAAAATGGCTCTCAGCAGTCTGACAGACCAACATGCTGAGATATTGGTAAGAGCTAAAATCCCATTGAGCTGCCAGGGCTTTGGGTTTCTTCTTTTTTTTCGTCTTAACCAAGCAGCCAGTCAGAGAAAAAATGTTTCCACAGTGCCCTGAGGCCATAAAAAACATCTTAACAAATTCTTAACAAATATGAGATTATAAGAAAACAGTGTAATGGCACACTGTGCACAGTATACGTTCTATAGTCAAGTCAAGTCAAGTTTATTTGTATAGCGCTTTTTACAACAATGTTGTCACAAAGCAGATTTACAGAAATTTTAAAGCATGAAACACATGAAATCACAACACTTTATCCCTTGTGAGCAAGCCAGAGGCAACAGTGGCAAGGAACAACTCCCTCAACTGGAGGAAGAAACCTTGGGAGGAACCAGACTCACAAAAGGAGAAGACCCATCCTCCTCTGGTCGAACAGTATTTACAGTTTATAAACTAAAGCTGAGTCTGAAGGTAAAAGCTTTAGAAGCTGTACAGGTGCTACATCAGGTGGGTGATACAGTGATGCAGTCAAGGTGGAGCAAATGGCACAAATGGAGAGGAGAGCTGGTTGGTGCCGGGTGACGGGGGGGGGGGCCCTGGTGGTCAGTCCTCTACAGTATTCGGCGGGACAGGTGGGTGGTTATTACCTCAGAGAGAGAAAAGAGACAGAGTTAGTTCTGGTTTGGGTTAGTACAGAGACAGAGTTAGTTCTGGTTTAGGTTGGTACAGAGGATGAGAAGTGTTTAGAGTGTAGTTGGTGACTCTGACAGATCTGATTATAAACAGAATGAACTAAAAAGGAGACAAGCTGCACAGGTGCTACATCTGGAGGATACAGTAATGCAGTCGAGGTGTAGCAGGAAGAGGAGAGCTGGTTGGTGCCAGGTGAGAAGGAGACCCTGACAGTCGGACCTCCAACAGTATTCGGCGGGACAGGTGGGCGGTTATTACCTCAGAGAGAGAGAGAGAGAGAGAGAAGAGAAAAACAAAGTTAGTTCTGGTTTGGGTTAGTACAGAGGAGTCGAGGTGTAGCAGATAGAGGAGAGCTGGTTGGTGCCAGGTGACGAGGAGGCCCTGGCAGACGGACCTCCAACAGCATTCGACGGGACAGGTGGGTGGTTATTACCTCAGAGCGAGAGAGAAAAACAGAGTTAGTTCTGGTTTGGGTTAGTATAGAGGATATGGAGTGTTTAGAGTGCAGCTGGTGACTCTGACAGATCTGATTATAAACAAAATGAACAAAAGGAGAGAAGCTGCACACATGCTACATCTGGATGATACAGTAATGCAATCGAGGTGCAGGCAGATGACATAGATGAAGAGGTTACAAGGTAACAAGGGGGTACTGGTGGTCAGTCCTCCAACAGTATTCGGCAGGACAGGTGGGCGGTTATTACCTCAGAAAGAAGGAGAAAAGAAAAAAACAGGTTAGTTCAGGTTTGGAGTAATACAGTGGATGTGAAGCATAGCTCACTCACCAAAAGCTAAACTGAACAAGTATGTTTTAAGTCTGGACTTAAAGTTTGAGACTGTGTCAGAGTCCCGAACATTAACTGGAAGATTATTCCACAGTTTGGGGGCTTTGTAGGAAAAAGCTCTTCCCCCCAACTATTAGAAAACCAGCATCCTGTGATCTGAGTAAGCATGGCGGTTCATAATAGGAAATAAGATCTTGCAGGTACTCCGGTGCGAGGGCTTTATACGTCAATAAAATAATTTTATAGTCGATACGGAATTTGACAGGAAGCCAGTGTAGTGCTGATAAAACTGGACTGATGTGATCGAATTTCCTGGTTTTAGTTAGTACTCTAGCTGCAGTGTTCTGAACTAACTGAAGTTTATTCAGGTTCCTGCTGGAGCATCCTGACAATAATGCATTACAATAATCTAGCCTTGAGGTTATAAAGGCATGTATCAACTTTTCAGCATCATACATAGACAACACATTTTTTAACTTTGAAATGTTTCGCAGGTGAAGAAACGCTGTCCTTGTAATATTACCTATGTGTTGATTAAATGTCAGATCTGAGTCAATTGTTACAACAAGATTTTTGGCTACTGAACCAGGAACTACAGAGAAGTCAGCGAGATTTAGCATTAAATCTGAACATTTAGTCCAAGCAACCTTTGGGCCGAGGAGTAGAACTTCCGCTTTATCAGGGTTTAAAAGGAGGAAGTTCTGCGGCATCCCAAGTCTAATATCTCTTACACAATCTTCTATCTTATTTAATCTGGATTTATCATCTGGTTTGGCTGATATGTACAGCTGTGTAATATCGGCATAACAGTGGAAACTGATTCCATGTCTATTTATAACTGAGCCTAATGGTAACATATATCATTTAAATAGTAGAGGACCTAAAACAGAACCTTGTGGAACTCCATATTTCACTCTTGTATAATTAGATGATACATTGTTTATCTTTACAAACTGGAAACGATCACTAAGGTAAGATATGAACCATGATAACGCTGTTCCTGTGATTCCAACCATATTTTCTAATCTGTCCAAGAGAATAGCATGATCTGTAGTGTGAAAAGCTGCACTTAGATCGAGTAGTACCAGCAGAGATACGTGGCCCTGATTAGAGGCAAGAAGACGATCATTTGTTATCTTAACTAAAGCTGTCTCTGTGCTGTGGTGTGGCCTAAAACCAGATTGGAATTTTTCATATATGTTGTTCTTATGTAGATGAGAACAGAGTTGTTGAGCTACAGCCTTTTCTAAAATCTTAGTGATAAATGGTAAGTATCTATAAGTGTCTATAACTGGAAAGTTCTCTGGGGTCAAGCTTTGGTTTCTTTATCAAGGGTTTTATCAAAGCTAGTTTAAAAGACTTAGGTACATGACCCAGACTAAGAGAAGAGTTGATGATAGTTAAGATAGGTTTAATTATAGCTGGTAATACTTGTTTCAATAGGCTTGTTGGAATCGTATCGAGTGTGCATGTAGCAGAATTTGAGGAAGAGATTTTTTCTAGTTCTGTCTGCTGAAGTGGACAAAATGTTTCTAGTGTTTCTTCTATAACCACATTTCGTGCTGTCTCAGCCAAACCGGATGAAGGATAGGTTACTGGTGTCAGTTGAACATTTAATCTAATATTCTCAATTTTGCTATTAAAGAAGTCCATGAAATCATTGCTGCTGTAGTCGGCGGGTATTTGAGGTTCAGTTCCTGACTGGTTTTTGGTAAGTTTTGCGATTGTGCTACATAAAACTCTAGGATTGTTTTTGTTGTGTTCAATAAGAGAGGTCAGGTATGCTGAGCGTGTGTTGATAAGTGCCTTTCTGTAACTGCTAAGGCTGTCCTTCCAAGCAGAGTGAATTACCTCCAGCTTAGTTAGTCGCCATTTGCGCTCTAATTTCTTGTCTTAAGGTGCGAATTTCATTGTTGTACCACGGAGCAAGCTTTTTCGTTTGCATTCTTTTAGCTTTTATGGGTGCAACATTGTCTAAAGTTAATCGGAGCGTATTTTCTACGCAGTCAGTTAGTCTGTCTAGCTCTGTTGGGTCTGGAGAAGCTATAGTTGATAAATCTGGAAGAATTTCAATAAAGTGCTGAGATGTATTTGGCATTATTGAACGTTTCATGCAATAACGGGGTGATGTACATACATTTTTACTAAGACTCAATTCATATGAAATTAGGTAGTGATCTGAAACTACTGAAGTCTGTGGAAGAACAGATTACAGGAATATGTAGGCCCTATTACATTCTGAGTGAGACCTACAGAGTCTAAGATAGATGAGAGTTCTCAAAGTGAATATTAAAATCTCCTGCAATTATTAGTTTCTCTGTGCTCACTGCTAGATCTGCAACAAAGTCACTGAATTCTTTTAAGAATTCAGAATAAGGTCCAGATGGTCTATAAATGCTGACTAGGGTGAGTACACTTCTGTTTGTGGTCGGATTGGTGATGTTTATGAAAAGACATTCAAAAGAACTGAAAGTGAGACTGTGTTTCTTAGTGATGTCTAATGAATTTTCATGAATGACACACATGCCCCCTCCTTTACCGGACAGTCTGGAGTTGTGTACATAACTATAACCTATAGGAGTGGCTTAATTCAATGCCAAATATTCCTCAGGTTTAACCCATGTTTCTACGAGACATAATACATCAAATTTTTGATGTTATTGTATCATTTACAATAAGAGCCTTAGAGTTAAGGGATCTTATGTTGAACAAACCAAACTTTAGTTCAGAGATGCTGCAGCTAGATACTGGGTCTGATATTTTTATATTACTTAGGTTATCTGGACAAGCTGTTCGAGTATCGTCCACGTAGTTGTCCCAGTTGTCCATGTAGCCGAGACCGTTGATAGCACACCAACTGCGGAGCCAGGACTGCTGAACCGCTCCGATCCTCTCCTGTAGGTGGGTAGGGAGCCGGAGATGAAGATCCTGGCATCGGTCGCCTTGGATGACCACGGTCTCGAAGGCGTTGCGTCTGAGGGCCGAGGGTAGATGCCTGGCGATGTCTAGGACACAAGCTCCTGGAAAACATGACACACTGGCGCGGGGTAATTTAACGTGGCGGACTATAGAGCTACCAATAACAAATACCTGTCCGGAGGGCTGAGACGCTGGGGCGGGAGCCGAGGTCTGACGTGCTGGGGCGGGAGCCGAGGCCTGCGGCGCTGGGGCAGGAGCCGAGTCCTGTGGCGCTGGGGCGGGAGCCGAGGTCTGCGGTGCTGGGGCGGGAGCCGAGGTCTGCGGCGCTGGGGCGGGAGCCGAGGCCTGCGGCGTTGGGACGGGAGCCGAGGCCTGCGGCGCTGGGACGGGCGACTGGCTCCGAGACACCGGTGTGCGCGGTGAGCTGAGGACCGAGAACCGGTTGAAGGAGGTGAAGATGGGCTCGGGTGGCGGTGAGGGCCTGCTGGGCCTTCGGCATTGCTGCTCCCAGACTGCTGGCGTGGTGCTGGCGACTGCTGGCACGGTCAGCAGGGTCATGCGGTCCCAGCTCACAGCACAACAAAAGCAAACCTAAGAGAAGACATTAGGACTACTAATTCCAGAGTTAACTCTTAGAAGGTTGCTGGCCTTGACAACATACCTTGCTAGGTGCAATGTTTAGGGTATGGTCCAACCAGCTTGTGCATGTCCTAACTGACATCATCTTCAACATCTCTCTGAGCCAGGCAGCTCTCCTGGAGTGCTTAAAAACAAATACCATTATCCTTGTGTTGGAAAAAATCTACTGTGTCTTGCCTCAATTACTGCTGACCCATGCTCACTCCAGTCATCAAGTGTTGTGAGTAGTTTTTTAATGAAATACATAAAGAGCAGTCTTTCCTCCTCACTGGATCCATTTGAGTTTCACAATATTCTGTCTACAAGGGATGCCATATCTTCTGCCATTTATCTTAAGAAGAAACATATGATTGTTGACTTCAGGAGGACTCAAGTGGATAACTCTCTACTGCACATCAATGGTTCCACAGTAAAAACAACAAAAAGCTCCTGTTTTCTTTGTGTGCATACCACAGACTACCTTACCTTGGTTCAATGGTTCAACAACGGAAAGAATAAAAAGCTTCTGTTGCCTTGGTGTGCATTTCACAGATGACCTCAACTTCATTTCCGAAGAGACAAAACCTCCCCTTCTCCATCCTCACTATACTTTACAAGGGGACAATAGAACACAGCATCTGCTCTACCACCTCTGGACAATGCAGCTTCTTCCCTGAGGCAGTCAGATTACTGGACACACTGATTCCCTGCAACATCCATTAATCTAGATCCCTTCTTTTTCTCACATTGACTGTTCACACCCCTTTATCATCGCTGCACACCTGCACTTTAAATGTGGCATTATGTAAAATCATGCACATATAGTGAAGCAACTACTTAACTTAGGTTTTCGTGGTATCCTATTCTCCCACTCCAAGAAAGCCCTCTTGTCACTCCTCCAGGCTTCCTTCGCCAGTCTGCACCCCCAGCTCCACACCACAGAGGCCGTCTGTCCCTGAATCACTCTGGTCCAGCCTCTTTAGGCCCTGCTGCTGCCATGACCAGTCCATTCCTGCCACGAGCCTACCCACTGCTATTGCTGGTTTGTCACACACTATTTCCGTCCCATCCATTAACAGCCTCATTGCTAGCGCAGATTTCTCTCTGTCCTATGCCTAAGTCAAAGATGATGCCTGGATGACCAAAGCTGACATTTTTTCTCTGCCATCAAAGTCCTTCCACACTTCTTTGTTGTCCGCTAGCTAGAAAACCCGCTAGAAAACCCTCGACCCTGCTACCACCCCCCTAGCAGATTCATTGGGATTCTGCTTGCTTCTACGAGTTGTGCTTCTGGATCCTTTTGCTCCGCCACTGGAGCGGCATCTTTCTTTTTTACAATGCCGTTTTCTGACCCCGAGGACCTCTCTATTTTTACCAACAGTGCTCCCTCCAATGGTTTCGACGGCTACTATGGTGGACGATGGTTTTCGTCTCCCTGGCCCCCGAAGCTGGCCTCCTCCTCGCTCACAGCCAGGGACGCTATCACTTTACGCACAGTGTATTCCATTGTGGTCACCGCTGTCCTTTGGAGACACAAATGGGTCCATCATGCAATTATTATTAATTCAGACAACGCATCGTCCATTAACATAATGGACCTGCAGATGCCTCCTCATTCAGGAATGATCTTCCCTCTTCATCCTGACTGCACTACCTCATCCCGCAAGTATTAATCCTCCAAGATATATCTCCCAACACCCTCTAAACTTCCAGGACCAGTTGCCTATCTTTCAAGCATTTCTGTCAACTTTATGGCATTCCATTTCTTTCAATCTGCAATCCACAGCTTCTTTTTTCATCTTTGCCCATATTCACTGCTCCATTCATTCATCCATCCTCAAGGTCTACACAACTTCTTCCAAAAACTTATTCACAGTTCACCCTTTTAGTCATACTCCCACCATCAGGTCACGCTGCTCCTCTAAGGTTTTAGAAGTAATCAACAAGCCCTCCAGCCTTAGTGCCTGCCCCTCGCCTCCTACATCTCAGCCTGGCAGGACCACCTAAATTTATCTCTTCAAATTATCCTCACCCCTCAGTCCTTATGAACCAATCCTCCAGCATCTTCACACCTGCCATACACAATCTGCTTCTCCTAATGACTGACTCTTCATAACAGAAGCTGGATCCATCACCACCCGCACCTAGTTTCATCTCCACTTCTGCAACATCCTGTCATTCAGTGGTTTTAATCCAACTCACTTCTCTGCCCACTCCTTCAGGATCAGTGCAGCATAATTGGCTTCCCACACCAACGATCTTCGAGCAGCCCATCAACGTTTGTCATCCTTCATCCAAATTTTTGGAGGTCATGGTCATGCACAAGCACCAAAGCCACTGTTACAGCCTGTCAAGGTAGACTGCAACACAAAAAGAACTCCTTCAAACCATCCCACTTCAACCCTGCCAGATCAAGTAGACCACTCACAAATCTCTAGTCTCATGGTGTTGATTTTATTTAACATTAGAAAAGAGGAAGCAACAGGCCTCAGAGGTCTAAGAGAAATGAACAACGTACATCCTTCCCCAACATACTAACTTACCTCTTAACAAAAAGAAAAAGAAAAAGAAAATACAAAAACCCTACCTCCCCAAAATAAACAGAAACAAATCTCAAAAGAAAACACCTTTAAGTAAGAAAATTTCAGACTAAGGTTAAAGTAACCAGCAAAGTTGGTAAAAACCATACACAAGCACAAGATATACAGCCTCTTCAAGCAGTAACTCATTCTGTCAGGGAGAAGCAACAGGGAAAGTAGGAGGAGCCACTAGCCAGCCAACTACCAGGTCTTTTAATAAGCCTCTTCAGCCAAAAAGAGCAATGCAGCACCAGCACAGCACATGTAACCCATAATGAGAGGGATAGAGAGCGATAGTGTCAAACAACTCTGTGTCTAAGCACCCACCACTTCCCCATCCCCTCTCCTGTTACATCCCAAAATCCAGGGGGGGCACGGTCATGCACAAGCACCAAAGCCACCTAGAACTCCATTTCAAGCCTTCTGAGTTTGCCCCACTTGGCTCACTTCAAAGCTTGGTCCATGCTAGTGAATGCATATGTTATGCTATATGTCATACATTTTCTGCTTTGGAACATTGCCACTAACACATGTAAGTTGAAATGCAAAAAGAGAAAGTCTATGCCTAAGCCAGTTCTAAGACCAAACAGTGTGTTCCATTTTTAATTTACATCATTTGTCAGTTAGGTATTGTCATAGCTCATGTCATTATAGCACTGGCATATTCTGAAATAAATCAAATAAAAAAAATATATGATTTTTCATGATACATTTTTCTACATTCATGTCACATATAAGGTACTTTTTGGCACCCCAACCATTAGACATTTATTAGAATTCTATAGTAAAGGATGCAGCAAGCTACAAGCTACATGCTTCAGCACACGATGGCCCCACTCGTGCTTCGTGGGTAAATTGTTATTGTTCCTAGATGCTTCTTTTACAGTATACTAGCTCTTACAGCTGACTGCAATAGATCTAGCACAGCAGAATTTTCAAAGGTGGCATCCCATTACAATGCCATGTTTAAAGTCACTAAACTCTTGAGTATGACACAATGTATAGCTAATGACTGTCTGTGGAGACAGTGTGTTTGAACAGTTAAACTGAAGCCAAAGTCCTTATAATTTGACAACCATCTTCGCAATGCCTAGAAGCAGTTATTTCCAGTAATTTCAGACCAAACGGTCTTTGAATGGGGGAAAACAGCATATTTAACAGCATAAGTAGTTTATAACATTTCTGTCAAATAACACAATAACACACACAAACATATTTTTCCAGCTGAACCATGCTCATAACTGTCTGTTTATTGACAGGTCTCTTCCTCCTTTATAATGTTTCTGGAAAAAAAGGACCACAAGTGTTTTCATTAAAATTATGTATAAACTTACTTTGTGGTCAGCCTATTAAATATTTGTCTTATTGCATTATATGTTTTATTATTTCATTATGCAGACATTTATTGTCTCAAAAAGTACTGGAATAGCTTTAGATTTTGGTGCATTATTGTCTCCAGCTCCTATTAATCCTTATTATGTAGTTGTCAACTTAATTTAAATTCATGTAAAATTTGATTCAGTTTGATTAGCCACCAACCACTAGCCTCAAAAGAGATATTACCAGTAGGCCATAATTTGGTTGAAAAATTAACAGTAGGATGAATTATTTACAGTTATACAGGGCTATATCATCAGATTTAGTCAAATGCTTTAAATCTCATTAGTTTGATATTTTGCTTCACAGTGACGATGGGTTTGATGCATAGTGATGGCATAGGTTTTTCAAGTTATAAAAATGGGGTTTGAAAATTGTTGTAATCCCTACACTTTTGCCCAATATAATGCAGATGTGCCAACTTCCTGGAGGGTGGTCTTGATGTGGCCAAGGGCTCTTTATGTTGAGAGTTAATACACTTAATGCAATGCAAATACACCTAATCATTGCTAGACTTTGTATTTGGATAAAGTAAAATAATAAAGGGAATTACAAGTACTTTTACTCTTCAGACATTAAAAATGGGGGCCTATGAATTGTTTGAATCTAAATCTAATTTTATTCTAAAATTATCTAAATATGGACCTAATTGTGCATCATGTTATTATGCTGCCTTGTGTGCCGTAAAGAAGCCTATAATAACAAACTTTTGACTGATGCTGCAAACTTATAAACCCATGTGTGCATATTCTGGTGTACGTAAACTGGCACAGTATGGATGTCAATTTACACTGGTTTTTTAATTTTGTTGTATTGTTTGTGTGTATGTTTTTATGTTTCCCTGCTAGTTTGCCATCTTCCCCTAGTTTGGCATCTAAGATAGCAGCTGAGAGTTTTTCCACCCGTGGCTCAGAGACTTCATGGGCTGCCCGGGCCATATGCTTGGGTGACAGTGCATTGCAGCTATGATGATGCCTGGACTGGTGGTGTTCTAGTGGCTAAGGACATATCTGGCCTTCGAGTCTTATCAGCCTGGCCGCCTGTGTGACGCACCATAGTAGAAAAGTATGATCTTCACAGTAATATTCTTTGTATACAATGACTGTATATAGTAGTCTTTAAAATCCCTCAGAGGGAACTGTGGATTGTTTTGTAATATTTTATGTATTATTGATCATGTATTTTGTTAAATATTTGGTTGTAAAATATTGTTAAGCATGGTAAATGTACTATATAAATAAGAATGATGATAAAAACCTCATGGAAAACAACAACAAGAAAGATACCAAGATAAAAGTGTATAAATCAACATGACAGTAGGCCAGTATGTGTAAAATAGCTTTTGTAATAGTAAGATTGAATTGTGTGGCTTACAAGACTATTGTTAATTTAACCACCTTCTAACTATCAATAAAATCCTACTTTACATTTCCAAGTTAAAATGGTGTTCGATGAAATGAGAATGGCTCTGATAAATGAGCACTAAAAAGGAATTAGCAATCACATGTTAACAAGACCAGCTGTGGTGGTTTAATGGGTTTTAATGAGGATGGTGTTTATGCGCCTGGGCTGGCTTGACAGCCTGGCATTTACCCACATCTTTGCAGGCCTTCTGAATAGTGAGGGATGATGGTAAAGGTTTACAGGAAAGCTGCTGATGGATAGACAAAACAAAAACCCATTTTGGAGCTGGCTGAAGTAGGCAATGCCGAGCATCCCAGCATGGACCATGGAATGGAACAGAACGGAAAAACCTTGACCTTTTCCTCCACTTCAGCGCAAAGAGTGCGTGACTTGATGCATGACTGCACACACAACACCCACCCAAAGAGGAAATGAATGAGGAAAGCAAATGGGACAGGCGCTGTCAGCCACTTACAGCAAATTGTCAGATTCAATTAATTAGTGTGGGAAAACTATGAGGGCGTGAGAACGTGATGAAGGAGCGTAGGAGAGAGGCAACAGAGAACATCTGCACTGCTATGTAAGTATGGAAGGGGGAGAGCAAAAGAGTGATTAAGTCATCATTATAGCACTTTTCTTTCATTACTGCCAAAAATATACAGTAAATTATACATAAATAGTTTATTTAGGGGTATGAATCATTCAAAGCAATTTATGACAGATTTATTTTCTGATGAGATAAAATAGAAGGAAAGGGCAGCAAGTACACAAGGTAATAGATGCATTTATGTTAAGCAATGCACAATAAAATATATTACATTCAGATGAAAGGAGACACTAAGCAACAAACTTGGTACAAACATTGCCACAATACATTGTTATTTGACAGTTTAATAGCAATTTGACAGAACTGACATGCAACAAAATCAGAGGGGAAACTTTTTGGAATAATTGTTCTGATGTGTTTTTTTATTTAAAACCAATCCCTCTTTAAACTGACACATTTGATAAATCTTCCATCACATTACTTCATACATACATGTATAAAAAGGCCAAAACTTCCTAAATACAATATACAATATATGGCCGAAAATATGTGTATACTTGACCATTACACATATATGATCTTGGGGGACATCTCATTTCAAAACTAAACATGACAGCCTTGGACTTTAAAAAAGTGGCCTGCTAATGTAAAGGAATGAACAAGAAACATGCTGACTGTATATGGACTGCCCTTCTTATAAGTCTGCACAGAGGGATGTAAAGATGTGACAGAAGACCTGGATTTAGGCCACAAATAGTTGTTAGTTGTTTAATAACAATAAACTTTTACAATACAGTGTTAAAAAGCAAAGTCTGGGTGTGTTGAGGATGAATTATTGAGGACAATTTATCCCCCCTCCAAACACGAGGACACATCCTCCTTTACCTCTTTTCTCAAGACTATCTATGCTAATATGGGAAACATTCACAATTTCAAAATTGTTAAAAGAGAGAAAGAGAACAAAAAGTCATCCATAGCTGATCCATAGATTCCAAGTCATTTTGAGACACATCTGAAAGTCAAGAAAGTGCTGTGCTTCGCATAGGACTTTTTGAATTTGCCACAAAAAAGAACAGCTAATGCCCAAATTATTTCCCTTTTTGACAGGGCACTAAGCGCAAATAATTTCCATACATTTTTGACAAGGCATCACGGAACGCATATGCTCTCACCTCTTCCGACTGACATCCGCATTATGACAACAACCTGTTAGCATGAATGAAGTGACCCCATTAAATTCAGAACATTAATGTTTTTTTTCAGTCATTAATTCCATCTCTTTGCTCCCCATTTCTCACTCTCCCTCAGCGCAAAACCATATAGTGATAGCAGAGTAAGTCATTTAGCAGGACAGATTCCATTACCTTTCTTTACCTTGTCATGCAAAGGGATGGATATTAACAGCTAACAGCAAGAAAAAGAGGTGACAGGTTTTTTATGTGTTTTTCACAGTTCATATTCAATTTCTGAATAGAAGACAGATGGATCACATGAAAGCGACTAATAGTTTTGAGAAGATAATTCTTGCAAACCAGTGAATACGATATTATTATTCTTAAATGTTTTGATAGTGTGGTAAATTTCCTTAGTATGTGCGTATTAAGGACAGACTTAGAGCACAGAATTCAGAGAAGTTCATATTAGCAGGAGATTCTTTTCTGCCTGCAACTAGCAACATCTTCTTTCTGCAAACACTTTCACAATGGCTCCTTGTACCACCACACTGGAAAAGTCTGTATGTACTTTGGCTAGAGGGAAAGTTTGGTATATTTTTTAAATTTAGATAAAGGTACAGTTGTGCTTTTCACATTGCAATGTCCTTTGCGTTGTTACTGGAGTGCTGCTGGTGCTCGAGTGATGTTTCAACAGTGGGACTGAAATAAATTTGTGCTTTGTTGGCAATTTACCCGCATAATTTCAGTACAGCCCGGACAGAGAGAAATCTATGCATGTAAATGTGACAGAGAGGCTTCATGGTTTTGTTTTTTTTTTCATTTTGTATTAATGTCCAAACAATGAGAGTGTTTACATTGAGTGATCTTGACCTGTTCTATCACATATAGTTGTAGGTGTCCTGAATCAGGTGCTGGTTTCAATGGGGAAATTTTTCAAGTGTATTTTATGTGCAGAGGTTGGGTTGTGTTAAGTGAATACATTAATGAGATTCATGTAAGTTATGGCCTTGCTGACACTGTGTAAAGCTTTTAAAGTGCTGATGATTGATGTTAGTTATGGCCTTGCTGACACTGTGTAAAGCTTTCAAAGTGCTGATGTTCATTTAAGGTGTGGTTTAAATACAATGTCATGTGATTATAGAAAAATGGAGCTTCAGAACATGTCCATGCCTGATCTGTGATTAATTGGCACACCAGCCAAATCAACCATCTTACCCAAGATCTTAGAAACGTATCTCAGTTACAGTTATTTGCTAAAAAGGAAATCAACAAATAATATTCCTAATGTAAAATTAATTTGATTAGTAAGCAAAGATGGTCAGGACAACAGCATATATAGTCAGAATGACCAAGACAAAATGTGTGGGAAGTAGATGTCATTAGAAAGATGGGTGTGAAATGTCTTTAAACCATTTTTCAGCATGATTGTTTTGGATGCTTCAGTGCTTTAGTAGTATTCAGTTTTTTCTCAGTTGGCAGTAGGCCACAAATTACCCACACATGTAGCACTGTTACTTTCTAATGTTTTTTGTGAGTTTTTGTTCAATTGTTGTAATTATTGTACAACAAAAATAAATATAATCTATTACAGTTTAACAAATCAGAGCTTGCTGTCAGACAACTCATATTGAACTCTAGTCAATGCACAGTTCTGTGTAAATGTATGAAGTCTGCATGTTGTTACAACCACATAATCATTACTATGCATCACCCTTGCTTTAGCCTACATTTGGCTAAATTAAGTGTTTTCATCCCATAAATCATGTGACAGTAGTTACAACAAATCCCAAACCACATTAAGCAGACTCAGGATTGAAACACATGGCTTTTAGTGTGAGATTATATGACAGGCTATTTTAAACCAAAGACCAGCACAAACGTCCAGTTATTACTGCCAGGCTCATAAAGACAAGCTGGAGTGCAAGGCTGGACAGCATTCTACTGTCCACTCTCATCCCAGATGCAGCTTATCTATTTGCACTTTGCTAAGCAGGCAGAGCATGGCGCAGATGGATTCTCAGCCATCCAGATGAAAGCTGATGTGCTAACTGATAGATTGAAACAAAGACTTTGCACAGACAAATCAATCCAAACTGGTTATGTTTTAGTTAGATCAGTGACATTCATCAGTTAGTCCCAGTTTAAACAGTAATCATAATTGTAAGATGTATGATAAGCATCTCTTGAACCTCCAACAGTCACATACACCTACTGCTTACATCACTGAGCTTCTTTTCATGTCTGTATGAAAACTGAGTTTATTGAGCTCTGCATTAGCAGCAGTGCTGTTAGTGTTTTGGAAATCAATACAGCCATAAATGCAATGTGGACTTATGGACTGGTAGCAGATGAAAATGGCCGGGCCAACATCAACTAGTTCACCTCTAGCATATTAAGTTTGATCATTACTGCAACAAGAATGTGCACAAAGCAGAAAATACAAGTACATTTCTATAATCTGGGTGACTAGTAAGACTAGAGTCTTCTTCTGAAGTGTTTGAACAATGCTTAGCAAACTTTTCAGTTATATTAATAGTTTGTGTTAATATTAGTCCACACTGTTTAACTATTTAACTAAAATGAGCTATTACTTTTTATTAATGCTTATCTGAGATGTATTGTTGTTTATGTATATTGAATGCAAGTTATCTAATTTTAGTTATATCATTAAAACATCAAGGAATAATTACAGTTTTAATATATTTCTTCAATGATGTAAATATAACAGGAGACAAGTTAGATTACACCAGTTAAAGCACTAAGCCAGGAGAAGCCATGCATTACAACGATGAATCACACAAAACGAGTCTTTCCTTATTTATGGTTAAAATCATAATTATTCCAGCAGAAAATGGAGTTTGTTTAGAGTACACTGGTGCAGTACACACACACCTTGGGGTACACCAGATTTACATTTAATCTCATTACTAGTTCCCATGAAGACTTCTGTATTCTGTATTATATACAGTTGTATGCAAAAGTTTGGGCACCCCTAGGAAAATATATATTTTTTTTGATGAAACAACATAACTGCTATAAAAAACACGCTTTTGAACACTTCAATGTACAATTACTGTTTATTTGCTGAATTTAAGCTGTTAGAAAGTAAATTGCAAACTAAAAAAAAATGTTTATGTTAATGGTTTTGGATCAACATGTTGGTTTCATTCAAGGCATCATTTAGTAATATTTTAAGGCATATTTATGGTTTTTGTGGTTAGGCAATAGTTCAGCAAAAATGTTCAGCAATCACTTTATGAGACAATAGTTCAGAATTTGTTTTCTGTACACTTAAAATGTATTATCAAATATTATCAAAAGCATCATCCAGAAAAATCAGAACTTTCATAGGTTATTCCATATACATATTCCTTCAAAAAGTTGTTTATTTATTTGAATCATTGCCTAGGAGATGCAACACATTGGCTAATTAAAATATATGTTAGTACTTATTCCTTGACTAGGGATATTGACTGATATTGCTTCTATATTTGAGCACTTGAGCACTTGAGCACTTACAGGGTGCGGGTTTTACACTGGGCGTACCCGTGTTTACTAGGAGAACTGGAACTTGAAAGTCACAGGTTGCATAGACAGTACAGTTAGGGGACAGGAAGACAGTAGCTATGGAGCTGGGGGGTGGCCTGAGGGATCTACCATATCTACCAAGTTATGGCACGTGATTGTATGAACAGAGGGAACAAAAACACTGTGGGAACTGAAGCAGAATCTGTGGCACAGACCGATTACATATGACCTGGGATAAAATAAAAACTCCCCTCACCAGGCACAGATTTTAGACTGGGATCGGACCTGCAACTGTGGAAGATGTGACCATTGTATCTAGACTGGCTTTAGATTGGCTCTAGTACTTACCTCAACAACAGGAGTGAAATCTGAATTGAAATTCTTAGTAGGAACCTGGTGACCTAGATAGGCCAGAAACAGGCACAACTTGACTGTTATACCAGTTTTAAGCACAGGTAATACATTACCATGGTAATGACAGCCATAATAGCAGAATGGGGAAGTTTTAGGTGTTTTCATTACAAACATGATTGATGTAAGTCATATTTGTAAAAAAAAATAAAAAGCTCCTCAATCCTGTAATCACCTTCATGTAGTCTATTGCATCTGAAGTGGTCCAGTTTCTTTTTTTAAGGCAGCAGTACATGGAGCATGTATATTTCTTTTCCACAGATCAAGCAGTGGGCCAGCTGGCACTGATGGACTCCGAATTGTTAGAATGTTTTCCAAATTTTCCAGCGTCTGACAGACTGAGGCACAATTGTATGCCATGTGCATATGAGACAAATTACTTCAATCAGCCATACCCACTGTATTCACACTTTCTGTAAAACCAGCCTACAAAGCAAAGAATGCAAATGCATGTGGAATTAGAAGATCTGAGATGCAATTTTGGAAGTTAAACCAAGATAAACTGATTAACGCTACTATTACAGTCTTTTCAGTGTCAATTTGCTTGTTTGTTTATTCATTTGTATTGTTTACAATGTACTGTATGTATGTTTTTAAAATAGCTTTTGTTTTATTGTAAATATTTTTAAATTGGCATATTTATGAAAGCTGTTTACTCTCCATATGAAATGAATAATAAAGTGCCCTTGTGAGCCAATTACCCCTGGACAAAAAATGGAAATATCAGCAGGTAGAAAATGGTAGCTATCATTATGTGTAAATGACAAATGAAAATGTCGTTGAAAAAGTCTTGAAAACAAATACCTGCAACAACAGCTGACTGTTTAAATAGCTTATTATACAGGACTGTTGGGAATAACAGCCTGTTGCCAAACCACAGATGATTTTGTGGTGCCCTTTTAAACAGGAAATGTCAGATCAAATGCCACAGCGGATCTGTGCCGGCAATGGAAGGCCAGGCATGTATGCTAACAAACAATAAACAGTCTCCTTAGGTTCCTGCATTACACAATACATATATAATGACAGTCAAATCAAGTAATGTGGTAGAAGAAACAATAGCTTCTGTTTCTAAATGTTTGTGTAAATACCCCATTGTGCAGTTAGCAACGCACTAATGCAAGATGTGGTAGCAAACAGGTAACAATGTGAGATGTTCTAAGCATCATGCAACAATAACTGACAAGAATCAAACAAAAACATATTAAAATGATATTATTTATTTAGGGATACCTCCTCAGATTTACTACATTTCTCCTTAATTCAAATTTATCCAAAAGCCACATGCAGAACAAATGACCCTGTGTCTACTAAGTTCTTAATACATGCATTGAAATTGTTTACAATAACACTTCATTGCCTTAAAATGATCTGCATGTACCTTTACATCTTGCATATAAGCTTCACATAAATATAACCTTTACTCTTCAGAAAGAAGTTATTTCTTCCACCTACCTCTAAGCCTGAATATCCCTGCAGAAAAACTGTACGCAAGTATTTTCCCCCAAATATATGCTTCTTATGTTGAAAATGCTTCTATGTAATATTCTATTTAATATACACTCATGAGCCGAAACATTACGGCCACTCACAAAGAAAGCAAAAAATGATTGTCCTGTTACAATGGCACATATCATGAGATGCAATGCAATAGATGGTAAACAAATATAGATATAGATATAGATATAGATATAGATATTGTAGTTGATGTGTTTGTGCAGGAGAAAAGGCCACACCCCTTTCATGATAACGTAATCCCCCAGCGGCTGCCCTAAAGGGTTTAATACCTGTATAACCCTCCTCCCAGAAGTGTATCATTATAAATGCTTTTGAATATACTGTGTGATGCATGAGACATTGTTTTATGATAATGCAAAGATAACGTTTTGGTCAAAAGCATATATTTAAAAAAAATTACATACACAGTTATGAAGTATTACTACTTATATTGCCATGAATTTCTACACAATTAATGGTTAAGAGTTAAGACTGGTTTGAGTGGCTTGTTCTGCTTCTCCCCATGTCTGTTTTTGCTTGCCCTTAGGTCATTTTCATGTTCTTCTGTTTGTTTTGTTTTTTTCTGCACTTTTGTCATGCCTCTTATATGTTCCTATTTTGTGTTCCTTATCTGCGCTTCAGTTTGCTCCTAGTCTCTGTGTGGCATTTGTTATTGTGATTGTTAATGCTAACCTGTTCATATGTGTATCCTTTTGGTGTTTTTGTCTTGATAGTTTTCTCATGTCTAGTCTTTGTGGTTTTATTTAATCACAGAGCTACCTGCTCTCTTTGTTTCTGTACTTTAAAGCAGCTCTCAAATAAACAGACTTCACATTTATATCTACCTCCCTGTCTGCCCCATTATCACAGCAGTAGTGACAGGAACCACACATCTGTAGGAATTTAAAAGGTCTGGTTATTGCAAACCATTGTAAAATAATTTCTCAGGCATCCGACATCTATCTGTAACTATTTGACATAATAACTCTCTATGAAGTTGCTTTTTTAAATAGTTTTAATAGTTTTAGAAAATCCTGTTCCTTATGGAAATGGATCTTATGTCTTAGAAGGTCTTACATCTCCTGAAAATTAAATAACTTAATACCAGCTTTGATGGCAAATTTAATAAAAGACGACAGGTTGGTCTTTGACCAAGCACTGTATACAACTGTCTGTATTCTATCACAAAAAAGGCCTCTAAATAATAAAAGTGAAACAAAAACACACTGCTGTGCACAGAATCAATTATTTTAAAAATGCTTAAAGAAATAGGCTTAGAGGTAGTACTGTTTTTCACAGCAAGCTAATTATAGTGAGACGGATAAATTACAGGTCTGACCAAAGTTTTCCTTTTAGCTGATGGCAAAACAACAACTTTCACGAGTCCTTAAATTGTTGGAAAAACACAGATGGTGGTGGAGGAGACTTGTAGGTCCAACAGCAATAAGTTGTAGGGCTCTCTCCTGAATTATGCCATTTGTTTTCCAATTCTAATGGCCTTGGAGGTCTGCTTTCAACATATTTCACAAAGTCCCCAGAGAGGGAGGGAAGAAAGAGAGGCAGAGTGAGCATGTGCGAAACGGGGTGGGTTGAGAAAGTGCTTTGGGGGGCATCATGTATTCCTAATGGAGTCAACTTCACAGTGCTGGCCCTTCTCCTGTGGAGTCTTCAGGAAAGGGGACACTCTGAAGAATCTTTCTCTCTTTCTCTCTCTTTCTGTACCACTTTCTTTCCCTCTCTCATTCACTCCATCTACCTATTCCTCTCTTTCTGTTCCCGTTTTATGTGTACGAGGAGGGACCACACACAGGGATGACCCGTGTTTTATTCATTTAAAGTTTTTTATGATCCAAGCTCATATTTTTTTTTTTAAAACTGACATTTTATAAAAAATGTACATCCTTTCATCATTTATGGTCAATATGGTTTCTTTAAAATATTGCTTTGTCACAAATGTAATCTGAATATGGTTACATTAAGGTGCATCCGCTGCTGATACAGATGATCAATTGTACAAAAAAAACTTTCGCAAAAAACGTACTGGAGCAAGTGGAAATGAGTCTATGGTCACTATCCAATGCCATGCATCAGCTAAAAGCTACAAAGCCTCCTAGTTTGGTGAGTTTTTAATAAAGCGGTTCAGTAAAGTCTCTTGAGTAGCAAGTTCGATTTACTTTCGATGTGTGATTTCATTCTCCATTAGTTTTAGAATGATGGGTGCAAAATGCAAACATGTGTAAATGATCTTCATTTATATTTAAGATGATCAGCTCCCACTTAAAAGTAATGTCTCATTAAACACGCTAATTTCTGTAAGCTGCTAAAACCACTGAGTGCTGATTAGGCACATCTGTATAAACCCTTATGAGACAGTTTAGCCTTTTAGTTTACAGAACACACATGATGGTCAATTACAAATTTTAGTACTGACCACTATTTATGATTATGGTTGATAAGGGGTCTCAATATAATATTTCTACCAGGTTGATCTTTTGACTGGCATTATAAACAATAGGTTTTAGCAAATAAAGTAAATAAGGAAAATTCCTAGGATTTAATTAGATTTAATCCAATGTATGACTAATTCTATATATATGATTCACTCCACAAGCTTTTAGTCTCAAGTAGTCATGTGATGACAATTCCACAAGGGTCGATTCCTCGATCCCAGCAGTCTGAAAGTCGGGGTCGACACTTGACCAATAACTTCAAGGTTTCGTTGTACATGTCTGAACATGGGCTGAAGTTAAGGGATCCAGTCTTATGACCAGAAGGTCGCCGGTTTGATCCTCTGGATCGACAGAACTGAATAGCCATTGAGCAAGGCACCTATATGGCACCACATCAGTGTCAAAACTAGAGCAAACATGAGGTGAAAAATATAAACCTGCAAGTTTTAACGTTTTGCACACATAAATGTCCCACTCATGAGCACAAATGTGAACACAAAAATAAAGCCTTTTTCATAAAGACACACTCAATTTTTTCCATTCTTTATTTTTTTTCTCTCTTAATTTGATATTTTGCCTCACACGCAAAGTGTCATACTGTAGGCTGCTTTCTGCGCTCAGGAGAACATTTTGTGCTTTAGTTTTACATGGGTTGTTCTTGTGACAGTTGCGCTGATAAATGGTGGACAGAGCTCCTAGAGTTGACCCAGCTAAAGATGAATTTCTATTCTTACCTAAAACAGAGCAACATTTACATTTTGGGGCCAAAAGGAGAGCAAATAGGAGAAGGCTGCTTGGTTTTTGCTTGATAGAAGGGCAACACTGACTTATTTTTGCTGTTTTACAAACCAATAGGTCTGTATTGTTTTGTCCTATTTGCTAATCATTGCTGCAGCAATTGTATTAACACACATTTAGCTATCGTTAGCAACTTGCTGTGTCGTTGTTTGCTCTAATGGTATACACAGTATTTGTACAGTTGATAGCAAACAATTTTGCAAAGGGTTGTATTGCCACGGTGATCTGGAAAAACCTTGGCACATTTTTTTGCTGCTGAGTTTAAGTATTGATAATCAGCTAAGTGTATGGCTAAGTGTATATTTAATACCAATTCTTTATTTGGCAATTAGCCACCATCTAAAATGTTGTGACTGCCATATGTTATAGGGATTTCCTATACCTACACTACCCCAACTTCACTTGAGGAAGGGCTTGTTTTTTTGTTCATTAGTTAGATCAAGTTGTATCAAGACTCCAAAACAGAAGTCACTAATAGGCGGACCACGACCTGGGTCCAGACCCAGACATTGTCCAATGCAGACCCAAACTAATAAACTATTGAGAATGTTGACATTTAATGTTGACAGTGTTAATTTTAAGCGGAGAAACTTTTCTTGTCTTTACAGTATAATTGCTTAGCGGCACAGTGAACTCACAGACCAATCACATGCATTGTAAGATCACCAAAGGTTCTCCTCAGCCGATCAGATCTGTGCAGATTCAGGCACTTTATGCAAATGAATTTGAGCAGAGGGTGGGTGTTTGCGTGATAAGTGTCCTCAAAATATGAAACATTTGTTCCATATTTAAATATTCCGGTGAAGTCTGCAGGAACAGCTCCTAATAGCTGTGTCAGGGTTCCCTGTCCTGGCTTTTCTACCAGGAATGGACCGATGATGGACATGTTTATTCTTCTCACAGGCAGCTCCAAACCAACAAGATGTGAAATTAAGTTAACAGGAAGACTGCATGTTTTATTTACTTTTACGCACTTTATTATGCTTTTTTTTCCCAAAAGCATTCTGTTGTTTTAATGTAGCATTTGTTTAAGTGTGGGAAAAAAATTAATAATTAATTTGAAAATAATTCATTCATTCCAGTATTTAAAACAAATATACAAATATAGTTAAAATATTCTAAATGATATTTGTATTTTGTTTTGTTTTTCAGTTGCTGATGACATAAGATGCTGATACTGGGTTACTTTAGTTTACAAAATTTTCTTCTAATTGACCTTACTGAATTCTTAAGTACCCCTGCTCTAAAATGTGTACAGCAGGACCAGGACTGAAGAAGTAAAAAAAGTGTACGCTTTGTAAAGTATGGGTTATTTTCAAAGTAAATTTGACCAGGAATGACCAAACTTGCACAACAGTACCTTAATATAGCTGCTGCCTGTATAATTCTTGTTGTCATTTAAAAACATGTTGCTGTGTGAATGAAGTGTCTAAAAAAAATCTAACACTGCATTTAGAGTAGGCCTACCTTAAACATTCAAAACACATTGCCATGAGCTTGAATTCAGTCTAGACTGGAAGAAGTATTTTTAGTATTAACAAGAAACCTTTAGATTTTTCACCCTTGTAAGATCACATGAACAGAAACCTTACACTCTAACCCATTTTCTCCTGCACACTCTGTGCAACCATCACCCCACACAGACATTCCTCTCTGCTTGTGTGTATGTGTGAGCACCACTCTCACGCTCAGATTTCATGGCTTGATGGCTTCTCTGTGTGATACCATGGCTTGATAGCTTATCTGTGCGCTGCTCCTCTGCTCCTAGTAAAGGCCAGTAATCGAGGAAAAAAAGCAGCCAGTGACAGACGCCAGCCCCTTGGCAGCCAGATATGGAAGTGTGATACCCTGCCTAAGCAGCAGGAGGATTGACAGCAGGGTTTTGGCTGTTGCTGAGAGCAAATATGTAAGCAAAGAAACCACCCAATAGTACGTTTGGACATTCTTTATTAACATGTAAAGTTTATAATATTACAAAGTTTTTATTTATATTATTTAGGATACTTCCATTGAATAAATTCACTATAAACTTACATTATAAGTTTTATATTTTTGTAAATGTTTGATTAATTAATGAATTTGTTTAAAATGTAATGCAAAATGGCTTTGAAAGCAGACTTTTTTTTGCCAGTCTTTAGATTCACATTTTTAGTGTAATAAAGTGGCACATAATTTAATAAAGGACAATTTGCGAGTTTGGACCACTTAAGGCAAGTCAAGGGAGGGGAACTCCGAGAAACTTGGGGCTGGAGTTCTGGGTGGCTTCTGATGCTGGGATAGAAGCAGGGCCCCAAAAGAGAGAGAAGAACTCCAGCTTAAATGGATGCAAGTTTCTCGTGTGCTAGCCTGAGATCATTGGTTTGGGAACGGATGTAAGTATGATAAGCTTGGGAGGACCAACGTCTGAGGATTTGGATGGTGTGATCCGGGAGTCCTTGGCGGGAAGCAGAGGAGGCTGCGCCGATTTTGAATGACTGGCCTGAGAAAAGCTCTGGAGGATAACCACTGAGAGAGAGGACGTGCCGGAGGAGTGTGTGGAACCAGTGGCGAGATATGACTGATCCTGATTCTGTGATGAACAGAGTTGGTCGAGCGTTCTGGGATTGTCTCGTGTTGAGGTGGCGGACCAGAAGTTCGTATGGACTAAGTGGAGATTTTAATTTGAAGAGGTAAAGAAGGGTGTTTTTGCCTAGTTGATTGGTTTTGCTTCGTTTGATGTTGAATGTCAGGGTATTTGCATTGAGGACGGAGAGGTCTGACATGAGTGGGTAAATGGAGGTATTGGATGAGGTTGAAAGCGATGTGAATTCCGAACACCTGAGAAAGCCAAAGAAGGCCAAGAGGAAAATGGCTTAGAGTGTGGAAGAAATGGTGTTGGAGTAGCGTCCTGAGCGGTGATAAGTGAGCGTTGGGGTGGAAGGCTGGGCTCTGCTTTCTGGATTCCTTTGAGGAGGAGAGAGATCTGTGAATGGTTTGATGATGAATGAGGTGAACCGGTTATTAGTTTGGTGAAGAAATTTATTGCCGCCAGACAGACTCTTAAGGTTGAGGAACGGACTGAGTGATGAGTGTTAGCTGATGTCAGGAATGCAATAGTTATGGAGAGGTCATTTGAAGGAAAGGCTATATTGTGCTGGGAGTGGAAATTTTGAAATAATTTCCAGCTTGACCAATAAGTAGAGAGTGTTTGAGGGGAGACCGCTGACAGCATGGTGTTCTGGGCTTGGAGAATTAACTGTTTTAGATGCAGGTTAGGTGGTAAGTCGTTTCCAAATATGGAGGTACTGGTGTGGGCTGATGATCCGCTTGCGGCACTAAGGATCTGAATTTCTGAAATTGAAAACGAGACAGTGAATCAGCTATGGCGTTAGAATGGCCTGGAATGTGTGTAGCTCTTAGAATAAATTGGTGAGTAACTGAGTGCCATGTAAGGGCGAATGAAGGGCATGATTGGAAGCGATCTAGAACGACCTTTATTTATTATGTGGACGGCTGCAGAATTGTCTAAATGAATTAAAATCACTTACCCTGTCCACTCGTCCACTTGTCCAAAGGAGCGTAGCAACCAGGATGGGGTAAAGTTCCCATAGGGTGGAAGAGTCATCCGGCCCAGTAGCTAGGGCAACAAATGGTGCCGGCCAGGGTGAGGCAAACCAACGGCCGTCGTAGTAGCCACCGAACCCGACTGACGCAGCTGCGTCGGTGAAAAGCTGTATGTCCGAGGGCTTGGAGATATCGTCATGCCGTTCCAGCGGCGAAGCAGGATGAGCCAAAACTTGAGCTCGGCGATACAAGATTCATCAAGTTTGACTAGATTGTGCAATGCCTGGACTGAAGATGCAGTGTGGAGGAGGTGAGAAATAATGGAGCGGCCCTGAGGGATGATGCGAATGGCATAATTGAGATGGCCCAGAAGAGAAAGAAGCTGCTGTTTGTTACAGCTAGGTGCATCGATGAAAGCAGAAAGTGCGAGAGTGATACGATCGAGTTTGTTGCGGGGGAGGGAGGCCTGGAAATGAACGGAGTCAAGGACGATCCCAAGGAATTCAAGAGAGGCCGAAGGACTGACTGTTTTATCGGTAGAGATGGGGATTCCAAGGCGACTGAAGGTGCTAGTCAGTATGCTAAGGCCCTGGGCTGATGGTAAAGAAGGAGGAATTATTACCAAGAAATCGCCGAGAAGGTGGAGGACGAAAGGTAGTCTCCGTACATTAAGGAGAATCCAGCAGAGGGCTTCAGCGAGGGTGTCGAATATTTTTGGACTACTTTTGCAGCCAAAAGTGAGACGAACTGCAAAGGCGAGCATTGGCCGGAGGGGGGGCCAAGGGAGCTGTGGAGAGAGTGAAGGCAGGATCAGCAGAACCAACCGGAGGTGGAGGTGGAGGAGGAGGCGCGGCAGCAGCGGGACCTGAAATAAGCAGCATTAGGCAACGAGGAGGACAGAGGGGCAGGGAGGTGGGAAGGGATGGACGATTGGGGGAAGGGGAGATTGGACGATTGGGGGAAGGGGAGGTAGGACGATTGGGGGAAGGGGAGGTGGGACGATTGGGGGAAGGGGAGGTGGGACGATTGGGGGAAGGGGAGGTGGGACGATTGGGGGAAAGGGAGGTGGGACGATTGCGGGAAAGGGGGAAGTGACTGAGAAAGGAGGGCAGCATTGGCAGAAACTGAAGCGGGGAGAAAACTCGAGAAACGGGCAACTGGGCTGGAAGTGTCGGCACAGCAGATGCCGTGGCAACGGCGGCGGGCTGCATCGACCCGGAAGGGGCGACAGGGGGCAGCACGGCGGCGCCGGGAGAGGGCCCGGCAGGCTGCGCTGCAGCGCCTCGTCTGGATCGGACGGGAGGCGTGACGTCATGAAGGCGTGCCGCCGAAGCCGGGCCGCAGAATTTTTGCTACCTTTCAACAGTCCAGTCAGAAATGCACGGAGAGCGAGACTCAGAGGAGGGGGCGCTAGGAAGCGCGGCGGGCGCCGAAGAAGCAGGGGCGGAGGCATCGTGCGCTCGGGCGGCGCTCCTGGTGTGCGGGGGTCGACCGCGCAAAGCTGGGGAAGCAGGAGGTGAGCGGCGGGATCTCCGAGCGCCGGAGTGAGGCAGGCGGGAGCGGCCGCGTCTGGAAGGAGAGCCGGACGAAGCTGTGCTGGCAGGAGTAGCGGGGATGGAAACGACAGACCTTAGGCGAGGAGCAGGACGGAGGGGAGCGGGGGAAAGGCTGCGCTGGAGATCGGAGAAGAGCTCATCGCCGAGGCGGCAATGTCCAAATCTATGGCGGCGGTGCGCGAGAGGATCCGGTGCGGCAGACGAAGGGCTGCGTCAGTGCGAATTTTCGTCACGAGAAGGTGAGGGCAGAGGAGTGGTTTATATGGGGTGAGTACTGGCAGAGGGGAGGAGTTTGAACGTGGTCCTTCTCCCAAACTTAAGTTATTTCATAACTTCATTTCTAAACTGCAGGCAAGCCAGTCTAGCACCTAAACAGCCATGCTGTTGTAATACATTGTTGTGACAGATTGTTTCTATTTGCTGTTATATTAAAATAAACATGAACGTCCTTGAAGAAGAAGTATGAAAAAGGCAGAATATTCAGTATAGTCAATATTGCATTTACAGATGGCCACTAATGCCAAGGAAGAAAAGGACTATCAAGATTACTACCAGCATAAAATTCAAAATCCATCGCCTGGGATAGCAATACAGACTCTAGCCTTGAAACTTTATGCTGGCAACAGTTTGGATGTTGTTTTTCTTCTCTGAGCACATGATGTCAAATATGTCCATAAACAGTGTAAGGGGTGGACTAGTTAGCCCAAAATGCACATTCCCACTGTGCATGAGAACATTTCAAAACATCAAATCCAGAGCAGCAGCACCGCTGGACATGCAAAGTACCCTTTTAGGTTACATTTGTAAATCCCTGAGTCTTTTGATGATAGTATGCACTGTACAGAGTGGAATACCTCAAATCCTTGTAATTTCTGGCTGAGGAACAGCCTAGCAAATGGTCTAGCAAAACTCTTGACTTTAATCTCATAGCAAATTTAGAGGACTTTAAAATTAGAGGGATTGCTGAGAGAATTAGGCCAACTACAATGCTGCAAAAATCACGTTATCATATGTAGTTAAAATGTAGTTCATTATATTTATTTTTTACTCAAATGAGCCCAATTATATTTTTCTGAAACCTTAACATAAAAGTGATTCCGTAGGGTGAAGGCATCTGCACTGCTGCTTGACACTTCAGTTTCAGTGGTGCTAATGCATTGTAACGTTTGTTTGCCTGAATAACAAAAAGAACTTGCCCAAGTTTATCACTTGTATTTAGGATGTTGTCATCCACTCAAAACTTCCTTACGATAAGCTCAAATAGTTACGGGTTTATGAGTTTACAGACATTCCAAACACATTACAAGTCCCTCAAATGGAACCTGGTCTTTCTGCAGGAAATGAGAGTGTGCTCCCCCCTTTTTCACCCCTCCCCCATATTGGAGGAGCAACCGTCCCAGTAGGCCCTGGAATAGATTGCACAGCCACGCTTATCTCGTCCGACACATGGTTGGGTCTCAGGAATCAATTCTACTGTCGATCAGCAATAAAACCATTGCTGTCCTATTACAACACCCACCCCTCTCAGTGACCTGACTCTCTGAGCGGAAAAAGTCGCTTTAGACACTGCTGTTCAAACACAGCGGCTGCCGCAGCCATGATTAAGACATTACAAGAGAGAGGAAGAGATAGAGACGGATGAGGCCAGGGGATAATACTGCTCCCTAGTGGCCATGGACCATATCGATGGTATATATCACTGCATAGCCTCTCAACCTGCTACAGTACATCAACCAAATTGTTGAGCAGTAAGGCATATCAGAGTGCTGGCATATAGTGGCTCAAGCTGGACTGACTGAGCTGTTCTACTTGCACTTATGCTCCTTGGAGTTTATTTAAAAGATTCATCTTTAGAAAATGTAATCAGCAAGGCAGTTAAACATAATATATAGTTTGAAATTCAAGGATATGAGATAATCAATAAGCAGAAAAAGAGTATGTAGCCTCCTTCACTGAAAGTCAAGCAAACTGTTTGCACCTCTCAGTGTAGTAAAGCGAGGAAAATATGTATCAGTTAGCAGTGCGGTTGTCATAATTGAGATTGGACAGTTGGACAGTTGGAGTTGCAACTTGGCATCAGAAATGACAACAGAATCACAATGATGCAGTTGTATTCTATCGATACATATGAGATACATCTGGTTTATAATTCTATGTATGTATTTTTTAACACATATACAGACATTACATGCAGACTTTCACACATGTGTCTACTACATAAGGGAATCTAACGTAAATGAGGTGCCAGTCGATCCTATAAATTGCTCATTTGTAATTGCATTTCTCTTTTGAGTGTGCATAACTTGAGACATAATTTAAAGTAAATGCAAAATGTGTGTTAGTGCTTTTGTTTCCAACCCTGCTGACATACTGACATCTACATTTACATGCTGACAGCAAATTTTTTAACCTAACCCTAGATCATGCCTTTGGTTATGTGATCACTGACTATAGGTCTCTAAGCTCTCTTTCATGCTTATTAGCTAACTTGCTCATGTGGAGATGGAGAGACATTAAGCCCAAAAAACATACTTCACACATAGATGTGAGCACAAATGTAAACACACAGCTCTTCAGTACAAACGCACTGTACATTTTTATGTTACTGTGGCGGTTAGAAAACTTAAATCATGAGGCATTGTGACACATGCTTAAATGCAACACTGTGAGAAACTGTGTCAAAGCATCTGCTTTCCTTGTATAAAGTATGTTTCTGGCCTAAAGGTAGCCTACATATGGGCGGGTGTGTCTTGTGCATACTATAAAATAAAAATTTCTGTGCATTTCTATGTATAATATCTGAAAATGTTTAATGTGGAAAAGCAAAGTGATTTTGATATAATGATGTTTTTCGTTATTGTGCTCCAGCTCCTCCGTGATTAAACATATTTGCAACCTTCTTTGCAAATACACTGTTAGTGTCAAACGAGGGACCGCTGTCATTCTAATGTTATGGGTGGGATGTTAGGAGTGACATTTTAGTGCAGGGCAGGTAAACAGATGATGTTAAAAAAATATATTTTCTGATACTGGCACATAGCTACAGTGGATACTGTTTACAATATTTACGTAGCAAGAGCAACTGCTGCTACTGACATTTCAACACTCACTAATCAGGCCTGGAATCATTCTGTCGAACATGATTTCCTGTTGTTTTGTGTGGGAGTGTTAACCGATTAAGAAAGCTTTCAGCTGTCACAGGCACCAGTGGTAGTGGCACTGCATTTCAAGCTGGTGTCAAGTGAGTGACTGGCTTAGGGCAGAGGTTCACAAGCCTGTAAGAAGGTGTGAACTACCAATGACATATGTTGACCATATGTTTCATGAAGTATTTCACCTTGTTTCTGCACTCTTACCATATAGGAGCACTTTGTAGCTATATAACTAATGTCCATAGTTCATCTGTTTCTCTGCATAGTCTGCTATGCTATTTTTCAATGATCAGGGACCTCAGGGGACCACCACAGAGCAGATGGTAGATCATGCCTAGCACTGCATTAACACTGATGGGGTGGTGACGTGAGTTGTGTTGGTATGAGTGAGTCAGACATAGCAGTGCTGCAAATTTTAAATATGCAAGTTTCTTTCTAACAAAGCATTTCAACCATTTTGAATTATTTTACATCTTTCCCATAAATGGTTATGCTATCTTTAACAGTAGCAACTGAGACTGAACTGAATAGGTGTTATTTAGATGTACACCGGAGCTACATTTTTGAGCATGAATTGCTCATTTTAGGTACTGGCACCTCATTGGGGTTGACCAGGCTACTCTAAAACATGAACTTTTCAGAGGTGGCCCTTCAGAGGTGGACTTGCTCTTGTGATTCAGATTGTTGTCATGCTGCATAACTCAAATGCTCATGAGCTTTTGGTCATGAACTGATGAAAATAAAACTGTTAAAAATCCTGCAGAATTTCCTGCTAGTATGGAATTCATTGTTCCGTCAAGCCAGGCCACAAAGCAGCAGTGTTCCTCATACCACCACCATATATAATCTTAACCCCTTTGTATAGAAAAATAGTGAGATCATAGGCCATTATGTTTTTTATATTAAGTTTATACTTTTACAAAATAGCCTAACATTAAATCAGAATACCAGCCATCATTTCAAACACCCTGTTCTATTCTGCAAAACATAATCAGCATCTAAATAGTCATAGATGTAGACTCGGGTGCTCCATCTTAGTCTTGTTGTATTCTTTTGCTTTTGCAGAAGGCAGGTGAGAGAGCACTGGAGAGTGAAATTATGAAATATTGATTTGTTGGCCTTTATGTTCCCGATGTACATTTTCTCAAGGTGACAGAGATTCTGGCATGATGGGTGTTTGCTGGAAATAAACACGTTTTCAAATCAATTAACTCAAGGAGATGGAGGAGTAAACAAAAACAAGGTCAAGGTTTAAGGCTGAGAAGGAAACACTTTGTCATTTACTGACAGTGATTACATATGTGATTCTTATATTAATATTTCAGTTGTCAAACTTTGCTACATTAAAATTACATATGATTACATATGATGACATTTCACATTTACAAGTGGAAATTTAAAAATGTGATTCAAGGTATCCCACGGACTTCTTTACCACAAGTAAAGAAAAAAATTACCTGGCCAAGTCACACCGTAAGAAGTACTATTCTTATGGCCTTAAAGCAACTTATATTGTTTTATTGCACTGCACTCCTGAAAGGTTTTTTTTTTTAGTCCAATTTAATGCATCTCCTGCAGGTACAAAGTATCATAATGCTGGAGTCTCTCTCTATGACTCCTTGTCTCTATTATTACATTATTCTTTTGTGTTTGCTTTGGTTCCATATCTCTGGTACAACACATCTGAGGTGTATTGAGGTAGACTATGTTTTGTTATGAATTAATGCATATCGTAAAGTGTCAGTGCAACATATCAAATCATTCAATTTAAGACCTTGCACGACAGCAATTTCACCAATGCCGAACCATGACTGTTAGGCCTTCAGTATTGGCCATATATGTCAAAACCTGGGCAAAACAAAAACGAAAACAAGAAATAAGCCCACTGCTATATTAATGCTGATTTTTGCTCATGCTAAAATGCTCAGTTAATGCTCAGTTAAATACAGACATTTAAAAGCTTCAAGAGACACACACACAAATGACTGACAAGTGATTGACTATATGAGCTGTTTCTGTTTGGTTAGAATAAAAACCTGCAGCCTCAACTTAGTAGCTTACCCCAACTTTTTATGGGTAAGCTTGATGAAACCTGGCCTAGAGTAATGTTTTTCTCAATAAATGGTCCTACTCATTGTAAACCAAAAATGCTATTGTTTTTTCCTTCTGTCCAACTCCAGCTGTCCTAACAAATGGGAGAACAACCTTGGCTGCATGTGCTTAGATGCCATGCAGAACAAATTCTAAATCCACAGGGCTGCTAAAGAGTTTAACCAGGGATGCACAGGGGTACTCGGGCAGCACTCAACAGGCCACTTTTGAAATACTGAAATCACTATTTGGGTATTCATTGTCATTGTGAATGCAGGAAAAAATTCTATACAGGACAATAATTTAGTGAAATGCAGTGGTTTGCTTGTATTTGCGAGTATGTTATACTTTGCTCTTGCAAAACATGAGTCCCTAAAAGCAATCAGGTTGTCAAGGATGTGATGTGAAGCATGAATTGCCTATTTTAGGTACTGGAACAGCATCTCAATGGGATTCAACTTTGACTAGGCCACCGGTGACCGGTATTTGTGTCTAAGCTCAGCAGACTTTGAGTAACATAACAACAACCTATTAATAATATAGCAACAAAGAAGCTTCTGAACACATTCAGTAGATAACTGTGCAAATGGCTAAATTCAGAAGTTTTTTACCTTATCTAGTGTGTTGAAGTTCATACCTGTATATGTTAACCTGTGAGGTCACTAAACATGTAACAGGCAAAATACAGACCATCTAAACATCCTCAACAAGCTTTTGCAGACATGCTGCTGTCACCAAACCTGTAAATAGATTTTAACTGAATTAGGTTTTGGTTAAGGTTTGGGTCAGGATTAAGATTAGAACCAGGCTGAAGGTAAGAATTAAGAATTAATTGAAATTAAGGTTAGGGCTAGGATAAGAGTCAGGATTAGGGCTAGGATAAGGATTTGGGTAAGGTTAGGTTTTGATAACAGGAAGTGACATATTAAGAGTACTTCATTTAACATGTCAATAAAAACATCAATCTAAAATAAGTGATGTATCAACAGTATATATTTAAGATATTTACTTCAATGTATAGTTAGGTGCTTCACTACTGCTACTTCACTGATGTGTTGCTGATGTGATATGAATACTCTGTCAAGGGTTTATTATATACAAACTCAAAGTAAAGTGTTATCTATGAATCTTGTTTCTCTTGAACTTTCTCTTCTGCTTCATATTGTTTTTTGCCCCATAATCCAAATGCACATGAGCGTCTGATCATAGATTGATGAAAACTGAAATGACAAAAATCCTGCGGGACATTCTGGTAGAGTAGAATTTGTGGTTCTGTGAAGTTACCATCACTCCAGATGTAAGGACACCTGACCTCCAAAGAGTTCCATGATTGACTTATTAGAGCTCAAAACATTTAATACACTGGCTACCACTGTTGCTCATTAGCTCATCTACTAAGACTTCAATTCTATTTGAACTTGAAAAGTGTATTCCTCCATATTCTGCTGTATTTTTTTTATTATTTATTTATTTAATTATGTATTTAGCCGTACATTATTTATTTATATACATTCCACATAATCCCTTGTATCAAGCAAGGCAAAGTTTAAGTTTTTAAGTTTTAAAGAAAATGTATTTTATTTAAGTTTTAAGCAAAACTAATGCTATCAAATAAAAGAGTAACAAAATTTTACAAACATGTTATTTGTTAGATCCCAAAATCGTTAGGCATCTCTACAAGCCTAGATGGCTGTAAGGGTCCCTCACATCAATTGACATTTGTTAAAGGGTGTTGGGCATGTCACAAAGTAGAGCAAGTCACTCATAACTATTATAAAATCGCCTGTAACTTGCTGCATCGCAATTAACCATGAACCTCCCAAGCAATGTACTGTAGCTTGTTAAGGGTAGGCTTTGCTTGCTGAAAAAAAATCACAAAGATAATTCCATTTACAGCAAATGTTTTTTGAAAAATGGGAATAAATTAATACAGAGTGAGGCAGTCATGTGTGCAAAAATAAAATGTTTCATAATATCTTTGCACATGGCCTTCTATAGGTTGTGATCTATGCAAGCAATATAAGCACAGCTTTTCACTCATTTCTGCAACGTTCATATCCATTGATTCTCTACTTTATGACATTTAGCCATCGCTGTGATGTATAACCTATACTGACTAACAAAGTTGCAGATAGCTCACTAATATATTTTCTGGCCACACTCCAGAAGACTTTTTTAACTCAGCATGTGCCCACATTGTTCACTTCATCATCTTTACTGGTTAAATGTACCCTCTAACTGCATGTAAAACAATAGGAGATACAGATATTTTTGGTAAAGCTCTTACATATCAGTATTTACCTATCAGGTTCAGACATTTATTATAACCATAGTTAATGCAATTATAATGAAACTCGTCTCAGAAGTGGTTCCCCAAAAACTAAACAGGCTTGATCTATGTTGTAATAGCCAGGCCTGTCAGAGTCACTGCTGCACCTTAATAACACCATATACTGTTCTCAGTCACCCCTAACAGAACTAACTTCCTGTGTGTTTTTTTGTTAAGCTCAACAATGGCCCATCCAAGCTTTGCCTGCTTGGCGATGGCCCTCCTGAAGATCCTGTTTGCTTACTTAATCAAATGTTTTCTCCTCATTGCACAAACAAATTGGCCATTTCTCCTCCTGCCTGACAAACGCTGAGCTGCTTGGTTTCTCTATACTCCATAATGCATATATTTGTAAATGTAATTCTTTTTGTATTTGTACTTGTTTTGCTATGTGGTGTTGACCAGAAGAGGATGGGTTCCCCTTTTTGAGTCTGGTTCCTCTCAAGGTTTCTTCCGCTTGATCTGAGAGAGTTTGTCGCCCGCTGGCTTGCTGATTAGGGGCTTGGACCTGGATTTTCTGTAAACATTTATTGTTAAAGATTTTGTGAAGTCAATTTGGACTTGACTTAACTGGCTTTAGAACTGAGCTATTTTCTGTTTGACTGCCATGTATTGTGCCTAATTCAAAAAGCAGTTCAGCCTGAAATACTCACAAACCTGATGTAAATTAACTGTAAGATATATCTGACATTTCTTTGCCATGCTATCTTAGCCAAATAACACATGGGTACTTAAATCAGCAATTTAGAATTGCCGTTAACTGGCTTAGGCAGACCTAAGGCTAAACACTAAAGAATAATCAGATTAATTTTAAAAAAGTAATTTGTTTCCAACCTTGCATGTGAGACTTTGTAATTAATATGCTAGCCAGCGCAATTTCTACAAATAACATATCTCATTTCTTTAAAATGTACTACCTTCAGACTGCATATTAGCCAACGGTTTGAAGTTTCTTTCCTTTGAACACCTGTGTAACGTAACTAGGGGTATTTATTTAGTCCACCAATTAATTAATCGTGTTAATTAATTTAGATGAATCAAACTTACCCTTATAAAATATTAAGTTTCTGAGGTTGAGGTTGGTTTGAGTTCAGGGATCCACACACTGGTAATAATATTGAAAACACACCAAGACTAGCTTATATAAAAGAGGCTTTATTAGATAAACACATCAAAAGGACGTATATATATTAAATAAAAAGAAAAAGAGATAAAAAGGGTGAAAGAAAGGAACCTAGACTAAAAGAAAGCAGAACTTGCTATATAGAATGGAAATATGCACTCTGTGGAAACGGCTTCTCTAACATAACACTTGGACCGGACCACGACAGATGTTTGCGCATGCGTGAGCCTTACTGCATTTCCGTCTGAGGGAAGCGGCGGCGGTCTCGTTGGTGTAGACATCAAAGGCCTCTCCGCTAGACGGGGCGACGCGCTGGTTGCCTCGGTGACGGCGCGCCGTGCAGACCTCTACTGCGCATGTGCGGTTTTGTTACTTCGTGCGCCTCAGTTAGATGAATGAAGCACGACTCACGTGCGCACGGTGAACCATTCACCAAACGAAACTTAACTGAACTTGAGTGACGGGGCTGTGTAGACCGTCTCGGCTGATCTTCATTCTCCGTGAAACTACCGTCTTGTGGAGCTGTTGCGGGTTGACCTCAGTTCAACCCCTGTCGGCTCTCTCGCCAGCGGCTTGGTTTAGGCCATGTCGTTGCTTCCGCAGTTCCGCGGCTGAAAAGCCCCGGATGAAGAGAGAAGTCTGCCTCTAAGGGCCGACGCCCTGGAACTCCTTGGAGTTCCAACAGCTTGCCGTCTTTGTCCAGAGTCAAGGAGAAGAGAGCATGAACGAAGAGAAGTTTCTCTCGTTTATAGAGTTCCTGAAGGGGGAGGGGTGACGTGGAGGCCCCCCTCTCATGCATATGCATCACTCGTGTTTAACACATACAGTCATTCACGCCAAGCCGGGCGCATCACATCACACTATCCTGATTGGCTGAGGGCAAAGCAGGCATCTTTTGAACTTTGAATCTTACATACCAGAGGAGAATGCCGATTCAAACAGAATTAAGATAAGAAAACAAAAGAGTAGATTAAAATGAAAATAAGCTTAAATCTCCGATTAAATTCAAGTGTCCTGCGTTCATCTGAGCTGCTGTAAATGCTTTGGTAAACATAAGGATTTAAGTTTACTAAATAAACTTACAAAACTTTTAACACATGCTAAATTCTACCACTTATAACCACAATCAAACTTGTATATGAGGTTATGAAAACATTCTTCAAAGGTTCATTTAGCATAAATCAAAGAATTTAGCTTGGATCAAACTCTGAAAATCAAAAGGTCTTGGAGAGAGAGAAGGAAATTAAAAGACACAGTGTAGACATAAGGTGGACACATAACTTTACATATTTCACTGCCATAAATAGAGGAACATTTCTATGAAAAGTTAATTTGGCTTATAAAGTCTGGTCTCTGCTAAACTGGTGTCAGCAGGATGTGTGGGGCTAGAGGGGTCATAAATAGTTTTAGCTCTGTTTTATCTGATTTTTAGGCAGGATGAGAGGGGGTGGTGTGTGTCTGTGTGAGAAGACTTCTTGTCTCTGGTCTGTCCCAGAAGGGGATGGTGGAAATCGCTGGTTGACACAAAGTCTTAGAACAGACAAAATATGCTGTTTGCCAAATCAGAAAAAGTCAATGTATGGGTTTTGTGCATGGATCGTTACATCTGCATGTTAATAAACTTGTCAGATTTTATTGGGGGTTTGCTTAGATACAGTGCACTGCCTGCAGCAATAATGAGGTTAAACTAAAATTCTCTACTAAAAACTCAACTCAGAACTGCATAAAGAGACTTGTAAACATCTCAGGCTAAGAGCTATAAATACAAAACTAAATTTCAAAAGCCAATGAAATCGGACACAAAAATACACTAGTATTTTAAAAGAACAGCATCTGTGCGGTGTTCTGTGTCTTTCTCAGTTACTAGATCGAGGATTTAGTTTAATGTGAAACCTGCAGAGACTTGACTGCTTACTTTTCAAAAACATATCCAGCCACCGCTGTGCTGCATGCACCCCCACCGCAACCTGTTTTATCCTGATAGTGCACCTCCCACCGAACTACATCAACACGACTGCATATTAAGCCATATATATGCAAGGTCAGCATACACACATTCAGCTCCCCAACAGATAATGGCTTCCTTGTAAATATTGCATTAGGCATAAAGCAGGATTAACCAGCAAGCACTGCAGATGCCATTTTTCTTTTTTTTTCTTTTTTATTTTAATTCTTACTTTCATAATCATCAGCAGCTTGCCTTTTACAAGGCTCGGCAACATCCAGTAAAAAAGGAGCTGTTTGATTTAGTCCCAACACAACCAGAGATTAACGTGGCCTTTTATGTTGAGCCAACAAATCAGCACATATAAAAACAGTCATAAACATGAATCATTGCCCAACTGTGCAAGAAAGAAAAGAATGATAAAAACAAAAGATATGAAAAGAGATTTTAAATAACACAAATGGTAAAACTTTTTCCAGAATCAGGGAAGCAGAGATAGGAACTGAGAATAATGCTGTATTGACTTTACATGGCTCAGTATGTCTGAAATAAGAATATTCTCAGCAAACAACATCGAAAACTATATTGTGCTAATGTCTTTAAATAGATAACTGGCATATTTTAAACTGTTTCTGGGATTCATATTGTGGTGGCCCTGCTTGCCAGCTTGTTTGATCACGTGAGCCCCACAGCCACCTGTAACTGTTAGCTTAATGTTACTGTCATTAGCTTTAAGTGTTTTATTCTATTTGTCTTTGTGTTGATAAGTATTGTCCCACACAATTTGTGGTACAGTTTTATGTCTACCATCAGTAAGTAAGTAAGTGGTTGGTTTCTACTAGCTTTCTAGTGCTCCAATGAGTTAAGTGCTAGCATGCTAATTAAGAGCATGTCTGTTCCAAGACACTTTCTGATCGATTCTATCCTGCTGAAAAAAAACAGCTAAAACCATCATAAATTATCCATGCAGATTATTAGATGTCTTTTATTATAAAATTTTAAACAAAACTTTCAGGCACTGCAGGTAAGTTATGGTTACGCTTTCCCCAATGTTTTTATTATCATAATTAGGTCTCTGCCCACCCAACCACAATGGGAAAAAAATACCACAAATTTCTTCCTATAGAAAACCAAAGCCATCTCTGAAAGAGCAAACTATACAGATTATCAGATTCTTTAAAAATACCCAAAGCCTAATTACCAATGCCCATTGGGTTCTTTTATAAAAGAGTGACATTGCAAATTGTCTACTGTATAGGGAAACATGCAGAAATTTCTGTATGTGATAGTCAACTGTATGCCTCAAAATATGATTGAAGAGTTTTTGTAGCACTTTACAGATCAGTAATAATAATAATAATGATATAGTAATTATGTAATATTGTATTATGGTAACAAACTGTACTATCATGGAATAAATTACAGGCTACTTATGTAATTGTTAACAAATTAAAGTAATAACATGGTTAAAAGCTGTGAAATAAAAGTAATTAAATTGTATGTTACATTTCTAGTTGTTACTAAACAAAGAGTTGTTGTTTTCTAGCTGTTAATAAATAGTAAGTTAGGATTTTTTATTACACATAAAGGACATTATTCTGGTTTTAAAAAATAGAACAAATAAATTGAAAAACGTGAATAATACTAAGCAATTATGTCAATGTAGCTTTTTAAATTCCTTTTTAAATTTATTTACATTTTTGAGGTAACCAATTTACACAACATAACATTTTGAGTTTTTTTATATTAGGATTATTATCCCAAAAACATTTAACTGAAATGATGTGTCAATAATTCTGTAAAATATTTATGCACTTTCTGTTTGCGGTTCTATTTGAGCTGGATTAGCACACAGGATCCCTGTAATTTCCTAACTGAAAACACTGTAATGTGGACATTTGCATCAGCATTGTGCGACAGGTGCCATGTAATAACAACACATTGTGCAGTTAAATGGCATATAGACTAGTATTAGACTAGTAAGCTGGGTTCATTAAACGTTCAAACTTAGACATTGCCTTCCCTTGTAAGGATTACTCAAAATATTTAATTTTTCTTCTTTTAATTTGCCTTTCACCAAAAATAATTTAAATCTTCTGCACCTGTATTGTGCTTTTGAATACAACATACAATAGTTGTGACCTTTTATGCTGTACAGTAAGTAATAATAACAGAAATCTACTCAAAATACAACTTTTACATAACTATTAAAGGCAGACATATCAACTAGACTTTAACATAACTTTATAAGACAGGCCACGGATGTGGTGGTGGTGCGTTAGTGTGTGTTGCACTGGCATGAATGGATCAGACCCAAGTGAGGTTTTGACAGTAAAATTCAACAGACAGTATATTGTCCATTTTGAATTCAAAGTGGACTCAGGACAGCTGCATTTGTTGAGACAAGCTAGACTCTAGCATTCACCTAGCCTGACACCTAGCTGTCAGTTCATGTTTATTGATTAGTTTACTTCAGCTAATGACAGATGTTCCTGCCATTTCTTATGACTTTTTTTCATTTGGGCAGTACACATTTACCATGTCAGTGGATTGAGGTGACTTCCTGCTATCAGTAAATATAAGTAATCAGAAGTCTCATATTGAATTAATTTGATGACAATTACGAGTCGTTTTATTTACGTTTCTATACTTGCCACAACTAATGATGTTGTTAAGGTAATTTTGCATAAAAGCTTAAGCAGATTATTTGCTATATGGAAATGTACAAAAAGAAAAAGCCCCATTAAGCTAAAGCTTACAATAGTGTAAAACTCTTCATGAATGATGAAGGGGTAAAGTCCAGACTTATGTTGTGAAAAGGCGCTATAATAAAGAGCACTTTGTTTTTCATTGGGCAGCTATAGTTTTGTTGTTTTTGTTCTGTGTACCAGCACACTGACTGTCAACATTAATTCGGAGCATTTACACCATATACAATGACATCCCTTTTATACTCTCCACATTACAGATCTATAGGTAATTGGACAACTGGCTGCTTAGTTATTTTATTTGCGTGCTGTATGGTGTTGCATTGTTAGTTTATGCACAGGGGGCTAAAGGAGCTATATTGGATTTTAGATGTGGCATTTGTATTTACATTTGCCACTGAATCACACAAGCTGAACCATACTATATCTATACATATCCAGTTTTCAAGCAAACACTATGACAAATATGGGAATATATTACATTACAGTACATTAATCTCAGAATGTTTACCACAAGATGCATATGATCTAAAGAAGTCTACAGAAGCACCCTGACCTTTAAACAGTTACTGCTGGCAAAGCATTGAAAAAAGTGCAGACTTTCTGAAAAATATGCAGTCCTACTATACGCATACAGTGCCAGCCTGTACAGTCCAATGGTTGGCCATAGAATTGAGCCCCACATTCTCTTGAATGCACATTGATTAATTGTCAAACTAGCATACCACAGTATAGTGTAATGGTAACACAGAACAGGCTGTTGAAGCTAAATGGCTAATATTTACACCATGACAGGGCGATATGAAGGCTTATAAATGCCTATAAGCATTTCAAAAATGAAAGTTGCTTTTAAGAGCTAATTGCTCCAGGGCTCTTCACCTTGTAGCACTTCACCTTGTAGCAGCTATGAAGCCAAAAAGGGGAATGTTCAGTCAGACCTGACCTAAACTCAATAGAGCATGCATTTCACTTGCTGAGCACAAGACTGGGCCAAGTAGATAGCAGCTGAGAGTAACTTTACCCTGTGAATCAAAGGCTGCCTAGGCTGGCTGTTTAAGTGATGCTACATTACAGATTTGAGACCTTCCAAGCTGAGAAGGACCTTCTTCCCAATCTAAGGCTACCCAGGCCAGCTGCCTGTGAAATGTTACAGCTCATATTCAAGGCCTTCTATATTGAGAGCGACCTTTCCCCATGACAGAGAAGACACAAAATGTAATAATGGCAATAAATCAGAGACTACAGCTACTCATTGTTTGCAAATAATTACCTAGTGAAAAATTACACTCATTTTATATTACGCTGATTTGTCTAAGTATGGCACCTGAAATAAGCTACATACAGTAAGGACTGTGAACACTATAAGGTTCACCAAATATTGTACACATGCACCTGGACCTCAAAGTTATTGTTTTAATTCCAATTCAAGCTGCTGGAGTACAGAGCCAGAACAACAACAATGTGTCACTGTTCAATTACTAAGCGATTGCAATGTGGTTTCCCATGTTGACTGTAGAGAACACTTGTCAACTGTACTGTAAAAAGTGTATGTTTCTAGCAGCCTAGGGTGATTATTTCAGTCCCACCAGTTTAGGTGTGGTGGCATGAATAATCATTTTGCTGTCAAATGTCCCAGGCTAATATGTTTCCTCAGAGCATCTGTAGTTCAACTTTGTACTGAATATAAATCCTTGATTCTCACAACATGTTAAGGGACATCATCACTCTGGAGAACCTGCCATGTGTTCTGAAGCTAATTAAATTATGAAGAGAAACAAGGGGTTTCTAACCTCTGGAGAAGCTGGCACAGCCAAATGCTACCTCCAAATTAAAATTACCTAAAATAAAAATGTATGACTGGCAATTCCTTCCGCATGACACTCTATAAGTAAGGGGTCTTTGGAAGTTCTAAAATAATTTAAATAACCAAATTATGATAGATCAAGACATCAAGCTCAGAGCAGAAAGTAAGAGACCAACACATACTACCAAAACATACTTCATCCAATGGTCATTTTCATTTAGTTTCAAATGAACTACAGAAAACACATTAATTATCAGCATCCAAACACAAACCCTGCATTATTTTTTTATCAACTCTTCACAACTCAGCTTCAGCGAGGGAGCTAACTGTGTAAAAAATGAAAAAAGATAAGAATTATTTACAATGTTTGAACACCTCATTGTCACAGCTGGACTGAGAATAGTCCACCAACAAGCAACATGCAGCCAACAGTGTCCTTTGGGCAGCATCTTCTGACCACTGCTGAAGGACTAGAGGATGACCAACACAAACTATGCAGCAACAGGTGAAAAACATATAAAAAAAACAGATATAGCTTTTATATCTACATGGTGGATCCACAAGGTAGATGTGTCTATAAGAGTGGTCAGTGAGTGAACAGTGAGCGTCTGATCCACTCGTACCAGCACAACACAACCTAACAAACCACCACCATGTCATTGTCACTGCAGTGCTGAGAATGACCCACCACCCAAGTAATATCTGCTCTGTGGTGGTCTTTTGGGGGTCCTGATCATTGTAGAACAGGGTAAAAGGAGGCTAACAAAGTATGCAGAGAAACAGATGGACTACAGTCTGTAAGTGTACCTGTGTTATAAAAGGAGCTGATAAAATGAACAATGGGTGTAGATACAAGGAGATGTTTACAAAGTTTTTTAATGTTATGGCTGATCAGTGTATAAAATGTGTGAATGTAGTAAGTTCCCATAAATCTCAGCTGCTAATAAAATTGAATGCATTTGTGACTTCTGTAAAGATGTAATAGACATATGCTCTTAAAATTGCATCAGAAATTATGTAGAATGTAAGCTGAACGGTTACTGCTATAGCCACTTGAATTGCCCTAAATTCTAAGCTAATGCACTCTCTAAGTAGTGAGTCGAATACACAGGCAATAGTTCAGTATCTTTTAACTTCTGCTTTTTTTTTTTAAGCAACTCTGGATTTTACGAGGTAATTTCCCTCAGCTATTCAAACATTCACGCTGTCTTCCAGCACGGGACTCTCTTCTGAATTTAAACTGCTGAGTTCCCTTCACAACTTTGGGCTCTGTGGAGACGGATGCAGGAGACATTAATCACAAAACCTGGTGTGAGAGTAGTGAAGGGACAAGTACTTGATCCCAGCAGACAACTAGCGTATTAATGCTATCACTAATATAGGCAAGGGGAAAGGAAACTTGTGGGGAGAACAGGTACGACAAGTAGAGGTGGCCAGTTTCATTACAGAGGGGGCTCCAACTTGTGGTTTCTCACATCTGAATTAGAGAGGATACAAACACTCCCATCACTAGCACACACCTCCCTGCCTATCTGCAGCATTCAAAAATATGTTGCATGTCAGCAGCCTTGACCAGTGCCAGTGTTATAAATTAGGCAGTAGAACTTGCACTTTCAACAGTAGAGATGTTCACAAATTGCTTTGTAGTCCGAGTCTTATTATTAACTGCTTTAAACTAACATTATGGAACATCATATCTGTCATGAATCCAGACTAACTGTCTGTTTACAGTGACTTTCTGGACTCTAGTTTTTCCCATGATTCTCCAAACCAATATATCACTGTCACATGCTCACCTTTAATGATATACATACACCTAGAAGCTCCTCGCCAGAGTTCTAAGGAAGCATCAAAAAGAGAGGATGAACAAGCAAGAAACTAGACAAGGTCAAAACTTGTTGGCGAGACCTAGAGGAGGATAAAAGGATGAGGGAAAACAACAAAACTCTGACAGCAGAGTGTATATATTTGACAGTGGTCTTTATGAAAGATTGTGAGATACAATACAGTACAAAAGTTTATTTATTTATTTATTTTATGGATACATGTTTTTTCACCAGTAAGAACAGATGTAAATAAGAAAAAATACAACACAGAGTAGTATGAATATCTTATTTTAAAAGAAGCAAATAATATATTATAAGCCAGTTTGTAGAACTAAGTTTAGTTCCTGGATGCCTCCTGGATGCCCCAGATACTGTATGAATGTATTCAATTCATTCACCAGCAATCTTGATTTAGTTTAATGAAGTACTGAGTAATCAAAGCAGGTACCAGATGATAGCTGCAAATAATACTAGATTGCCACAAGACATTTGCTTGAAAAGTGTTAAACAAACTGACATATGTAAAACCATTAATTCCTTTATTAATACTATTGGATTCTTTTAAAAAGATGTGTTTGCTGAGAAAATAAAAGCTTCCTATCCGAAAAAAAAACTTTTTAAATATAGTTGAATTACATTTTGTCGTTTTAACCCCAGTCATGTTTGCACCAAAAAGTTTTGTCAATTCATGTCAATCTCACTTTAAATATGCCTTGACATCATGCAACTATTTGCTGCTTAAAAAATATGTTAGTATTTAAAACTATGAAAGTATCAAATTTAAAAAGCTCACTAAAGGTCCACTGTGCAAGTTTATCCTTGTCAGCACAGGAGTTAATGTTAGTCCTGCTAAAAAAAACTGTGCTGATTTAGCTGGTCACTCGTTGCCATACACAGTGACAAGCATACCAGCATCAAAACACAATATGTGCTGATTTGACTGGTGGTCTGTCATGCTGGTCTATGCCAGTTTTTCTAGAAGGGAGCTTATTTAGAAGGTTAAACCAGTTTTCCTAACACAGGTTTTAGAGTGCAAGTTTAGAGAATAAAGACTCAAATTTGAGCAGATAAATCTATGTAGTGGTATTTGTAGCTGTTGAAAGCAAAAAAAAGCAGTTTGGGAGTGATAAAAAGACTTTTTCAGTTAAAGCTTTGTTTGGAAAGTGTCTGGATTAAGACCTCAGTAATAACTTTCAAAAAGCTTATTTATCTCAAAACACTCATCGTTTAAGAACTTCTGGATGACTGCCACTTTGAAACATGTCTGTTTCAAATGGAAAACGCTGTGTTCAGGTCTCAATACTATATGGCTAAAATTCCTTATCTATGCTTAACTAATTCACTTGGTGTTTTTTATATAGGTAAACAATTTATTCGTCATTAGTCGCACTACCACAAATCTATCAAATTCTACTCAAGTAAACTTCTTTATATGACCAATGCCTAAAAATGTTATCTAATTCATAAAACGTTCATTATATTAGCTTATTTAGGGGTGAAGGATTATGACTCCTGCCTACTGTTTACAAAGTGCAATCCAACAGGAGCAAAACCAAGCCAAGACCTAAATAGAAAACACCTATCAGTACCCCAGCCCTATCTTCTAGAAAACAGGTCTTATTGATTTATTGAAGGCATTCTTTGTGAGTGTGTGTGTAATTACTGTGAACAGAACAGTTTCCTAACATTGTAAGATTGCTATTTATTTTTTTCCCCTCATTTTTATTTGTCCAATTAAGCTACAGTGCAACATCAAAAGAAAGTGTTACTCATAGATCTTTGCATTATATGCTTTAAAATATTTTTTAATGTTAACATTTTTATGTACAGCTTTAAAGGTACTTTAAATAACAAGCATTTCATCAATAAACATCAGTCTTAAGGACAGAACTGAAACAATACAGTCAGTACATTCAGTGCTTATAATAAAAGGGGAACAACAACTTAAATGCAAGATTAGGTTGTATGTTTGCACGATAGCTAGCATATTAGATAATCCATCTGAAATTTTAGTAAGTTTGAAAACAGTGTGTTCTTTAACATATTAAAATATTTTTTTCATTTGACTGATTTCACAAGTCTTAGATCTCAAATCTGAGTCAAGTTGTGAGTCAGTTAAGCACACATTGAAGTCAAGTCACAAGTCAGATCAACGCATAATCACTGACTCAAGCCCCAATCTCTGGTCAACAATGGCTTTTCTTAAATCTTTCTCCATCTCTTCTCTCGCCATCCTCAGGAAATGCAAATCAACACAGTTGCTTGACATTGATGAAAAATAGTTTTAAAGCTTGGTCACTAGCGTAGATCAATCAACCAATCTCTTCCACTGCACATCACTTTCTCATTACTCCAAGACCATTACTCTTGATTACTGCAACATTACATTACCTCGATTACATACAAATTACACTCTTCTTTGTTTTCTCTGGTTTCCCCTTGCAAGTTTGTAAACCAGCTTCTCTGAGTCAGGAGCTTTATGCATCATGTTTTCCTTAAAGAGTTAAGTGTAAACTCTTATTTACTTAATCTTCCACTTACTACTAATGCAGTCAATCATCCAAGAGAAATTCAGTGTCCAACTTGTGCGTAAATACATTCCCAAAACAGCCCTAAACACACTGTAACCAGTAAGTCATCATTACAATCATGCAAACTTGTCAGTGTTGGACACAGTGATGTATTGTGTACTTAAAAAACAATCTAACAAACAAATTTTTAGTAATGAACAAGACTTCCAACAACTTCATGTAGCTGAATGCTGCAGGTACCCAATTTAGACAACTGGCTTGGTGCTCAAATCTGACATCCCCACATACCCTTGTTCAGGGATGGTGTCCCCAAAAACTAAAACTACTTTTCATGTCGTGTTAATAACATATCTTAACATATAAGTCTTATTATGAACACTGACAGTGTTTGTTTTGGCCCTGGGCTTCACTGGTTCAATCTTAGATAGCACACTTAACATCACACTTAACATTAGATAACATCAGGCTGCTTTCATGCCAAGTTCACACCAGAATTTTTTTACGCTGCAATGGCTAAACATGAAAACAACAGTACATACTTTACATCTATGACATTTAGAGTCATAATAATTTAAATGTAAGAGCAGGCAAGGAAGGTGGATACAAATGCAGGGTGTGTTTATTTACATCAATAGTATATACATAGTATATCAAACAAGGATCCAGAATAACAAAACAAAAACTAGGCGAAACAAAAAAAAGTACAAACATTACAGTGACACACGTATCAACAAAGACCGACACCAACAGGGAACAAACAGAAGGTATAAGAAGGTCCATAATGAACTTGTGTGTGGAGTCAATCACAAAGTGGTGGGTCGTCACTATTAGAACTGCCTTGCTGAAAAAAAAAAACCCTGCAATTAGCATCCACAACAACATGTGCTGGTTTACCTGAAGACAGGCTTGCGGTTTGAGATGTTATACATATACAGGGGTTGGACAATGAAACTGAAACACCTGGTTTTAGACCACAATAATTTATTAGTATGGTGTAGGGCCTCCTTTTGCGGCGAATACAACGTCAATTTGTCATGGGAATGACATATACAAGTCCTGCACAGTGGTCAAAGGGATTTTAAGCCATTCTCCCTGCAGGATAGTGGCCAGGTCACTACAGGATGCTGGTGGAGGAAAACGTTTCCTGACTCGCTCCTCCAAAACACCCCAAAGGGGCTCGATAATATTTAGATCTGGTGACTGTGCAGGCCATGGGAGATGTTTAATTTCACTTTCATGTTCATCAAACCAATCTTTCACCAGTCTTGCTGTGTGTATTGGTGCACTGTCATCCTGATACATGGCACCAGCTTCAGGATACAATGTTTGAACCATTGGATGCACATGGTCCTCCAGAATGATTCGGTAGTCCTTGGCAGTGACGCGCCCATCTAGCCCATGTAGTATTGGGCCAAGGGAATGCCATGATATGGCAGCCCAAACCATTATTGATCCACCCCCATGCTTCACTCTAGGCATGCAACAGTCTGGGTGGTACGCTTTTATGGGGCTTCTCCACACCGTAACTCTCCCGGATGTGGGGAAAACAGTAAAGGTGGACTCATCATAGAACAATACATGTTTCACATTGTCCACAGCCCAAGATTTGCGCTCCTTGCACCATTGTAACTGACGTTTGGCATTGGCACAAGTAACCAAAGGTTTGGCTATAGCAGTCCGGCCGTGTATATTGACCCTGTGGTTTTTTGGATACAATCCGGGTTAGCACCCGAACAATGTTAGTCTGACATTAGTTCAACTTAAGTCCTAACTAGCAGACCAGCTCTGTCCAGCAAAAAGATGATTGTTCATTAACCACACATTAAGTGCAAGCTACGGGCTATTACTTCACAATGAAATCACAAAATGATGAGTGAGAGGTTGGTATAGGCCTATATGGAAGGAAGCTAGTCGAAAAGTAGAAAGTGCTACTGGGTACATAATAAGATAGCAACATGCAATCCTTCAAGATATATATATATATATATATATATATATATATATATATATATATATATATATATATATATATTTATGGAAGAACTTGACACAAAGTCTTTACATCAACCCTATCAAACACCTTTGGAATGAACTAGAACAGAGATTGTGAACTGAGCCCTTATGTCTCACCTTACAAATGTTTTTCTCATTGAATGGGTATGAGTAATGCTTGATCATAGACAATAGATGGATTCACCACAACCTCTAAGCCAGGTGAACTAATGTTCAATGTGCTAAGCAACATGAGAAAACAATGTAAACATTGTTTTAGACAGCAGAGACAGCAAGGATCACAGGCAGAGCCGGCTGGAGCAGCATTATTGCCACGCCTAACCACACTCCTCCAGCTGTTGATGGTGACTACAAAAATGCTGCTCTAGGGTCAAGAGGGTGAGTGAGTGAGACCTGTTGTGCTTTTTATTTCTCTCTGTCTCACTCTCACTCTGAGTCACATTCTGACTCTTACACTCTCACGCACTACCTCACAGAGTACTAAGGATAGCTTTATGTGGATGCCAGCAGAAGCAGCTGGGGATTTATCAAAACGCCCACTGACCTGGTTGTTGATTCTGCCACTCACATCTCTTGCGGACTTAATAAACCCCTCATGCTATTCTCCCCTGCCCATATGAAATGAGAGTGCTGTTTAACCAAATTTTCTGTGTTTTACCTGCAGTTCTGTTTGTCATGGTTCATGTTGCTCCCAGGACTGAAAGCCCCCACAGTTAGCCAACAAAAACTGGTCCAATTCTTTATTGGCCCACCAGGTATTTTCCTGATTCTTCCTGTTTCTCACTCTAGCTCTGGGTTTTAGACAGACAGTGATAATTTCTGCCCTAACCAACCCATTTGGCAAAACCCTTCTAAGTTAGAAAAATTCCTATCTGTTAGTGTATTGCCTATTTTTTAAGAACTTAGGATTTTGTTTTTAATCCAACAACAGCCAGACAAGGAGTAGGGTGCCATGGACTTCTTTAAATTGGTCCGACTCTTAATTCCATGCTTTTCTTATTTGTGTCAAACATAAATATACGGTGATAGCACTGTTGTGCCTTTTTAAGTGTATATAGGAAAATTCCTGTGGTTCACTTGTGCATATACCTGCATGAAGCGTAGTCGATAATTTTATGGTATGGCAGCAACCTAATGTGCACCCTTTTTTCCCTGTAAATCAAAAGAATCTAAATACTCTTTAATTGCTCTCTGCGAGCAGCAGATATAAAATGAATTGAGCGGGATTGTGCCCCTTAACTTGAACTGGCACAACACTTCTGCCAGGAGATTTTTCTTTTCAGCATCGTAAACACTGCACTGCCACACATCCACAGACACAAGCGCAGTAGAGCCAATATAAACTCAGCTGCCTTTTCTCTTCCCTTAGGGGCACATATCTGTCTCAAGAAGGATTTAAAGCACTCAGATGTGGGATTTTCAGCCATACACTTTTACTTACCTCAGGCACATGCATGCAGCACACCTGCCAGACTTGTTCTCCCCAAGGATATATGGATAACACATATTTTGACCTGTTTTCTGAGACTTCCTGACCATAAACTGTCAGCCTTGCAGGAAGTGTGACAGTAAGATTTTGCACCTGTAGACACACAAAGAAATATGTTGCAGCAGCCATTTTTTTCATAAATAAGACATCTAAGATTCCCAGTAAAGTCACAGTTATCACTGGTAATAACAGCATGTCTGATCGTTTAAAGGGGACCCACAATGCTTTTCCTATTTTCTCCTTTCCATTAATGTGTTATGCAGCTTTTTGTTCATGTAAACAGTCTGTGAAGTTACAACATTACACAACTAATAGTACACACTCATATGTGCCAGAAACCATTTTTCTCAGCTGCCTGAACACTTCATTTTCTTTTTCTCTTTTACAAGGTGTCATCTTCTCATCATACAGTCCTTACTGCTTATGCCTGTTAACTACTACTGAAAGCCATGCAGGGACCTGAGCACTTAAACAGAGTGTGTGATCTGAGCTTATTTGAACACAAATAAAATAACAATAATAAGAAAATAAGAAAAATATTCTTCAATTCTTCAAGTCTTCAATTAGGCCCCAAACTATACATATCAGCATTGAAAATGTTCATAATATGTCCCTTTTCATTATTTTATAGAGCTGGTGCCAGCTTGAAATATATCAAATTGCTTTGCAGTACCAGGGGTTCTTAACATAATGGCCCTGCTCAGAGTAAATTATTATTAAGTTTCTAAATGGCTACATAAATTAGTTGGTGGTCACTGTGTCTTAAAACCAATTGATTTGGCTGATTTAAAGAGAGGCCCAGTCTCATTGCACTATATAGTGTTTATAAAGTTTGTGTACACGATTCCAGTTGGCACTTGGCACTGTCCTTATGTGTAGCTGGTCAGCCAGAAATTGCTCTTTGCTTTTGCTATTTCTTTTCACAATAATAGCTTCATAATAATACTTCAGTCGACTGGGTAAAAACTAGCAGGGCAGAAATTTCACAAACTGTGGTAAACATTGCATAACATCACTGAAGAATAAACAAGAGCACAGAGTGTCTCATTTGCAAATTATTTAAGTAACATCTTTCTTTCATGTGTCGCAATATTTTAGTTAATTATTAAATTAATTAATAACTAGACCATGAAATTATATTGATTCATTCTCTCTTTCATTCATCTAAACCTACATTAGAGCTAATAACTCTTTTTTGTGAAGAAAATTCAGTTGATGGTTTGAGTCATAGAACAAAAGATGCTTGGCATTTAAAGGCATAATTAATAAATGATGTGTTCTTATTTAAATAACCAATTACATTATGAAATTCTAAGAAAAAACAGATCTGGGTAGAGCGTAGAGGAGTCTCTAAAGTGAAATTTTGCCTAGGGCCTACTTTGCTGATACTAAACTTTAAATCAATACAACATTTGTGAAAAATAAAGAAAATATGAAATATTTTATTTAGACTTGAACTGAATAAAAATGTTGTGCACACAGTCTTGTAGAATGCCAAAGTATCCTTTACATTTTTATCAAGTTCATGTAATTATCATAATTTAGCAGTTTAACAAGAGTGCTTTTATTTTTATAGAGAAAAAAAAACAGCTAGACAGAATTAGGAGACATGACACAGAGGGACTGTCCTTGTTTGACATTTTGTTTTGTTTTAAAGTTTACTCTTTTAGTTGTTTTCCTTCTTAAATAATGAGTCTGAGTGTCTTGGAGGCCTGTGAATTAGAACTCTCTGGGGAATTCACAGTCTCTCAAATAATCAAAGTGTTTAAAGAACAGGCTGATTAACTCTAAATGCAATTTTTATTTAAGACTTTTTCACATGCCTTAGCAGAACATGACTGCATGTTCTACTCAAAACATTTGTACACAACTTGCTGAAATATGGAAATATTTATATAAGTGTTGCATTTTGGCTATCAGAGCAAAACTCTCAAATAAATTCTTTTTGAGTAGCGTAGGAAAGATACATTATTCAAAGCCCACTAAAGTCTTCACAAAGATATTTGTTTATCCACCATGTAATTTAAGATAATAATATCCTGTTTTCATTTATTTATTTTTTTATGCTTTCCCCAAGCAGATTCACCTTTACTTTCAAATAACTTTCACATTTCAGTGGTTAAAATAACATGACATTTTAGCATAAAAACAGATGACGTTGCTCAAATGAGTTATGGAAAACGCGAAAGAATTTGCATTAGGACATGAGGCTTCATTTAAACAGGTATGCTGCATTTTTCATTTGATAGCATATAGAATTTCTTTCTATTAACTCCAGTATATATTTCCATTGTATCCTGATAACACTCCTTTGAAAGTTTCTTCCTTGCTTTCGCTGTTGCCCTTTTTTGTTTTTTGTTGTTTTTGTTCTGGTGCTTTTGAAAGCCTTGCTTCGGTGGTTGTGCTTGATTTTGCAGTAGCTTTATCTAACTGAGAAATGTGGTTTCTAGGCTAAACCTCTGAACATTTGCAAAAGTTGCATTGGGGTATGTTTGAAGCTTGTAATGAGCTCCTTTGTTTTTTGCTGACATTTAGCATTTGGTTGTTATTGTGTCACTGCTTTGTGAGCTCCGCCGCCTTATTCCACCTCATATGAGGTTTCATTAAGGTTGTAAATGAACCAAATTATGCTATTATGAGTGAACCGGATGATAACATTGTTTTCCTGTACAGCAACCTTTTTCACCGTCAACTGAACGCCTTCGTCTGATCGGCTTGCTTTATGAGCACCCTTGATGTCAACACATTGAGTGTACATAATGACCATTTTGATTTCTGTTACAATCCTTTAGTATTTTTTTTCTTCCTGTATAACTGTATACAACCCCAAACAAGCCAACCTTGTTAGATAAATCAATACTTCATTAATTTGCAAGAGGAAATGTCACATCAACAACAATATAAAGTGACAATTACAGCACAGTGTAGACAGCCATGACAAAGCAAGAAGAAGTGCCTTTACGCAGAATTCTGCCAAATAAATTACCGCTACATGGATAGTTTTGCAAGTTGGGTCTTCAAAGTCTAAACCTAAGTAAAAAGGGCTGGGTGTTCTTGTTTTATGATTTGCTTTAACAAACAACCTATTCAAAGCCTCATAAATCATCTGTTCATGAAGAGGAAAAGGAAAACAACTAGATCTTTCCCATAACACTATATGTAAAAGTTATGACCTACATATAAGGCATTTACTCCAGTTCAGCAAACTAACACACTATCAGAAGAGCTGGGTGATTTTTATTTATCAGTCCTACTCAGTTTTTAAGTGTTAAATTAGTTGCCCCCTTAGGAATCTCATTAACTGTGTAATCTTAAGCTTTATTATCCAGCAACTACACTCAACTACAAATGTACTAAAAAAGGTTGTTAGGAGCAAACCATGCACTCTTAGGGTTTCTGCACATAGTATCTTAAAAAGCCTATGATATGTAACCCTTAGGTTTGTATAGGAACAATATAAAAGGTTCTTTAGAGAACAAGTTCTCCAACATTGAGGAGGCTCATTTTACCATGTTCTCCTATACATAACCATTATCCTTGGATTATTTTAACAATACAGTTTTTTTGCTTTTAGACATTCAGTTCATTTAACGTTTATAGCCAGCTATACTTAAACCTTTGTACAAACTAGAGTTCTGTTTAAATATTTATTAAATGTCAAAGAGTAAGAGAACAGGCATCACTCATCGATAATAGATAGCTAATATATTACTATACATAGCACAAAGGAGGACATTTGCTGGCTAGCTTACTAAACTCCTACAAAATAAACCTGATTACAAAGCTTAACTTAGACAGTGCACCAGACAGTGCTATATAGGATAGCAAACATGCTGCAAATGCCTGACTTAATGAACTGAGCTTTGTAAGTATGGTTTGACTGGTGTTTTAGAAGCTATTGATGTTTATTCTTTTTCTGTGACGACGCACTGTTGATGGCTTAAAGAAAAACTCTGCAGATACCAACTTAATTGTAAATAAATTTATTATACAAAAAAGTATAGCATCTTATCTGACATCCGACGTCCAATCTTCTTCTGCCAGAGAGAGGCCTTCCAGCCGAAAATCTGAAGACGCTCTAAAGTGTGTGTGTTGAGTGTCGTGCTTAAATACACTATTTGGGACCCCCAGACATATGGTCCAAATTACCTTCCCATATTTGGTGTAGAAGTGACTATGCTATAGGGTTTGTTAATACAAGCCAGATGTTTCCCAAACCTACCATACATTAACTTCTGACACCTAACTCTCTGCAAAAAATTCCCTTTGCACGCAGAAGGAGAAGATGAACTTTGTACAGCTTTATATGAATAACACAATGTATATGAATATATATAAAAATGTATATGGAAAATTCACTTCAGAATGCAGAGCAGAGATGTACAGATATAACCTCGTATTAGATAGGCTGTTAAATTAAAATGTGTTTTAATATTTTCATTTTTTATTTCTTTTTCACTTCAGCACTTCAACCCAAAGCAGCTGTTTTTGCTTTTGTTTAACTGCTTAGTCATTTCACTTATCAATACAGCTGGTATGACTCTATCCATAGGTGTAGATTTAAAGGGGTCGGGGGGTTAGGGGGTTGAGGCATTGGGGGGTGGTTTAGGGGAGCGGGCATGTTCCCTTCCATGTTATTTTAAAAGAAAATAAATCTCACTCACTCCAAGTTATTTGCTCATAACACATGCAGATTTGTAACAGTGTGCTGTGATTGCTCTTGGTAATTTTGATTATTAGATTAGAAGCTTTAAATGTTAGTCTTCAGCTATGCCCTAGATATTTGGTGTAAGTCCACAACTGAAGGTAGGGTAGCTGTAAATATGTGAATGAGCAGAATGTATGAAAATCCTGCAGCATATCTTTAATCTAAGCTGTAGCCTGGAATATATGACCATCTTAAAGCCCCTTTTTACTATAGTTTTCTATAGTTATCATCTATAGTTTTTTGTGATATATTTACTGTAATCTGGCTTAGAAAAAACTGTTAGCCTTTTTCTGTGGAGAGATTTTTCAAATTAATTTTTCTGTAGTTTTCATCCGTTGCAAATAGAACAAGATTAAATTTAGAATATTTTATGTCAGGTCAGCCAAAGAACCTGTCAGAGTTAGCAAGATGCTTACATTACCTACCTTGATGAAGTGAATTCATTCCATCAGGCATTGGACAGGCATGAGTGTGTGTGTTAATGGTAGCCATCATATGCTAAAACCATAGAAAGTATATGTTTAAACCAATTATTTTAACAACAAAAATACAGGAACCCCCCCCTCCTTGCCTTGCAAAATAGTATGATCCAGCTTCTCTTTCTCATGGTGTGAGTGCTTTCTTTGACTGGTGTTGTGTGTCTAGTAAGTTTTGCAATGGAATATTTTTGTAATTTATCATTCAGAACCAACAAATTGCAGCCATATCAGCGGTCCATATTTCTAATGCACTCTTTATTCTGTTATTGTTATTTAGGATTGACTATCTGATTTTTTTTATTTACCAGGCTAATGCTGCTGTGCCATTGGTTGGCCTGTGTGTTATTAAAGGTTAAAGCCAAGGTGCTAGAGTAATGCTGTCTGTAAGTAGTGTTACAGAATGATAAGATATGAAGAGAAGATACTACAACATAACTCTTTATGTGTGTGTGGTCAGCCAATTAGCTATGGATATTACAATCTTTTTACACAAAAAAAGAAGCAGGTTCAGGTGAGAGAGTAAGGCCGACATGATCTTGATCATATGCTCAGAATCTGTTGATAATCATAATAATATTGATTATTAGAATTGGTGTGAGAATTGGTACATTATTCCAATTTTTCAGTTATAACACACTCACCCCAAGTCTCATGCCCTGAATTTGTCCCATTCTCATCTGGCCATCCTAACCCACAGAAGCTCAAAATTCAATGAGAAAAATGTGTTAAATTGATATGGGGCAGTCATGGCCTGAAGGTTAGGGATCCGGTCTGGAAGGGATCCGGTCCGGAAGGTTGCCGGTTCAATCCCTGTAACCAGTAGGTCGCAACTGAAGTGCCCTTAAGCAAAGCACCTAACCCCAACTGTTCCCCGGGTGCTGTGAATAGGTCTGCTCACAAATCCAGGCATGTGTGCTCACTGCCCCTAGTGTGTATGTTCACTAGTGTGTGTATATGTGGGTGTTTCACTGCACGGATGGGTTAAATGTGGAGGTCAAATTCCACTGTGTGCAAACACATGTGGCTAATTCTAGTTGTAAATTGATCTATTTATTTTTCTCTTAGATAAAATACATGAGCTGTTCTTATTTGGGTGCTCAGCACCCCTAAACCTATAGTAGCTCACACTTGACCACTGGTCAAAACATTCATGGTATGCCACTACTGTGACACATCCCCACTTGGACACTACAAGCCAAGGGCGTAGGAGCGGGTTTGACATTGGGGGCCACACATTTGCTAATGTGAATCAAAGCCCACCCTATCCCCTAAATATTACCTATAACCTGATTCCAATGTATGGAAGGTAGAAAATCACTGTATTTATAGTGACGTAGAACAACATTTGTGGAATTATGGTAAATTGCAAATAAATAAACAAAATACAACATTATCTGTAAGTCTGTTTATTATTAGATAAATCAAATTAAAGCTCACTTTACAAACTAAACAAGATACTCCACATTACTAATTTAAATCTTTTAAATTATACATGCAATATTAATTGGTGGCATGATGCTGAAATGAAATGACAAAACAATGTATGTTAAGGTTTCCTGACTAGACAAGACTAACATTAATGTTAGACAGTAAGACTGTGTCGCAAACAGCACACTCTGGAACATTACTGCACTAATTAAAGCACTTCGAACGACTGTGTCCTTTTATTTATTCATTAATTTATTTCTTTAACTTATTATATTATTTTTTTTTACGTATTTAGTGTAGTAGCAGTCTGCAGCAGGGGCGATTGTAGGCTTAGAGTTTTCAGAATCAGAAAATAAGAATGCTGAGCACCCTTATAAGAACAGCTCATAATATATATATATATATATATATATATATATATATATATATATATATATATATATATATATATATATATATTAATTTAAGAGAAATATAAACAGATCCATATCAATTTAACACATTTTTCTCATTGCATATTCAGCTTGTGTGGGCTAGCGTGACCAGATGAGAATGAGAGAAATTCAGGGCATGAGACTTGAGATGAGTGTGTCACGACAGAATAATTTTAATAATGCTGCCTTTTCGTTGTTAAAATTATTGGTTTAACCATATACTCTATATGGTTTTAACATTTCCAGCTTGTCAGAGACAAATTAACTTTAAAAAAAAACTTGAATCTTTAGGGGTGCTGGGACTCAGTTTAAATCTAAACTAGAGCCAGCTACGTCCCTGGTCTGCAGTTTGGGACGTGGCCAGAGCAGTGACATGAGCAAATAGACATGCAAATTAGGCGATTACGTCAATTAGCGACTTCTAGCGACTTTCAGGACAGCCAACTTTCAGGTTAGCTACTTTCTTCACTGAGGAGTTGGCAACAGTGGGCCACAGACTAGCGTAACTTTTCTAACCCAAACCCTCCTAATCTGTTACCATAACAACACATTATACAATAGGCGTTTGTATTGCAGTATATTTTGCTGTTTCTGTGGTTTATTTTTTGGGTGGGACAAATCTACCCGTTTCTAATATTGGGTGGGACACGTCCAACCTGGTTCTACGCCAATGCTACAAGCAGTACTGTGCGAAATATATTCTTTGACAGTGCAGTCAACACCATACACCCCATGCCGTTGAGGAAGAAAGCTTCAGGTAGGTCAAGTGGATAAACTTATCATATCATAGATTATGGACTACCTGACTGACAGTTTGTGTGGCTGCAGGGCTGTGTGTCAGACACAGCACGCGTTTTCCATTTTCTCTCTGATCTCAAGCTTGTCAGTCTTCCACTGCCAGCCTTTGTTTCTCCTTTACATTTGATTTCACGTGCTACCTCCATTAAACACTGGACCTCCATCACTGAGGTTGGCATTTGCTTGGGACTTGTCTGAGTTCTTGTCTTTAAAAGCTTTACCATTTTGCCCCAGTCATTATTCCATAACTGTTCCATGACAGTACACACTTTGCCCCATACCCTCAGTTGGTAGCTCACTGGTCCCCTATACTAAGGGTTTCTGGTTTGAATCTGGTTCTATGAGCTGTTCTATTACAAAATCAGCAGTAGCTCAACATCAGCAAGACATAAGAGATGGAGTGGACATTAAAAAAGTTAAATAGCCCCTGTCTCCAGTGACCATTAACAGCGTGGATATTGAGGTGATGGGACACACAAATATCAGTTGGTGCATGTGGATGACAGACTGGGTTGGACTTTTAATAAGGTTGCCAAATACAAGAGCCTGAGTTGCCTCTAGTTCTTGGGGACATTGAGGTCTATTGGTGTGCGTACATTGCTGTTGTCGGTTTTACATGATATTAAAATACAGTGCATCATTAATATTGTGTGTGTGTGTGCGTGTGTGTGTGTGTGTGTGTGTGCGTGTGTGTGTTTGTGGACATATATATGTTACAAAAATGGTGGCAATTTTAAATAGTGACTTACTGGCTGGCATGGTACCTTCAATTGTCTACCAGTCTGTTGTTGCCAGTGTTCTGTTATATTACAGCAAGTGCAGCTAAGGGTTGCCAGATGTCAGAAAATTACTGATTTGTGAAAGTGGATGACAAAGTTTGTCATTGTGCTTCTCTTTCTGTGCACCTCAGTCTTTATTTCAAATCAAGTCAGACTTTTGACCTCTAAAGTCTTTAGTAGGAAATCTACTTTAATTTACAGGTATACTGACCTGCACTCCTCTATGTGTATAATACACAATAATACAGATCCACACTCCTCTGTCTGTCTAATCCACAGTCATACTGACCCATACTCCTCCATGTGTCTAATCCAGAGCCACACTGACTCTCACTCCTCTATATGTCTAATCCACAGTCATAGTGTACCACATTCCTCTATGTGTCTAACTGCCTAGCATCACCCTAGCAACCCCCTGGAATACCAAAGCAACCGTTTAACAACATCCTTGCAAACACCTGTGACTACAGTCTGTTCTTAAATGCACCAAAAATTCAACCAATTTTACAATTGTTTTAAAACTTCATTAAGGTACCATTCACAACTAAACATGGCACCACAGAAAGGCTCGTTGCACCCACTTTGCATAAAACACTTATCAAAGTAGTATGAGCTGTGTGTCTCCCTGAAGTCAAAACCTACAGTACTAAGTTTTTCTGACCGGGTTTGGAGAGCAAAAGCAAAATGCAGGGATATGTTCAGGGAGAACGAGGCAGGTAAATGAGGGCTGTGTCCCTGAGGGTAGCGTGACAGTGTGCTCCGTATTCCACAACTTTATCTCCTGACCCCTCACCATGGGGCTGAGGCCATAAGATCAGCTCACTGCACTGCTTGTCCTTGAGGTGGCTTTGACATCCTGCATTTTATTGTGTTGCTTCCTCTCCCTCTCTCTCTCTCTCTCTCTCTCTCTCTCTCTCTCTCTCTCTCTCTCTCTTTCTGCCTCTCTCTTAACAGGATGTAGTCATCCATTAACGGTCCCCCTCGTGCACAAAGTGACCCTGACGGCCCACTTTCTCCTCCTCCTTTTCACTCTCTGACCCTCTGTCTACCTACACCATTATTTTCTCCTGAAATGTCCACCATGAGTCACTTCAGAGGGGTTTTGCCCCCGAACAGATACGGGTTAGTGACTTCACCAGCCACCCACCAACCTACCCCCGGCCACACAGTCCCTTATCGACCAGAGACCAGAGAATAGAAAGTGAAGGAGTGAAACCCATACAAACTAAGTAAACCAGCTAATCTGATAACACAGTGAAAAGATAACCTAGGTTCTTTTGAGACTTCTTTAGGAAGCTTATCCGGAGCTGCCAGTAAACCAGCTAAAGTGTCTAACTGAATTGTCTGCTCTCGTTGACTTTTCCACATACTGCCAATAAATCGTCAACTTAAAACGTTTCTAGATATAATGTACTATCCAAAAGGCCCTCCCAATCAAAATGTGCATGAAGCTCAAGTTATTAATTTGTAATTTTTCTGAACAAATCCACAGAGATATTTTTCCACACCTCCAAAGTTCAGCCTTTGGACTGCTTTTGAGTTCTGGGCTGATCAGTTAATTGTACAAAGAACACTGGTAGCTTCTTGCTTTGATTGACATATTTTTTCATTTTGTCTATTTCCTTTTCTCAATAACAGCTTGACAAATAAATGAACTATGGATATGGACATTTGCACTGTGCTGCAATGTACTTTTCCATAGCATCTAGTTTTATAAGTTATAAAATGATTGTCCAAATATTACGTTTCTGGTGATCCATGTATCCTAAACACCTTTAGTGAAGCTGAAGTCTGGACTCTGGGATGATCAGTCTATTTTTCTGATAACCCCACAGCTCTTTGTTTGCAAAGAATTTTGTCTCTTTCTTTTTCTCAGTTTTGGCTTCCTGACAGCTACAAATCCATTTTTACTCATAGCATTGAGTTGTCGAATTTTAGCATAGGGCAGTGAGATCTGAATAGAGCTAGCATAATATTTGATAGAAACAGGTTTGTTTGTCTACAAGGTGATCTACACTAATGTCTCTATGTAAGTTTGTTAACTCCAATTTTGTAAACACATGTTTCACATTTATTTTCCTTTCCTTGTCTTCTGCATAATTGTGTCATAAATATCTGCTGAAAATGTATTTAAAATGAATGGCATATTTTACTGGAATTACAAATGTTAAAGGTAATCTCTGACTTGTTTAACTCAATTCAGGGTTTCAGAATCGCAGAGCTCTATGTAATTAATTTGAAGTCAAAATGTATATATATTGCACGTTATAAACAGCTATTGTCACAAAGCAGATCCAGGTCCCAATAAGCTAGACAAGGTTGACTTTTGTGGAAAAAATTCTTAAAAGCAAGTGAAAGAAACCTATAGGGATCTGTATAGAGAGGAATCTGAAGTTGACACCTATCAAAACAAAACATAAGAGCAATATGAACAGAGGATAAGATTTTACACCTGAACTGAATAGAACGTGGCTGAACCGGATAGCTTTTTCTCAGACCTCGTTCTCTGTCAAAAAGTTTGGCGGAGACAGCTCCTAACCACATAAAACACAGCCAAGAAAAGAACCTGAAGATGTGTTGGCTCCTTGCTGCTCCCAGAAGTGCTTCAGTGCGGATATGCTAATAGCATGCTAACTGCAGGGCACGGAGAGCATTAGCACGCTGCTCACTGGTTTTTAATGTCAATTAAAATCAGGAGCGTGACAAGCCCTCCATAAAGCAACTGCTCCATGACAGTGGCCGCTCCCTCCGGCTGCTCTATGGTCCTTGAATGAGTTATGCTAATGGTCACCCCCAGTGGCCGAAATGCCATTCCGATTTGCATACAGTGCCTCCTCTGCCTCCGCTGGGTTTGGGAACAGCGCAGACCCGGCTGGACTGACACTTTATTGGACTGGATTGATGCTTGGTGACATCTGCCGTGGCAATGGGGCTCACTCGATCTTTTGCGCACCTTCAGATTCAATAGACACAAATGGAACTGCCAAGGGCTTATTCAGAACCGCCGTTGCGGACCTGCTGTCTCTGCAGGGGGGCTTAATGAGGAAAAGACTGTGACTGATGTTTATAAAATGTTTGGCACGGTGCTTGGAACTCACGCTTTAAACCTCCAAATCACTCACTCAGAATGCCACTTTGATATATTTCCTTATTTACAGCATGAATACTGCATAGCCACATACTGCAATTTCATCTTCAACACAAATCCACAAATCTACAAACTCCCAGAAAAATTATGCTTTTGAGTAAAACATTTCCATTACATATAACTCTAACACAGGCCTTTCTAAATAGGTGTTATGGAAGAAAATATATATATATATATATATATATATATATATATATATATATATATATATATATATATATATATATATATATATATATTAAATATATTATATATATATATATATATAAATATATGACTTTGCTTTCTTTTGTCTGTATTTAAGTAATGTTGAGCAAAACATGAATTATGCACTTTTTAAAATATTTTCATAATTTTATGTCTAGTTTGCATAGCACATGAATACAAGTGGAAATACAAGGCAGCCAATAAGAACAGAGCCCCCCAGTCAGTAAGGCGTAAAAGAAGTTTGGCAAATGATACAACAGCTATAATAATTATTGTAATATTATACAGAGGAAACACTAAGCCAAGTATAGGGTATGGTCGTTTTTTGAAGTTAATAGACAACATTGAGATATATCAAAAGATTTTTAAAGATATTTATTTTCTCTTTTTTTAAAATGTCTCTTTGTTCAAAGAGAGACCATTTAGATGGTCTGAATGAACAAGAGCATGGATGAAGAAAAAGTAAATTGAATAGCACTTTTTCTGTTGTGTCTTTCTTTTTTCTTACCTAGCAGGAATCCAAGACGCTGGAATAATTTGAAGGAGTGTTAGCCCTCCTTCCACAAGAGGGGAACAAATAATTTTCCCGTGTCGCACACACATGTGGCAGGCTTGCACAGGAAAGTGTGAGCGTGAGGACTCCTTTTGATTAATGTGAAATTGTGCGCACACTTGCGCATCAAAAGTAGTCGTCCATCTCTCGAGACTGCACTGCCTCTCAGTGTGATCATGAGCTAAGTGTGAAAAGAGAAATAAATAAGAAGAACACAACAGACGCTGTACTTTAAAAACTAATATTGTTTGAGCATGAAGATCTTACACATAACAGTGCCTGCCTGTAAATGTAAAAAACTCACATAACAACAATAGAACATGCAGGTTTAGCTGACACTGGAGTTGCACCATCTTACTGGGCTGTGTTGCATGAAAAAGTTCTCAGGTAAAAAAAAAAAACTCATTAGAAAAGTCAAAATCTGACATACGCAAAACAACATCTAGATAAGCCAAAGGCTGTGGATCGATGTGAAGTAAAAATTAAACTATTGTGCCACAATGACAGTGTGGCTGGAAAAGAGTCTTTGCTGAAAAGAACACCTTATCAAATGTTAAGCATCTATTGCATTTGGATCTATCATGTTTGGCACAACCTGTAGAACAGAAAACATTGCATGAATAAATTTGACTACATTTATTTAATTTGGCCAGGCATGCACAACATTTTCTTTAATATAATATAATGTGGTTTACATGTCAGGTATTTACTACAAGCGGTCAGATGTATAAGGTAAGTTTCCTGACATATCTAACTAATATATGTTACAAAACAATTTAAAGAATTATTTGTTGTCACAGCCTTCTATACCTAAAAACACAGAGCCACAGATATAGACTGGATTGCTGGGGTTATTACAGGAACTTCAGCAGTAACTAAAAGTTGTTGTTTTAGCATGTTAAATATGATATACATGATATGTAGGTGACATATGCATCTCATGGTGCTACTTCACAAGCTAGCAGATGGTAACATTCAGTCATTTAGCACATGATCTTTTCCAAAATGATTTACAAAATGTAAAAGTAGTTTTATAAGCTACAGCCAATAACTATTCCATGAACTATTGTTGAATATGAGTGAACACATAAATCCTTACACTTCAATTATCACAGACCACTTGCAAGTCCCCAGCAATGTCTCTAAGAGAGATTTAGAAAAAAAATATTTAAGCTACACAAAATGCTAAGCATCTAAAATCTTCAGACAAACTTTAGAAGACATCGCCGTGTCTGTCTATGTGATCGGAAAGAAAATAACCACTACTGTAGCCCAAACTAATTTGTCTGGTCTGCTTTTTGAACCTTGTCCACGCTCAACTCCTGACCAGACAACCCCTATCTGTAACCCATGTCGATGCAGCTAAGAATGATGTCCTGTCAAAGTGAGGTGCATCCAAAGTGAGAAGATTTTTTCCACTGATACATTCTGCTGCCAGACGGGATCAAAAAGCATGCTGAAATGGAGGGAGCAAAAGCATTATCCCTCCTCAAAAGCCACAGCCAAAATGCTCTAGATCTGTCTGTTTGAGAGACGAAAACAAGCATGCAGGATCCTGCAGCCCATTTTGTCTCCTTTAGGTTCTTCAGAGGCAGCAAAGAAGCAATCTTGAGCCGACAATCAGCATGTAATGAGAGGAAGAATCTCCCTCAGCACAAAACAAGCCACTGTGAACAACAGTCTGCGAGATGCGTATCTGGTTGGCCTCGCTAATCCCATTTGCGTTTTGCCTCCTTCGCTTCCTCTGTAGACATGCTGCGGGACAGAGAGGCCTCTCCAGAGTAGAAGGGTCTAATCAAAGGGGGGATTTGTCTGTTTTATCAGAGGGCTGCAGAGTGCCTCTCCTTTGTGCCCAGAGGAGATGAAGCTTTAAAAAGCAGGGAGTGAAATCAAGACCCCACACTGAACATGTAAATCTGCTTGTGGTAATAGAAAGTCATTTCAGCTGATCAAAGTGCTCTGTGTTCAAACATGGCTGAACAAACACAAGTGGGCACAGTTTTAGTTGACTGTGCTTAATAACTCCGATGATTGGGCATCAGCATATCAGCGGTTCTTTGGTATTTGGCTGGTCTTTTCTAGGCTGTGAGAAAGATATTATCCAGTGCTGATCTTTCATGAATATCTAATTCTGTTGAATTCAATTTGTTTATTTTATTATTATTATTATTATTATTATTATTATTATTATTATTATTATTTAGAATTATATTTATTATTTAGTCCGGATTTGTCATCTGGTATTGATCTATATGATAAGTAGAGCTCATATAATGGACAATAAGTGGATACAGGAAGATGTACCTATTATAGTGGCTTATAGGTCTATAAGAAATACAGAAGAAGACAGGCGATGAGACACAGAAAATATGTGATTGCAAAAGTTGTCTTAAAACTGTTTTTGTAGTAAGTAGATAGTAAGTGATTAGTTGACTTTATTTGCAGTAGTTCATTCCTCTCTAAAAAGGAGGTACATATGTACGTACACAGTCTTGTCCCTTTCGTTTTTCAAAACCTTTTTTGGTTTTGATCTAAATAAATGTATATGATTGGTCTTATAGCTGGTTGGTTTGGTTAGGTGCTTGAAATTCTGAAAAGTCTCATGGTTTAACATGATGATTTGAACATTTTGCCAGTTTGTTTTCAACTACTTGTTATACTAAGAACTTCTTTGTTTCTGTTGTGCTCCATCTCATCTGCTTAATCTGTTCAAATATACAGGCCTGTAGTCCCCATATGCCAGTAGTAAAACGTCCAATGTTCCTGGTAGAAGTGGAGGGGTTTGGAAAAAGGGAAGCAAGAGGCTATTTACATTTGCATGATCATGTATATTATCTTTGCATTTTTAATGATTTTTTGGATGCTCCAATGCCAATTTTAGTTTTTTGAGTATGAATACAAATACTAGACAATTTAGTCAAAGTCAAAGTCAAAGGGAACTTTATTGTCATTCAGACTTTACAACTGAGTGCATAGCTGAACGAGATTGCGTTTCTCCAAATACTAGACAATTTATTAATCAACACAGTGGTTTTTAGACTTTATAAAGTGTCTTAACCAAATGTTGTCATGTTTCTTTTAATATTAACAAAAACACTTACATTGGGCCGGATCAATGGTACGTGTTTTCTTCATTTAGACTTTAAATATTCAAAGTTTTACCACAGCATCTCATGCACTTGCAAAAGGCATTGGCGGCCTAACACCTGGCACAGCTGCAAGAACAGATTAAGTGGGCATATGCTGCATGCTGCAGTCTGGAATGCCTGCCTTGGGACTGGCAGTAAAAGTGGCAAGTAATTCACCCACCCCAAGCCCCTTCACCCTTATCTAGTGAGCTGCTCCGTGCCAAGCTCTGGAGATCAGTCAAGGATACGAGGCAAAACCTGCCAAGAGCAGTAAAGCATAATATTCCACTGTTAATGAATGGATAGCCTTTGCTATGACTGGACATAATTTATCTGCGCTAATAATATAAAGCTAAGCTGCTGTTCTGGAACCAGCTTTGTGATTTTCATTACAATTGTGAAAAGGGTTTAGGTTGAGAGGACTGTTCCTAGAGCAGCTATTAGGCTAGACTACCTCCTGAAGCTCATTTATTTCTGTTTTAAATGAGTTGGCTGACCTGGCCAAATCTCAGGCACATGGTAATGACTTAAGTCTTAAACCTCCTTATGGCCCTGACCCTTATCGAACTTGAATGTGCAAATTGCTCTTCATCACATTTTTTTTTATTACAGCTCAAAGCAGTCATATATCACATTTGCGTATATAGAGCTGTATAGAGCTGTATAGATTTCAAATATGGTACTACAGTTGGCTGAAGGCATGAAACAGTCAAGGTTTCTGAGTGGAGGAGAAAAACATTTATAGCAATCTGACGAAATGCATGATGACAAATATTCTTGGACTTGGAGTTTTACGAGAAGGTGAAACAAAAATGTGTGGTATTTTTTTATATTTTTTAAAATGTGAGATTTTTAAATATAGATATGAAGATATTTAAATAATGATAGATAACTCAGAATTTATCAGAACTATAGCACAGCAGATGTTTTGATGTAAGGCACATATGGACACTAGGCTAAAAGACTAAAGGCTGAAATGAAAATGCATCTATAAAGCAATGAAAGAGTTATTGTGACATAGTGACAAAGCAATCTTAATCCAAAAGCCAACATTAGAGCCTGAATCTATAGGACTTCATTCCTATGTTATGCACAGTAACTATGAAACCTTCCAGAACACACTCTTTTAAAAAGGTCATGCAGGATGATCAAACATAGACTGCTAGAAAAAAAAGCCACTGATAATATATAAGGTTGCAAGCCTTTTATGTGAAGGTGTGCTGAGCACCCTTTCTTCTTCTTTAGTTATTGTTTGATGTGTGGGATAACCACAGTATTTCAAACTTTAGGTTTCCCATCTGAAGACAGCAGGAAGCCTTCATGCTGTTGCTCTTTGAAAACATTCCCCTTAAAACCTTTAGTTCAAGTCCAAGAAAGAAAAGGTGAAAAAATGAAATTAAAAAGTCCTCAAATGGTGGGATGTCCTTGGTCACAACCAACTCAAAGAGTTCGCCATAACTCATTTACCTTTTCTCTAAATAGCCTCTTTGGGGAGTGATATATCGCCCCTGGGCGACATGGAATATTGCGGAGTGGAATACGGTGTTGTTGGGTTGTGAAAGTGAGGCTATATTAGATTCACTGCCACCTCTAGCCTACGCCACAATTGCTGTCAAAGGAGCAGTTCAGTGAGAAATGACACCAAACTGCCAAGCTTGCAAAGTGACTGCGAGGGGAGAATGTAAGGACGTGATAATTTTCCCATGAGGCATTAGCAGCAACAGCATTAGCAGCAACAGCATTAGCAACGATTAAAAACCCATTGTGCTAACAACAGGCCATTCTCATCTAATTAAAAGGTCTATATTCCATACCCCTTCTCCATTTTTTTGGGAGGATGGCTTGAATGGGCTAGCCATTTTGATGCCCTGTTAGCCTTATAGTTTCTTAATCTTTTTCTACTTCAAAAAGAGCTCAATGTTAGAAAAATGTGACTTAGAAATACTCCTACCTGAAACGAATGTGTTCTTCCAATAGACTTGTAGACTTGTAGCCAAGTAGATTCTGCTAGGTATACATTTTTTGGGCAATAAAGGGGATAGAGTTATACACTTAAGTTAATGCATCCTCTACAGAGAAGACAGTTCTACACATTTTATTTGCTGTATTTAACATACTAAAAAGACATTTTATATTTTTAATTGTCTGGTCTGTAGAGGTTTTGTTAACCCTTTCATTTAAAAAATGAAATATACAGAAACATATTTTTACTATTTTACATAAGTGCTTTTTGTCAGAGTATTTATCTCTAGCTTGTACAATCTAGTTTAAGTCCAAACTACTCTTGAGCTCAAAAACTGCCAGAAACAAGGGCCAGTGCTGATACCTAGAAAGAAGACAACAAAATACATGGTTAGATACAGTACAAGTGCAATGCCTAGGAATACCTAGCAAGATAGAAATGTATTAAAGTTCTAAGAAGTGTTTCAGCTCAAGTAATTTTTAATGAAACACAGCACATTTCTCAGTAGATGAATTGAAAGTGATTTGTTTTGTTACTTTATGTTTTTTACTATTGACATTCTTTATGTTTTTAAAAACTATTTTTGTCATTGGCTCTTTATTAATAAGTCATCTTGCCTCACATATGAGCATGAGAGATCGATAGGAAAAAGCTCTATAAATATATCGGCTTTATGAACTGATGTAGCTCTCGAGTTTTCAGTGAGTTGCCATTTACATAAATGTAGGACTGCTACAGAACTCATGTTGTCTACATATCTTGCAATGATCGCTGGTGGATATGATAATAACCTTGCAAAAGGCCTATCCATCATTACTGATTACTAGAACAGTTAATTGATTTGATTCAAAATACCATTCATGCGTGGAAAACATGATCAGACCTCATAATAATTTTAGAATTAGTTTAATTATATATTATATATATAGGTATAGGTATATATAGGTTATATACTGGTAAATCTAAATTTCTCCACAAAAAAATATACCAAACCACTGGTAGAAAAAAAAACAGTGGTAGAATTTCATACATATTTCTATTTTTCCAAAATCATGGTGTGTTCCCCCTGTAAATAAACAACATTAAAAAATAAATATATAAAACACTGCTGTTAAGTAACAGATTTCTATGTAGTTTGTTTGCTGTTCTATGTTAAAAGTTATTTTCATGTGTTTTATTTTTGCAGTCATTAAAAACAAATGTATGCAGCTATTCAAATATAAAACACAATGACTAAAAAGTGATAATGACAATGCTTTTCAAATGTAATTCACTGTAATTTATAGGAATAATAGTGAATTGACAGCAAATATAATTACATAACAGCTCCGAGTTAAAGTGATACTTCTGATTAGATCTAAAATCTACTTAGAAGGTGAAAAAAACTGTTAGAAGACATAAAATGTGAGTCCTTACAGCTGTTCAAGAACTGCCAAACCACAACAACTATTACTTTCAGAAAAGCAAAATTTAAAGCTTTCACTCATATGGGAAAGTTGATTTCCACTCTTGACTCATCAGCCCAAAGCCCAGACCTCAACATAACTCAATGTTCATTCAGTGTTTGGGATTACTTGAACTGCAAGAAAAACAATTGATTTTGAAAAAATACATTTGAAGATTTCTTTAAAAAACTAAAAGCAAATCTCCTAAAAGAATGAAAGCTGAGAAAGGGAAGACACATCAAATACAAGAAGAGTTAGTTTGTACCAAATTGCTGTTTTGAATGGAAACTATATACATGAAGGATGGTCTTGTGCCCAGTAATATAAAGTATAGGGAATTAATTCATCCAAAGTATAGCCATGGAATTTAGAATGCACCAATTCTTCTGCAGTCCGGCACACTATGAACGTTCCAATAGAGACCCTTGTTTTAGTTCACTATCGATCTTAGATGCAGATACATGGGGTGAGAGTAATTTGTTATTATCTTGATGGGTGTAAGTTTAATGATGTTGACTGTGGAGATCGATCTCCAGAGCCATCATGGGGGGGTGGGGGGAGTAGACATGGACTGTGCACTTTGCCAAACACAGTTTGGTCTGGGTTTAAACAATGGCTAATATTCTCCTAGGATGACAGAATGGCGGAAAACCATTATCATTATTAAAAGTGTCCTGTCCTGCCAGGTATCTGTTGCTGTCACATTTGGTTCTTGGAGCAGCTCTTCGGAGGGAGAGAGAGGAAGAGTTTTTTATCTCTGAAAGGATGGACAAATACACATTGTGATATGTCTGCTTTTTTCAGGCATATATCTGGTATTCTGTAGTGTTGACATAACATCACTGATAAACAACTCAGTTTACACAATCTCATAGCTTGTGTAATTCCCATGTACATCCCTCTGAGACAGAAGGATGTAAACTTGTTTTATCACCATTTGTGGCATATTTGCAGTGGTGGTGTGTCAACACATACCTAATGCAAACATGCTAGCCAACTCCGTTATGTCAGACACAGTGGGATACTAGGCCTAACCTCGTGAGGGCAGCGAGAGGGGATCCAACAATCTTTTCTGAGATGGCGAGAGGAGATATTTTGAGTACTATAATGAGATAAAGCCGGGCTGTGACCCAGGACTCAGGTAAAAAAAAAACGCATGCCACCCGCTCCCAGAGGACGATCTAACCAGAGGATGATGTTATTCAAAGGTGAGACTGGCGAGAATTACCTGGGAAAATATTACCTTATATGGCTGAGCTGCTGTGTGATAGACAGGGCCATCTTTAGGCCAGTGGAATACATGATGTGATTATGATTTCCCCAGAGAACAGAAGGCTGTGTGTTTGCATATGTCTTGCAATATTGAAAAAATTATTGAATTTTTTATTTAAATCTTGTCAGTGCCTCTAAAAGATATATAGAAACTAAGCTGAAAGACCAAATCTACTTTTGGATGTAAGCAGCACGAACTGTGCTACTGGAAGAATGGCAATATTGTTGCCATTCGTAATACAGTTTATTAAAAAATATATGTGTATATATTACATCTTTTTAATGCAGTGGGAACCACTATAAGGTCATTTTAAAAGGAATTAAATCTGTATTTACATTCTAATCAAGTTCAGCATACATGTATGTTCTTCCCAAAGTCTAATAAATGTCCGCTGTATTTTATCATATTTATCCCCAAGGCTGATGACCCTTTCCATGCCCACACAAAAAATGTGAGTAAGCTAAAGCTAATCCAGTATATCCTTAATTTAGCAATCTAGTCCACCCAATGGTATGCACCTGTCTTGTCTATCCATGCCACAACATTAATCTGTTATGCATTGCTTTGTCCATCCATCTGTCCGGCTGCATGTCAACCCATCTATTCATTAGCCCATTGCATCTTCTGTCTGTCAAATAAAAGCTGGATAATTATGTTAGTTCTTTGAGGGGCAGAACAGGATAAGACAGAGAACTATCAATCAAGCTGCTCATCTGCACGCCCACGCAGATTTTAGATAGATCTGCTCAGCCGTGGGATTTATGATTTATTTATCTCTGATTTATCATATTTCCGTCTTAGATTTTTCAGCTTTAGATGTTTAATATAGCACCCAAGTGTAGTTTTATACAAACATTCCTAATTAATTTTTTGTTTCTTTTCCACATTACCACTGTGACTGTGACATAAAAGTTTGTTTGTGCCTTCAACATGTGTTTAGTATTTGGATTGTATCTGGATATATTCCAGATAGTTTTCACTAAAATATAAAACTGATTTTAGTTTTAAAGACTAAAAAAACATCAACACATGCATTGTTTGCCTTTAACTTATGTTAATTTACTTTTTACCTTGTAAATTGACAAGCTTGTATCTGTCTACTTTCTGAACATGTTTGCTTCATGTACGTCTGGTGCTTCGTGCAGCCAATTAAACTCCCATGCTACTGCAAGGTGGAAACATGTCCTAAATGTGTCAGTGCCTTACAAACGGTTATTTCTGAAAATAAACTTAAAGACTGAATGAACAGTCTACATCTGGACAGAGGCAACATGCAGTGCAAAACTGAGAGAAATAAGGCTGTGAATGACAATATTATTTGAATTAGCGAATAATAATAGTTATAAAGTTGGGAATTGTAACAAAAATGTGGGTCAGGTTTAAGCCAAGATTTAAGTGTCGCTCTACACTGTAGTTAGAACTAGACTGAAGCATAAACTGTGCAGAATTGGGCTACTTTCTGTCTTTTCCAGGTAAAAGAGAAGTTCTGCTGAATGTTTATATTTTCTGCATAATATTATTACTCATAACTCAGAGATCAGATAATTCACTTACATAATGAGCGGCAATGTTAAAAGAAGGGAGGAGCTTCCAAAAAAAGATAAACAAAGCAGTAATAAGGATGGACACAAATATTGAATGAATTGATACAGAAATAATTAGCAATTTTTAACAAAAAAATGTTTTCTAATGCTGAAAAATGAAAATCTTAAACTTGATGACTATTTTGCCTCATAATTACACAAATTAAACCAAATTAGACCAAATCATGGTCTCTGATTTAAAAGGAATATAAGCAAAATCATATAAAGCTGATCAGAGTGACAGTCTTCTGCAAAAGACTTACAGAGGCAGTACTGCTCACAGTGGTAGTGATAGGAGCTAGATATCCAAAATATGTAAAAAGTTCCTTACAGGAAGATATGATATCTTACCACAGTTTTGAGATATTTTTAGCATATACTCAGATATATGTAAGCATTACATGGGGAAGTAGTCATCAAAAAGTTTTGTCTTTAATTTAACCTTATCAAACCAATATCAACATTACATATAACAATTCTGAAGGTCCATTGGTCAGTATCATTGTAAAATAAAAGCTACCACTGTAAACGATGACAGTTTAACATTTACATTACAGTTTGTTTACATTTTATTTTGAAGAATTTTCCTTTCCTACATACGTACATAGAAAGATATGCTCCAAAATAGCTTAGAATAAAAACATTGATTTGAATGTTTATTCGAGATTGAGACTAAAATTCACATTAAAATAGAAAATATAGCCTTTAGGACCTCCTGCAACCCAGGAGATGTGTGGGTAATAAAAGAATAAATTAATGAATCAAAGTGAAGATTGTTTTTACCCTCATCTGTAAAGTAAATATTTTGGAGATGCTTGTTTATTTACTGTACAGTGATATGTCTCCTTTTTCTCCTCTTTCTTTTCTCCTCTCCTTTTCTTCTGTCTTCAGGTCAGGCTTCTGTTGACACTGTGAAAAACATTCTCCAGGCCCCTGAGCTTTTTCTGAAATATGGAACACTGCTCTCGAAACTGTCTAATCTAAGTGCATGTTGTTGCGTCCTCAAGGACAGCGTGACCCCCTCTCGTGCTGAAGAGAAAAAAAAGGCAATTGAGTGCACCAAATGCAACACAAATGTCACATAGAACAATGTGAGCAATGTCAATAAATAGAAGTGTTAAAAGAACAATGAAACATTTAGCTCCAGATTGGCTTTGTGTAATTGTAATTTTTTATGTTTGTATTTTTCATTCGTCCTGATTTTTCTTTTCAAAGATTTTTATTTTTCATATGGCAAAAAATGTCATAGAATGGGGTAAAAAAAAAAAAAATTCCTAATACACTGTTTCCCACTAAACGTGCAAATAGCCACACAGATTACTGCCCTCACCCAAATCTCATTTTTCTCCGATGAAAATCTTTAAAGAAAAGTTATTAAATGACACAGGGATATTATTAAGAATGCGTTACGTCATACAGAGCAAAAAAGTTACAAAGTGCATCTTAGATAAATCAAGGACTTTCTTCTCAAGTATGCAAAAATGGGTTATTTCGATGCATCCACGTTCTGCTTTTTCTATATGTAAAGAGTTTGCAATCTGTTTAAATCTACCACTGATATATTCATTGCAAAGGACTGAGAAAATAGTGCTTGCATAAAATAAAAACCTTAGTGGTCACATTCCTCTGGTTTTATAGTATCAAGAGAAATATAATCTTTCTGTCTCTATTAAAATTCATGAATGATAGAGACAGCAGTTTCGTTTGTGGGGACTGAATTACATTGCTTGCCCAGAGTAAACATTGGGTAATGATTGGTTCTGATCAGATATTCATCAAACATCAGGCAGTCCATCTATATCACTGTCTTGATTAGGGTGTAAAAACAAAATACTCTAGAACCACTCTCTCACTCCTGGAGAAGACAAACATTCTCTGAGAAAACATTCATTAGGGCTTGTGCATTGCAAAGATGGTGATTATCCTAGTGTATATGCTTCTCTTTTTTTTGGACTCGTCCCACACTTATTGACACTGAAGTAACCCTGAAATATCCAGTCTGACCAGTTTTTGCACTATGATCGTTAAAAGATGAATGAATGACAGAACTTTGTGAGCAAACGTTTGTGCCCCACCCCCAATTATACCACAATGAGACAACTACACTAGAAATATATAAGCAACCACGTAGCAAAACCATGTCACTTACCTGGAACTGGATTGTAACCACCTAGAAACCCCCAAACACCAGCCAGGGATGTTGTTGCAACAATCTATTATTAAACTTTTTTCATTGCTATATAGTAGCTACATGGCTGCCTGGGCCAGTTGTTTGGGTAATGCTGCACTGTAGTTGTGAGACTGCCTGGACTCACTATACTGCAACCAAAAGGCTATTTATGCGGTCTGCCTGAGTAACGGTACATCACAACTACTTGGCCGGCCCTCTCTGACCAGCTGAACATCGCCAGACTTTTGTAGCCTATAAGGCTTCTGGGGTCAGTCACCTATGTTACGTTGTGAGTCCCCCCAAAGAAAAAGGACCTTCTGTTGTGTTTAATGAGTCAATCCAGGCAAGCTAAATGAATATATTTCAGTGGTCTGGGGATATTTTATGTGGAAACTGTGGGTACACCCACCAGTGACTTCATTAGGTACACCACCTCTGTGGTGGTCCTGTGGGGATCCTGACCATTCAGAAACAGGGTACAAAGTATACAGAAAAACACATGGACTACAGGCTGTAATTGTAGAACTATAAAGTGCACTTGTATGTTAGGTGGAGCTGATAACTTGAACAATAAGTTGTGCATGTTGTGTTGTCTTATTTATTGTTGATTATGTTTTTTGCGTTGTTTGTAATGCGTGCCTGGGTTTGAGGAAAATGCTATAAAAATAATATATAAAGCTATCCGGCTGTTCAGTAGTGCTGTCTTCTTACATCAATGCCACATTGTAACACTCCATACCCTACCCCACACTGGCTTCCCCTTGGCACATGCCTGTCTTTGGCAAAAAATGTATTGTGGGGAAAAACCCTGGTTGTCAGCAGTTTATGAAAGCACATCTGCATATAACATTTAATGTGAACTGAACGGAGCCCTCCAGATATAAATGGATGTAATATTTGTTACAACTATTTTTTCAAAGATAAAGTCATCCATATATATGCTTCTCTGACTGAAGGCTTATGTGCAGCTAAGTGTCTGGTAAGTGAGTGCAGATGTATGGTCTGTTGGATATTTGTTGTCAATGGAGTAGGCATGTTCACAATATTATCTCCTTTATTTCCCGCAGCACCCACCTGCTTTTCCCCTCCCCCTTTTTAGCATGAAATGCCAGACTCTGTCTGAAGAACAAAGTGGTTCCACCTCACTCTTATCTCAAAATGTTGTTTAAAGCATGTCACGATGACTCTCCATGGAGTGTTTGATAAAGCAGAGGGTGTCGTCCTCCTTTCAGCGTTTAGGATGTATAGAGACATCTGGGGGGAAGTGGGTGGTGTGGGCGGGGGGGTGATGATAACAAGTCAGCATGATGTTCAGATCTCACTAACTTCCACATTCTGTAAAAATCAAACTGTTAAGCTTGGTTTTGGTCTGTTTTAGCTTGCGACATAAGCAGGGATATCAGACTCTAGGCACTTGAAGGGCTCCAGTTGTTGTAAACGCCAACATTCACACTTTAAGAGAATGTTTTTAACTTACTAAACCATAAGCCTTAGCAGTTGTGGTGAAAAGGGCATTATGTTTGTTAAAGCAGCACCAAATATGTCTAGAAGAGGCAATAAACTACTTTTAGTTTTCCTTCACTGTGAGGACCAAGGTTTTTTTTGAGAATATCAGGTAAGGTTTGCTTATTAACAATTACTCAAGTGTGCTAAAGATTAAAATTTCCTGAAGAAGAAATTTATAATTCATCAGTTTTTACCAGTGATGCTAAAATAGAAGTTCATATAACTTGTAAGGCACTCATTTGATTAAAAGTAGGGGCTTATACATATGGACAAATAACTAATAAACTAATAATTAATAAACTATCAAAAAAGATCTTTGCTAATCAATTCAAAGGACCATAACTAAATTCATTCTTAATTATCAATACATAACTACATTACTTAAGAAATGCTTACTTCAATTCCATTTAATGTTACCTATATAGCAAATTATTAACTTTTTTTTTTGTTATGTATTTGAGCTTGTCTTTTAGGTGGTTGCACTCACTATAAAATGTAGTAGCACTAAAAAAATATTTGCACAAACAATAGTCCATCTGAATACCTTAATCAAAAAATTGGTAAGTACTGAGAAGAAAGTATGTGAACCCATTTAACCAAATCAAGGATATCTTTAACCCACTGTGTGCCATAGGTTTTTCATTCAAATAGTTAACATTCTATACTAATGAGAGGAAATTGGTTATTGTCGATAATTGATTGATTTAGGTAATTGGTTATTTAAGGTAAATAATATTTCTACACATTTACATCATTGAAGTGATGCCTGATTTTACGTTCTGATTCATTATATACACACAAATATCCACTTATTTCCAAGTCAAACGAATGCTTTGTGAATCAGATGCAGAGTAGTTTGGACATCATTAAAGGCCATCAATTCTGCACTTAGCCATCTGCTGTTCTTGAGCTGTCATTGTTGTTACTGCAGCAATTTCTGAACAAGCACACACATGCTTTCAGGAAAAAGTTAACATAATTCAAATTTGTATTTGAGGTTATCATTTATTCAAACAGAATAACAATAGGTGGTGATTGAACTTTGAGGCTTATTCCTGTGGCCTAGAGTTTTTTTTTTCTTTTGAGGTGTGATGACAGCAACATGTAACTAAAAGCAGAGTAGGTTAAAATTCAGAATTAAATCTTTTTTCCCTGGTCATTTATAATCTGTCAAATACAAAGAACTTGGCACGACGCACGCAGAGCTAAAAGTCAGATTAGATTTAATAACAGAATTAGCAATCAAATAAAACAGCAACAGGCGAACAAACAGAACACAGGGGTAATGCAAGATCGTAGTCCAGGATACAGGCAAAGGTTGAAACCGAAAGATCTGTAAGCCAGGCAAACTAATCATGAGGAATAGGCAAGAGAGGAGTCAAGAGAACAGAAGAGTAGTCAGAGCCAGGAAGGTCAAAAAACACAAGCAAACAGAACCAGTAGGGATAAACAAGAGAGAGAGTCAGAGTCAAGGGAAGTCAGAACCAGAGATCGAAATAGGAAGACAAAGGAAGAACGCTCAGGATTGCAAACTGGGTTTGGCAAAACTTCGCAAGGAGAGAGAGTGTGTGTGATGTTTAAATAGTGTGTGTCTAATGAGTATCAGGTGTGTGTTCAATACTCTGGGGAGGCAGAACGAGGAAGTGATGTGTGATTGGTGTGTTGTGAACATGTGGGTGTGATGTCATCGGGAGTTGCACTCTGGGGATTGGAGTCAGGAAGATCAGAAGTGCTGGAAGGAACCATAGTTGTGACATAATCGCACTGGGGCCCATTTTGTTAAGAGGTCTCCTAAAATCTGTAATGGATCATAGAGATACTGGTACATCTGCCTATAAATGACTCACAGGAGGATCCAATTTCTTGGAGTTCATACCTCACCAAATAGCTCCCATCCATCTCTATCCATCTTCCATCCCTCTCTTTCATTCTTACATTCATACATCAATACATCTCATCCATGTTTTTTAAACAGACTCCTCACAGCCGTCACATCACATAAGTTTTTCTAAATTTTTAATTCAGTGTATATTCATATTAAAAGGTGTATATTATCAAAATATGTTTGTCACAAGGATAGCAAGAGTTCTCTAATCTGGAATCTCTAGGAAATCACTAATTTGGACGGTATCCAAATTTGGCCAGTGTCAGACATAAATAATAAGTTCTACATTAGATGTTTGAGGCAAACTTCAATGGCTCTTATTCAATATAGTTTTGTGAACAAAAGCACTGAACTGACAACCATTAATGCACTACTTTGCCTCTGATTCATTCAATGTGAAAGCAAGCAGAGATTTTAGTGCAAATGATGAATCAGCTACAGTGTGTGGAATCAAGTGCCAACCTAGCAGTACCTCACTTACATATTGTCTACATAGAGCATGCCCTAATTCATGCACGTTTTTGGAAGGTAGTCAATTAATAGCCAATAGTCAACACTGTTCCCCCTACTGACGAAACTTCATGATGTTAAAATTACAAATTCCGGAAAAATAAATGCAATGTATTATATGCTTCTGCACTAGCTGTGTTTATATATATATATATATATATATATATATATATATATATATATATATATATATATATATATATATATATATATATATATATAATAATTTTGGTTAATTTACTGCAAATCAAGCATTTTTTTCGGTTGTTAAATTATTAGGCTCAAATTTACACACTTTGGCAAAAATGGGGTAAAAAATTAAACAGATAGCTGACTGGTCATGTTTCTAAAAACACAATTTAGTTTTCAATTAGTCAATTATATTTGGCACCATAACCAAACTGCACCTTCATATACAAAAGGTTGGCATAGTTCAGAAGTGATACTTTCAAGGCACTTCATATGAAACCAGCCAGCTACGTGAGGCAAATGACAACAGTGTTTTTTTAAACAAATTCAAGTAGTAGCTCTGAACAGGGTTGAGTGAGGGCTGTTTCAAAACTATTTGCAGTCGTATCTTGTCTCAATCCCAAACATTGTTTCCCGCTCCTGCTGTGATCAAACATGCTGCCGATGGACTCAGCTGATGAAGGGCTTTCTGAGTGATGCGCCAAAGCCTTCGGCTTCCTGGCATCTGCAAGAGCTAAAAAAAAAGGAAAAAAAGGCACGCAATCAGTTCACTTCACCCTATGGTCGATGTTTTACTCTAGACTGTGTTCCTGCACCTGCGCACCCATACTAATTCATCACTGTCACTATCGGATTGATCAGTGAAGCCTACTGTAATCACATCAGGGATGTGGATTGATACATGGTCAAAGAGGTTAAAAATCGGCGTTGTAATACAGCTATTGATCCGGGACGGCCTTGGATGGGAAATCTCCAACTTGTTTGATGGACGTTGCTTGGTAGGCAGCTGCTGAGTTACTGCCAATAACTCTATTCTAGGCATTTGTTTTGAATTTGATGAATTAAAATCATACAGTTGTTTTGAATTAATAGTATACTACAGCATTTTTCAAATGTGTCTTTTTTGCTGCATCTGCATCATGCCAGTTACCAAGAAGACTATTGTCAAAACATTTCCCTGTGTTTGGAAAAGAACAGAAAACCCATTTACACAGATGATGAAAATGCTGCTTTTAAAAATGCAGGTAAAATGCTGGTTTGAGATAAACATGAAAGAATGTAATACCAAAGCCATTCTCATTTAGTTTTATTAAACATTTTTTACATTGAAGCAACACAGTTAAAAGAATGTTGGGTACTTTTACTGTTTCTTGAAACCATGCATGAATAATCAGACATCTACTAAAACTGTCCATTACACTGTTAATAAAAAACAGAAAACTAGCCCCGGCTTTGGGAAAGAGATCTAGACTTGAGACAGGCCAGTCAATCACCTGTACTTTCTAACATACACACCTGTACACTGCATTGTTGTAACACGTGCAGAGCATGGCTTGGCATAGTCTTGTCAAAAGCAGGGATGTTCCTCAAAGATGTGAATTTACAGATGTTTAAGTTATCCATACTCTTAGCACTAACACAGCCCCATTTCATGACAGATTCTGGCATTTGAACTTTGCATTGGTAACAATCACAGTAGTCCTTCTCCTCTTTCCTCTTGTCATCAGGGTTAACGTTTGGGCTTGGGGCTGTAATGGCCCATACTGTAATGAATCTGGTAAGAGAGAAAAGAATTAAACTTTAGAACGAACTGAGACCATTTTTTGGCTCATTAGAAATGCTTCAGCTGTGTTATTTTGATAGTCTTTCATGAACACCACACCTTAGGTTCATTCTCAACATTCCTATTAAGGAATTAAGGCCTGGACTTGTAAAATGCATAATCTATTCTGCTTAACCCTTTTACTGTTCTCAACAATCTGTATTTTTTATATGTTTGGGCCAATAATATTTCTAATAATTAACATTACATTGGCTTTGCATAGGCACCATGACACAATTAGATTGTTTGGTAATGCATGTTTTTTTAGAAATTGTCCCTTTTTGTGTTATTAGGTTCTTATCATCTATTTGGTATGACATTAATAAAGATCTGAAAACTGCAGTCTGAGTAGGTCCTAAAAGATACACTATAACATGGGTGGAGTTTTGTATACATATGATATAACCAGTGCTGCTCAACAGCTATGGTTCTGAAAAAAATGTTAGGTTCAGTAAATGTTGTACTAATGCAGGATAAATAATTATGTTTGAAAGGTAAAGTGGTATGTAATTAGAGGGGAGGCAAGGTGAGCAGGTGTGCTGGGAGATCCTGGCCCCTACTTAATTTTTATTGAGCCCTCCAGATTTTCTAGCTTGTAGCCTGAATTATTAGTTGCCCCCTGAACTGCTCTTTAGCACATATATGGTTTGCGCATAATAAACAGCATTAAATCAGAGACCTACAGAAGGCCTAGCTGGCCACTAGCTTAGTTAGTTAACCAGCCTAGAGCATCAAAGTTTGCATTTACAATTTCACAAAATAGATAAGAGGAGGAGAGAAAGTTGAAGCTGAGAGGAAAAAAATAGAGTGTGGTGATTCTGCTTGTTAGCGTTTGCTGGTTCTCCTTTCGGGCATAGCCATTGTGCAACTGATACACAAACCAGGCCTCAATAAAACCACCTTCAATAAGGTGGAACCCTTTTCTTACACAATCATTTCCACTCAGGCAGATTCAAGGTTTTTTTGCATATACACATACAAATTACAATGGATTTTTTTATTCATTGAAAGTCATTTTGTATGATGGGGTGACCATTCAGTGTTTGTGCACTGGGGCCCATAAGATCCTAGTTACACCACTGAGCCTAGTCAATGTTAATTAAACACGCAATGCAAATGTGAAAGATAAGAGATTCGATTCACAACACAAGTATTGCTTTTAGACAGTGAGCTTTTGGTAGTACACCAAAGCCAGAGCAACACAGGAGGCTCTTAGAGTAAAATCAGACCTGACAGATCTAGGCGGTCTCGTGACCCTGTTTCAAGGCAAGATCTTTTCTCACCCACCTCAACTCCACCCCCTACACAACCCAGACAACACTGCAAACTCCTCTGCATGGGGGCTGCAATTTAACTGAAAAAGACTGTGAGGTTCTTTCTGGGTGCAAAACTCACAGTTGGACATTATGAAGTGTTCTTAGTTACATAATGCAGCAAAGCTAATCTGTAATGCTGTTGGTGATATGTTTATTTATCCGACAAGCATCAACAATGAGAACAGTACTTAGTATGAAGTCTTAATTATGAGTTAGGCCTGATAATTAGCTTGAATAGCATTTACTTCAATAGCAAATGTATGTTTGCAGTTTTACTGAGTTGATTGACTACCTAAGCTGTTTTAGGTGTGTTATTGAAACAGGTTGTTTTTATTCACATGATTTCAGCAGCATTAGAAATCCTGAGTAATGTGCAAACAGAAAATCACAAACAGAAACTAATAACATAGAAACACACAATGTCTGTAATTTGCTTTTCTTTTAATGTTCTGTGGAATAACCAGCAACAAACATTCAATTCTGCGATGGTTCGTCTGTTAGTCCTGTGACTGTGCACAATTCCTTGCACACTTTGCCCTCATAAACAGCAATTTTTGTTACTCAATAAAAGCTACTATGGTTTCTTGGTTAAACCCATTTTGAACAACTGTAAATGACATTAAACACAGGCATTTTAAGAGTTTGTGATAGTGCTCCCTGTGTGGAAAATCACTTCCTGCTCTCCATCTGTAGTTTATACCATAGACAGTGATGTGATGTAATTTGCTAACTAAGTTTTAAGTTTTACGTTGATTCTCAACTAATGAACCACTTTTGGAATCAAGAAATTCATTATTTGGAGATCAACAGCAATATTGATAACTGTCACTATTATGCTAAAAAACACAGATCCGACATAGCTGCTCACCAGTAAAATCAACTCATGTTTTGTATGCAAAACCAGCAATTGATGAGCATACCAAGCTAGTTGATACGGATGGTGTGCTTGTCAACTAGAATGACAATGCTTGGTGACCTGCTGAACAAGCACCATGCCATGAAATTTATTCTTGTTAGTGCATTTTTTAAAATTATTTATTACTCAGGCGCTCTGACAAGCTTTCAGAAACTGTGCCTGGTTTTCTCTTATTTCATAAACACATTGCAAACTCAAATAGTGTGGAAGACCGCATTGTCAATGTATAGATTGAATGTATGTGGCCAAGTTAGTATTTGGCAAGTCTGGATAGGTAGTCTTTTTATGTTGATGTTAACTTATTGAATTTACAGAATGGACTAAACTGGAGGTACTTATTTAAGCAACTCTGTTTTCTTTTACACCAAGGACAAAAGTAATTATTAATATAAGCTCTAATATAGGGTTTGTTAAAACACAAGGTTAGTCTATAGTGAATGGTCTGATTAGGCCTATATCAGAGAACAAAAAAGGGACAGTTACTCCATGTTGCATCATTTAAGTCTCATTGCCAGACCACCAGCTGTAGGATGTTAAGTCTCTATATTCTCAGGGTGTCCTTAAGCCTGATGTCAGTCTTGCTTTTAATGAGATACCACTGTCAAATGAAACAAAGCCAACAGCATTATTTTGCCATCTCATTGTAGTGTAATTCTCATTGCTTGAGAATAACTACTGTGCATTGGCACACATGCATGCAGACAGCATGATATGGCAGCAGGTTTGTTAAATACAGCTTTGATTCTTGGCTCATCTCAAAGTCCCTGTTTTGTTCTGTGACAACTATAAGACTTTGGTTTACCCTAGGGTTTGTGCCAAAGTGATGGCACATGTTTTAGAGAAAATAAGTGAAAGTAAATAAATTATTAACACCGCATTTCACAGTTACTTGTAAAAATGGACAAAACTAAAACAGCTCAAATTTAGACATAGCATAAATGTTCTGCTATGCAATGCAGCAATGGAATATTAAGTACATGCAAATGCCCTTAGCACCTGAGGTAGTAGGCCTTTTGCCTGAGCCTAAATGCTCAGCTTCCTGGCTATGTGCATGGAAAAATACAGAATCTACTTTCTTCTTTCCTGCCATGGACTAGAACTGGAAATATTACATATAACCTATAATTTAGACCATGCTATTATTATTATTGTTGTAGTTGTTGTTGTGGTTAATATTATTATTAAAATTATTATTATCATTACACAAAAAGAAATATATGTGCTAATTTTGAATTTATTATAGCAACACATTTGATATAGGGGCTTTAATTCACTTTAAATGGCCCACTATGGCTTTATTTAAAGATGAACTGAGCTAGAAAATGAGCTGGGCTAGAATGTGAACTGGTATATGTAAATTTTGGGGGCACCATTTTGTGTGGAGTTAGGATTCTTATGTAACAGTCAAGATGAACAGCATGTATGTGTGTATGTGATCTGCTAGGATGTATTCATACCTAAATCAGTTGAGAATGTCCTCCACATGAATGAGAGGGTCAAGAGAATGCCATGAAAACTGCTGCCATCGAAATTATAAAGTGGTCAGAGTGATGTGACTCGAATGTGTATGTTTATTTAATTTAATAAATGAATGAACATTGTATTTTGTCACTATCAACCAAACAGCTTTCAAAAGTCTTTACACTCATAAAATCATGAGCATTTTATTAAAGCCCAAAATAATAAACTGGGTATTGGAAGTGAAAGTTCTTAAAATTATATAATGATTTTCAAATTTGGGACAAATTCAATTTCTCAAGTTCTGCCTTAAGCTTAACAGATCATAAATATCCAAGGTCTGAATACTTTTTTTCTGGAACTCCAGTTGAACTAATTTGGTAGCATGGTCCATGCACACAAAATGTAGTAGACATGTAGATAAATAAGAAATATATTAAATAAAATAAAACAAATAATAGATACACGATGAGAGCTTTTGGTGGCTTGTAACTGCTTATTTCAAAAAAACAACTTTGGTGTAGAGCCTGATCAGCTACAGTAGGCACAAGAAGAAATTGTACAAAGCTTACTGTAACTGCAGTTTTGGTAACTGGCCAATGCTGCACTTTCCTGGAGTACTGCATCTATGGGGTTGGTTTTTTTAGTAATGAGTATTACATCTCATTAAACTGAGCAGAGGGATTTCGGCATGCCCTGGAACCTAATCCTTTCTCTCAATACATATAAGCAAACACAGATCTTTCCCCCACTAAGTCTTACTCTATTCACACTAACCCATGGGTTAACATCACAATCAACAACAAACGTGATGCCAGAATCAGGTCAGATGGGAGGCATAAGGTGTAAATAAAAAGTCTTAAACAGTCCTGGGTGGGAGTTTTGGGAGCAACACACTTTGAAGAGAATAGAGGAGGTGATTTGGATAACTAGTAGCTGAGGCAGTCCCTATAGAAATAGGAGAAGAGAAGTGAGGGAAACAAAAGGATTGCTTCTTCCAGATAGAATCTAGTGACATTGGCCCTACTCACTGTCATGACAAACTTAAAATCTACTCCTTTGTTTACTGGACAAACGGCTATTATCATTGGTTGATAATCATCTGTATTCTATTGGCTTGATCCAGCTTTGTATTTTTGCCACATTATTTTCCTGGTGTTTTCATCAGTCAACATAGCATTTTATAAAGCTGAGCTCGTAACATTGATGCAGGAAGGTGTGCTCACTGCCCCCTGGTGTGTGTGTCTGTGTATGTGGGTGTTTCACTGCATGGATTAGTTAATCGTGAAGGTCAAATTCATCTATGTTTATACACAAGTGGCAAATAGTTCTAAATCTACACTATTTAAAGTAAGGAGTGTGCATTGATCCAGCCAGGCTTCTGCATTTTTTCAAGGCTTGAAAACGCTTGCGGTTTCAAGACATATCCATGGGTAATACAGTGAGCTGTGGGTAATACAGTGTTTGAATAATTAAAAACTAGGTCATCACTTTGACTGAAAAGCTTGAACTGAAGCTTGGACTGAGGCTTGAATGAATTGATGAAGTTTGAATCCTGATGAATGATAATTCTTCTCTGAAAACATTAAAGGATTAGACATTCAGAAGCAAGAAGTAGTTGATGAAGAAATGGTGGTTGGAAAAGAAAAAAAGGCAACAGTTTATTCATACCACATAGGGGAAAGATGACCTCAACCTCAACCTAACCCTAACCCTAACCCAGAATATCGCTCGTTCTTATAATAATGATTCATTGGGTGATATCATGAACAGGCAAAACTAACTTGCAGAACTGCTGATAAAGTAACATGTGTTTCCATAATCACAATTAGCTTGAATTTGCTGATAAACAATCTTGATCAATGCTGGACCCAATCTTTGTGGCAATTTAATGTCCACTGAAAAAAATGTTTAAAAGGCAAAACAAACTTTACTCAAAATTGAATTGGAGCGTTGTCTCACCTATGTCACTATCTGAACAATCTGTAGATGTAGTTACAGAACAGCAAGTACAATAGGTTAAATGCATTCACAAAGAATCCAAAAATCATTGAATTAAAGGCTGTGAAACATTCCATACCAAACCAGTTTGGTATTCCAGTTCTTGAGAAATACTTAAGGTTTCGGGCACTTATATAGAAGTGTGTCTTGTAATGTGTGTAGTGTAAGTTAGAGGAGAAATAGAAACTTAGTTTAATAATTGGTGGACACTTTAATTTTAAGTTTTAATTAGCAGGATTAACTTACTGTCAGTGATAGGCTTTAGTCCACTGTATTTTTCCAAGGATTCAAGGATTCAAGGATTCAAGGAGACTTTATTGTCATTCGCATCACATGTAGTACATGGGGTGGAACGAAATTGTGGTACCCAAGGACCCAGTTTTACCCAGACAGCAGTACTTAAATAAATAAAATAAACAGGAATGGAGAAGGTAGCAGCAGAGTGTATTAAAGTGACTGGTGTCGTAAAAGTGTCAGTGCAGTGGTTCCACTAAGTGGCGTTTAAAAGTCTTACAGCTTCCGGAATGAAGCTGTTCCTCAGTCTGTTCGTTCTACACTTAACGCTCCGCAGCCTCCTGCCTGAGGGGAGCGGGACAAACAGTGAGTGTGCTGGATGAGTGGGGTCCTTCATGATGCAGGTGGCCCTCTTCCTGCATCTGGAGGTGTATATGTCCGTGGTGGTGGGGAGGCTGACTCCGACAGACCTCTGTGCAGCCTTCACCACCCTCTGCAGAGCTTTCCTGTCTGCAGCAGAGCAGCTTCCGTGCCACACGTTGATGCTGGAGCATAGAACGCTCTCCACCACACATCTATAGAAGGAGGTGAGGACCGAGCTCCCGAGCCCAGCTCGCCTCAACCGCCTGAGGAAGTAGAGCCGCTGATGTGCCTTCCTGACCAGGCTGGAAGTGTTGTTGCTCCAGGTGAGGTTGTTGCTCAGGTGAACACCCAAGTACCTGTAGCTGGAGACCACTTCCACCGCAGACCCTCCGACATGCAGGGGGAGGTGGGCATGTCTGCCCCTTCTGAAGTCCACAATCATCTCCTTCGTCTTCTTTATGTTGATGCAGAGGTTGTTCTTTCTGCACCAACCCTCCAGGTGTTCTACCTCCCGTCTGTAGCCAGACTCATCACTGTTTGTGATGCATCCGACCACTGCCGTGTCGTCCGCAAACTTCACAATATGACAGCCTGGGTGGATGGGTGAGCAGTCATATGTGAGCAGCGTGAACAAGAGGGGGCTCAACACACAGCCCTGAGGGGAGCCAGTGCTGAGGATTGTGGTGGAGGAGGAGAGGTTGTGGATCCTCACAGACTGCGGCCTGTTGGTCAGGAAGTCCAGGACCCAGTTGCAAAGAGAAGAGCGCAGACCAAGTGAGGAGAGCTTATCTGTCAGTGTCTGGGGTATCATGGTGTTGACACCATACGGACATAAGAGTCCTTCTGCTCCAGGTGGGTGAGGGCAGTGTGGACCACAGAGGAAATGGCATCGTCTGTGGATCGGTTCCTCCTGTAGGCGTACTGGTGTGGGTCCACAGTGACGTCGATGGTGGCTTTGATGTGGGTCATAACCAGTCTTTCAAAGCATTTAGTGACTATCGGCGTGAGAGCTATCGGCCGGTAGTCATTCAGACCTGTCACTGTGGAGCTCTTGGGGACCGGGATGATGGTGGCGGTCTTCAGGCAGGTGGGAACAGCTGCCTGGGTGAGGGAGACATTGAAAATGTCTGCCAGGACCTCGGAGATCTGATCAGCGCACTCCCGTAGTACTCGTCCGGGTATGTTATCCGGACCAGCACTTTTCCGGGGGTTGATCCTCCTGAGGGTCCTCCTTACCTCTGCTGGTGTCACACTGAGGGGTACTTCTCCAGGTGGAGGGGTGAGTCTTATGCTGGGCGGGGTGTCAGGGTCCTCAAAGCGGGCATAGAATTTGTTGAGAGCCTCGGGCAGGGAGGGGTCTTTGGAACATTGTGCATCTCTGGTTTTATAGTCTGTGATGCACTTAATTCCCCTCCACATGCTCCTAGGATCCTGGGAGGAGAAGTGTCCCTGGATTTTCAGAGCATATGCAGCTTTGGCCCTCTTAACACCTGCGGTCAGCTGTCTTCTAGCCCTCCTGAGTTCCTGTGCGTCGCCAGACCTGAAGGCAGCATCCCTGGCTTTCAGTAGAGAACGCACCTCTCCATTCAGCCAGGGTTTCTGGTTCGGGTAGCAGGTCACTGTCTTTGTGGTGGTGACATCCTCCACACACTTGCTGATGTACCCGAGGACAGCAGATGTGTAATCCTCCAGATCCAGCTCCCCCTCACTCTCAGCAGCCTCCCTAAAGACATGCCAGTCTGTGCAGCCGAAACAGTCCTGCAGCACAGCGTCTGCGTCACCGGGCCACACAGTGATGGTCTTCTGTGTGGGTCTGGAGCGTCGCAGCGGGGGGTGGTATGCAGGGACCAGCATAATGGAGATGTGGTCGGAGAGCCCGAGGTGGGGGTGGGGGACGGCTCTGTACGCGTCTCTGATGTTGGTGTAAACACGGTCGAGTGTGTTGTCTCCCCGTGTTGGAATGTCTATGTGTTGGTAAAACCTCGGCAAAATGTTCGTCAGGTTCACGTGGTTAAAATCCCCCGCCACCACGTAAAACGCCTCCGGATGCTTGTTCTGAAGCGAGCTGATGTTGTCATGTAGCTCCTTCAGTGCGTTGTTAGCATTAGCATCCGGTGCTATGTAAACGGCAATGACGAACACAGCTGTAAACTCCCGAGGCAGATAGTGTGGCCGACACTTCACGGTCAGCTGTTCTGTTGCCTCGGAGCATAGGGCGTTTACCATCACACAGTTTGTGCACCAACCTTTGTTTATGTAGACGCATAAGCCGCCCCCTCGTGCTTTTCCGGACAGCTGGTTGCGGTCCGCGCGGAAGAGCTGCCGGCCGGCGAGCTGGAAGGCTGAGTCCGGCATGCTGTCGTTTAGCCATGTTTCCGTGAGACAGATCACAGCGCAGTTCCTCATCTCATCAGAAACACTCATCCTCAGCCGCAGAAGGTCCAGCTTGTTGTCCAAAGAGCGAACATTGGACAGGAAGAGAGATGGAATCGGGGGTCTGTCGGCGTTAGCCTTGAGCCTGGCTAGCACGCCGGCCCGCTTCCCTCTCTTCAGTCTTCGCCTGCATCGCTTCCTTTTGCCCTTTGTTCGTACCGCTCTGACCCGCCACGCCGGTGTCCGGAGAAGTTGTAGTCTGCCCAGCTTGGCTCTGAAACTACTGTCCATAGTTGCTACTTTTGTGGCAGAGCTGTCCTTAATCTTAAAAAGTTCGGTTCGGCTGTAACTCACAGGCTTAAGGCGCGTGAAGTCGCTATCAGAACCGACGTAAAAATAGCTAAAAGCTGGGTTTTCGCTGGGAGCGTGAGAAGCTGCTGCACCACCGCGCGCGGCCATCTTGCATCTGTCCATTCCATGCCTATACCAAGAATTATTTAAATAAATCATCTTATTTGTTGACTACAGATTAGATGATAAGAGGTCGAATACATTCAAATGGAAATCATGCTTAAAGAACAGACACGTAGAACATGAATACAAAAGTTAGTTTAAGAAATTTTAAACCTCAGGAAATGTAACTCTTCGCCTTTATAAGAAAAGTCACGAGAGCAACTTTAGTGTAAGCACCTCTCATCGCTTCGTGAGATCGCAGTCACCGGAGTTCTAGGTAGCTCTGGACACACACACTCACCTCTCACACGTGCATCTCCATGGCAACACATCACTCCCACCTGACAATCATCAGTGCTTACGGCAGCAGCTAGTTAGCACACCCCATATAACTTAGCCACGCACACTCCTCAGTGCGTGCCATTGTTTGAAACTCTTTGGATCGGCGCTTACCTGTCAGTGGTCTCAGGCTGGTGCTTAATGATTCTCTCCGTAGGTCCAACCGGACTTAGCATTTGGACTCTCTTTGTTGACATTTATCCTTGTTTTTTGTATTAATAAAGCCTTGCACATGGATTGTATTCTCTAGAGACTGATTACTTACACTGAGTGTGTCAAATAATCTGATCCATAAAGGTGGTAATCTAGTCTATGTCATTTTTAAAGCCTCAAATTCAGAGCATATGAATGAAAAATGATCTCTTACTTTGTCATGGGCAGCAACTGAGAAGCTCTGGCAAGAGGGGCGGACTCTCCGGCAGTGCTCAATTCATTGGTTCAAATGTGCCCAAGGCTGATCCAAGGCTTGCAGTTGTTCCACGGCATGACAGTGAGGCCTTTAAAACATTGGAAAATAATAAACTGTGTAGGTAGTTGACCTAACGCTGTTTAAACGCTTTCTGATTGGGAAGAATAAAAAAACGGAATGAATATCTAGACGAAGTTATAGACATCATCTGACACAAGCCCTACAAAGTTGTACACAGTAGACTATATTTTACACTAAACTATACTGGCTTCCATTTGGATCAGTAATGATCATGCTTTACCACCATTTCTTAACAGGATGGAGCAAAAAAATAGAAGCTTCAGCAAAAGGTCTTCCAGGAAAAGTAAAATGCTATATTATTAATTCATTCATTACTCCTGACCAGTAGCTGATCTATACCAGTTTTAAAAAAAAATCTACTTGTTGAGCCTTCTGGTTGCTTTAATGTGCCATAATTTTCAAGTTATGTATGCAACTCATGCGTTTGACCACTCCCTTCGGCCTTTTGACATTCTCTCCACAGCTCTGCCTGCTCAGACTTAGTTTTTTTGATTAGTTTGGGTGGGGGTATTGTGGCCTGTGCTTCACTGGCTGTCCTGGTTGATTTTGCCCGGCAGGATAAGCGGTCTTGACGCTCCTAGACCTGAGCGGGGCCTACGCCAAGCACTCATTAAGTGTCAAATGAATGTATCCATCACATATTTCAATTATATCTGGGATGAAAATTACTTTCCTACACTCCTGTCTCCTAAGTCTTTATGGCAGAACTCTGGATCTAAGTAAGGGGCTGTTGTCAATGGAAAGAGCTGGTACTCAATGTGATGTTAAAACAGATGTCTTTACTTTAAACATAACAATCATGTCACACCTTATGACTCAACAAAGGTTGTTCTGTCCATTGTTTGTTCAAACCTATTGGACCGTTTGACACCCTTAATTCTAGTAAGAAAACAAATCTTGCTCAGCTTATGTGAACCAAAGCTGGTAGAAAAAAGGCTCCATTATTCGCTGTCTGTTTATAGTAGAGCAAGGCAGTCACAACATTTCTAGGAAGACCCCAGCTGATGCATGGATCATCAGCCAAAACTCTCTTTCAGTACAAAACATGGATGCCACTGATCCTTTATGAGTCAGAGTTCCTTTATTAACACACTTAGTCACCAGGGACACTTGAAGAAATTGATATCATTTTCCATCAGGAAGCTTTACATTTACATTTTACATTTACGGCATTTAGCAGACGGTCTTACAAAAGTGCTTAGTGTTCGGTCAGAGTATGTACCTCTATCTAGTACAAAAAGGTTCAAACTACTCTTATACTCAAACACTGCCATAAACACAGGGCCAGTGCTGATACCTAGAAAAAAGACCTAGCAAGACTGGAACACCTACAGAGAGCTTCTGTTCATATCATGTCTGGTTAGATATAGTCTTGTTCCACCAGCATACTGCTTTCATACTACCAGATGGACAGAATTGAAATGAACAATGACATGGTTTTTGACCTATGAAAAAGAGATGTGATAAAATAAGAAGAAGAATACACATTTTGACAAAAGCTTCCTATTAAATTTCAAACCTAAAATCAAAAAGAAAAAGTTGAGTAAAATTCTTTCAGTGGAAAATCTTGATAATGCTGAAAAAGCAATATTTGGGTATGTGCATAAGCAGCAGTTTTCCGAAGAGATCTCAAATTTGAGAGATGAAAAAAGAATTTCTAAAAAGACAGAGGTAATAAATCTTACAATTTAATGTATAAAAATTATTTGGAAAATAACGTGTAGGCCCTGTTTGTGTTCCAGGTCTCAACAAACCTCACAGACCTTGCCCACTCACTGGACAGAACTGGTGGTGGGGAGGAAAGATGGAAACATCAAAATTTTAGTATTTGAAAGCACCAGAAAAGTAAAGTTTTCTAAACCTCTAAAACAGATTGTCATGTACAGATTGATGCCATACAATTCTTGGATGTTTTGTGATCATTCTTTGTTGATGTATGATGGCAAATTAATGATTATCTAATTTCTATTGTTATATAATTTTAGCAATTACTTTTTATACAAAATAAATATTATAAATTACATTAAGATTTAGGTTTTGAGATATGACAATGGACGATTCTGATTAATTGTTTTCACTCTGACCAGTCACATGCCTTCTTTGTAGACATCAGAGAATAATTTGAAATTAGGAAACAAAATACATCCTATAGCAGATAACCAAAACTACCAGTTGTCTGGAAAGTATCTGTAAAAAACCTGAAGATAAAACGAGGATTTCTTCTACAACAGGATATTGTAAGTCAGTCAACTGTAATTGCTGTTGTAAAATTGAAGCATCAATAGCTAAGCCATAAACGGTAAAAAAACGCAACCTTACAGTGCAGGGCTGTTGAGTGCCAAAGCATTTACAAAAAAGGCCACCAAACTGCCACTGGAAGCAATATCAGTGCAAGAATTGTGTATTGGTAGCCTCATGAAAAGAGTTTTCATGACCGAACAGCTGCACATGAGCCTCAGATTACTATGCGCATAGGCAATCATTGGCCAGAGTGGTGTAAAGCAGAATCAGAATCAGAAATACTTTATTGATTCCAGGGGGAAATAGCAGTTATACTTTATTAAAACGTAGAAACATCTTCCCTGGAATGATAAATTATGGAATGTAAAGTGGCAACAGTAAAGTTGGTGGTGGAGAGATAAAAGTCTGGGGGTATTTTTCAAAATTTAGGTCCATTAGTTCCAAAAGAGATGATGTCAAAGCAACAACATACAAAGACACTTTAGAAAAAAGAAGATGATTCTTAGGCATCTTACTATTTAAAAGCTTGGGGATAGACTATATTTAAACTGTTTTTAAAGTCCTCAAATGAAAACTGACCTCAGTCCATTTTTAATGAGCTTTAGCCCATAGAAGACAGCAGCGGTACCTTTTTATGTTGACATATGGCTTCTTCCTTGCACGATACTGCTTTAACTTGTGTTTGTGGATGGCACAGCAAACTGTGTTTACAGACAATGTTCACATATTTCCAGTAGAAAATCTGTACAGAATTTTGAATGCGGTCCCATCCAAGGGCCCAAAGATCTCAAGAATCCAGTATTGACTATTGACTTTGTCTCTTGCACACAGGGATAATATTATTTTGATGATATTATGTACTGTAGATGGTGGAATATCAAAAGTCTTTGCAATTGTATGTTTAATGTGAAACATACATGTTTCAAACACCTCAGTGTCACTGCTAGACTGAAAATAGTCCACCAACCAAAACTATCCAGACATTGTCTAATAGAGTCAATATTGTATTTAAAAACTCCAGCGGCACTGTGTTAATTCACTCATACCAGCACAACACACACATTTACACACCACTACCACATAAATGTGAATGTGTGAAAGTGGTTCTGTGGAGGTCCTGACCATTTACAATATATGCAGAGAAACAAATGGGCAATCTGTAATTATAGAACTACATATGGTCAATGAAGCGGATAAAATTGGCAGAAGTGGCTTGCGTGTGTGTGTGTATGGGTAAAATAGGGGGGGATTTTGGATTCCGCATGTTCACCTAAAAGGAAACCTTTCCAGTTTCCAGCAACTGCAGATTGAGGAAGCTAATCCCAGGTTTATTTCACTTGTGTACTGTATAAATCATTAGGACAGGGTAATTGTGGAGAGAGGCAGAGTGACAGATGTGAAAAATGCACCTATGAGTTACTGAGTGTGAAACATGGTAGAATTTAAACAGCTTTTCATGCACAGGGACTGTATATATATATATATATATATATATATATATATATATATATATATATGTATATATATATATATATATATATTATTGCAACTGCATATCATCACTGTTGCTGGCTTTTGAACTGTGCACTGATAATAAGCTAACAAATGGTCCCTTTACTTTTCATCCCAGTGAACACAGCAACCTCCACGGGGGGAGGCTGTGGTGTTTTTGTTTCTTCTTTCTTCTTAGCTTTACTTTATATTAGCTTTTACTTTATATTATCTCATATTATCATATCAAATTCAAAATGGGCATTTACTGTTAAAAAAAAAAAAATATTGGAATGATTTGCGTCTGTATTTTCAAACAGCCCTTCCCTGCACCCTTCTTACAAATCTGTGTGGATGTAGAGAGAGAGAGAGAGGGAGAGAGAAAGAGATGTATGAAAATGAGCAGAGGCAGAAGTCTTAGGGCACAAGACTTGCTGAACCAGGCAGGACAGCAAAGCAAATATCAGCCGCATGGAATGGAACGGAGTGTGCCAGAAGGCCGCTAGGAAATGGCTGTCCCATTGCAGCACAAAATAAATTACTTCTGTGGTTTCCAGCAAGAGTCTGCTTGTACCAATTACCGCCCTGGAATACGCTTGTACTCGTGGAGGTAGAAGATAAGTGAATGACACTATGAGGAAAGAGTGAAGCCTGCAGCAGCTTGGTAGTACTAATAAGCAAAACAGACAAAAGCATGCTGTAGAGGTATGAGATCTAGTATACAATGCGGAAGAGTGAAAGTGACTGCCAGTATAAAGGAAAGCCTATTGATGTTCTTCACAGGAAGGTTAATGTCTGGTTAGCTTTGTCTGTTCATCATGTTAGTATTTCATAACACAGTCATTAAAGTTGTCATTTGCCAGATTGTGTTAACATATAAGTAAAATCAACAGTAAAACAATATGCTTTATTATATAATACTGAACGTGAGTATGGTTTTGTTGCGAAGCTATCATGGATTGCTGAAACACAACTGTCAACTGCTGTCATCTTCTTTTTATTTTCATATAATAATGAACATACCATTATACAAAAGAGTTAAATGCAAAAACCTTCATTTTATTATCAGTTCTTTATTAATAAATACCACCCCATTAGAGTCCCAATACTATTTGTAGTGTTATTTAAGATCAAGTTAATGGTGGGGTTGAATTTAAAATGTCTCCCTACGTAACAAAATACTGGCTCCTGCACCTAAACAATGCATAATATACAGTATCTAACAAATAGAATCCACATCAACCACACCCATACTGGTGGTAGAAGCTAGAATTTCAAAAACTTACTTAGAACACTATGTAGAGAGTAAAGGATGAAATAGGGAGTTTAGAGAGAGCTGTTTGAGATTCAGCCTGTGTTTGATCCTCCTTAAGACAGATCTGACTAAAATACAGATATTTGAAGCATGTATGAAATTTAAGTGACCATCTTTAGATATACGAAAATAAGACATTTAATTTAAAAAACATCTGTACACACAGTGGTCTATATAAGCAGCATTACAGTCAAAGATTATGCCAACTTAATAATGGCTCATAGTTTGGTGCGGGAATACAGAATTCATTCGATGTGAGGTGGTTATAGATGTGCATATATTGGGTAATTTTCTATATCTATAACATATGGCTTTCAATGTTGAGATATGTTTTTTTAAATGTCTTTTACTGATTGAAAAGTCAAAGGGAAAACTCAATCTTTGTTTAGAAAAAAAGAGCCAGTCACAGTAAACATAAATTAAACATAATCCTAATTAAAATTAAGAAAGACGATGTTTGAGGTTTACTGTGTCTCAGTTCTATGTACCAAATTCTCTTTATTCAGCAACAACATTTTTTTTAGAGTGCTCTAAAATATTTCATTAAACATTTCAGGAAATAATGATTTAAATAATTTTTTTTTATCAATTTTCCATATTGATGAAGTTTTGGCTTTGAATTGCATTAGGAATTGCTAGGCATGGTGTGGTGCAAGATGGGTTGCTATGGTTTCTCACAAATGGACTGTTAATCCATTTTCATTTTAATTTCCATAAGGTAACAAAAACAACTTGTGTTTTGCATTTGGCATTTTTACTGTAGAAACAGCATGAATGTTACATTTCACATTTTTTCACAGATGAAAGGAAGCAGAAAGCTGAGCTTGTGATTGTGCTCCATTTTTTGGTGAAACTACACTGAAAAAAATTGTGTTGTATTTACATTAAAAAAAACATGAACGATTTTTAAGTTGAACTAAAAAATGTTTGCTGTACCAAGTCAGTTGTATTAAGATGAACTTAATACAATTGAGTTGGTACAGCAAACAATTTTTGGTTTAACGTACTTAAAAATCCTTCATGTTGAATTTACTTAAAAGGGTAAATGCAAAACATTGCCTTGATTTTTTAAGTACATCCAACACAAGTTTTAAAGTAAATCCAAGTAAATACAAAAAAAAAACATTTTGTCATCCCAACTCAATTTTCAAGTGTCATTTAACAACAAAAATAAGTTACATTTACATGATATAATACATTTAAGGCAGTTTAAATACTAACTTGTGCATAGGTTACATTTATTAAATACATTGCATTCATCCATATATCCCAATGATCAATACTTGAACAATAATGTCTAAATAAAACGTTAGTGTTTAACATGCACACAGTCACTCATACAATGCAGGTACAGTGAACAAGTTTAACAATACTCATTTTTAAACAATGGCCATTCACAATAAGATTCTAAAATATGTGCCAATATGTTTGACCAAAATTGTCACATCTGTTTGAACCCTAACAAATGCATACCAGATATTTAAACAAACATGCCATTCTGAATTGCACCCACATCTTTGAGCTTTAAAAATATTTTAGAAATGTATCATTCTAAGATCTTAATTTGTGTTTTGTGAATGTTTCATGATCTTATGGTGATAATGAATTGGGCCAAGTAGCACGACAGAGCTTCGAAGTTACAACCCAGAGAATAAACCTTGTTCTATCAAGCATGCTTTTGGATTAATGCCTCTGCTTACTGGTTGGATATACACAACTGGTAGATCAGCCGGTTTTTAAGAACAACTAACTAGATGCTTGGGTTGTTCCAAAATGTGCCATCCTTTCAGGGAGCAGGATTAGCCGACTCAAGAATCAGCTCTATGTAATAAACAAACTCTGGAAATTCAAAGTGTGACAGCCACTGTTGTGAAAACTAAGGTTTTCCAGAGAAGAAGGATGTGTTGTTTCAGTAGATAAAGCAAAATATTAGGAACTGGAAGAGGCAACTGATGGTGTGGAGACACTTTCTGATGAGTCATTTTCAGTTAAAGTTATAAGCCTTGATAAGGGCTACCTTGACAGTGTCTTTGTTGTTAAGTTCTGCTGTTGTGGGCAAGGAAAGAAGATCCCCCCAAATCAGCATCCAATTCCAGGTCTTGACATGCAACAGATATCCCAGAAGTCAAGACAAACTTGCATATAGAGTGGTCATCCAGACTCTCACACAGATTTTCCTTTCAGCTAAAAGGAGAAAAAAGGAGAATTAAGAAAGAATACTATCAAACAAAAATATCTTCAGCTATATGACCCAATGGAATCATACTGATTATCTACAGTGGAAGGCTAAAGGCCCACTTTAAGATAACTACAATCTGCCCTGCAACCAAATGTGCTGTTAACAGTATAGCATCATACAGATTTTTTTTGTTAAAGAACTAGAACATGCCAGGATGGTTCAAGCATTAGTGAAATGGACTAATAGCGTACTACATGCAAAGTACATAGTGATTTGGGATTCAGCATTCTTTGAAAGCTTTACAGCTAATCTCGAAATATTACAGATATTTATGAAAATGAATACAGACGAATACTACATAAACTGATATGGTGACCACAGTTTCTTCCCAAAGACAGCCAACAGCAGGCCGCTTCACATCGGCAAAACTAAAGTATTAATTAAAGTATTCAAATATGCATTATTATCAAGCCAAACACACGACTATATCATGAAATATTGTGGTTAAACCGTTAACTACCTACTGTTATTGCTATGCTAGCTAATTTGCTAGAAGCTAACGTACTTATGCTAGCACTACCACAATTAACTGTGTTCAAACATGGCAGTCATTATCAAAAAAGTACATCCAACTGAAATGAGAATTAGTTTTACATCACGTTATCCTACCTGAGAAGAGGCTCTGAAGTTCACCCTGGAAGGAGCTGTAAAATGCCTGAAATCAGCGCGAAAATGCTCATGAAGTATATGCTGTGTGTTGTCTCTCGTTGTGGTGACGTTGGATGAACTTGAATTTGACCATAACTAAAACTAAAAATATTCTTTCATTCAGTGTATTTATTTGAGTTCAGAGAAATATAACTTTTTTGAATTGCACATACCTTATATACATGAGGTAAAGCTGAAGAAATGTTTTAAGTAGATGCTATTAAATTTTAGGTGACGCAAATCATGAACTGCAAAGGTTTTTTATTGGGTTGGGCATCAGTGCTTTTACCATGCTCCTGCAAACTTAGAATAGTGTGACACTGCTGCAGAGAGTGACCAGTTTGGTTAAATTTACACTGGTGCATAATTAAATCAGTCATAAGGAGGTGGAGGTGACCTGTATTTAATTCAGTCTGTAATTGTTATATATATATTTTTTAAATATTAGGTTATGAATGTAGATTACAAAATACAAAGGCTCATTTATTTCTAGGAAAGTGCATTTACAACATATATGAAGTACCAATGTTGTACCTTTTTGATGGTATGTTCACATTTGTTTGATCTTCATAACCAAAAATGTGTCTGTACATTTTCCCTGAAAAAAAAAAAAAGGACAAGTCACCAGTACCTTTCTATGGGTTGGTCTATGTATGTCAGTAAAACTACAGAATTCTGGTCTATGTATGTCAGTAACACTACAGAATACTGGTCTATGTATGTCAGTAACCATACAGAATACTGGTCGATGTATGTCAGTAACACTACAGAATACTGATCTATGTATGTCAGTAACACTACAGAATACTGGTCTATGTATGTCAGTAACACTACAGAATACTGATCTATGTATGTCAGTAACACTACAGAATACTGGTCTGTGTATCTCAGTAACACTACAGAATACTGATCTATGTATGTCAGTAACACTACAGAACACTAAATAATTTTAGGGCCCTGGGTTAGAAAGGAAAAGAGGACTTTTCAAAATTCCTACATAATTTAAACCTTGCGATTGAAAGTAATTCAAGTGGTTTGGTGTATAATTGTTCGTTTTCAAGAGATGTACCAACTTTTGTACTGTAGTGGTGATAGGGTCCTTGTGTAACAATGTCTAGAGCAAAAACATTACCACTGTTGTCAAACATTGTGTCTCAATTGGTCTTTTTAAAATGGCACATTTCACTTCCCCAATGAATAATTCACTGTCCTCTGAATGCCTGTATTTATATCGTAATTTAACTGAAATGTAGAAAATTCTGTCTCATAACAAAAAAAGCTGATGGGAAGTTGTGTGCTTAGTCTTGTTTTGTGTTGTTTTGCAAAAAGAAGAAAATATCCTTTACATTTCTACCACACTTGCCATTCTTGAAGATTGTGTGCCTGCTCAAATGCCATGTTTTGTTAATTTGCAAAGTATAAATATGTTTAGTTGCTGAATGTAACATATTGGTAGGGAAAAATTGGTTACATAACATAATGCACTTTAACATGTACCATTATAGAAAGCAATTTATTATGTAACTTTTTCACTACATAAGTACTTAAATAATAGCTACTAAATGAGACAGCAAAACAAAAAGTTTACTTTTAAACTTGACTCTTTCTGTTAGTTATAACAAACTATTGTGGTCATGTTTTTTTAGAGTGCAGTATGAATGTGCAGGACATTATTGCCAGATTTCTTTTGAATCATAATCACCAGCGTTGGGCTGCTCACAGAGTGACCACTTTCCTGAAGGGCTTGGTGTCATCATACTGTTTGTTTGTTTAACTGACCCACATGATTAAAAAGTTCATCCTCATCTGTGTAAATGGGCTTTTTGTCTTTTTCACTCGGGAGTGCAGCTGGGGTCCGTCGTCCGTCTCTCTCTGCTCTTCCCTCTTCATTGATGACCAGCGAAGGAGAGTTTGTTGGCCATTAACAGTAGTGATTAGACGTGTTTCAGGGAGGAGAGGCATATGTCGATTCACTACGGGAAAAGCAGCAAATGAGGGAAAACACAATTGAGACAAATATAATCATCCTCTCGACAAAGGCCTAATCAAGTCGTTTTCAGCACAAACCAATTTTGCCAATTTGTGCTCTAATGAAATGGGTAATCACGCTCAGAAAATAGGCTCAGCATAATAGTCTTCTCACAAATCCTCCTTGCTTCAGCCGTTTGGTCTCGCCTCTCAGTGAGGTGAAGATAACAGCTTTATGAAGTAAGCAGCCACTGCCCCCTGGAGTCCTCCCCTTGTACTGCACTCGTATACTGCAACCAAAAATAATAGTGGAAGTGAAAATCAGAAGAGTGTATCCTTTGCCATTGCAGGCTCATTATTCAGTTATTAATAATGTGGCTTATTATTCTGTCATTATTCTGTCAACAGCCATAAATTATTCAGAAATAACAGCAAATTATTTAGTAACTACCAAGAAACTAACATGAAAGTAATTTTAAATTGACTTCAATATTTTATGTAATTTTTTTATTACTAGGAAAATCTAGTTGCGGTCATTGTAGCCAGAAAATTGAAATATGATATGGCACTCTAAAGCTCTAATGACTTTCACTTATTATTCAGCCAGTTTAAATGTGTAATTGTCAAAAACTTTACATAAGTCCATTTCATTTCATTTTCATACTGCTTTGGCATTCTTGTTTGTACTTTATTGTTGTTAATTTTTTAAACAATATTTATTCATAGTTTTTTTTTCCCTTTGTTCAGTTGACCCGTTACATATAATATGGCTGGCTGCATTGTATATTAGAGTTCTCTTACAATATTTTGGCTTTTTTAAGCTGTCTGAAAATCCCCATTGGAATTCCTGCCCTCCTCTCTGTTACAAGGTGATGTCATCTCCTATTACAGTCTTGCCTTGCCGGAAAGCTTGGAACACCATCACACAAAGTAAAACTTACCACTCTGAAACATCCTTCATGCTCCTGTCTTGCTTGACAAGACAGTTTTGGTCTATCAGTGTCTTCTACCCAACTTTCAGAATCAGACTCTGGCACCAATTAACTAACGTATCATTTGAAGAATAGCCACTGCAAAGAATGTGGAAATAGCAGCATTTACAGTATGAGAAAAACAATGTTTTTTGAGAAATTTAAGTATGTGAATATATTTTAGTGGACCTTAAAAACCACCCATTTAATTAAATGTTTTTGTGGATTAATAAAAAATATGATTTTGTGTGTGCAACTGTTCAAAGCTAGGTTGTGTTCTGGCTAAGTTTCTTGTGTTCTGCTGAATAATTTTTTTGGTGTTATGATTGTTTTGGTAGTGACAAAATTAAAGTTCAGTTATTATTTAAATACACTGCAACAATGAGTTTCTCTTCAATCTCTAGTAGGATCAATTATCTAGGAACCATAAAAGGAGCATGCTATTACACGGTGGCGGAGATAAAGTATGTTCCACACTGCTCAATGCTCAATTCCTATAGGTAATCACCACATTGCTTCGCTCGTAATTTGCATAGAGTTAGACTTTGCTCAACTTCGTCACATCGCTGGATCTATCCACACTGCTGCCTGTCACCAGAAATTGCAAACTTTCATTAAAAATGAGTGACCTCGCTTTGTTGCCTCACACCGCTGTTGGTGTAAATGCAGAGTGAGATATAAAGTCACTCAGAGCAAAAGCATTCTAATTGAAGTTAGCTTTAAGGTCAGTGGACAAGTTGGTTCCGTTGTTCTATAGACCATAATTAAAACATGCTGTTTATTGAGCATGACAACACTGGGGCGACCATCTTTGTTTACTTTGTGTTAGAACTTCCTGTGCGCCCGCAAAGACTTTGTAACTGATTACAAGCAAAATGACAATAAACATCTAAAATGACTTGCATAATATATTCAGTTAGAAAGAGTCAGTAATTGGAAGAAGAGGAATACTTGACTTGGACAACAGTGCTACGAACACAGCATATAAAGTTCAGAGTGTTGTTAAGCCATCTCCCAAAGAAGACCACCTGCGTCTATGGCTGAAGGCTCTAAATCCACCGAAACCTCTGTATGTCTGTTCTTACCATGTCACCGTAGGTAACCTCAGAACACGTTTTCATATCATCCACCCACTGTGTTATTAATCTTGGAGGAGACATTGTTGTCCCATTCGAAATTCTTATTGCTTCTCTGGTCTCCTTCGATGTAACTGTATTTATTTTGATTAGCTGAGCGGAAGTTCTAACACAAAGGCGGAAGAACACACGCTTGAAAGTGGGTGTGACAAAATACGGCGAATATAAACATATAAACACTAATGTTTTTAGTAATGGTAGGTTGAGTGTTCCTTGTACATTTACCACATTAGTATCTGAAAATCTCTTTTCATATTCAAACAAAACATATTATTGTAACTGAAATATCCCTAAATGAATCGATATTGAATTGAATCGAATCGAATCAGAAATCGAATTGAGTTGGGACCTTGTGAATCGGATTGGAATCCATCCGGGAAATCAGTGATGATACCCAGCCCTAGTTAGGGCTAGGGCTAGGCTTAGGGTTAGGTTAGGTTTAGGACTAACCTTAGGGTTAGGGTTAAGACTACCTTTTGAGTTAGGGTTAGGGTTAGAGCTAGAGTTAGGGCTAGGGCTAGGGCTTAAGGTGGGGTTAAAGTTAGGGTTAGCACTAGGGCTGGGTATCGCCACTGATTTCCCAGATCTATTCGATCCCGATTCACAAGGTCCCAATTCAATTTGATTTTCGATTCGATTTAATTCAATATCAATAATGAATACAGTTACATGGGAGGAGACCAGAGAAGCAATAAGAATTTTGAATGGGACAACAATGTCTCCTCCAAGATTAATAACACAGTGGTGGATGATATGAAAACGTGTTCTGAGGTTACCTACGGCGGCATGTTTAATTACTCTGTACTCTCGGAAGGTGTAGACGGTTCGGCAATGAAAAACTATAAAAGTACTGAAGCGTATCAGTACCTGCACAGTGGGAAGGTCGGCCTCTGAGCTTCATTAGCAAGACATTTCTCTGGATAAGGATGCTCTGGTGCTGGTTCTCCTCCACAGAATGGTAAGAACAGACATACGGAGGTTTCGGTGGATGTTTTAAATTTAGCGCCTTCAGTCATAGACGCAGGTGGTCTTCTTTGGAAGGTGGCTTTACAACACTCTGATCTTTATGTGCTCATATGTGTTCATAACACTGTTATTCAAGTCAAGTTTTCCTCTTCTTCCAATTACTGACTCTCTTTAACTGAATATATTATGCAAGTCATTTTATATGTTTTTTGTCGTTTTGCTTGTAATCAGTATCAACGTATTTGCGGGCGCACTGGAAGTTCTAACACAAAGTAAACAAAGATGGTCCCCCCAGTGTTGTCATGGAAAATAGTGTGAATACCGTCATGGTTTCTGATACCAAAATGTAGCCAGACATCTGCTTTCAAGTTTTCAAGGTTTATACGAATCGATATCGGATTATTCAAATGAAGATCGAAGTTTTGAAACACAACCCTAGTTAGCACTAATACCTTAGCAGCTGCCTAGCAAGACACTAGCAAACACCTGGGTACCATAGCAACCAAATAAGATACTATAGTAACCATCTAGCAAAACACCTTGGATATCATAGCAACTGCATATCAATTCTATAGCAACAAAATAAGATCCCATTGAAGCGACCTAGCAACAGGTTGGCAACCAACTGGGATACCCTAGCAACCATCTAGCAACACCCTATAGACCAGCTTGGATACTCTAGCAACTGCTTTGTAACACTTTAGGAACCATCAGGGACACTCTAGCAACCACCTAACAGTACACTAGCAACCAGCTGGGATACCACAGCAACAATCTAGCAACACTGTAGCAACCTACTGAAATACCCAAGCAACCACATAGCAACTGCCTGGCATCTACCTAGCAGCACCCTAGCAACTACCTAGCAGCATTCTAGCAACTACCTAGCAGCATTCTAGCAACTACCTAGCAGCATCCTAGCAACTACCTAGCAGCATCCTAGCAACTGCTTAACAACACCATAGTAACCACCTGGGATACCACAGCAACTGCCTAACATTGACATATTAACTAGGATACAATTCCAACTTTAAAACACCATAGCAACCAAATAATGTACCATATCAACCACCTAGCAAAACCTTCATAGCCTGCTGGAATACCCTAGCAACTACCTAGCAACTGTCTAGCAACCACTTAGCAACATCATAGCAACTACCTAGCAAGTGCCTAGCAACACACTAGCAAACACCTGGGTGCCATAGCAACTGCAAAGTACAACATAGCAACCAAATAAGATACTATATTAACCATCTAGCAATATACAAGCAGCTACCTTGGATATCATAGCAACTGCATAGCAATACCATAGCAACAAAATAAAATTCCATTGACACGACCTAGCAACAGGTTGGCAACAAACTGGGATACCCTAGCAACCATCTAGCAACACCCTATTAACCAGCTTGAATACCATAGCAACTGCCTATCAATAACCTAACAGCAGGCTAGCAATAGTCAAAAAATCATCTAGCAACCTGCTAGCAACCACTGCTAGCAAACACCAACTAGCTGGAATACTTAGCAACAGCATTGTAACACTCTAGAAACCATCAGGGACACTCTAGCAGCCACCTAGCAGTACACTAGCAACCAGCTGGGATACCATAGCAACAACCTAGCAATGCTACAGCAACCTGTTCAAATACCCAAGCAATCACATAGCAACTGCCTAGCAACATGCTAGCAACCACCTAGCAACATCCTAGCAACTGCTTAACAATACCATAATAACCACCTAGGATACCACAACTGCCTAACATTGTCATATTAACTAGGATATAATTCCATTTGCTTTAAAAAATCACAGCAATCAAATAATATACCATAGCAACCACTTAGCAACTTCTTCATCACCTGCTGGAATACCCTAGCAACTACTTAGCAACTGCCTAGCAATGCCCTAGCAAGCACCCAACAATACCACAGCAGCTACCTGACATGCCGTAGCAACTGTTTAGCAGCACCATAGCAACTACCTGGGATACCATAGTATTCTGCCTACTGAAGCTAAAGCAACCAGCTTGGATACAATTGCAACTGCATTATAAATGACATAGCAACTAAATAAGATACCAGATACCATAGCACAGAGCATAGCATAGAACAATAACTGCATAGCAACAACATAGTATCCAAATGAGGTACTATTGTAGCCACAAAACAAGCCCATACCAACTACCTTGGATACCATAGCAACCCATCAGGATACCAAAGCAACTGCCTAGCAATGCCAAAGCAAATACAAGAGTATCCCAGTCAGAAGCTAACCTTAACCCTAAACCCTAACGCTAACCCTAACCCTAGCCCTAGCCTAAACCTAAACCCTAACCCTAGATCCTTACCCTAACCCTAACTCTAGACCTTAACCCTAACCCTAACCCTCACCCTAGATCCTAACCCTAAGCTTAACCCTAATACTAGATCCTGATCCTAACCCTTAATCTTCCTATTCAAACCATGCAGTCAGAAGATCCTAACCCTACCCCTAACCCTAGATCCTAACCCCAACCCTAGATCCTAACCCTAACCTAACCTAACCCTAACGCTATTCCTAAATCTAACCCTAATGTAACAAAACCCTAACCCTAGCCCAAATGGACTCATACTGTAAATAACTGTATGAATGTTTTCCTTTTCATATCTTGCATATCTGGAATGAATGAATATCACAATTTTTGTTATTTGTATATTCTGAACTTTTTTTATAATTTGGAAGATTATGAAAATTGGGGAAGTCATAGTAAAATTTTAATTGTCACAATGTACTGAGCCATTGTTCAAAAAGTGAATGGACTCAAACTGACCTTGATTTTGAAGTAAACAGGTTTTGTGCAGACAAGAAAGAAAGAATGAAGACCACTTCGGTAGGACCTTGGCTAAAGGATATCAGCACTAAAACTTAAAAAGTGATGATTAATTGCAACGATTATTTCCTTCTTTGATTTATCCCCCCTTTCTCTAAAAGGGGAGAGTGTTCCAGGGTTATGATGTATAATGCATTGTGTGTGCTTCTGTAACATCAGAGAATTCCATTTAATTTCCCAAGAACTTAACTAACGAAATCCCAGAGAGAATGTGCTTTCATCAAAGAGTCAATTTGCAGCCCTGAAATATTCTCTGTGAACTCTCGTTTGCTTTGAATTTGGTATTTAGCATTCTGTTCCCAACATCCACCTTATTCCTGCTCACTTTACCACCCACATTCATCAGATATCAATGATGAAGTATCATTAAACCTGCTTCCATCTTAGAATCAAACCGATGAAGCCAACTACTGCAACACTGTCTTTTGGACCCATAGTGCTGAGTTGTCTCCACATAGGGGAAGGATGGACAGAAACACCTGCTGATTGTTCAGGTCCAAGGTGAGAGTGGTGCTTAATCTTTCTAATATTTCAAAAGAAAATGTTGCTTGAAAGGTTAAAGACAATTTTGACTGCAAATGAAAGAAATAAAAGGTAGACTGTTACTATGTACTGTACTGCGCTGTTTCAGACTATTTCCCCAATTGATTTTAAGATTACGAATGGAAAATGAAGCCTAGTGCTCACGCTTCAATTGGCTGATCTAATCCTCACAACTGTCATTTGGGAACTTGCTCTGCATAGACCAATTTGGTTTGCCTGCATTACTTTATGGACTTTATACTCATAAAGACAGACCATGCATCAGTGTCACTGCCAATATACCAAACCTTAAAAACAGCAAGCGTTCTGCATTAATATCCCAGAGACTGGAACCGAGGTCATATTGACTCTAACAGATGCAAAACATTTCTTCAGAATTCAGAAGTATTTCAGAATTCATCCTGTTGCCATCAATAGTTAGATGGCAATAATAGTAAGTTGACCAGTTCCAGTGTCTGAAAGACACAAATGCTCACCCCTATGTTTAGCATGTTAGGTGCTCTACTTTGGGAAGAGTCCAGCCATAAGGCACGTGGTTTGATTAATGAGGTTGTGTCATGCAGTATGTTTCTGTTAGTGTACTCTTTGACACATCTGAGCCCACATCCTGGATGCCATTCTTGACCTCTACAACAGTTTCTCTTCATATTTTCTTTTTCTTTCACTGCTTTGGTTGTTCATGGTGTGTCTCTTGCTAAGCAAAAATGGACCTAGCTTCCTAAAAAGCTTTTGACACACTTTGAAACTGTTTTGGACAAGCCTCTGATTTATTAGTATGTTTTACTCACGTATCCCATGCCAAGAAAAGGGGAAAAAATTAGTTAGTAGTTAAAACTAATTAAAAAGCAGAAATATAGGTTAAACATCAAACAATTTATTACTGTCCCTATTGTTTTTTTTAAACATTCTCTTCAACAAAAATAAGCAAGTGTTTACATTCATTGGTAAAAATACAAAAGAGAATAAGAGAATACAAGTTACTGTCTTCCTAAAAGACACAGTAAATTTACAACAGTTGTGAAAAAAAGAATACTGTGTGAACAGAGACAAGGACAAAAATACCCTGATAAGAAAGATTTTACATTTAGAGTAGTGCTAAGTTGCGCAACGGGTATTTGGCCTTTTCATTTGGAATTCAGCAGGTCTTGAGTTACAAAGGTGAGCTATAAACATGCACTTGCAAAATGCTTGTCACATTTACAAATTAAAAGCCAATGATTGCTGAAATTAGCAACTCCCACGTCTTAGGGCTGGGCGAATAATCTAAATTCATTATACTTATATACATTCTTTTCCAGGCAAATAAAGTGATGATAAGGCTTCTGTTGTACGCAATTCCCAGGACAAACTTTGTAGCTATTAAGGTTATTCCCATTTGTGAAAGACGGCAAGAGTTATACGATAATTGTACAATACGTTCTGTTTGCCATCATGACGGGAAAACATTCATGAGCTTACAGGTTTTCTACTGTTAGTAGCAGTTATCTCCAGTGCTATACTTGTGCATCAACACATGACAGTGAAAAAACCCACAAACTATATTCAGGAACTTTAGAATAAGGTAGTTGATCCATTGTAGTTGAGCCAGCTGGAATTTTGTTTTATTTACGGTCATTTAAACATTTTATGGTTAAACATATTTTTTTGCAACCACTGGAGTCCATACCTCATCTATCACCTCTGTAAAGTAACTGCAGCTACAACATTAAAAAAAATATATATTAAAAGGCATTAACTTAGAATTATAGACCAAATGTCAACAAAGCTTCACCAATCTCCAATCAATCACAACCTGATTGAGATTTTGTCAATACAAATTTTCATTTTCTGAAGGAACGTACAGAAAACTTGACAATTATGTCCTCAACATTTTGTTTTACAGCAGATATCTACAGCAGGCTACGACTAGAGGCATCCACTTTGCCATGTAAACAGAGGCAACAGCTCAGCTGTCAAATTACATACTGCTTTTGAAAGTGAATTTATTTCACATCAGGCTTCTTACATGTAAACACGGACCGTTTTGAGGCAATGTCTTAAGAGTTACTCAAGCCAATATTCTAAAGGTTCTGACTAGGAACAAACAAACAATGTGTTCTAAAACATGTAGTCATGAGAACACTGAGAACATTTATAAATTTGAGGAGAGGGGAGCTACAAAAAAAGGGGAGCGTTAGTGGACTTAAGTACAGTCCTTTTAGCAATTATGGTAAACCTAAACCAGCTAGCATCAATGCAGATGCATTTAAAGGCAGGAGAAAACAAAGAAGATGATTTCTGCCAGGCAACAGAGCGTTGGGACAATCATAACTTTGGATTTTATTTAACAAAATACCCAAAATACAGACTTTATAGAGGGTTCTCTTTTCAACTATACATGATCAGACATTAATTTACAACAAAGCAAAAATATATGTAAAAATTTATATATGAACATATTTGTACACATATATATTTATATTACCATTAACATCTTCAAGTTGTTGCTTAGCAAAACAACAACAAAAAAACAAGAACGAAAAGTCTGAAAAATGTAATACTCCAGTTATATCCCTTGGTATAATACAATACCTCCATATCTTTACCCTAAATAACTAAGGCTTTATTACTATGTACTGTACACATATTATTTATATACTTGCAGAAAGCAACAACATTTAAACCAGCATATTTAAAATACTTTACAAAATGTCAAACTAACAAGGAATGAAAATGCACATCTAGCATATAAATATTTTTCCTTGACAAGCAAGACTTGTTTTCTCTTTGTAATTATGTACAATGGAAGGAGTGGCAGCTTCAATTTATAATTTACAACTGAGATACATGAGTGCGTGAGGTACGTTAAAGTGGGTAACCAAACAGAGATGCTGCATCTACATAAATCTTATTGCTTTAAAAATGAAAAGTAACTTCAATCAGTCTGGCACAGTAAAACAATACAGTTCAGTTTGACATCTGTTATAGACAACAACGAGCTCCAATGAACACTGTAAACAAATTGTAACTGTACTTACTGTAAACACACTCCAACAGTCCAGCACCTAAAAGCTAAGGCCTTTAGATCTGGATACATGCCTAATTTTAATTACTAAAACAACGCTGCAGTGCCATCACAGTCAGCTGCAATAAAGTAGCGAAATGTTCAATATTTTACAGCAGCTAAGCTTTTTGTTTCTTTGACTCTTATAAACCTCTAAAGCATACTCTATTGGATATAAAGACAGCAGTGCACCACAGAAGTACCTAATAATTTTGGTCTTTCAATTATCAAGCAGTTGGAGCATCTCAGTAAACATATTTTACGTGCGACTGCCTGATATGCGATTAAAGTGACTTTCACGGACGTTATTCTGCCGCTTATTGGCTTGGCAAAACGCCCGATCCGATCCTATCATTTTAAATTAAACTGAAGTTGGACAAGAAATCATTCTCACAAATTCAAAGTATGTAGGGTACAAAACGTTGGGTACACATCCGTTATGTAAACATCTATGCAGGAACTAGACCATTATGCTAAGCAATCGCAGGGATTAAAAACTTCTTCTCTGAATAGAACTTTTGTATAAGCTTGTGGAAATTAATCAGTACTGCTATGAAAGTACTTATTAGTACTAATTTCCCTGATATGATACACTTCGGTTACGAAATCTGCCTTTAACATTCAGTATTATGCAAAAGTCGTAGACTACTCTTCATTTATTCAATTTTCAGTTTAAACAGCCTTGGGTAAAAGTTACTTTTCAGTAGACCAACAAACCATCAGATAAAGCTAACTAAAAGTGTCTTTGAAAGACAGGAGACGATCAAGCTCCATTTTTACTTTTGATCTAAAAAAAAAAAAAGCACAGTAAACTCAAGAAGCAGCAACTAAGAGAAGGAGAAAAACTAAATTCTTTGCAAACAAAGAAGCTTCTGGTTCTGTCAGAAAAAAATGCTGTGTACCCCAGAACCCAGACCTCAACAACACTGAATGGGTTTGAGATTACTTGAACAAGTGAAGCAGAAAATGCAACCACCTTCAAAGACAGGACTTTTCAGCTATGGAAAATGTCCCTGCAGACTTCTCCTGAAAAGAGGTACACAGAAGTGATATTTGTAGTTGTTGAGGGTTTTGTATATTTTTATCTGATTTAAGATGTTCTCTCTGACTTTTGCACAGTACTGTAAAGGATGAGTGGTCTGATCATAAGTGGACAATGCTAGATACAGGTGTGTACAGGTTGCAATGGGTCTCGGAGACACTCCAATCACTTTTTCATTGCCTAATCACTCAAACCACTTTTGTGGGTGGTTGAGGGTGCATATGACCACATAACATGAAAACAAAAGCATCTCAATGCTTCCCAACAGAAGAACCACCTGCTCAGCGGCGTCATTCTTCTTTCTTCAGCTCCTCCTGCATTTGTTTGTTAGCAGTTCATGCAGTCTAAACATCTGCAACACCCTGTACATATACATATACAAGAACTTTGTTCTTATTCCAGTTAGGAAATCATATGGAAAAGGCAGTTATATCTTGACGCATCATCTATCCACTTCTGGTCAGAGCACTCAAGACAGATGTTAACACCAAGACCTGAATGAAATCCTAAAAACTGTAATATTGGTGGAGTTAGATGTACAGTTTAGTGATGAGGTATAGTTTCAGACACGCTAAGCGATGCATTTACAAATCTTCAAGATACTGTTTTCCAACTGAATAAAAAAAGCAGTATTCATTTCTCTCGTACATGTTCAAACAATTAAAATTAAATGTAAACTCCACAAGGTTCTTTGTTCATTAGCATAAAAATGAATAAACTTCCACTTGGTCCAAAGCAATGTACTGCTAAACACACAAAACATCAGACAAAAAAAAACTTCTATGGCGAAATGTTTCAGTGTGAGCAGTTTTGTTAAAGACAGGTTTAAAAGCGCTTCAAAATGATTGCAACATGGCACAAAAGAGGGGAAAAAAGCAGCTTAGGGTTGCACAAGTCTTTGTGGCACTGCTTGTGGTGGTGAAAGGAGTGTGCTGTAGATGAAAGGCTTTAGCTTATGGAGCTGTCCTCACACTGTGGATTCTTTGTCCACATACTGCTGGAGTCACACCGCTGACACCTGCTCATCTGCAAGCGACAGAGACAAGAAAACATTAAATCAACAAAAGACAACAAACTGTCACCAACAAGAAAGTGCACCACAGAAAACACTTAAACAGAACACGTTTAAAAATCAAACAGAGAAAGCTTACCAAAATCAAACAATGGACTGTAATATTCCTGCTAATTTGTCCTATACACTCAGTACAGAGGTTCTTTGAGCAGACTGTTACTTAAATAGAAATCTCCAGTTTATATTAAACGTCTGTGTTATTAAATCAATAAGATTTAAACAAAAGCCATTCAGAGTAATTTGATGAGCTCTTTTCTAGTGAAACGTACTGGAATCATATTGGTAAATGGCTTTTGCCAATATCTCAAATGGATATTTGATTATGCGTTTATTTCATTCCAGCAGAGCATAATACAGTGCTGGGTACTGAAATATTTGCATTTAATTTATTTTGATTTTGTAACCCTATATTGCTAACAATATACTATTATTATATACAATATACTATTTTACTATTATTAATGGTTATGCACTGACATCATCAGATTTGTACAAGGATATTACCACTGCCCCACAATTACCATATTATTTCATTTCATTTGTTTGCCAAGTCTAATCATGGTAGACTAGTACTTGTAGGCAGTAGAGTCTCTACAGAAAACACATTTTTGCAGATTCACTGGTCATTTAAACAACAGTCAAAATGGCTACATCTGTGTTGTACACATGATGACCACTACTGTAAAGGTTCTCTACAATTAACCATTTAACTTCAAACCACTCTAAATGACTTTCTTTAAATCTCAATAATATAATAATACAGCAATGTTGGTAAATTACTGGAAATCCCCCTTGAGGTTTATGACCCAGACAATATCACCCCAACTCAAATAACACATACAACATCAGCAAAAAGTTTGGACTCTGCTAACTGAATCTTTGTTGTCTATGGTCTAAGTCGATACACCCTTTAAAAGCAACTTTTGCAACGCTATAAGTACTTTAGTGACTACCAGGGTCTCTACATATGTGTATCACTTTAAAGCATGTTGAGAAAGCAGCGCAGGTGGCCAAGAGTCAAGAGCATGCAAAACTGCATGAAAGCACAAGAAAGCTTCTTTGAAGAACTGAAAAAAGAACACAAATAGGCATAATTTCTTGATCTCTAAAGTCACTCATCATTCAATAACAAATGTCATACCCATATTAGGAATTATGGGTCAAAGTTGTTTTTCTCTACAGCACTAATGAATGCAATTGTTGAAAACTTATACTTTGAAGCCCTAAGGGTAACAAAATGTTCCAAAACAGACATATTTGACATCATTCCCTGGAATGACATTGCAAGAAAGTATGTCTGCCATCTTACACCAATACCACTGCCAAAGCAACTTAACTAACAAATTTGACAAAGCTTAAACCTGCTGTTTTGTGAGGGGTATTTTGGTGAGGTTGCCAGTTTTCAGATGTCAATGAGTATGTAGCTGTTAGCCTGCATGCAGAAATATTTAATATCTGACTCCTCAACAACCTCGTGATTCAGAGGATCCAATCACATTGTGACATGAAAAAAACCTTAGTAAAACATATTGTGTTTGAACTATTTTGATTACCACAAGACAGTGACCTTCAAATATAGCATTCATCTTTCCCCATGCGGACACCAGGTTAATAGTTATTAATATGCACCTGACTACTACAGAATCTCAGTTCTTTCAAAAAGTGTAAACCAGGAAAAATAAAGAAAAGCTTTCAATGAGTTTGTGTCCAAACTTTTGACCGACATTGTATGAACGGGTATTGAGCAGCACGCACGCATGCCATGCCTGCCATGCTGATTCTGGGCTTTTTTTAAGCACATACCCTCCTCGCTATCTGCTAGAGCCTGGAGGACTACACTGGGGGGCCGTGCGAGGGAGCCACGCTGACCAGCCACCAGTCTTCGTGCATCAGTCAGGGCACCGGGGCTCTGGAGCAGCTTGGACCTTTGCAAGGCCACACTATAGTCGGGTGGCTTTAAATGGGGTGGCCGCAGTGCTCCTCCCTCGTCGCCCAAGGCCAGGCCCTGGTAGCCGGGAGGAGTCGGGGGCGGTGCCCTGTACCTATCATCCTTGAAGGGCGAGGTTATACAGTACACTGCCGGACGCCAGGAAAACAGGGAGGACAAGGGGAAGATGGGTGGTGGTGGGGTGGGGGTGGGTGGAGTTGATGGTGACCAGAGGGGTAGGGGAAGAACAGACAGCAAACAAAAAGAAAAACGAGGCACGTAAATTAATAAGATGTTCACAAAATAACAAACCATTACAAAATAAACAAAACTAAAAAAAATACAACCACATTCACAACATGCAACATTGAAGGCAGCTTCAGATTTATGGGATGGGCTACAATCGAGGCAAAATCCTTGACTATATAAAAATATACGCTATATACACTCAATGGAACATGTAGCCACCTTCATGTGATTTTCATGTTCACCCTGCATGTTAAAAAATTTTACTGGAAGAAATTAAACTATTCCGATGAGGCTTATTTTGCCCAGCTCCCATAGCTGTAACAAAAGGCACAGCGTTTTTAATGGAAGACCACAATTTTTAGGCAGGGTTTAATATGAGTCTTAACTAACCTAAATGCAAATACTGTGTTTTATGCAAAGTGAGAAAAGCAACCTTTCAGATTCTGTTGTGATATTTATTTCTGTCATGTTTGGTCTATAAAGGCCTTGAAAGCCCTGACAAGGACTAGAAATCTTAACGAGGTAGAAAGCAGTTGAAGTCAAAAGATGAACACTGTCCTTTCCTCTGAAGCAGTGTTAAAAGAAATGGCTAATTTAACAGCCAGTTCATTGTGGACTAATGGGAATTAAATCTGCTGATGCCTTTCATAACAATACATCTGCAGGGGACCATCTGCAATTTCTTCCCAGGTGTTGCTGAAATACCCTTACCTATGAGCCCTTTCTCTGTGCTTGACGTCACTGTTTTGTACACAGGGTCTGTGCTTTGCTGCCCATTAGTGGTCTCTCCTGGACCCGAGTTTTCTGCAGCTTTGCGCTTAATGGTGCCGTAGCTTCCCTCATAAGTGTCGGAGAGCGAGCTAGAGGAAGTCCAGCTCTGTCTGGAGTGATTCAGATCTGAGCTATCCCTGGAAAGCCTTCTGCAGGCCAGACGGTCCTCCGGCAAGGCTGGCCCAGCCTCCACCTCAGCGATTGGGCCACCCATTGGAGGGTGCCTGTGGTTCATCAGGTCCAAAGCCCTTTGAGCCTGCAAGCTCTGAAAATTGTCGTGGGAGTTGCTGGAACAAGAGGTCCAGCTGCCACGGCCACTATCGGCAGCTTCCGAGACAGATGTGTGGTCAGGAGTGAGCTCTTCAGTGCTGGTTGAAGAGTTAAAGGTGGAACCTCTGGTCACCGAGTGTCTCACCAAGGACGAACTAACAAAAGAAATAATCTATAGTGAGTCGAAGAAAAAAAAAAAAAAACACATATGCACGGACTGCACAATATATAATTTATTAATTGTTACTGCAATTAGTATACATTTAAGTAGGGCTGCATGACAATTACCTAGGTTGTTTTGTTTAACATTAAAATGACAAGTATTTATCACAATTGTTTATTCAATTTGGAACAATGGGCCTTATTCACCAACCCATTTAAAAAAAAGAAATTTCTTTAAAAATCCACTTTCATGCTTTTGCCATTTACCAATGTTTTCTTATTCAGTCAATGTTTTTGACAGTTTTTAGATAGGTATCATTTATTTACATGGCGCGTTTGATTGATATGGCGCCTTTCATATAGCGGCTTTTACAACAGTTGTCACAAGGCAGCTTTACAGAAAAATTCAGGTCTAACCCCCAAAGAGCAAGCTAGAGGTAACAGTGGCAAAAAACTCCCTCAGATCACGAGGAACAAACCTCAAGAGGAACCAGACTGAAAAAGGGGAAACCATACTTCTCTGGTCAATACCGAACAGCAAAGAAGAAAGGACTAATAAGAGCAGGAGAAGAAAATGGCACTGATTAAGTACGCAAATCTTTGAAGGTGCCAGTATCAATAAATTAATAAAGAACTCAGTTGATGCGTGTACTCATAAATGTTGATACATTTATTAGTTTATCATTATTAGCCAATCAATGATGATTTTGTCAAAATGTGCACCCTTATTACTACCGCTACTGTTTTAATGAATCAAGGCAATCACATGATCAACAACAATCTTTTGGGCAGTGTATTCAACCATTCAATTCACTAGTGTGTTTTAATGCAATGCACAGCAATTGAGATCAAGACAATAAAACTGAAATAAAAAGTACTAAAAGTTACTGTCTAAATGTTTCCAGATCTGACTGTACTGTCTGAGTATACTAAGCCTTTGTCCACACTGTGGCTAAGCTATGAAAAAGACTGCTTTCTGTTACAAGTTGCAAGGTTACTTGTTCCAATTAAATAAGTTTAGAGGCACTGGTGTATGCTCCAGGCATTGTAAAAAAAGTTATGATCAAGGCAATAACTTTGTTTTTTTCTTAAGATTTATATGCCTGACAACGTGGCTGTGAAAATCTACTGTGAACAACCTCTGCCTGATATCATGAAAACCTATTTTGCTGAGCTGGTTTCACTCTGTATGTTTTACTGCGGAGACAAATAAACAGTATTTCAATAAACTGACTGAATTTTGGTCTGAGATATTAAAACAACCAGTGAAAGATTGCCTGAGTACACAAAAGCCCATTAACATCATTAACAGTTTATTTGAAGCAGCTTGTGCAAGAGCTCAGATCATAGACTGTCTATAAAAACTGCACTTTTCTTGGTGGGAATTAAAAAGAGCTCATATAAAAAACAGATACATTGTTAATCCATCAGAGGACACTGCAAAACATGCAAGCCCAATAAAATCACACTGTTTAATGCATTTGTGTTGGAAGGATTCTTTTAATAGCTTGGGAAACAACTGAAAAGACTGTGCTAAGGCAGGCAGGAAAAGACAGTAGGGGTGGGTAGATAAATAACAAGGAACAGACACATATGATCCTGACTAGGGCTGCAGCTTTAGATTATCTTAGTAATCAAGTATTCTATTGATTATTCCTTCGATTCCTTCGATTAATAATTTTGCTTTATTAAAGAGCAATAGTAAACATATATGATAAAATAAGACAAATTACATATAGTAAGGTTTTAAAGAAAACATTTTAATAATTAGTAGTATTAAAATGTATTACTGGCTACTGTACACTCATTTACTTTGCTGAAGCCTGTACTACACTTACTGACCCACTTACTGCAAACAAACTAAACTGAATATACTGTACTTGCTGTATTGGATTTGCTGCCAAATTGCTACAAACACTTCCTGATATTAAGTTAGCTGTGTATTTTAGGCTTTCCTGTGAGGGAAAAAAGTGTGTACGGGGTGTATGTTATTATGAGTGTGTGTTTGTGACTATGATCAAAACGATAATGTGAATGGAGCTCAGGCTTTTATTTTCTCTGGTTATGCTTCTGAACAAAGCTTAGTGCCTGTAACTGCCGCATCATTTAAAGGTGGAACGGGGTAATTCACATAAGACGCTAACTTCAGCCACGTCTTGCTTCACATTTACGCTCAGTAACGGGCCCCTCAGCTAGTTCGGTTTTACAGTAGACTTTGGACACTTTGTATATTCACTTGCCTGTCTTTTCTGTTTGCCTCTTGTTTTCTCTCTTTCTTTATTTTGCAATCCACGCCATCAAATCACACCTTTTTTATGTCACCTGACAACACTGTAAGTGCGCGCTGTGTAAAAGTCATCAATGCGAAACAGTGCGCTGTATATGGTTGTATGGACTAAACAAATCTTCGATAATAATTTTTTCTATTATTTCTTTTTTCACTGAAAAAAGTTGTTTTGTTTTGTTCTTTGTCTTCAGCTTGCTGACTTATTTGGGGTTGTGTCTATGATGTATCTATTTCAATATAAATTTTCTATGAATTGGGACTGGGGCTTTCAGTGTATGAAAGAAAAAACTTTTCTACTTGTTCTCTTCATCTGCTTCCTCAAATAGAAGCAAAGCTGCCTTTTCTGTCCCTCTATACTTTGGCCCACTCGTCACAATATTATGACACATTGTAAAAAGCAAATATTGTTCAAAAGGAAAAAAGCTTAAAAATAGACAAACTTTAAGCTTAATTTCTATAGTCAGTGTACAGCTTGCATAATTGTGTAAATTTGCCGTGCCCTCAAAATAACACACAGCCATTCATGTCTAAACCGCAAAAGTGAGTATGCTCCTAAGTGAAAATGGCCAAATTGTGCTCAAAGTGTCACTGTTTCGTGTGGCCACCATTATTTTCCAGCACTGCCTTAACTTTCTTGGGCATGGATTTCACCAGAACTTTACAGGTTGCCACTGGAATCCTCTTCCACACCACCATGATGACGTCACGGAGCTGGTGGATGTCAGAGACCTTGCGCTCCTTCACCTTCCCTTTGAGGATGCCCCACAGATGCTCAATAGGGTTTGAGTCTGGAGACAGGCTTGGCCAGTCCATCACCTTTACCCTCTTTAGAAAGGCAGTGGTCGTCATCATGTTGGAATACTGCCCTGCGGCCCAGTTTCCCACAGGAGGGGATGATGCTCTGCTTCAGTATGTCACAGTACATGTTGGCATTCAGGTTTCCCTCTATGAACTGTAGCTCCTCACAGCCAGCAGCACTCATGCAGCCCCAAACCATTGTACTTGACTGTAGCCAAGACACACTTCTCTTTGTACTCATCACCTGGTTGCCGCCACACTGTCTGAGACAAATAAGTTTATCTTGGTCTCATCAGAGCACAGGACATTTAGTAAAAAAGTCTTTAGTAAACTGTGTGCGGGCTTTCTTGTGCATCGCCTTTAGAAGAGTTTTCTATCTGGCGACAGCCATGCAGACTAATATGATACAGTGTGCAGCGTATGGTCTGAGCACTGATAGGCTGACCCCCTACCCCTTTAACCTCTGCAGCAATGCTAACAGCACTCATATGTCTATTTTTAAAAGCCAACCTCTGGATATGACACTGAGCATGTGCACTCAACTTCTTTGGTCGACCTGTTCCGAGTTGAACCTGCCCTGTACGCAACTTAGTTTCAGGGTGTTGACCATCTTCTTATAGCCTAAGCAGTCTTTATGTAGAGCAACAATTCTTTTTTCCTGATTCTCTGAGAATTCTTTGCCATGAGGTGCCATGTTGCCAGCGGTTTAGACATTAACGGCTGTGTGTTGAGTTATTTTGAGGGCACAGCAACTTTACACTGTTATACAAGCTGTACACTGACTGCTTTACATTGTATCAAAGTATCACATCTTCAGTGTTGTGTCATGAAAAGATATTTACAAAAATGTGAGAGGTGTACTCACTTTTATGAGATACTGTATCTACACTCATTATTCATTTTCATATATGTTTTGTAGTTGTACAAGTAACAACGTAATCCATCTGTTTCTCTGCATACATTGTTAGCCCTTTTATGCTGTTCTTCAATAGCTAGGCCCTCACAGAGCAGGTATTATTTGGGTGGTGGATCATTCTTAGCACTGCAGTGACCATGACAGGGTGGTAGTGTGATAAGATACAGCAGTGCTTCTGGAGTTTTTAAAAACCTTAATGTCCCTGATGAACTGAGAATAAACAAAAGAAAGATAGACAAATATAAAGAATGACAATGAGAAAGAGGAGAAGATTCTATACCTTGTGCAGGGCTGGCAGTGGTCTGAGGCAGACTGTGTGCTCTGTGATGTCTCTGGCTGGCTGCTGGCTTTGCCTACACATCGTTCTTCTGAAGGGCCTACAGGCATAGAGTCCACTGAGCAGTTACTCACTATGCTGGATCGAGAGGAGATCTCACTGTGGCTTGAATCTGACTGGTCTGACCTGCCCGATGGCATCAAAGCATAGCCTGCTACACACACACGCACACGCACACACACACACACACACACACACACGCGCACACAAACACACACAGAGAAGGATTACTGAATGTGCAAGGGCTGCTTAATAGAGAAATCTAGAGGAAGCTTAAAGCTTATTGCCAGAACTGACCAGAAGTTACTCAGCTCAGGAAAGGCTGGTTAGCTGGATTAAGACATGTATTCATGTACCATCTCAGATTAGTAGGTCTAGGTCTGCTGGTCTAGGATTCGTAGCTGTCAGTAAGATAATTTCAATTAAGACATGAATCTGGTCCTACTCTAAGAAACTTTGTGAATATGGACCCAGGTTTTCTAAATCAGGGAAAACACCTAAATGAAAGGAGAACTACTAAAATAGAAGAACATAGCTTGCTGCAGAAGATTTATTCTGAACAGATGTTGAATGGGTTAAAGGAACTAAGGACAGCTAAGTAAGCATGTGACTATTTTGTCTGAGAGGCCACAGAACAGGAAAAACATAAAAAATTAAACAAGCAACAGCATTTTAATAAGTTCTTTTGCTGACTTAATACTTGCTTCCTCTTTCTTTACTGTAAGAACTTTACATATAAAATAAGCTTGAAAGAATGACATTGCTTTCCACATTACACTGAGGAATGACAACAGTAATTTTTCCTGTAATGCTTAACATTTTGCTCTGTCCCTCAGTCTGTCCCTTCAAGTTCTTGTCCCTCAGTCCCACAGTTCTCCTTCTGTGCGGTCAGGTGAAAGCTTTTACGACAACAGAAGACTTGAGTGTTTAGGATCTGTTTTTACACCTGAAACTTAAGGGCCCTGTCTGGTACTGTTACTGCTCTCTCCTACTTCCTCCTGCCTGCGCCTGGACCTGCTCCTCTCTCTTAGCAGCTTAAGGGGAGAAAAGCAGCACTTTCTTCTGAAGCACTGCAACTGGACCTCTGAGTCCTCTGTGTCTGTTTCTGCTCAAGCGTATCCTTATCCACATCCTTTCTGCTGACCCACTCTGTCATTTTCTGGATTTGCTTATGGAGAAAAGCCCCACCTATGCCATAGCTTCTGCTCCCGCCTCCACTTCCCACCATGCTGCCCCCTCCCACCCTTGCATTGGCCTCGCTGGTCAGGGACGATGAGGAGCCTGATAGGTTCAGCTGGCCACAGTCTTGGGATTTCGCTGTGCTCACTGCGGGGAGAGACAAGGACAGTGTTAGGGAACAGCTGTTATGTCATTTTACACATTTTTAATAAACGCTGCATTCTTAAAAGCTTTCCATGGGTAAAAAACCCCATAATCCAATAATGTTTATTTACACAGGTTCCCCCTTACTCCAACCATAGTGGGTCATCTTAGGGTCCGAAGACAGATTTTTTTTTATTGATTTATTTATATTGCTAACGTAAGTAACCAGAAATGAAAGGCTATACCCCGCCAATTGGCATCGTGTTGACTCCATGCCTAAATAATCACACCAACGCTGCACTTTTGAGTTGTTAATTCATCTTAATCAAATAGTCATATTAATTTTGTAGTTTTGTAGACGTTATCTATAATTTGTTAAACAGAAACATATTACTGACATTTGTTGGAGTAGTCACTGGGCTTGGTATCACATGGTCCAAATTACAGACTAACCAATGTTTTAAGGGTATTTTGCCAGATCCCTGTTAACGCCACATTTCTTGTATATAGCACTTCAGTTATGTTCTTTAGATTGCAGGTTTTTTTCTTCAGAGGTCAGAATAAAACATTTGTGATTTGTATTATACTGAACCTGACACTGCAGCAAGTTGCTAAAGAATAAAGTCCAAAATTCAAAATTCGCTACTTTGTTTATAGGTCTGTTATAAAATGACAGAAATAAACAAAGAAGTTGTAGTGATGTATTACATTTGGGGTAAGAACAAACTTTGACTTATATTACTGTGATAGATGAGGATGATGGATGAGATTTTGGTCTCACCCTTGCGTGGAGAACCCTGTGGAGAAACTGTGGGGCTGGAGTGAAGGGAAGAGACAGCAGACGTAGCATCTTCAGTCCTTTTTCCACTGCACTCCTCCGCTGAAACTGAAGTTTTTTTTGTCACCTGTGGCGAGCTGGAGGCTGCAGAGTGGAGAGAACTGCTTTGAAGCAAGTATACTTTCATCACATACAATACTACAAACACACAACATTCAAACACATACTGATTCATATTTCACAACAAAACATTTTGTTGTGCACTAAGCTTGCAGGTTTGGTGACTCACTAACAGAGGGCAGACTATGATTGTTAATGGTAAAGAAATCTTATAATTGAACTGCTTAGAAAGCCTATGCCATAAAAATGTCTAGTCTTATCAACAAAAGCACAGTGTGTCTGCAGGTCCTCCTTTCCAGATCACATTCATTACTTAATTTATATATATCATGAGCTGTTAGGAAGATGGCAAGCTAATGTATTTTGGCTGCTTTGTAACTTTATTAAAAATGAAACTAATAAAATAATGTAAAATGTATAAAAAAATAATTCACTATTACGTCCAATATTGCTTAATGGTCACAGTGCTAATAGTCAGAACAATGTAATGTTTAGTTAAGTGGGTCAAAAATGTAAATGTATTATTAGTGCTGTCTTGTCACAACAGTAATTACTACAGATTAACAAAATCAAATGTTAGCAACGACACATTAAATGTTTGGCATTCAGCTCTTCGGTCATCAAATTCTCTATTACAGTTCAAACATTCCCTTTTTCTCAAACTAAATGACATCATACGGCCAGCAGGGGGCAGTCTTCATCAGCACAAAGAGAAAGTTGAAAGAACAACCATGCTTTATTTGCCATTGCTCCTCACAGTTAAAGATTATCCTGGAGTGCCCCTGCCTGGTGTATTTTGGAGTTGTTGTTTTTTTTTAATACACCAGATCCAGCAAAGCAGCTAAATTAACAAAGCCTTACTAAGAGTAGAAAAAAAACACTAAAATGTGAAGGTAAGGGAGATAATGATAAAAATAATCACAATAGGAATTACAACCATGTCAGTGTGTTTACCGTGTGCAGCTGCCAGGTCTTTAGCAATGCTTTTCTTGCGCAGGGGGTAGAGGCTGACAGGTGGAACTTGCAATACTTGAGACACGCGGTTTTGTGATTTGGCGGAGGACGGGGTGGAGCGCATGGACACCGGAGACATGTCTGATTTGGTTGATCTCCTTTCACTCAAATTCTTGGATACTGCAATGAAAAAACAACAGGTTTCGCAAAAAAAAAAAAAAGAAAACATTAAAAAACAGAGAGCCTACAGCAGGAGCGACAGAATAGTGAAAATCAGAATGCATTCTCTTTAAAAAATGGTCCAGTGTTTTTTTTGTTTAACCATATTTCTTTTCTTTCACGGTCATACTCTTGGGTAACACTAACCAATCACAAGATTACCATCACCCGCCCACACAAAACAGTTTGGGAGTCAGAGAAGCTAGATCAAAACTAGACCGCCTGGCTGTACCCATTAATTTCTCTATCCATACACCATCACTGTTCATTCCACTTTTCCATCATCCATTGCTCTGTCCGTCTGTTCAACTATTTGCATCTCTGTTTGACTGTTCTTTTGCGTGTAGCTTTGTTCGCCCATTTGCTCATTCATCTGTCCATCTGTCTGCACGCCCGTTTGTCTGTGATTTTTTCGTCCAGTTACCAGCACATAAAGGCTTGATAGCAAGCTACGAGTGTCGGACAGAGTGCTGTCAATCAAGCTGCTCATTATCAGCCCACACAAAGATCTCAAAAATGATCTTTAAACTGTCTTTATCATATATGTTTCACTCAAACACTCCAGTTCAATATCACACTTTTTTAAATGTATTCATATATATAATTAATTATTAATATACTACTCTGTGGTCTCTATGTTTTTTTTTGTTTATAATGTTTTTTGCAATTTAAAAACTCAAATTACCCTTTGTTTTGTGTTGAAATTAAAAACATGATAAATGAACTAACATAAACGGTCCAAAATTACTCGAAAAACGTCTTTCAGGACAAGGTTTATTCTACTATAAAGTTACAGCCTTTCATTTTGACAGTGACAATACATAAGCTAATCACTAGTACTAAAACATTTTTAAAGTACATTCTAAATTTGTATTTTATTTGTATTTGTAGTTTATTAAAGTATTCCATAAACAGCAATTTACTGTATACCAAACTTCAACTGGCATGTGTTTGAGCTATTTCTTTAAAAGGTTGATGCTTTTTTGGTGTTGGGTGGACTGGGGGCCAAAAAAGAACAAAACAATGAAGGTAAGCTAGTTCTTACAAATGTACTTTAAAACACTACAGAACATTTTGTTACCAGAATACATCTCAAGTTAAATGTAGTATAGGCATTTATTTTTTTTCTCTTATTATGTAAGAGGTTAAGGTAACTAACTAGCAGACCACATATAGACATACCACATACAACCCATTCAGCTCATTCATTTGTTTTATTACGCTGTATACTCACACGTGCTATAAGCAGGCTCACACTGCAGGGACATGATCTGGAACTTCTCCTCGTCTGTTTCCACCTGCAGATGAGCCAGGTACTGCTTCACCTTTCGGGCCATCTGTGCGTCTTCGTATAGTTTCTTGGCGTTAAGCAAAGAGCTCCGTCGCACACGCTTCTTATGACCGCCCTGCACGTCTAGCAGGTTGGAGTTGGTGCTGCCCTGGCTCAAGGACCTGTAGAACAGCATAGGGCTTACTTATATAGCAGAAAAAGTGATGTCTTTACAGTGGATGTGTCGTACTCTAAGTGCCATTACAATGTTACTAAGAATAAAAGAACCAAAATAAACACCTAATAAACATGCCACTTATGTTAGAAAATTGATAACACTCAGGTTCCCACCTGAAAGAGAATTCCACATTTGTCAAAAACTAAAATTTTAAGACACAGACAGTCCTTCAGAGTTCAAAATGAAAAGCTGCATTCAAGAGAAACTTAATGAGTCAGAATTGTTCACAGTGTTGGTGACAGACCCAGACATCCAAAAAAAAAAAAGTCTCACAAAAAGATATTTAATGCTATTTCACTGTTATTAACATTACACACAGTATACAAACACTAGTTGCAAATAAACCAACTACATTTATGTTGTGGACAATGTGACTCTTCAGCTTTTATCACCACCAATGTCAATAAATTTAAGTTGCTAAGCTGTTGTACAGTGCACCATTCAATGACTCTGAATGACTCTGTTTGTATCCGAAATATGAATATCAGTATAATCAGTAATATTAAACAAAAGTAAATGTGAAAAGTTTTGTTTGGGACTAAAAATGATGATTTTATATGAGTGCTTTTTTTTCTTCAGTTATGCCTCCATTAGTTAATGTTTGCCATCATGATGATAGTAAATGAACAATATTGCAAGGGGTAGAAAGAAACTCAGTGTGTTAAGCTTTCATGCCTTTGACCAGCTGCAAAGTAAATTGACATTCTCCACATCCACACATATTCAATCTGCATTTTGCACACCGGGATCAGAACAATTAGATGCAACCATGCAACCAGGGTCTTGTTCAAACCAGTCAATGACACCATGCCCAAAAACAAACAAAAATTGTAAAAAAAAACAAACAAACAAAAAAACAATGTAACTGCAAACAGGCTTTTGGATCCTGCAGATGTAAGAGTTGGAGCTTCTCTTTGTACATGAGGAAAAAAGGAATAGGTATGACAGGGTTAATGACGATGATGCACAAAGGGCATGCAGGGATGTAGCTGGACCAACAGAGAAAGACTTACCCCAAACTCTTCCACCTCTTCTTCCTGAAAGCAAGTGCAATAAAAGGGAGGGAGTGGAAGGTAGCAGGGCACAAAGAAGATCAGAAAAAGGACACATCCCCCTCACCCACAAACACACAGGCACGAATGCTTAATGACAGCAGGAAGAAAAAGCGAAACCACCACACACATTGTTTGGTGGCCACTGGTCATTCTAGAATGTGTAGATTCTATGCAAGCTCCAATAGTACAAATACAATACAACCATCCATGCATGATTAGTGCTTTAAATAAACAAGCCTGTACCTGCCTTTAAGCCACTTACAGAAGTGATTTGTTGTCTACTAGCAAGCCTGATAGATTTAGGTGTCTTGTTTGCAAGTTCATTCCTAAAGGTAGCTCAGGGAAAAGTTCTTGTTTGCCAACTTGCTCCAAGTGAGGCAGTGTAGCATCAACTTCCAACTGTGGCAGAAATAACCAATGTTTGCATGCACACCAATAGTATGATTTTGGTCTAACTCGGGTGGCCCATATCTAACATTAGTTTCCGCAGGTCAATGTCCCTTAGAGCACGTGCAAAATAACACTCCATTGAATGTTCACTCAACAAACACACTTCTTTCTTTCAGATTAACATACTTTCATATGACCAACAAAACCTGTGAGGCATACTGCCGGACTAAATTGGGAAGACACCAAACTATGCATGGTAAAAAAGTTGACTGTAATAGTGCCAACTGTGGAAGCTGATTAAGTAGAAAAGAAAAACTAAAGTGTCTAGATTATACAAAAACTATAAAACAATAACGCCCAGAGCAAATCGTTTAAATGCTAAACCCAGTCAAGCTAGAGCACATTACCCTAACACTCTAAAACTGCTAACTTAGGTCAACATTCTTAAACAAAAAGAAAAGCATACATGCTTTTGTGTTTAAAATAAAATTATGACATTATCAACTGATGGATGTCCAAATATTATTTTGCTTGTCTGCCTTAAATTTAAGGCATTTCCTTAACTGCAACTTAAACAAAAATACAGGCAGCTTGAGATCTTAAACAGACTATGCTGCATGAGATAAAGTAAGAATACACAGGAATGCATGTAAATAATCTATGACTCTAAATAGGACTTTTTGTACTCTTTGAAACATCTTGACTAAGAACTATTGTTTGCATGTAAACGTAGTATATCATTCTTCATAATTAGGCTAAGAATTCTATATTGGCTGCTGTATCATAATGTAGCTTCCATATATACATTGATGGATGACTTATAAGTGACAACTAAATATTATTGTCATTGTGGTGTGTTAAATGAACAAAGGTACAAACCTCTGGCGAAACATGAGTGCCGGGTCCATGTTGGCGGAGGTCATGCGCACAACATTACGAATCTCCTTTGCAATCATTCGTAGTTTCTCAAAGTTCACCAAGCCGTCCACATTGGAGTCGTTTCCTGCGAAAGTTGAAAAAGCGAGGATTAGAACGCAACCAAACCGGCTGGTATAATTAAAAAACTGAAATAAAACTGAATCACTATTATAATGAATTATAGAGCAGCTAAACTGAGGCGCCTCCATACTCCATACTTACAGACAGCAGTGAAACGTAAATGTTAAAAGAGCACAATACTGCTTTGTTCAGCAAAAGCAACTTCTTTCACCACACTTAGAGATACTGTACTATTGTGTCCTATGTGTCAGAAGGGTGTGACTCTTAGAAACTCATTCTCAACCTTATTGAGAAACACTGTTCACATGCTTCATTCACATCACACTGATTCAATGTTCACCAGCTGCCATGTGCATAATAGACGACTATACCTGATTAGATATATACTGTTCCCCCAGGCCATGTGACTTCCCTATATTTTCTTCACTTCTGTACACATTAGGCAACACTGGCATGCAAAACAAGAAATGGAAGTGACCTGAGTTGCAGAAGTGAGGCAAACAAGACTAGCAGGAGAGTGAACTGGCGGCAGAAAAAAAAAAAAATAGAAAAACACATGAAGCCAAATACTACTCTGATTACTCACTTTGTAAAAACTGCCTGAGAAGTACTTTTATATGTAAAAGAGAAACCTCACAAATCTATATGCTAAACAAATATTTGTTCAAAGATAATGATATTTGCTTTTTAACTCTGACATCACAGAGGACTGCAGCATGAAAAGGAGCCCTCCAATCAATCATAATATTTTTACTGTGTGTTGTGAGAATTTAGACTGATGTAGATGGGTACTTTGACAGCTCAAGGTATTCATATAATCCCATTGTGAGTTCAAACCCTAGCTATGCCACAGCTATCCATGCATAGATGTCCAGAAATCCATTATTGGCCTTTATGTCTAGGGATGCGGGATGACCCTCCCTCCTCATCGTTACTTAGCATGATGCCAGCCAGTGCTGGTGTCTGTGCTGATGCTACCTGATATAACAGTAACCTGTTGGTGTTCTCTATTCAAGCATATTGAGGTGGGCTTGGTTGCAGTTACAAAGTTACAGCTTGGTAGCATCATGTGATTGATGGAAACTCTAGCATATGGAACCGACAGTGACTTGTGCTTCATTTTGCATTTACGCACCTTCATGCAGGAATGTGAGGTCTTTCTTGACCACTGGAAAGAGTGGGATGATTGGTGGTTGTACGCTTTGGCTGCTAAGGATGTTGCGATATTTGGCCATGTTACGCGATGGGTCAAAAATATCCTGCAAGTCACGAAACAGCTTCTCATACTTGCTGGGGAGCTTCTCCCACGTGCCTCGTAGCCTGGACACTGGCGAAAGGTTTAAGCCACTAAAAAAAAAAAAAAAGGAAAAAAAAAGATGCAGACCATACATAAACAGCATACAGAATATGTTTAATATTAAATCTTCTTAACATTAAAAACACTATATGCTACAATATGATTTAATTTTTCTAGTGATTTGAAGTCCTACCAATCTGTTAAAGGCTAAATACCAGCTAATATGAAAATGTCAAACACATAAATATATCAGAATTTGAGTTCCTAACTTGTGATAATAGTCAGAAAACTTTTATTTTTATAATTTCAAGGAATACGGCTTAAAAACTTGTTTAGTCTCTCCCGTGCTGTTTGGAAACTGCCGTAGGCATTATGCATGTGGTGTAGACGGTGGACAACAATGCTAGAAGATGCACTTACAGTAATGTAAAATGACAAAAAGTGTTGCTTTTGGCTTCAATAATTCAATGTACAGGGGAACCTCCTTGCACAAACGGCCCAAAGCCCCCCAAAATATCCAGAAAGTGGACTAAATTTGTTAAGTTTGGAAAGGACCTTCCTCACACTGCATCATGTGTAGCGATCAATTCAAGCCTGAAGATTATCACAATTAAGCGACGAAGGCTGACATGAAGACTGGATCGCTTTTCCAACAATATGGGTGTGTAAAGAAACTAAGAGGTGATCAAGAGCCTCCGTGTACGTGGTAAACCAGGTAAATGCAATAACTCTGCCTGTTTTAGCTAATGTTGGCTAACATTAGCTTCACATGCTAAGTTTGACTTTGATAATATTTTAGAACAATAACTGTATCTCTATATTTAAGTTTAGCTGGTTGCTAGTCTATTGTCATGAATTATGTTTTTAATTTAGCTAGATACTGTTTACTCTCAAGATGAACTGCTTTTGTGCATGTGGTTTGACTAAAAGTGTCAGGACCGAGTGATATGTTGGTCTACTATGCTACATTACAGGCTCTTTCAAATTCATCAGAATCTGAAGAACCAGCACTGGAAAATTTGCAGTCCAAGTCAGTCATAATGCTGTTTTACTGCGGCAGATGATGTTGTCCAGCAGTGATGTCACACAGCAGCGTTTAGGAATTTCCGGAGCTTGGGTTTTTCCATCAATTTAACCAAAATAGTCTATTTTAAAGCAAATTAAGCAGAATTTCATTTTAAGTCATGTTTTTTAATAATGTGAAATCAGACTAGACCTAGAGACTAGAGACCTTTCTAATGACATTAAGCCAAAACAGTTTAAACCAGACTCAAATCAGTATTGTCAGACTTTGTGGTTCTGGACTGCAGCTTCCAAGAATGCCATACTATTCAACAATATGACATGCCTGCATGAACACTGAACATGCAGCTGTTCATATGCCAACAATTCAGCATCTAACTGAAGGCAGATGCTCCTGTATCACATGACTAAATGGCTACGTGGTCCAAGTACAGAGAGAGAGAGAGAGAGTTTTCCATGAAGAATAGCTAACTGCTCAAGGAAACATGAGACAGAGCTTTAGTCTAAATATCTACTGTAAACAAACAGCAATCCAGATGATGTCACAACATTTTTAAATGTCGCCCCTCACAACAACAGTAACAGTGATGTAGGGGTTAGTGTTTTTGAGCTATGCTCAGTTTGGTAGAAACAAAATAGAATGTCATTCAAAGCAAAGAATTTTAGTCTGAAGTCCAGGTCAGTAAAAAGTCTGCAATACATTATGAATTGTGCCAGTTGTTGATTCATATTAGTGAGAACCTAATTTTGACAATAACATTAAAAACATCTCTCGCAATGGATGTTACTCTAAAAATTACACAATTAGTTAAATGAAAGTGTGTTGAAAACAGTCTGTGACCTGTAATGCGTTTCAGTCTCTAAAAAGCAAAGGAACAACATTTGGACAATTAAATTGTCCTAGCTACGGTGTTCTAGAACCAACAAATAATTACAACAGATGCAGATTGAGACGTTTTACAAATGCCAATGTTAAATGATAATAGCATTCTTACTAAAGCTATTAAAAGTTTTACTCTGCCACATGCATACATAACCTAGCAATGCCAGCATTTACAAAAAAAAAAACCCAACACCTCCCCACCCCCCCCAAAAAAACAGTTATAACTGTAATGTTAGAATAAAGTAAAAGACTGCCAAAATGATAACGGTTCTGTGCTTTTACTGTAATAATACGCCCAAGGTTCATGCCATAACGTGACATTTAGGCACTGGTGTAGTGCCAATATCTTATGTTCTAGCACTCCCTCTCGTGCATTATTACTTAACTTATATGTAAACAACCTCCACCCACCTGATGATGGCAAACATGGAGTTGAAATTTTTGCATTCACGGCAGTGTAGCGCGATCTTGATGAAGTGCTTAATGGTTTTCATTCGTTTAAGTGTGTTGGCCTCACGGAGGATTTCAGCAGCCACCCAAAAGGTCTCCTGGTTGATGAGCTCCTCAAACTGCTTGAGATGGCCCCCACCTCCCCCGCCGGGGTCCAACTTAAAGAGGTCATCAACATACTCTGTGGACTCAATGTTACGAAAGATGCCAAAGTCACGCATGGAGAGCTGGGCAGCAACTTCCACAGTGCTGAGCTGGAGCAGGCTGATCTGGCTTTCCCTCAGGAGCTCCTGAGCATCCTCATCAGAGCACAGTGTCTCTGTCTCCATATTGTTCTTCAGGTAGTACCTGGTCAAAGGAAGGCATAAACACTTGTGAGGTTTCTATAAACCAATTACTCGAAAGCCAATTAATATTTTATTTATTATGAGCAATATTAGTACTGTTGGAGGAAATATTTTACTGTTAAAGTAAACTAAAAAACTAAACTAGTTTCATTTTTAGAATTGTAAGCTATTAACTTAAGCAGAATGTCTAGGGTCTAAACAAAAAAGGCAATGGGAACAGCTATCCATGCTGGAGAAGAAGGATTGTAAATTAAACATGAAACTACATTTAAACAAACAATTATTATGGCTGTTATGGTGAACTGCTATCCTCATGACTTTTAATGAACACTCCTGTAAGTAGGATAATCTCTTTGCTACCAAGAAATGACATCCGTCTTAAAGTAAATTATAGAATACATCTTCTAAAGGGGACAAAAAAAGAGCTGTTTCTGTTCATGGAAATTTGTGGCATTATATCTACAATGTAGTGTGTAGTTTAAGATGTGGCACAAAGTCGTACTGTTAGGCTTGTCATAGTGGAAGATCTTATACACATTCAGTCGCAATAAAAATGCCAAGAGCAACCTATTTCTTGGTGAGCAAAATCACACCCAAGCCAGACGAGCAGGTGTTGTGCCTGACTGCAGTGAACGTGAGGAAAACTCTGCGCAGAGTCAACCCACGGAAAGCTGCAGGACAACATCCCTGGCAGAGTGCTCAGAGAGTGTGCAGACCAGTTGACAGATGTTTTCACAGACATCTTCAACGTCTCCCTGCGCAGCTCCACTGTCCCAACGTGCCTCAAGACTACCACCATTGTCCCCGTGCCGAAGAAGTCCACTGTGTCCTGCCTCAATGACTACCGTCCCGTAGCTCTCACGCCCATCATCATGAAGTGCTTCGAGAGGCTAGTCATGAGGAACATCAAGACCCAACTGCCCTCTTCATCGGACCCCCTGCAATTCGCATATCCTCCCAACCGCTCCACAGACGATGCCATCACCACCACCCTTCATCTCTCCCTTACCCACCTGGAGAAGAAGGACACCTACGTCAGAATGCTGTTCATAGACTTCAGTTCAGCATTCAACACCATCATCCCACAGAATCTCACCAGGAAGTTAAGCCTGCTGGGCCTCAACACCCCCCTATGTAACTGGATCCTGGACTTCCTGAAAGGGTGGCCCCAGTTAGTCCGGTTCGGGGACAGCAGCTCCAGCACCATCACCATGAACACTGGGGCACCCCAGGGCAGTGTACTGAGTCCTCTGTTGTTCACCCTGCTGACTCATGACTGTGTTGCGAAACACAGTTCTAACAGCATCATAAAGTTCGCCGATGATACAACTGTGCTGGGTCTCATCAGCAAAGGCGACGAGTCAGCATACAGGGAGGAGGTACAACAGCTGACAGACTGGTGTACAGTCAACAACCTTCACTGGAATGTAGAGAAGACCAAGGAAATGGTTGTTGACTTCAGGAAATCAAGACCAGACCACTCTCCGCTTAACATCAACGGCTCCTCTGTGGAGATCGTTAAGAGCACCAAGTTCCTTGGTGTCCACCTAGCGGAGAACCTCACCTGGTCCCTGAACACCAGCTCTACAGCCAAGAAAGCCCAGCAGCGTCTCTACTGTCTCCGGAAGCTGAGAAAGGCCTGTCTCCCTCCACCCATCCTCACCCTCTTCTATAGGGGAACCATAGAGAGCATCCTAAGCAGCTGCATCACTGCCTGGTTTGGGACCTGCACAGCCTCTGACCGCAAGTCCCTCCAACGCATTGTGAGGACAGCTGAGAGTCTCTCTCCCCTCCGTCTTGGACATTTACTCCACCCGCTGCATCCGCAAAGCAACCAGCATTGTGGATGACCCCACCCAACCTTCACACAGACTGTTCTCCCTCCTGCCATCAGGAAGAAGGTACCGCAGCATCCGGTCCAACACGACCAGACTCTGCAACAGCTTCTTCCCCCAAGCCATCAGACTTCTCAACACAACTCAACGTCTGAACTGATATCTTCTGGTACATGTACACTCTCTCTCTCTCTCTCTCTCTCTCTCCATATCTCTCTCGCTCTCTCTCTCTCTCTCCAACCATTTACCCCAGAAAAAAAGGGGAAGCATTTTTGCACAAAGCATTGCACTAATAACTTTACTACCTCACTGGACTCTATTTATTACACATTGCACAATTTGCACACTACTAACAATTATTTATTATTCTCTGTCTGTACTGTGTTGTGTTGTCTGTCCGCATTTGTTTGTTTGTGTTGCACTTGTGTCTTGTATGCACTGTCTATGTTGCACCATGGTCCTGGAGGAACGTTGTTTCGTTTCACTGTGTACTCTGTATGTAGTTGAAATGACAATAAAACCCACTTGACTTGACTTGACTAGTACTAGTAACACATTCACCCAGGAGGAGGAAAAAAGAACACATGTACTGATACACTATCCCTGTAAGGCACCCAAGAGGGCCATACTAAAGTGCTGCAGCTAATGGAGTTGTAATGCACATTGTTCCAAAACCTCGTTTACACCACTTTAACAGAAACACAGTTCTTTTGCTAGTGTAAAAGCCTTCAAATGGCGACTGAATGGACAAAAGCATCTGCAGTGCCTATGAATAAACTATGATTTGCTGAGATGATAGAAATCTAATCTAAGCTAAACAAAAAGTTTAAACTTGCTTATAAATCACGTATGCAAGCTGTATACCATAATGACTTATTAGCGTCCAACCAATACATGGTTTTATCAATTAACTGCTATATTGATTACCTGATGTTTGAAAGAAATGCCACTAAAAAAGCTCTGATGATATCTTTTTCATGTTTCTGTAAGAAAGTCGTATTATGGAATGGAATGCTTGTTTGAATGTGACGTCAAAAGGAGAATGTTCATGTCAATTGCCTGTTTACTTGGTTAACTTATGAAAGGTACCTTACAAAGCCTTGTATTTAAAAAAAATGGACAGCTGTGAACTGAGTGACAAGTGACAATTCACAGTTGACCTTTAAACAATTGAAATAAAATTATACTTTATCAGACTGTATAAGACGGTATAATTTTAACTCCTTAAAGTCAACTGTTTTAATATTGTTCTGACCAAGTTATTTTAAATATCCTTGTGCAACGAACTTATACATACACCCACTGGCTACTTCACTAGGCACACCTCCTTGTATCTACACTCATTACCAATTTTATTAGCTCCACCTACTATATAGGTGCACTTTCTAAAATTACAAATTACAATTACAGATTGTTTTCTTTGTAAAATTTTGTTACCCTGTTCTTCACGTGGGTCTTTTTCAGCACTGCAGTGACACTGGCGTGGTGGTGGACTGTTAGTAAGTGTTGTGCTGGCACGAATGGATCAGACACAGCAGTGCTGCTGGAGTTTTTAAACACTCTGTCCACTGTCAATTCTACTGGACACTCCTACCACGCTGCTTCCAATGTAGATTTAAAATCAGAATCGATAGCTCATCTGTTGCTGCAACATTTGTGTTGCTCATCCTTTAATCTTTTATCAGTGGTCACAGGACCCTGTTATCCGGATGATGCTGGCTTATGGACTATTTTCAGTCCTGCAGCGACACTGAGGAGTTTAAAAAATTCAGCAGCACTGCTGTGTCCGGTACAACGTCAGCGTACCTAATAAAGTGGCCAGTAGGTTGTCTATATAATCAAAGTTAAAAGTAAACTGTGCTAACTTTGTAAAAGAGGAAATATTACTTTCAGGGTGTTGCTTGATCATCATGAAATGTATCAACCTTTGGACTTCAATTTCCGACCAGAGCATCAGAAATCATCCTGTGTTAGGTACTAAGGGTGGGATAACAAACATGCTATCTAAAGGGAAAAATCCAGTCAATGAAAATTTTATCCCAAAGAGCTTGAGCCAGTAAGAGTGGGGAGAGTAAAGGGTAGCAACCACTTTTGATAAGAGGCCAGCAGATTAAGTAAAAAAGTGGATGTTGACTGGTCATGAGAAAACCCAGGTATGAACAATGAGGACTGTACTCTGACAGGTCTGTGTAATAAGCAAAGTGTTTCCTGTGACTGTCAGCATATAAAAGGTACATTCATGCTTCATTCAAAATATGCATATCATATGGGGGACTAAAGGAGTGAAAAAACTGATGAATTACAATCAACCAACTGAAGTTTCTTTTATTTTCAATCACTGTAACTATTGACTACTCTTAAATTATTTAGTTAAAGTTAATTAAACATACTTTTTAATTAAATTAAATGTAACAACAATATGTTTTGTCAAAAAATGTTTTAATGTGTGGTATTAATAAGCTCCAATGGTAGTGCAGATTTTCCAAAGCCTAAGCATTTTTCATACAGCAAAGTGTCCTGCTGGTGAATTGTAAATCATGACAACTTAATACTTAGCTTGCCATTGGCAATTTTAGAGTGCCCTATTTATTTGCTTATTTATTTTACTTTGTAGGTTGGTCACAGTGTGAATCATTATTATCATTAAAGAAAAAGAAAGAAAATACAAGGAAATACTGTACTAGTTATTTTTTAGACATTGAAATGACCTACAGGACATTTGTGAAGCTCAAGCAGTAATTGCTACCTCAGAATAAATTAAAGTTTATTATCGCCATCGTTTGTGATGGAGTCAAGAATCAGGCTGAGGCATATTCGGTCCACTAGTATATAAACGTCTTATAAAACTCAAAATATACCAAAGCACTCAATATCACTAATTTGGCTAAGCATCTGACTGACTTAATTCCATATATCATGCCACTATAACTATTTTTTTTTCATGCCATTCGCCCAGTAAAATTCTAGACAAGTGCTGTTATGTTTTTTTACCTGCCGTTAAGTTGGATACGGTCAGCCAGTTTGGAGAGCTGATCTGGTAACCGTCGTTGTTTAATGACACCTTCTGGACTTATGGACACCTCACACAATGAATAGGTCTCTGGAGCAGCAATGAGGCCAAACTCGTTGACCACATGTGAGACCACATCCTTTGCTGTGGTGTCTTTGCTGATTATTATGTAGCAACTCTGCTGGTCAGCTTTAAAAACACGAATCACTTGGTCTGGAATGTCTGTTGGTGGAAAAAAAGAACATGGCAAATAGTCAAACAAAATGAGCTGACATAATACTATCTATAAAACAAATAACAAAAAATGTTTTGCTATGTACCATACTGACAAAGCATGCAGTTATTAAAGGGGTAATTGGGGTGGCAAGCTTCCACTACCCATTCTCTACTACTACAAAAGAAAAATTTGAAACAACTAAAATGAAAACCAGGAAGGTCTCATGCACGCATGAGCGTCACACCAAGAAACAACCTGTTATTTGAGCAGAACCAAAGCTAACATTATTTCTCACATGCACGCACAGCAGGCAGCTTTAATAAATGCCTAAGCAGACCCTTTAAAGCTCTTATGTGAGCACTGCCAGGCAGTGTGCTAACAATGCTGTGGGGAGACAGTCCAATGAGACACCAATGAGAAATTACATGATGGATGCATAATATGCGTGCTAATGTGCTGCTTCCCTACAACCTGCAAGGCAATCAGATGTGGTCAATGTGGCACGCAGTGGAGCTGTTCAAAAGATCAATGGGCACTCTTGCCAAGGATGTGGAAGGCCACTAGAGCCACATCACTGCTAAAATGAGCAGGGGCTAAGGCCATTGAGCCAGTGACTTGAGTCAAATAGGCTTCAATTAAAAACACTGGAGGGGAAAAAACTGTCCTAATGCTGTGTTTTAACCTGAATGCTTTGCTCTTGATGCATTGTTGCATTGATCAAGTCTTGTGCTGATTATTTAAAATCGTGTCAATGTTTGTGACTATTACAGTATACAAAACAGTATCCAAATTTTTATTTATCAGCATTAGAATTTCAGTAGGAATTTGTGTATATTTAAAAATTTCTTAAATGAATAGATCAAATCCACCTAATAGTCATCTGAGCAAAAGCTTCAATGGAAGAGACTGATTTTGTCCAAAGGCCTTAACACGCTTAGCGTGCTTTATTTTGAATAGTGACCTAGAAACCCTGAATTCTTTTTGTTTATTTCACTTCTCTTTTCTGAATATTCACAAGAAACATTAAATTATCACATTGCTTACTTGTAGGCTTAAATAATAAAAAAAACACAATAATACAAACAAATCAAATACAAATACAATCAAATATACAATCAAGCCGTAGCTAAAAATGAATGAATGCGACAAATTCATGTATGTCCACTTAACAAATCTCTATTCTCCATTCTTGTGGCAGCCCAGTATTAGTTCAGGTATCATCTAACAACAGTTTGGCTAGTTACAATACAATCTACAAAGTACTATATAATATGAAATGTTTGTTGGGTGAGGGGGTGGGGTTAGGAAAACTTTTTGGCATGCCAAATTAAACTTTGCCCCATTTGGGCAGCCCTGATATGAATTCCAAAAGGTTATTTGGTGGTATTGCTGATTACGGTTATAATCGAACACTACTAGGGAAGATTAACACTGAGAAAACTGAACTGGAGAAAACTGAACAAGTGCTTTTTTAAATGGCAAGACAATATCCACATCATGTAGATAACTAAGCAGAGAATGCTAGATACACAGTTGGGGCACTAATTTTCCCAGGCAGGAACTAAAAAAAGCTATGAAAATGGACAACACTTACTAAGCGTTGTTGTAGATATAGCTTTAACAGAAACCAAAATAGGAGAGGGCTGCAGCATGCTTAAATAAACAACAAACAAGCCAAACAGGAATTGAAGTTAACCCTTAGATGCTGGTAAAAACAAAAACATGTCATTTGATAGTAAATATTTCCTATTATGAACAATCTGAGAAAAACTTCCAACCAATACCACTTTTATCTGTAAGCAGACAAAGAGATATTACTTTGATTTGATTTAGATCTTTAGCTACATTGTTGTGCAATTATGCAGAAAAAACATTCCTGTTTTTGCACTTGTGCATTTATTTTACACTGAAAAACAAGGCATACTCAAATGATGGAGGTACACTAAATATTAATATTAAATATATTAATTAATTACATACATAACGTAATTGGTTTTTGGATTACATAATTATATAATGTAAATCTCTGGACGTCTAAGGGTTAACAAAAAGAGCTTACAGTCAAAAAAGAGCTTGTACTCACAATAAAACCCAGCCGCTGGAAGAGCAGAAAAAGAGGAAAGGCGAAGAGAAGAAAGGAAAAAAAAGGCTGTAAACAGAACAGAGAAGCAGGCTTGGCCTTGTGCTTCAGCTTACTGTCTTTCTCAGTCTGCAAAACTTGTCACACCTCAAACACACATCTGTTTACAATGTAGTGCATGTGGCTAGCCACACAAAGAGCTTTTAATCTCAGCCTTTTGCACAGAGTGTTGGTATAGAACCAGCCCCCTAGTCTACCTCTCTAAAGAATAATCCTTAAGAGTTAGTACAGTAAAATTGCTAATGCTGCTAAATGACAATGAATGCAAATAAACACTAATTGCCACTATGGACATAACATCATCATGCTATCATATGGCCATATGCATGCATTTACAGTTCTCATTTGGTCAAGTCAAGCATTTACAAAATTAGCATTACTGAAATTACTTTGGTGTCCACTGGCACATTTTCACAGTTACCCACGTGAACATGTTTGTCTACTCCACAAACTGGTTTCTAATTCTTTGTGTAAACTTTCTTTACTATTGATTAGAGGACAGCAGGAAAATAATCAATGTAAACGGCTTTTTTAACCTGCAAGACCAGACAACACTTTAATTTCTAGTACATTGTGCAGCACATTGTCTTTTACTTGTACTGTAAATTTGACCACAGTTATCCCTTTGTATTTTGTTCTTCTGTGCTGTTTCACTAAGTGGTACAGTCAATGAGCAACAGCCCTGCACAACCCAGCTCACTGTAGTCTGAGCCAAAATGTATATATCATACTAAGTGGTATCTCTATTTGCAGGCTAATGGCTGAAAAACAACAGGGTAACAACATGATTGCTGACAGTGTTGCTTACAGTGTTGCTTATCCATCCCCCACTGCATACTGGATTATCTTTAATGAATGATAACATATTTCAAATATGAGTGGAGCTCCAATTATAAATGAGACTTGTAAATGATGTGTAAAGTAAAATGATTCATTCCAGAGTACTAGTAGAGATAGGAGAGTAAGCAAAGGCCCAATCACAATATCTGTGTACTGTATACGTATCCACTGTTCAGATGGTAACTGTAAATGTGTAGCTGTGAAGCGTGCTTTGCATGTCTTTGCTTCTTTTAAAGACATATTTATTAAAATAAGTAAAATCTAAAATGGGTAGGCAGATGTCCAGAACTAAAGCTGGTGACCATTGCTTTACACAATGTTGCTATATGAAACTAATGAAACTAAGGAGTGGTGAGGACGGCAGAAACATTAAATGCAACAAATGACAAGCCTTACAGGGCATCTATCAGTCCTGCTACCTGAGAAAAATCCAGAAATCAGAACAACCCGGCTACCGAACAATTTCTACCCACAGACTGTCAGGCTTCTGAACAAACTACTTTTTCTACTTTATTTTATTTTGTTTGTTTATTGTTGTGATGTTTGCACTATTTTACTACATATATATGATACTCTGCTGTAGAGTAATTATCTGAGCATTTCAATGCATGTATGTCTTGAAACTTGAAACTTAATGATGGTCCCCTTAAGCTTGAACACATTGTTTATATTAAAAGATTTTCTTAAGAAATACTGATCTTTACTGGGAATTTAAAAGGTTTTATGCAGAATTAGAAAGTTTGGTTTCCAACCAAACAGCAAATGAAGCAGAAAAGCTAATAAAAGATGACAGATCTGATGCAAAAGCAGAACAGTTTGTTGATGCAGCATTTTTTTAGTGTTTGAATCCCCACAGTCATGCACTGTTCGTGTGGCCCTTGCAAAGACTTTTGGGCAACACAACTTTTGGGGGGTAAATATTGCATATGCCCTCCTTCCTATATTTGCAGTCAAGTGCACATGCAGAACACAACAAATGAGCCAAAAACTCCCCTGTGAATTCAATGTTTCAATAACTGCAGTTTCATATAGCCAGACTATAATATCTATAACAATCTATAACATATGGGTATAATTTTGTTTTATATGTATGCTCACTGGAAACAGCATGAAGGGAAACCTCTTGCATATAAAGGATTATTATAAAGGACAATTAATCAGTGGGATGCTCCAGGGTGCTCCCCACTTTCATTCTGATTTATCTTATTTGTCTTAAATGACACACATTATTTAGTTAGTGATCAAGAAAGTATCATAATACTTATGGAAAAGATACTATTGAAAACAATCCAGTGTGTCTACCATTACCTAACATTCATCAGCGGTGAACTAAGAAACTTTGGCTTCCCTCTTACTTACCGTAGAATAATTGGGTCACATACAAGTCCACAACGGTCATGGTAAAATGTACAAGAATGTAAAATTGAAGCTTTGCGAGCTACTATGTTTTCACGGCATAAAGCAAGATCCTGCTTTTATTATTGGATATACTGTCAAATAGAACTATCAGATCATTGGAAATATGACCTTGTTCCAGTATGATGCAAGGAATTAAAAAGGGGAAGTCTTACTTCCCTGAAACAAGGCTGAACTGAAAGAGACTGGCCTTACCTGTAGGGTTGGAGAAGTCAAGCACACTCGTGGCTGGCTGCAGCAAATCGGGGCTACTGGACGACAGGCTGCCGGGTATAGGCATGATTGCCACGCTGTGCCTGCACTGCTTAGTGCCCACGATGCTGTCATCCTGAGACTGTCCCACACCTCCATCACTGAGAACACAGTGAGAGAGACAGAGAGAGCAAGAGAGAAGGTTAAAGTACAAGACAGGTTAAGATAAGCTAAAATCATGTAGCATGCATTTGATACAAATTAATGTAGTTTGGGTTGGCAGCATTTTCACAATGCATTCACAGAGCATGCTGACTTGTGAATAGTCAACAAGACCTAAATCATGCGTCAAAAAAGACGCATGGCAGGCACCGGCTGAGTTTTACACGCACACAGACCTATGCACAATCACACAAATTACATATTGTCATTTACACAGAAATCAAGCAGTCAAAATGACAAGCCTGACAAGTGACAACCATGCACAGATCTTCATAGAAAAAAGCTGTCCGAGAGCTTGTCCTTCTTTAGCACAAAACAGAACTTTTAAAAAAACTGTCTTACGAGATTAAAATATGTATCCAAAATAGCCAGTAGCACCATGTATCTTTTGTAAATCACGATACTGACCTTTGTGATACTGACTCCACAGAATGCTGCAATGTGCAATCAATCACTATGTTTCTTCACTGTGGTTTTGACCAATCATAGTTTAACATGAGTGTGGATGATCTGATCAATCAAGTAATCCATATAATGCAAACTCATGTTAAATTTCAAAGGTGGCTAATCTTCAACCATATTATATTATTTGTCCAGCAATGCAAAATGTACTGCAATCATAATACATTACAACATAATGACAGTATAACCATTATGGTAGCAATTCATCCATAATCCACAGCTCTACTAACACTGGAGCATGTAGGGCTACACTGCTGATCTGGCTTGATCTCCAATTATTTAATGCTTTAATAATTTAATATAGTATGACAATAGATAGACAACAGTAAACTGGATATTCCCTTTTTTATTTATTTATTTATTTATTTTTACTTAATGGAACAGAAATGGAAAATTCTGCCGCCATCATCAGAAAAGGCAGTGGTCAGTGGAACAATTTTCTGTGGTTATTTTTTTTCCCTAACCTCTGCAGTCAATTGCACTGGTGGAATAAAGCTAAATTTTTTTTCAGAATGCCATACACTGAATGTTCAGAGTTGAGGAAAGTCAGTTTAAGTACAAGAAAAACAAGCTTCAAAACCATTAGAAACATCAGTGTGTTTTTTAGGAAAATACAACAGCTATCATTATCAGTCACACATGGCCAAGAACATCATTACTTTTTCAGTAAAGGTATCACTTTTGGTAATGTTTACATGACTGCATGCATCACACATGATGCACTGCTGCTGATAATGCCACTTCTTTTATGAGGCATCAAACAATGATTCTTTTTCATTACCAACATATGAACGCAGCATAACTGCTCGGTGGCATTTAAAAGTTGGCATTAAAAAGGTGGAAGGTAACAGCACACAGATTCATTTCATGATCCAAATAAGAAACAGAGCAATAAGAAATTCATGCGATTGTATAATGGATAGCTGTACTCTCCCCACTGACTGATTTGGCTTTGACTGGGTGTGCTGACAGTATTAGTAGGTCAGTGTGATTGACAATAAACACAGAGGCAATAGAGCATAGCCTTCAGAGAAAGCCAATGGTCTATTTCTTTCAATAAAACTAAGTCCAGTTCATGACTATTAGGGGCTTTAGACTGGGCACTACAAAGCTTACTGAAATAAACACTAAATGCACAATTAACATAGAACTTAATACATGCAGTGATTCAGGAGTAACTTGGAGACCTGAATACCTATATTCATAAGACAAATTTAGTTTTCTACACAGTATACACACATAAGGCCATTGACATCCAATTAATTCTGCATTAATACACCAACGACAATAATCATTGTCTTACTGTTAACTATAGCTGGTAGGATTGCAGTTTATTGGGATAATTGTGGTATATTATGCCTTTATTTAGCATTCCAGATTTTGCTAGATGCACTGTTCAAAAACAACAGACAGAAAGAGAGAATGAAAGAAAGGGAGAGAAAGAGAGCTGCAAGAGAGTATCTCTTACCCAAACAGTCCCCTGCACAGGTGAAGCAATTGTAAAGACAGGAGACAAGTGACAGTGAGCAAAAATGCAAGCATAAAGCAAAGCGCTGAGCACTTTAAACACAGCTGACAACACAAACATACAGAAACACAGTGACTAGTCCTGGCACACCTGGAATGTACACAGCACAACAATTACAGCACAGCTTATCAGCTGTATCAATGCCTTGTATGGACAGGACAGCTTCATCACAAAGATTAGCTTTGTTATTGGAAATGGAGCATGACGGGATGTGGGCGAGGCGTGCATGTTTCTGGTTTGTAATGGTCTAGATAAGAATATTAGAACTTCTACAAAAAAAATCAAATAATAATGTAGCTGATGCAGTCATTCAAGTCATGTTAGCTAACAACTGATAGAAGTTCTAGACAAATGAACAAAATATAGCTGGAAATAGTAATAGAGATTAATTTATGTATAATTACATAATGGTTTGATGTGAAAAGCACCATTTTAAAGAAACCTACCAAAATTGTGCACAGTGGTGGTGACGGAAACCAGACAGCAGAATGTAAGGCTGTTAAAAGGTCCTTCACTAATGGTCATGAAAACGCTGCTTTTGCACCACTAATATCTAAGATGACGTCTTTAGAGTTTTTATATGTCTTGTTGGCTTATATGCCAACTTAGAAGATGTACTTTTAGTTAAACCTCATGAGCCAACACGACATGAAAACTCAAAAGATATCATTTTAGATATCAGTGGTGTAGAGCATCTAGCAAAGATGCTTTACACTTCAATGGTTGAGTGCAACTTTCATTAGATTTCCTCATTAAGGCTCATGCTTCATAGAAACATCTACTTAAGATTACTGTTTAAAACCTGACACAATTTAAGGCAAACGTGAGAAGAATAACAGGACTGTCATTATTGCTTGTCATAAGGAGCTGTGTGTTACTTATAGGTATGAAGATAATGAGCATTTCTGGGCTGGTTTATAATAGTATTTTGACCACTATGTAAGGATTAGCATCATTTTATTAATTAGCTTTCATCAATGGCTGAACACAAAGCAACTGTCTTTTTCGTAACCCTTTGACTATAAATAAATGAATGGATGGACAGGCAGTGTAAATGAAAAGCAGATAGCCATCTGGCCGCTCCTAGTTAAACTACTGACAGCCTTCACAGCCAGAGATGCCAACATGGCCTTCTTTCATGAGCCATTTTCTGCTCATTGCTTTGTCATAACAGGCTGCTGATTAAGCCCGACAGACCCAAATCAGAGCTGTTTAGAAAGTCAGGATTCAGGTGATGTGAGAAGCACAGAGACCCAATGCCGGTTTCCATGGGGCTCAGGAACATTCAAGGAATGATGAATGCTATAAAGCTGAATGGGATATGAATGAAATCAAGAGAGTTGGAAGTTTACAGATGATAAGTGATAGTGAGGACCTTTTGGAAACTTCAACAACAATGCACATTAGAGCTGCAAAATATATTGTTGCTTAACTGTTACTGGCATTAAACACTGGTTTTGCAGACAGCTTGCTAGGTTTTGCAATGTGGTGAGATCAATACAGATGAATCTGACAAAAGAAAATAACTTTGGTCAATACAGCCGATACAGCCTAATCTCTAACCATGATGAATTATTGTTTCACCAATGTATTTTAATGTAATGTGTATTGCAATCAAAATATGGGGTCATATTCATAATTCATATACAACAACTTATATGACTGTTCAGCCGGGACATTCTTCTTTCATTAACTGCAGTTTTACTTGAAGTATGTGTCTGTGGGCTTTTAAGTAAATTGTAGGTGTAATACATATTTCTCCACATCTTACTCTCTCCTTACCTAAAGGGTTTGGGGGGCAGGATGCTAAACCGAGTCTTTTCTAACATTTTGCGGATCTTGTTCCGGCCACCCGACACTGTGTTGGCCTTCATCTTCTTGTGGCTCTTGCTATCAGAAGGAAACTCCAAATCTCCCGGCAGTTCGGCGATAGAGAAGCGGTTTCCCTTCTTCTCTTGGATTTTCGGGATATGGAGGCCGCCATTCTTTTTCTCATGTCTCATACGAGTCTGAAGTTCTTTGAAAACTGGAAAAGAAAATATTTGCAGTCTCGTTTAGTAGCAAGCAGCGGTAAGCTGTTTGTTATTTTATAATCATGAAAAACAAACATCTCCATATAAGTGCCCCTTCGCACTTAAATCATAACTTGATCATTACTTGTTGGAATAACATGAAAGAACTGCCAATAAAAAAAAAAAAAATCTAATGTGGACGTAAGTGAAACATCTACAACAGACACTCTATTTAGTATTATATTATGAATTAAAAATGTATTATATATATATAATTGCATAAGGGCATTAGGCTGGAATAGGCATATGGCAGTTCCCCAAAAAGGCTGACCTGGGGGCCGTACAGGGTTACATAGCATAAGCAAATGCCTTTTGGGCTGTGTTTCCTAAAGACTTCACAGTCTAACAATTATATTGATATTAAGTGACTCCACACTACCATACAATTATGAATGTTGTGCTAAAAGTTTTGGACAATCATCCATAATTCAAATTCAAGTTTACTTTTGCAGATTAGTCTAGTGCTTCTACTGAACATACCAAAGATGTTAGTCTTTACAGTGAGTGAGAGGTGGGTGTTGTTCTTCAGAATGTCCATGGCTTTGGAGTATGAGATGTTCTCAAAGTTCTGTCCATTAATCTCCATTATCTGGAAAAAAAAGAAAAGACATACAGTCAAGATTTCAAAGTAAAACAGTCTAAAATGTATTTTCAACTCTGTCACAAAACCTAGTTACAAATGATCACTAGAATACTTTTCCACTGCAACTCCTTTTTACTTCAGTCAGCCAGTGACAGATATTGTAAGAGTTACCGGCCGTGTTACCTGATCTCCACGCTTCAGGCCGGCCTCTGCAGCTTTGCTGCCCTGCTCCACAGTTGCAATGAAAATGCCGAAGCCTCTCTCGCTGCCACCCTGCAGACTGAAGTGAAGCGGTGACTCTCTGGAGGGCTTTTGCAGGGTGACCTGCCGCCACTTTGCTTTAGCAGCACAGGCAATGTTCAGTAACCGCAAATGGCCCTTCATTTTCTGAGAAGAAGCAAAAAATTTGTTATTGTGACCTGTATAGAAATGTTTGGGTTTTGTTGTGATTGACCAACAGATGTGTGCTGATATCATGTTCCATATTATGTCAACATATGTCTTCATCATAAAATTAAATGTGAATTAATGTGTGAATAAATTTATGCTGTACCCGAAAAAACGAGAAACATGCAAAAAACAAACCTGCAATTTCTACAGACGCTCAACATATCTGGTTCTAAAGCTAGTTTAGCTGTAAGCGAAATAGCTTTACATCACATTAGAATGAAAGTAAGTCTTACCGTTTCATCTAGCAATCTCTCAAAGTCCTCTAGAAACTGTGTCATAGAAGGATTTCCTTCAAAATCATTAAAATGATTATTCACCCATAACAACACGATCCGTGTAACCTGCAGAAAAAGACAAAGTGAACTTTAATTTCAACATAATCAAATTCTGTTTTTATATAATAAAATTGTTATTTTATTTAAATAAGGACCCCTCAATACATTTAATCAATCAAATGTAACGTAAATTATCTTTCACCTACAGCTACTTATCTTCTTCTCTGTTACACATACTCACCGTATCTCGAAGGCTGTCCACATTAAACCATTCCAGTAGCTTTTTTCCCACCTCCATGGGACTGGAGAGAAAGGTGCGGTAAGTAAGAAGAAAGTCCTCAATGTAGGTTGGGTCCACCACAGAGGGCTCCTCCACTAAGTGCATAATCAACCTCTCTGGAGTGCCCTGAGTCATATCAAACCAAACAAAGAAGGTTTCAGAATATGTGACACAGTAAAATATTGGCATGCATTGTTTTCCTTCATATAAATACACTGTCTTATCAAAAGAAGAACTAACTGTTATGTTGTGTAGACTAGAATATTATATTTACTACAAAACAAAATAATAGGTTGGACTTTGCTACACCGATAACTTCACTAGACCTCCCAGCACTGGCTTTTATTTATATGATGCACTATAGACACATGATGCACAACTTGACACAAAGTACACAAAAAGGCTACATGATGTGGTAAAATTTAATTACATTTTGGACCCAGATCACTGTGTCCAAAAACTGAAGAGATACATTCAAAATGTGATTGAAATAACAAAGAAAGACTGCACGCTAGCAGAAAGCTGGAGGGGAATTTCAGTCTTTGTAAAACTGAGAAGTCCAACGAGTTGAAAAAAGATACAAGCAGTTTTATTACTAGTGTTAGGCCTAGTATGACAGATTGCATCTGCCAACACAGTGCTAGACTGAGATGGTTATATTTTAATTTTGTAATGTTTAAATTATGATAATAATGTTATTTTTATTTTTGGGCAGAAATCATTTATAATGCTTCAAAGCAACATGTAAAGGAATGTTTCTCTCTATTCATTTACAGCACTAGAAAAGCTACTCTAAGAGCAAATGCAACATGACAATAGAAAATGTTTGTAGAACAAAATGGTAACCTGTCATACATGAATGTCACTGAAACTAGAGGATCCGAAACTACAGACAAGAACTAGCTACACAAAGAGCCGCAGACTAGCAGAAAGAGAAAACCTCTAAAGACAGCAGGGAATGTGAATGCAATGTAAAGTAGCATTTAATTCAAAGCAAAGACAAATTTACTTTTGCTGTTGTTTTTGGTAACACTAAAAAAAATGCTTGGCTAAGAAGCTCCAAAATTATTAACAAGCAGTTAAAACAAAAAGGGCAACAGTGACCGGTTCTGTTTTAGACTGAATGTTTGATGTACTTAAAAGGTGTAATACTGACTGCTGGTGAAGACAACATAAGAGGCTTAACAGTATAGACAAATGTGGACTCACTATTTGGCCATGAACAGTTGACTGTTGTGCTTTTTAGTGGTGTTATAACTGCCTACTAAGTAAAAGCTGTTTGACGCGTCATGCAATTAACATGAAATAATAAAACGAATTCTAATAAATACATTCTTCTACAAGGCTAGTTATATTGTAAATTGGTACTGTTTTTAACTTTATTTAAAACACAGTTAGCCAAAATATGTTTGGTGTCTGAAGGCTAATGTAGCTAACAAATAGTAAAAGCAAGGTAAACATGTACAAACAAGTAAAGTTAAAAACAGAAGTAGCAGACATCCTGAAGCCTGAACTATTTCGGTATGTCCATTTTTTTGAGAAACAGGATGTCATACAACATAAGAAGCAATACAATATGTCTATTTTCGGCTGTGATGATTTAGGGATGCTTTGAGAAAATAAGTTAAAAGCCTCCACAGGGAACACATGAAAACATTTTCTGCAAATTTTCTTCACACATTCTATAAAGAAAGAAATAAGTATATAGGAAAAAAGTAAAAAAAGTTGTAATATAATTTTTCTCCCAACATGTTAAACTCAGAAAATAAATAGTAACTGTGTAGTAAACCCCTTTTCTTTTTTGATTTAGAAAATATGTAATTTGACTCAAGTTTGGCCTCTGAGTGCTTTGACTTCTTTTTAAGCTTCCATAACTTGTATAGAACCATGGTATAGAACCATGCTTCAGACACTAAAGGTGGGGTTGAAGTTAAATTGTGTAAATTTTTGTATTCGTCATTTTACTTAAAAGAACGACCTCACCTTGATGACGATGTGGCCCTTGCGGGTGCCACTGCGGTCCAGTTCACGGTGTTCCTTCACCATGACAATCTCGCCCTCCTCCTCCACCTTGTGTGTGTTTTTCTCCACATGGTTGAGGATGCGCCAATAGTCCTCTTGGGCAATGCACACAAACTGGTCCACAACAACATGAGGCAGACGTGTGAACTTATAGTACAGCAGAACATTGCACTGCACAACACACGGACACTCAAACAGCAACACAGCGGAGTCATGGTGGCACGGCATTGAGAGGCTTCACATAAAGTCCCAGCCTTGTTGGCCAAAGACTGACTCTGATGCAATGTGGATCAGAAGGATGTCATTAGAGGAAGTGAAGACTTTGTTATACGGAATCAGTGGACTCACAAAAGCCAAGTGACTGTAAAATTGATTTCCTATGACCATATTAGGAAACACTGATATTTTTATTTATGACATGAGCCACTGAGGATGTTTTTAAATGTTACACTATAACTTCAATAAATAATTTGATGCATATAGTTGTATGGAGAAGTTTGGTGACCTCTTGAAAAACTTTGTTTTTTTGATTGAGTAAAAAGAAAATAACACATCCTCTACACAGAACACACCTCTGCACTTTTGAATGCACAATTACTGTTTATTTGCTGAATTTAACATATTGGAAAAGAAAATGTAGTCTGTGAAAAAGTTCTGACAGATTTTTTTTAGATTTCAGTGTTTTCCAATATGTTAAACGCCGCAAATATATTAGATAGATATGCATTTGACTGGGGGTGTTCAAGACTGTATGATGCTTGTTCCGTATGCGGTTTATTTATATACAAAACAAAAGTTAATCTTTGAGATTTTACACATAACACATATCACACATTTGAGATGCAGGGGATGACAGGCACGATTTCACCCAAACAATGTAGTTTATAGTACACTAACTGGACTGAAATAATGCAACTGCCACCACCACTTCTTCGCTGAAAGACATTTTTTTCAGTAAATGAATGAGCGCTGAGGTAAAGAAAGCCTTACCTGGCAGTCATCACCTTTGGTGCGCACTTCGCCATTCATGTACTGCTTGTCCAGGGAGGCCGAGATGCCGAAACTGTTCCCCATGCAGAGGATTTCAGTTCGACCGTCTCCATGACTCATCTCTACGGCACCATTCAAAATCACGTACCACTGGTCCAACTGAAAACAATACAACTCTTATTACTGCTAATAAAACGTCAGACAGAGCGATAGCAGAGAATGTACTCTTTGATAAAATTGCAACCTGACAGTTAAACAGCTCACAATGAACAACAATGAGCAACAATAGTTCCCTCAAATTTCAGGTCATTATTATTATTATTATTATTATTATTATTATTATTATTATTATTATTATTATGCATAGTAAAATAACATTTATTTTTTGTTCTCTTTGTCTAATTATTTAAGTTACTGTTTGTCAATTAATTTGCTCCCTTTGCAGCAATTATATAAATGAATTAAATTAAGTAATAAGGGGATGAATGAATGAATGAATGAATGAATTAATGAATTAATTAAATAATCACTTAATCTATGGCATAGTGATTGCCCTTCAAGTCTTTTTATAGTTTTTTAACCTCGTTGTTTTTTTTGTTCATGCTTTAGTTGTCATGGTCTGCCCTGTTCCCCTGCCTGTCTGTCTTTGTTTACGTTCCCCAGTCCGTAGCCATGTCTATCTGTTTTGGTCATGTGCTCCTTGCGTCTCTGCCCTTCACCTGCGCCTAATTTGTGTCTTAAGTGTCTCAGGTGTTCCTTGTTATCCCTATATTCTTAAACCTTGTGTTTTGCTCCTGTTGTGGTCTGATATTGTCAATATGTGGATGTTGTGTTGTTGTCTTTGTTCTGTTCCTGTGTAAAGTATGGACTATACCCATGTTCGTATCCGTCTCTCCTGGCCTATGCCTGCTCATACAACACCACATTAGTAGTTCTGTATCTTTCTTTTTCATTTCTTTCTTTTTCCTTTTAGTTTCTTATTAATTTTTTATTTCTTGCTTCTTTCCATTCCTTCTTTTATATTCTTAAATTACCTTTTTCCTCTGTCTTTCCTTCCCACCCTCTTCCTTTCATCCTTCCTTTGCCATTGTCATGTGTTAATCTATTTAGTATGTTATTTGTAACAATTCAAAAGTTTGGCATACGTTGTTATGCTAATAACTCACATAAGGTAGGTGCTGCTCGTATAAACTAGACACTAAGAGTATATTCAACACTTTAAAAGGTTTAATATTTCATGTTGTAAATGATAGTGTTCATGTACAGTAAGCTCACTACCACAAGATCTGATCACCACATTTTAAATATACTCTGGAGGCACTCCAGAAGTTTTATTATAACTTCTATTTCAATTGACACATGCTGACAGAGACTTGCTGCTGTTCTCATGACATTTCTCGTCATTTGTCAGAGAAATATATATTTATTCTAGCAAACTTTAGCTAAAGCAGTTAGCCTTGCAAGGCTGTGCCATTTCTTGGCAATGTACTAACGTTCTGGCACATGTTTTATATTACTAAAGTATAATATTGTTAACTGCCATATTTTAGAGTCATGTTAAAACATAGAACTGGCATTTCCCTGAACTGTTAGCCAATTTTCTTTCTGTGAAGTAATGTAACAAATACTGGAATAGTGATTCCAGTAGTCAAATACTGCACATTTATAGACAATAGTGGGCTCGTGCATTTGGCCACTGTGTGTAAGTACATGAAAGAAAAAAAAATCTCAAACCCTTCCCTTTCTCTTTCTTCACAGTTAAGCTTTCTTTATACTGACACTTGTCAGTGCAGAACCTAGATTTTCTCTGCTGACCTTCACACACACATACACACACAATATGTGTGGCATGATAATGTGTCTATCACATGTCTGGAGTGATGAAGTAAAACCCTATAACTGTCCATTAAACAGCAGGCAAGCCTGCACCTCGGGGCTCTCTGTTTGATAGAAATCCCATGTTTTTTTCGGTTAAGAAATTAGTGCGGCAGACTCAGGCTCATCTATTACGTTGTGGGACACAGGCTTGACTAGGCAACCTCTGACTGTTTTCCTTTTGCTCAGGCATGTAACTTAATTAATTAGCCTCCTTTAGGATTGACTGCACAGTGCTACGGCTCTGAAAGGCTCCGCTGAGCATGACAAAGCCAGACAGCTTTATTTACGAGCAACAGCAAACACAGCAACTGTGCATCACATCACACAGAAAAAAGGACACAACAATAACTAAACTGTGGCCCCGACCTGCTTGGTGGCACAAAGTCATGTGTAACATGATTTGTAAACAGCAATATTACTGTATTAACCCAAACTACAAAAATATGGCTGGTGGATTTGTAAAGACAGATTAATTGATCAAACTGTAAGTGCCTATACAACATTGTCCTCTTTTTTTATATTACTAAAATATTACAGTGCAGTAGGCATTTATTATAGTGCATTGGGCATATGTTAGGAATGTTAATAAAATACATTTCTATACCGCTGAATAAGGATTTATATTTACTTTTTTAATTTAATTCAATTAAAAGCTTTTCCATTTTTTTTAAGCTTTAGTCCACTACAAAAAGATTCCACTTTATTGTTGTTGTATTTGTAGTCATTTTTTTATTATTTCATCCTCGTGACTTTTGTGATTCTTGGCTTTCACAAACATAAACACAAAGTTTAGGTAGATAAGCTAATTGAAAGTGGTTTGATGTGAAATACTTAATTCTAGAGAATGTTTCACAGAGGTGGACATGGAAAGCAGATGTACAGGGAATTGAAAGCCTCTATAAGCGACCACACTGAGAGTTATTACATTAAGCATTTACCAATATGCTTCCTGACATGATGCTGTATCCCAGGTGTTTGCTGAAGTGTTGCAAGTCTGTTGCTATGGTATTCCAAATGGTTGCTAGGAAGTTGCTACTACAATGTTACAATGTTATACTAATGATATTAATGATGGAGATACTAATAGACTTCTATTATTGCAATTACAGCTGGCTGCACATACGTTTGCTCCCTGAAGTAGACTGTGTGCTTTTTTGTGAAAGTTGGAATAGGAGTCTAGGTGATATGAAATAGAGGAAAGATTTCACATAATACAAGCCTTTATATGTCTTTACCTCCTGCTTGTCCTGCAAGATGACTGTGCCAGCCTGCTCCACCACCTCAAACACCATAACTGTGCACAGCTCTCTCCTCACCAACATGGTCATGTTGGCAAAGGCAGGCAGCTGATGCATGAACTCTAGGAGCTGCTCTGTAACACAGAAGAAGAAGAAAAAAAAAGAAGAGAAAGAAAAAGGGTGAGAAAACAGGAACATAGTAGAGCCACTGTTATGCCAAAACACCTGCATGTACAGTGCCAGACAAAAGGTCAGACACAACCACTCATCAAAGGCTTTAGATCTTTCACAGTTGCCCCTTTTGGCCATAAAACAGTCAGATTTATTTTGCTTTTCAAACTAGAGCAGCTAATTCCATGCAAAATGACAACACTCTTCTCATCACTCTAATTAGGTAAAAAGGCTGACCGATGTCATCATCGTTGCGATCCGCCGGCTCTTTCTCTAGGCACTCCCGCACTAAATCTCTGCCCAGCAAAGGGTCTGAGGCACGCTCAATGTCCTCGTCCTCCTCTTCCTCATCCTCTGAGTCCACAGGGGCCTCAGGGAGGCCGGACAGGTCCACATCCCCCAATTCGCTCTCGGTGGCCTGTAATCGTGCAAAAATACCCACAACAAAACAAAAAAAAAAATCACACATTTGGTTTAATTAATACTTTTATTGCTTTAATGTGTGCTGAGGCGATATTACACATTTACCCGAGACATAGTCATTCAGCCACGACATGTTTGCTGTTTATTTTTTATTTATTTATTTATTTTTTTTAGCACTGGAGCAACTGGAGCAAGTCATCATCCAGTTCTTTTCTGTAAGTACTTCCCTAAAAACATCTTTTAACTTGCCTCGAGGCCCTCATTAATGTCATGCAGACTTATTTATGTGGTTCTCGACACAATATGACTTACTGTGAACTACAAAAATGAACAAAACTTTACTGCATAGCAGTCAGCCATCTCAAGGCAACAGGCACTATGCCTAACTTCCTTAACAGTGAGTCATGCTGTGTCCTAAATCATATCAACTTTAACTATGGTTGAGGTGGCTAACAGAAGTTTAGAGGGTGTAATTACAGAAAATATTTGTGTGACTACTGACTTGTTGTGTTTGTTTGAAGTCTCCAGCTCTGAATTACAGTAGCAAAAATATTGCAGTAGCATCTGGAGTAACTATGATTTAAAAAATAAAATGTGACTGACAGAGACTAAGGTTTTACAGAGGTACCCAAGTGTTCTGTTAACTGTTTCAGATTCTTGAAAATTTAAATCACTATTTAGACTTTTGTTAGGTTTGCATCCAGGAGGCCTGGGAAAAAAAGACTTATAAGCCTTAAAACTAATATAACTCTATAAACACATAAGCAAAATTCTAAATCTAAAATATTAGTAGGCCACCATTGTCTCACTCTGATGATGTCCTATGGTTTTAGAGGAGTTGGTACTATGAAAAAAAAAGACTATTAAAAAAGTTTTATTCTTGAGTATTGTCATACTCTAAGGCTGAATGATATCGTAGATTTATTAGATCTGGATGACATATTAGAGATCAACAATTTGAGGCGGCAACAAATATGGAAACACACTAGTAAAATGATTTTGTCTCTTTTGAATCATTAATGAATTATTTTGCTTGGTTTATACATCATGTAGTAGAGTAACAGTAGCACTGGCTTTTAAGTAAATTTAGGGTGGCCTTCATTACTCAAGCGCAGTAAAAGATTTCCAAATGTACCATGGTGAGCGGCTCAATTTCATCTAGAATCTAGGCTTTATACTAGATTGTCTTGATTATATTGATGGCAGATTTTTCAGTGCTGCAGCTATGTGATTGAAACAAGCTATTATTACAGTCACCTTCATCTGAACGTTTTGGTCTGCTAGTGCTCCAGATTACCATTATCGTGTACTATACGATTATACTGTAAAGTCCATTTTTCCTTCACCGGGGAAGACATTATTTCTTGGAAAATATAATAAAGTCAGCAAACAATGTGTTGTGTGTTTCCCTGTACAGAAAATATAATTGAACAAGGACACCAGAATTTTTGCATTTGACTCTAACTTAATTAACATGCCAATCTATTATAATCAGCCTGATTGGACAGACAAATGTGTTCAGGCTTTTAATGTTCATGATGTTTGACATATTTTACACTTAGTGCAACGCTAAACACTGTACCCACTAAGAACCAACAAAGTCTTGTTCAGCAAAATAAATCAGTGCCAAGCAACCACCTTATTATGCTGAGACATCAAATGACGGTTTGCTCCTTCAACAGAACAATGAATGGGTCATCAGTCCGACACTAATAGGGCTTATGCCCAAAGAAAAATTTTGTTGTATTTCAAGACAAAATTGTAGATGTGGAACAGTAGATGCTATTAAGACTAAGCAATTTAAAGACATTTTAGTGCCTCAATGTACCAGGACATTAGGAACTGACCTTTAGTTCAAAAGGTGTATGACTCAGAAAGAGTAAAACAGAGAGCAAAATTAATATAAGAAAGACACAAAGCTGTACTGCAAATACTGTATTGAACTCTTACCAAAAGATATATATATATCTTTTGGTAAGAGTTTCAATTAATATATGCTATAATTAGCAGGTCTGTAGATATGTAGGATGTAGACTAGAACCTCATTTGCTCATCTACCATCAATCAACAACTTGCCTGCCTAACTTTCGGCCGTAAATATATTAAGAAACACTTGGAGAAGACAGCTTTGCCTGCCATTTATAAGCACGGCATCCAACAATTAAGTAAATGTCTTTATTGATTAGGACCTACCCTAAAGACCATAGGTAAGTTTTGTGAAAAGGTAAATGCATATTTGCGCAAACACAAGTAAGTACCTGGTAGATGTCAGACAGACTGCTACTCCCTGAATCACTGGCGATGCTGCATCCCGACTGGCTGGGCGGCATGTGCATCATCTGCTGATGGGGGTGGTCTGTCAAGTGCATCTTGCTGAGGTCCCCAGGAAGCTGTTGAGACAAGAAATGAGAAGAAATGGTATTAACAGGGTTTCATTACTATATGATATTTACTGCTGCACAAGTATCTGTTTTAACATTAGATATTAACACTTGTATGACCCTGGGCTCTTTATTTATTCATTGTGTTATTTAAAAAGAAGCCATAAACATGTAAGAACACGCCAGGTCCAAACATCTATATTTCTTGCCAGGTTGGAAAAGAAGGAGCATTTTATGCTTGACAAGTGACCTCCAAGGGCTGTGCCACTCCCTATGGGAGCCGTGAGAGTAAATCTGAGAAGCTGCAAGCCCTCACCGCTCAATCTTTATTACCCTAAATGTTCCTCTGTCTGTCATATCTCAAGGAGCGCTGATGCACAGCTATGATACTGGCCCCATCAAAATGACAGAGGGAGGAATCTGTGAGGAGAGTTAGTGCAACTTGTTCTCTGAACATGCAAACAGGGAGTGGTATTCTAGTTCTTTGAACATGTATGGGAGGTGCCGGAATGCCACAAATCAGGCACTAACATTAGTTGATCCACTTTGATTTATTTTATGCTCCTATATCCATATCCACAACCAGTGAGAGTTTTCAATGCAAACAAACCAGTTTACATTTCTGCAGGTGTGGAACTTTTTTACAGCAGAGAAATTAAAACCTGGTACACGAATCAGACTCAAGAACACAAATTGATCAGGACATCCCAAACAAAATACGTCCGAACAGTGTAATAGGTTGATTTATAACGGTATCAACAAATGATCACTGAAATAATGTTCACAAATGTTACTGTTTTATTCTGAGTAAAACAACAACAGTCTGCTACTGAAACATTCCATTAACATAATCACAAAAGCAAACACACATTAAGAGCCCATCTATAGTACAGAATAATGGAACCAGACAGTCATAAAACAAAGGTCTGGTCTATATAAGAGTCGCATCATCTGCACAACAAACATATAAAGACCACAAAGAGTTATGCATTCAGAGTCTAAAACTAAAAGGTAAAGTATGGAGTTGCAGCTCTTATCTGTCCAACAGAGGCTTTCCTTCAATGTGGCAACCTAAAGCCAGCCAACACCCCCAGAGACGTCATGTAATTCAGTTAAAGGACAGGTAACCCCCTTCACAACTTACAACTTTTGTCCCACACTACACCAAACCCACTTTTACTTAGCCCACTTACTCCCACTTTAACTAAGGGAATTTATTAGTAAAGAACAGCCAAATAGTCTCTGTAAGGAAGTCACCGATGTCTGACATTCTTCCTTGAACAATGTTGTGAAGCCAAAACAACAGAGCCAGTGAACAAAGTAACAAACAGCCCCTTATTTCATTATTCTCTGTATCTATCCATTTGTTTTGCTTTGCAAGCCTTCAGGAAATTCATATCTTGTTTGTAGTGATGGTATAATCTTTTTCTCATATTCCTTTACAAATGCTATTTTATTTGCAAGCACTTAGTTTACTGGTTTCTTTTATTTGTTTTAACTACTTAATAAATCTATTTTTTTTGTATTTGTTCAACTACTTATCCCCTCGCCACAACATTCACATTTTCTCCTCTCTGCTGAGCTGGTCCACCTGGCATCAAATTTGCCGTTCCATTGACTAAAGTTTTCTAATATAACTCTATAAAATAAGGTGGTAAATGTGCTGGTATAGCACTGAAAGTCTGTCACTGCAGCAGCTAAACAGTTTTTAACTGACACAAATTATGATGATAGAGAAGACTAGCTCAGCAGGTGGGTCACCGGTGACTGCAATGCAAAAGTTCTAGTATTAAGGCATGCTTATTAGGTGCAAATCATTTTATGTCTTGTGTTTTATATTTCAATCCCTAGATAAACTGGTTTGGCGACTTAAGAAGCCAGTGTATTTTTTTGCTGCCCAGACTATTACAAAATACAACTATGACAAAACATAGCATGTCAGCTTGTTATCTGTTATGTCTATCTGCACATGTGAGTATACTAGTTATAGAGGTAAATTACCAGGTGCTAAATTAACTGTCACACAGTGGTTGCACAGCTGTAAATAATCAGGTCAACACCGTGTTACTAGAAAGCAGAAGCTCAGAAATCGATTCTAAAAATACCCTTCCTCACACATGGTTTGCACCTTTTTGGAGATACAGAACTAAACTACAATTTATTGATAACGCTAAAGTTAGGTTTAGGGTTAGGGCACAGGATCCACCATCTAAAACTGCGTCTTCCTTCATGGCAGCCCTAATAAGTGGGTTCTACAGAGTAGTTTCGTTAACTCTAATCTAGTGACATGCCACCCCAATTGATGTCATCCTTTCATCCAGTGAATGAACTCCTGGTGTCACAAACGCTCACATGCTTCTTAATGAAGGCATTAGAGTGAAGAGCGGCAAAAGGGAAGGCCCTGCTAATTGCTGCAGTCTCACTGTGCTAATTTGTGCTGCTGACTTAATTGCCGCCGACTCTGCACTCCCACTCCACCCACCCAGTGGGGCTCTCCCCCTCATGGCATGAATTAATGATTATGGTGAATGATTAAATATGAATGTGCGCTCCCTTCCGCCGTATGAATCTATCATGTCAACAAGCCCCGCATGGATCTCCAACTTGGGTCTCATTCTAGCAAATGAGGTCTGTGCATAAACAGCAGCATGTGGCCTGTAAAGGGCTAACTTAGCCAATTACTTAGCTTTAAGTTGTTACTCACAAGCTCTTAAACCAAACTAGTTTACTAATCGATTGCCCTGAAGTCACAGCAGACCTCAGGTGCCTTACCTTGGAGGTAACACATATGATACTGTCACTACTAGTTTCTACTGGCTGGAAAGAAGCAAACTCTTTAGTGGGTCTTAATGGCCCAGAACAGACCGCTTCGACCGGTTGCTCAACAGCGCAGCAGGGCGTCCATCATTAAATTATACCAAGCCATCCCAATTATGAGCTGACTTGGAGGCAGCATCAGTGAGGGGCCACGTCACAGGAAGAGCCAGTGCTCCTGTGGGCTATATGCTTTAACAGGTTGAACCTGGCACTGTATAAATTAGTATGGACTACAACCTCATTGCAGCTTTCACTGGTCTGTCTTCACAAGTATAAATTGTTTCACATGAAAATTATTTTAAGTAGTGGACAGGAGAGAGGCAGTTTGTTTTGTTATTAAAAGCTTAAGTACTGTCCATTACCAACCGAGATATACACATATAAACTACTAAGCTTTAGAATGGGCTATTTAAAATTAAAACACACAGTTAAGCGTCAAAAAGTAGGTTATTAAACTCAAACTACTCAAACACTCTATTACTCCAAAGGAAAAATACACAGCTAATAACATTACATCATGTTAAAAGTCACATTGTTAAGTCACATTACAGCCTAGACAGCTACAGACTTTGAATACTTTTATTAAAAGACTACTTGAACAACCATTCTTACAAACAACCTTTAAAAATATTTGAATTACTTTTAGTCATACGGCGGAATAAAACTGCTTTAAAAACAGTTTTCCAGTTAATATTTGCTGTACAAAACACCTTACATCCATTTTTTACTGTGGATGAATGGAGTGTAAATTACATGAAAACACACTCTGAAGTGTTATAAAAATACATAAAATAAGTTACTACCATGTTGTTGGCATAGTCATTTTAGAGCACCATCTGAGTTGTACTGATAGTTTGTGGAGGTAATTTGGCCATATAGTGCAACATGACACATGCCAAGAAGAGATAAATAAATAAATCTGACTTTCTGAAAGCATCTCTGCTCTTTTAGCTTTATTGGCCACGTGAAAAGCTAAAGTGTGTTGGCACCTGTCTGTTCTGCAGAACTAGTTGCTTGGAAGCATAATATAGCCAATCAAAGTTAATCAACAAGACGAAAAATCGAATATGAAGTATCTGTAGCAGATTCAAAGCAGAATCACCCTAGAGCGTATGTGCCGACAAGAACTGCAGGGGGAAAACAGAGCAGCCTTCCGTTTACATTATTCATGTGGCCAGATGTTCCCCCACCCAGTGTCATTTACACAGCTAGACAAATATTCGACAGGTCTTCCCCTCTTCACAACCTGGGAGAATTTAACTACAGCTCTGTCAGTCAAGCAGAGTAACTATTACATTCTGTTTTGCTGTGTGTTGACCAATACGGTTACACGCAAAGACATTCCGCAGAGGCTTCATTAAAAGAAAGGCACAACACTCTCCTCAGAGTTCAGACGCATGAATCACAAGCATGTCTGGGGCTGAGAGAAACATTGAACTGATTAACAGAAACTTACAGCTGCCGCAGTATACCATGCAGCGCTCTCAACACTCAATTAGGCTAATATCAACACAATCAGTGTAATCGCACACTCCACCTTGAGTGTTAATAACCTAATAATACAGAAACAGACCAGACAAGAACAAATTGGGAACAGTGATGAAAAAAAGTGCAATGCAAAGAGTATGGCTACTATAAATCAAATAGACTGCAACCCCTTACACCATTGCATTTGCTAAATACTGTACTGTGCAAAAGTCAGAGACTAGCCTCATTTTAATTTTTAGTCAAAATATCTATTTTGTTAATAGTTCATTATTTGTTTAGTTCAAATGAAACAACTAAAGGGTTTCTAAAAAAAGCACTGTATAAAACTAGTAAGAGATGCAGCCCAAGCGTTCAAATAAATGCAATGTAAAATATGCCTGTAAGAAAGAAAGCCTTAAAAAGGTAGCACATAAAATTACAAAAAAAAACATCTCATGCATTGTAGAAAACACTTTTGTTCGCCTGCAGATGTCAGTAATGCCAAATTCAGGGATTTTTATGCCCTGGCAGGAAGTCACAGCCCAGCTGATCCCAGATCAGCTACAGGCCTAACATGACTCTGAGTAATTCTATTAATTTGACATACAGCAGCAGTACTGCGCTCTTCAGCAGGGAGCTGTTTTACTTTAGCATCAAAATGAGAGCTTATAGAATTATCCAGTGAATTAGCCTCTCTTGTCAGACACACTATCCATGTACTAATCATGACAAAAGCTACAGAAAAGAGCCAGGTTAGTTGACTTTGCCAATTAACTTCCAGTGCAACAAAGAACCCAACGTGAGACGTCAGACTAGCAGAAGATGGTGTATTACTGTACAGCTTAGATGGGTGAGCTATAGTCAGCTAGAAAATAAAGACATGTAATGAATTGAGTTTGGAATTAAAGGTGACAGGTGTAAAGGAAAGGCACAAGAAAGTGAAGGAATGAGATAAAGAAATGGGAGAGATGGGCGGTGCCGACTCTCCAGGCAGGCAATGTAATAGAGCGGTTCATCAGAACCTTGTAGACCCTCAGTCAACTGCCTCAAACTTCCTAGAGCTTAGTGTTTAAGCAACACACTCATGTAAGCAACACACCCAGCCCATATTAGGGCTCCATAAAATTATTAGCATAAATCCCAATAACACATTGAAGTCACTTTATATTAAGCATAGAAATAAAATATCATAATATGACAACATTAAAACATTAACACCATAAACACTATGTCGCTTCTATAGTTTCATAAAAGTGTGTTTAATATGAAGATGAATCCCTTTTAGCATTTAAGATGTTCTAAATATTTCCAGCATTAGCTTTAGCATTATCTCGTCCTAACAGGCAGCTTTCTTAGCTCAACCTTTATCTTCATTCAACATGAAAATTTACTGCTTAAATGCTAAGTGGCTAAAAGACAGAACATCATAAAAACATAAAACTGCATGCATACAATCAGAAATGTTGTACTCACATTAGTACCATTACAGTTATATAGGTCCAAAAATAGATAGCACAGTTTAAAAGAAAGAGTCCATGCTAAACTATGAAAAGGAACATATGAATTTCCACTGGCAGTCAAATGCTGTCACTCAAGAAGTTCCCCAGCAAAGATTTCAAGTACTTTTAGTGTGTACATTCCACAGTGATGAGCTGTTCAACAGTGTAGGGGTTGTGACATACAGGAAATGATGTGGTATAAACAGAAGTCCAGTTCGCTCTGTTTGAAGGCTACCTAGGGACTCTGTTTGAAGGCATAGGGACTTCCTGACACTTCAAAGCAAAACATAAGTGTTTCTGAACAGCCTACATCAATAGTCACAATATGACTCAAGATGAACTATGTATCATCCCTTGTGTTAGCTACATGACGACTACCTAAACCAGGGCTGTTTAATTAGAATTCAGTATAGTCCAGTTAGAGGCAATTTTCTCAGGCCAAGTTCCGGACGACCATTATCATTTCTAACTTGTCTTAGGATTCAGTAGCATATCCTGTATACTGAAGTAGCCTAGTATCAGCATTTTATACCATCAGCAACTGAAAGACAAAGCAAATAACAAATACCATTCAGTATATTTCAACAATATTTATTGTTCTAAATGCTGAACTGAATGAATTCTTTATAAACTTCTAATAAATATTTTTTCCTTGCTTCAAGTGAAAACAAGAGCTACATTAAAAAACAAAATGCTTTAAAAAAAGTGCATCTTAAGGTGCTTATTAAAAAGTAAATAAAACGTGCACATCTTTCACATATTAACAATTTATTTACGTCTTGTATTCCTCTTTTACACTTTCTCTTTTTTAGTGAGAGAAGTGATTTGCTTTTGATTGTCTTTACATCTGGGCTGAAATGGGTTCAGGGCCATTCTCATATGCATATGAAGGTGTTTGTTGGTGAGCCTGGAACAATATTTGTTCTTAATAATGTTTACTGTGGAATGAACCGTCTGAATTAGCCTTTCTCCGACTTGCTTTATACTCTGACTGCTGCTTCTCGCTTTGTACCTCGCCTGTGTACGCGACAGACAGATCTGGAGCGCATTTGGTGATCTTACAACGCATGCGATTGGTCTGTGAGTTTACTGCGCCGCAAAGCCCGTATACTGTAAAGACAAAAAAAGTTGCGCCTAAAATAAACACTGTCAAAATTCATGCATTCTCAATAGTTTATCGGTTTGGGTCCGCATTGGATAACGTCTGATCGGACCCCGGTCTGCCTATTAGTGACCTCTGACCTAAATATTTCATTACAACGGAAACCTATACAGACATTCACAGACATCAACTGTAAATCTTTCTTTGAGGCAAAAAATCACACCAAGACGTACGAAAGAAGCCTTTATGAAGACTGATGGTTGTTGTAGTAATACTTTATAAATGTTTATTCAGGTTCATGCTTCAGAGTCCTTATGACAAAAAAATTAAATACTCAAACATAAACTGTTTGTGAAGCTTGAATATAGGTAGTCTTTAAAAAGAGTGTTATCATTTGTTTTTATATATCTCAAATGTGCAACTGCAAGTAAATAAAACGTCTTACGGGTTTAAACACGCACAGACATTCCACTCAAATTCTATACAAAGTACCAACAGGTTGCTCTTGGAATAGAATACAGATATAGATATAGAATTTGAGTGGAATGTCTGTGCGTGTGTAAACTATCCTCCAACAACTTACAGATCACTAAATCAGGTCAACAGTTTAAAAAGATACAGTCTGCACAGACTTAGTCCACAACAAGGACAAAAATGAAAAACATTCTGAGAGTGCAGTAATCCAGACAGGCCTGGGTGACAAGAAAACATGTGCCTGTCTCAGGTTTGAATATTCATAGAATGTAGTGAAGGCGACCTGTAGTGAGCAGGCTATTTAGGCACGTCTCCAACATGCAGTAAGTGCGAGTTCAGACAGACCACTAGAACAACCAGTTAACAGGTTACCCAAAATGGTCTGAGAAAGATAACAGGCCAGAACAGGCCACTGCTGATTTTTTACTGATTTTTCATCTGCACACACTTTACTTGCTGTTATAAAGACAGCTGTAATGGACCTACTGGTCAAGCTATATATGACACTATAATTTGACTACACTGTGGATATGTCTGGTGGTGATTAAGTTAAACATTTACAGCTAGCTGTAAGTTGAATTACGAATCTTCTGGATAATACTTGTAAAGCCTTGGATCTAAATATAAAATGCATAAAGAAGGCAGGGAAGGAAATATATGCGAAACGGAGAAAAAAAACATTAAAGAAAGAAGTTTCCAAAAAAAGAAATAAAAAAAAATCATATCCATAAAAAATGTATATCCTTAGAAGTCCTGGTACACCACAATAACAGTCACCATCAGATAAACAGAATTTCATACTCTTTGAGAAATTAAAATCAGGTGATCCGCATTGTCCCTCCTTCCATTCTGAAAAACCTATAAGTTATGCATCTCAAAGAATGTATAGCTGTCAAGAAGCTGTTACTGAAAAAAAGCTAACAGATAAAAAGAATAAGAAGAAAATTTGCTCCAGAACACAGAAACTAGGCAAAGTGTCACATGAAGTATGTGGAGCAAGGCATTATGGACTTATTGTAGACTTTTATAAATTTGTAATTAGGATTATTTGAAGCAGAAGAAGCAAAAAACGCAACCAACTTCTAAACACTTTGGAGTTTTTTTCCATAAAGCGTAGGAAATAAAAACCCACAGTATCACAAAGAATGCTATTACAGAAGCAAAGGAAAGACAAAAGAAGTAATGAATAATTTGCTATTAAATTAGTTACCATGTAATGTTCTGTTAAATATTTTTTTGCATTTTGTTCTGCTAGTAATGTTGATTTACATCAAATTACATAAAATTACATTTACATAAAATTATATTGAAAGCTTCAGATGCAATTTACACTGATAGTTTCCGCTAAGAGGTAGCTAATCTGGTGACTGTGTCTCCAAAGGGGGAACCGGAGGTTGTGGTCAGTATGAAAGAAACAGGATGCTGCAGGTTGCTCTGTCTGGCCAGCCGGCTCAGGAAGCAGGGCCAGGGCTGCCTCAGCCATGCTGAGCAACACAGCAGAGGCTAAACGCTTGGCCTGGCTGAGGTGCCGGAGCTTGCAGATGCTTCCTGCTGAGGGCCTAAGCATTTATGAAAAGGGACATCCACTTGGGCCTATACCCCACCCTTCATACCACATTTATGGCCATTGACTAACCCAGCATCGACATGTTTGTTTCGGTTCTCCAAAAGGCCAGTCGCACAGAATGTGGAAACGTGGCGTAGGTTCAATAGGCGTCACTTTCCATTTACCTAAGCCTTATGGCGTTTTACACTACATTGCTCCATAAAAGAAAGTAAAAAAAGCCTCCCAAATCAAACAACAACAAGACTTTACCTATCTAAAAGGGAAAACATGCCTTCTATAATTGCTTGTGACAATCCATAAGGGCCTTATACCTACAAAAGACTGGATAATCGATAACGCCAAGGTAACGGAGATATCTAGTTGAATGACTGGGAAGCAAAATTGAAACATTAGCTCAATTGCTGAAGCAGAAGCAAGTAATTAGATGTTGAATAACGGTGGTACAATGATATGGAGGGGGGAGGGATAATAAGATTCTTGGCAGTGATACTGGCTATATAGTATGTTATAGACAACTATATCTCCTCTCAACTGAGGTATAACTTTTATTATGGTTATATCAATATAGAAATACTTTCAATGCACAAGAAGGAAATATAATAATATATATCACAATACTGATAGATTATGTTACATTTTGTCACAACATGCTTTTTTGAGCCTATCATGGATATCATCAGTACTTAAAGAAGATCTGTTTAATGGACCTGGTCATGCTGCCTAAAAATATGTGTATCATAGTTATTACAATACTTCACAAAAAAATCCTACATTCTTTAATTTTGTTTTAAAAAAGACAAACAATACAATATATAAGAGCAGCTAAACTGGATGAAATTACAAAAAATTACAATATTACAAAAATTACAATAAATCTTCAAACAATTTATATCATGGCACCAGTGAAACCAGCAATGTTAAGACAAACAAAATAATGCCATGCATTATTTAACGGTGGCTCTTAACATCTCAATATTGGCCAAACAAAGCCTGAGTGGTTTTGGCTGCCCTGCCCTAGGAAGGTTTAGGTGTCATCTGGACAGGAAACCGAGGCGATAAGGATCAATACACTGTGCATTAGGCCAGGCACATTCCCCCACGACTGTAAAATTATGAATCTTCAAAGTGAAAGCTGGGCTCCAGTCGATGAGCCTGCAGTAGCATCTTACCTTGAGCTGCTCTGAGGGATCTGTTCATTTTTGATGCTGAGTGAAAGGAAATCTATGAGCTGAACCCTGAGAACTGGCATTACACAACTGCAACAAAAGGTCAGTTCCTGAGCACAATAAGCCCATGGGTAAGATTTAGGTTTAATGAAGCAATAAAAGACTTTAAAAGCAATAAAAGCAATGCCCAGTTTCTGATTTTGCAGCGTTGAAAAATATATAGCACTACAAACTGCTGAGCCCTTTGAAAATGTTTTACAAAATGTAATCTTTAACAGTATTTAATTAAGTTATGCAGTCACAACTGAAGCCAACTTGAAGAAAAACTATTGCAAGAATAATGAATGAACGTAAAACTGCTTTAACCTAAAAATAATTTGTATCAAGGTCTGTCTACCTAAGATCAACTTTAACCATTTAAACTTTGTTAGTTCTTGCCCCAGATCATATTTAGCATGATTAATGTCAAATAATTTAAAAGACAAAACTATTGTTTGCCCAGAACCTTGAACATCAAACCTCCCACCACTCCGCCTATCTACGAGTTAAAATCCCTCTACTAGCTCACATATCGACCCTGCTGTCAATCAGAAACATTACAGAAAGGAAGGAAAATGCATTCTTAATTTTGAGGTGGACACAACATGGAAAGTGTGCAGGAAAACAATTAATGAATGCGGCCAGGCTGGTTGTTTGCACAAACACAGATACAATTACAATGTGTGCTCAACTACCTCTGAATCAGTACAGTTGATTCTGGACATATTCTGATCACACCTGCAGACAGAAAATGCATTTCAATGGCAAGCGTAAACAAGGCCAAAATAGTCCAGGCAGTGGTTCAGTGAAATCTCTTCCCTGACACTTGTTCATTGAAGTGGCCATCTAAGTCACCTCACAGATCAAAGCGGACCTCCCATTACCCTAACCACTAAGGATAAAGGTAAAAAAAGGATCATAAGGGGGGATAAGATGGACTTAGCAGAAGTTTTTCTGAGACACCGACAGTAAACAAGAGGAAAATAGATGCTAATGGCTTTCAGGGCACCATTAACAACACAGCCAGGATGTTCGCTTCAATGCCAAGTTCGAAAATGGCTGGTCCCCAGGAAATAAATGGGAGATGTGAAAGTGCAGCGTCGCACATGGCGACTGGGTAGGCATGCTGAAGACCCATTATTGGTTACTAAATTATGGATGAGGGCGGTCCAACAACTTCAACCTATCCCAGTGCGTCACATAAGTGAAGCATGAAACTCCTGACTAAACAAAACAATGTTCTTCTACGTGCAAAGTGGAGTGTCAAACTAAAAAAAAAACCCAACATTTTAAATATCAGCCCTGCTATCTCAGTGTGTTTGCTTAGTTCTCTGGTAATCTTTCTAGACCTTTTCTATAAATAACAAGCATTCCTCTACAGTCTAATAATCAGACTAACATATGATACCTTTGCATACATTTACTGGGGCCCAAACCATGAGATCACACAATGTCCACGATGTAATAAACAGGTTAGCAGATGCAAATACATAAACAAATTTACTATACAAGCCGCAACAGCCGCACCTTAAAGCACTTATTAGCATGTTTCCCCAGCAAAGTCTTCTCTGTGTTTTTGAACTTAATAACTTAAAAAGTTTCACCTTACTCTTGGGAGACTGTGGTTTCAAATCCTATCAATTCCAGGAGTAAAACTGTTTTTTTTAAACATTGTTTAACTGCAAGCAATGTAGGGTACATTAGTAAATACATCAATTTTACTAAAAGCTTAAATAACCTTTTCGAATCTAGTATTAAATAAAATGTTTACAATATTACAGTATTGCAATATTACATTTGTACCAAATCGCCAGATCTTAAATATACCGATAAATATGTCGAAGGGCCCCATATACTGTGAGTAGACCTTTTTGAACTCCTAAGTCTACTTCAGTGCTCAGCTGGTCACTGTCGGCACGAAGGATATGTTATGCTGACCTGTCTGTGCTAGCACAGCTGTATCTCGATTGCAGTATGAGAACAGAGTAATGAAGCAAACATCCAATCAATCATATCCTAGCAAAGACAGTGAATCAATTATTGTACAAATATAGACTTCAGTCATTCACCACATTCTGAAAAGACAATGTAACTCAAAATAAGCATTCTTACTATGGAGTATTGGAACAACTAGTGGAACATTTTAAAACCATACATTTCAGTGTCAAACACTATGCATCATTTAATAATTTATTATGTTATAATCTATTTAATAGATTCAGATTTTGGATGAGAATTTGCTTTTTGAACGCTTTTGCTAGTTTTGTTGAAACTTGCAAAAGCATTATGTGACACTTTTACTGCTGAAAAAGCAAATGAGTGTGCTTGTAACTCAGGACTTAATGATGGTCTTCCACATTGCACAGAACACGTGTGATAGTGGCATGTGATGGGGAAGACCTATTATAAATCTAGTACTCATTTATAATAGTGAAAGTACATATATAAAGTGTACTATAATTTAAAAAACGTGATCATTAATATCTGATACTATTTAGTCGAAGCAAATGAAAAGTAATACAGAAAATGCAGGAATAATAGTACAGCTACGAGTACCATGGCCAAGACCTAAATCTGTCCTGAAGATAATAACAAATGCCAAGCCTGATCAAAAATAAAACTGTGAGGCATTTATGTACCATTAGGACATTAATATATAGTTCATCTAACTATACAAAATACAAGACAATTCACAGAATGCAACAATCCATACAGTGCTAAACTGCAGCTGCATGGTTCACACCCAAGAAAAATGGACACAAACACACGCAGATGCAAGATGTGCTCTCCACATCTTTACTTAGAGGAGCTAGATACAGAAGCATTACGACATCACTTACTTTGGAGGACCACGGCTGCAAGCAGTTGGCATAGCAACGGACGAGGAAAGCCATTTCCCAAGCTGTGAGGGAAACTTTCTGCCTTTCACCAGATGGAGAAAGGGACAAGGCAAGACTAATCACAGCTAGTTTTGCACAAGAATGCACAGCAACCTTTCATTAACAATCACAAAAAAACCCTCCAAAACGGACAGTCTTTTTTCTAAACCAAGGGCCAAAATCGTGAAGTAAAATATTTTGGTAAAAGCACAAGATTTCAGACATTTAAAGTCGCAGAAAAAGCAATGAAAGCATTCAATCCATTTGCGCTGCTAGTCGTCACTGAGCAAAACGGAGTGTTTTTCCAAATTCTTGCAACAACTGCAGAGATCAAATCAAATCACTGAAGACCAGAGTCTCCCGACAAAGCAAAAAGAGGAGGAAAAAATCTTAATGTCCCTGAATAGAGAATGTTCTGCTCTTCCTTCCAAACTACAGATTGAGCAGCGGAAAAGTCAGACGGCTCCACTCGCGGCGTTCTGGATCCCCCTTTAGCTGACGCTTTTCCTGCACTCTCCCCGACAATAGCAAACATGCGTGCCTGTCAGCCTCCGGGGCCACCAGTCTGCCTGCTGCTATGCCCAGACTCTGAGTGCGCATCCCTGGCTGCAGCGCCCTGCTGGCTCCCCAGGAGAAGCTTCCATCGATTGGACACTCCGCTGGCGAAGACGAAGCATCTAATGGGGAGAGAGAAGGAGGGGAAGGGAGCCTAGCAGAAAAAGAATGACATCACCTGTATAGGGCGCACGAGGGAGGGAGGGAGGGAGCAATGGATGGATGGAGCACCAGGGTGGGGTGTGGTGGTGGGTCTACTGCATTAGAGCTATTGGCTGTCTGCTTGAAACAGAGGGGAAAAAGACAGTGGGGGGGCATAGGGTAGCATCTTTATTGATCAGACAGTATAAAGCTTAGTATCTCTGCTTACCTCGATAGAAATCATATGCATAAATAATGCTGAAGGAGCAAAAATCACTGGCACGCATTTCAAAACGCATGTTAGCTTAATGTATTCATTCACACAAAGCCCTGCTGCTCAACAGTGTCTGCTCCACACTCTTTTGTGACCATGACAAAGGCACGCTTCTGCAGAGGCACAGAAAAGGGCTAAATAAAGACTTGAGCGCTGGCTCGGGCTCTTTTTCATTGGAAAAAGCGGCAAAGTGCTCTATAAATGGACATGCACATTCCAGATAAAACATGTCACCACTTATAGGGCAGTTCATATAAGAGAAAGTGAGCCCCTCTCTGTCTCTCCCTCTTTCTCTCTCTCTCAAACTCTTAGTAAACAGTAACAGCTCTAATGCTGCTGCTAAATGGATGGCTGAGGCTGTGGTTGAAGGATGTCTCCGCTTCTTTAAAACTGGGCCAGTAATGTGAACTGATCTTATTCCCAGGCTTTGCTTCTAATGCAAAAAAAAAAAAGAAAAAAGAAAAACGTATGACATCATCTTTTTTCCATGCCAGCCAATAGTAACCCAGCACATGGAGCTTTCCGAGGATTGTTGCGGAAGCAGAGGCAATGGGGAGAGAGAGAGAGAGAGAGAGAGAGAGAGAGAGAGAGAGAGAGAGAGAGAGAGAGAGAGAGAGAGAGAGAGAGAGAGAGAGAGAGAGAGAGAGAGAGAGAGAGAGAGAGAGAGAGAGAGAGAGAGAGAGAGAGAGAGAGAGAGAGAGAGAGAGAGAGGCCCCCAGCTGCTGGAGGATTTAGGGAGCTGGAGGGGGAAGAAGCAGGAGATGGGAGGCACAAAAAAGACTCTGCGAAGCAGATTGCAAACATGCATGGCAATTAAATTCTAAGTTGAGGCTAACACAATCTCAAGTTAAAACAAATCTATATCTCATTAAACAGCTGCACACTGTGATGCACACTGCATGTGCAACTTCAAATACAATTAAAGCACATTTTTGTGTACCTTATCTGTTACATGGTTAATAATTGACCTCCTGTGACACCATCAGAACTTCCATTTTACATCAGTACTATGTAAAAGTCAGAGAGCATTCATATTTATTTATTTTCCAGTCAGAACAGACATTTGTCAGGAGATATTTCTGAGGAGATCAGAAATAAGATCATCCATGTGCACAATGAAGGAGAAAGAGTTTTTCCAAAACCGGACTTAATGAAAAACTGCAAATATCGGTTAAACAACACTTAAAACTAGAGATGTGTAAACGGAACACAGATGTGCAGTACTACCTAATTTTTGGAACGCAACTGATGCTATTTCAGTTGAATACTTCACTTGCCTTCAGCTGACCACTTTTGGGGGACACATCACTAAAACACACAAACAAGAAAGTGCAGAGACAGAGGCCAGTTTTGAACCCCAAAGCAGCTTAATTTAAAAAAAAAAAAAAAAAAAGCACTCTTGCTCAGTGCGCTTTTTCACTGTGTGACTGTGACACAATCGGTAAGCGTGCCACACATCAACAATCTGATTGGTCACCACTCACATTATAAAGTAGTATGACACACTATTTGATACACATGAAATAAAAATAAATAAATCAGTAATTATTTTAACATCGTTAACATCACAAACACAGATCAGCCATAAATCTAACCACCTCCCTATGTGTACACACATTGTCCACTTTAACAGCTCCACTTACCATATAGGAGCACTTTGTTGTTTAACAATTACAGACCGCAGTCCATATGATTTGCTGCAGACATTGTTTATCTTTACCTTTTACCCTGTTCTTTAATGGTCAGGACCGACACACAGCATATACTATTAGGGTGGTGGATCATTCTCAGCACTGCAGTGTCGCTGACATGGTGGTGATGTGTGCTGTGCTGGTGTTAGTGAATCAGACACAGCAACGCTGCAGACGTTTTAAACACCTCAATGTCACTGCTGGACTGACAACCAGCAAAATCCAGCCAACAGCGACCAGTGGGCAGCATCTTGTGACCACTGATGAAGGACTAGAGAATGACCAGCACAAACCGTGCAGCAACAGATGAGCTATCATTTCTGTCTTTAAAGTAGATAGTGAGTGGACACAGTGTTCCAAACTCCAGCAGCACTGCTGTGTCTGATCCACTCATACCAGCACAACACACTAATACCCCACCACCATGACAGTGTCACTGAGGTGCTGCTAATGACAGAGTGAAGGGAGATCAACAAAGTATGCAAAGAAACAGATGGATTACAGTCTGTAAGCGTAGAAATACACCTGTATGGAGCTGATAAAATGGAAAATGTTTACATGCAAGGAGATTTTTTTTCTTTTAATGTTATGGCTGATTGGTGTGTATACGGTTCAAAATATCAGCACCTCAAACATTGCAATATTAGGAGAGTTTGGTACATAGATGTGACATACAGTAAATCTGAAAAAGCCTGCATGTGTAAAAGAGGACAAAACTACCCAATCTGCTTAACCAAATTTTCTGTTCCACCTTAAATACTATAGTTTGTACAGGTGCCCAAACACTATTGTGACACCATTTAATGTGCCATAAAAATGTATAAAACAAGCTAAAGAACAGGAACCTTAGCTCCCACATTTTGAAGAGGATCTCAGACAACTTTAATTCAAAGTTGTCTCTTTGCACGTTTAATTATGGACAGTTTATAATAAACCTATATTAACCTATAATAAAAAACCTATAATATAATAACTTATAATAAACCTATAATAAAAGCAAAAGGAATGATGCTAAATACTAAAAATATATTATATCTAGTTGTTGAGGCTTCTGTGTAAATTTCTTATGTTTACTGGACGGATGAATGGATGTGTGGATTAGCATGACAGATTTTGACACACCAGACTGTTGCAGCTTGAACATAATGTTGATTTGCAAACTGAGCTACTGAAACTGCTGTGCTACACTGTGATACACAAGAAAAGCAGCAGAGACAGTAAACAGCTGACAGACAGGATGTACATCCTGAGTATGTACCGCACGTGTGTGCACATGCATTTTTTGGTGTATTGAGGAGCATGTATTTCATAATTTATTACTATTATGCACTCATTCATCCTATGACATGCTTTGCTATGTTACAGAGCTAAGCGATATAAGTCACACACTACTTGCTAACTTTCACTACTGTTTAAACTGAAAACCTATAGTTATTATTGCTGCTTTGCTAGTTGATTACAAGTAATTAACGTTTACATGTGACTTACATTCTGCATCACCAGGATTATACTTTAGATTTTTAAAATATACATTTATAGCAAAAACTTTCGAAGTATTCAATTATTTTTGGCATAATAAAATAGTTGAGAGAAAATTCCCAACTTGTATACAGCACAAATAAAGTAATATTTTACTATTCAAAATGACCAAATAATCCATGTAAATAAGCAGAAAATGTAAACATGCTCAAAGACTAAACTTGTGAAAAAATATCACTGGAAACTCTTTTTAAAAAGTGTCCTAGAAATAAAAGCAAAAGGAATTACACTAAATACTGATATCTAGTTGATATCCAACACCCTGCATGCACCATACAGAAGAAAATGCATGTTTCAAACTTATTGGAAAACAATATTAAAGGTAATGCATTTGCAAACATGGAGTCATCACAAAAAAAGTGACTGTGAAAAAAAAAATTAGGCTGAGGTGGGAAAATAATGAAATCAGATAGTACAGGAGTAGTAGAACAGTAAAAGAGTACAAAGAAAGTGCAGTCAATGTGGATTGGAGTCTAACTCATCATAAAGCTTTGGGCATTAGTAAGGCCATAAGAGTTTTAGCCTTTTTTACTTAATTAACATTAAAAAAATAGCAAGTAACTGGTCAAACAACAACACTGGTAAAAATTCTCTAATAAGTGTTTATAAAAAAAATTACTATTACAACCTTTTGTCTTATCTACTCTTTCATTTTCAATCTGCTTGTACTGAACTATATAGCCCACAATCCAGTTTATATACGCTTATAGCATCACTGACACTGGTACACACCATGTCCAAAGGTTTATAGATACAGAATAAGCAGATTCAGCATTTCTTTTGAAATCAAGTATTATTAAGAAGTCTGTTTTCCCTTTTCCTGCAACAACAGCCTCAGTTACAGAAGCATTTGTAAATTCATGTACTAAAACTTGATCATTAGTTCTAAATTCTGAAAATCATTCTTCACACCAAAGGTATTGGACAGAACTCCATACCTTCAGAGAATGCCGTTTTACTGCTCCACAGGTCAACTTTGGTTGTTAATATCTTCAGCCTACTTCTGGAATTTTATATACGCCATGGGAGATGTAGGATAGGATATAGGATGTAGGATAAATGACTAATGAATCTCGTCAGCAACATAACGGCAGAAGGAAGCACTTCAGGTTTGGTTTCACAACAGATTAATGGGGTGATAATGGTGACTAATGGGAGCACAAAAGATGAGCCAGGGGGAGTCAAAGGAAAATGTGGAGAGGGATAAGGGGATATGTGGGTGGGATAGGGGGTAGTCCCAGGGGTCTCATTGTCCCCTCAGCATGAAGGAAAGTGAAAGCGGTGACAAGCCTTGCAATGACAAGTGTGGGTGGGGGTTTGTGTGGTGGTGGGGAGTGTTGGGTTCATAGGCTAAGCCATCATTGGGTTCATAGGCTAAGCCACCCACTGGGCACAGAACAATAACATAAATGGCCAATGAGGGCTGAGCACTCTTGGGGCAGCGGCTCTCGCGCTCCTGCATAATCAATCTCATAATGCTAATTAAGAACACGGAGGGGACAGACTCCCCCAGAAAAAAATTCCAATAAGCAAATTACTTGATTTGTTAAATTCTTTACTGCTCCCTTACGAGCATGGGCTGTCCTCTGATAGATCTAGGCTTTTAAGTTACTATACTATTTTGGTATAATAATCTTTCCATAAAAGAAGATTCCACAACAATTAAATTTACAACACACTGCATGATACAAATATGTCTTTTATTGAGGTGTGAATACAAAATTGGTATCAGGTCAAAGTTTTGAATTAGAAATTGTAAAAAAAAACCTCTCTGCTTGTTTAAATGCAAGAGATACAATAGAGAAATAATTAGTATAAAATCACACCATGCTTTTATTATCAAAGTTAATCAATACCCTGGTTCTTTGGTAGTATTATATGCCCTCCCATGGTTGCCTCAGAAGCCAACTCAAAATATGCCAGCACTGGTTTGCTAACAGATGATGCTTGTACTCCCCACCCTATGTACGCAATATGGTGACACAACAGCTCATGAAATGACATTCCAAAGGGTGCTCAGAGCCTATATGACATGGTGCAACAGCTACTAGATATGCTTTTATGGATCAGTTTGCATTGATCCTTGCAACACTGTTCAAAATTCCACCAAATTCTGTCCATAAAGAGACATAGCGACATAGAGACTCTAATGTTTTCGGATGGTTGCTATTATTTTGGATGGTAACTCATTTAAGCCTATAGAACCAGACGCCCTAGAGGGATAATGCATTGCCTCTTTGGCCTGGGTCCCACTGAGGTCAATCACACAGATCTCTGCCCACAGAGACATACCTGCTGCGGCTGCCATCTCGTCTTGGTGTTCTGCTTGATGTGCCCTGAAGAGCCTCACTGACAGCGCTAACACTTTAGAAGTCCTTTCAGTCATGCTTGACTGAAAACGATCTGCCTTGCATGGCAGTGTGGAGCTTTTGGCTATTGGGTGTCTAGGGTGTAGATGTGCTGCAACTATGGGTTACATAGGGGGCAATCAAAGAATCATTCAAATGGTGTTTTGCTTGTAAATGTGTAAATAGGTAGAAACAAATTTGTCTTCTTCTGAAACTACCTCATTGTCATCTTCCTCTGCCTCCTCTATGTTGAGCAGAAAGGGGAGAAGTGAAATTACACTGAGCTAGTCACCCAAGCTTACAGCCATGAAAGTAGATGGCTTAGCCAGCATGATGGCCTGCTGTGTGGTAGGCACATTAGCACCTAGGGAATCCCTGTTACTGGTTATGGTGAAAATCCATTCCTCTGGATTACACAATGCCCAGTGACAAACTTTTCTGCTCTGTCTGTGGAGCCAGTGAATCCTGTAGGACGGATGCTGAGATCAAAGTGAGAAGAGGGTTTGGAATGTCTAGAAGATGTCACGGTGATATATACAAGAGACATGAAGCACAAGCATCATGTCTGTCGGTCAGCCAAAATACAGCCAAGGGGAATTTGCCTTCTGAGGCATACAGGGGTTTTGCACATCAATGCTGGTACTGCTATCGCTTCCTCTTACTGCTCCCTTGCCTAGAACCACCATCAGTTTTTTCTATCAATGCCTCAATACCTGTGCCCTTGAATGCTTTTTGATGGAAATGATTCACTGTCCTTCACTTTTTATGCCTTTGGTGCTAAATATAAATTATGAATCTCTGTTTGTCAAAATTAGGATGGTTAGCCAGCACTTCTGTTCTAGCGACTCATGCTTATATCATTAGTACAAAAGAGTAACTCAGTGATTCACATGTTTTATTAGGTTTTTAAATGTTAATTCAGTGCAGACTTAATTTAGTATCACTACTCCCCCTGATATGGAGATTTAGGCTTTCAAAACATCCTAATTATTATTTTTATTTCTGTGACATTTTCTGATAAGGAGATTCACCATCTGCAGATACATTCTGGCACCTGCTGCAGAATTTATGGTGAACAAGGAAAATCTGAACAAAACGTTTGCATATAAGATGCTGTTTTATGTATAAAGGTACATGCACTATGGTAGGACATATGCACTACGGTAGGACACTTTCGTCTGCATGTATTCAAACAGAAATTTTTGAGTCCAGGAAAAACTAGCATCTTTTCTTGAATGCTGGCATTAACATGGCACATGGAAATAGAGGGGAGTTTTATGATATTTGCTTGATGTAGATCAGTGCATACCAGCTGAATTTTTTCTGCTACGATAAGAAAAAAAGTTTAAAATAGCAGAAACATCAATGTCGTGTTCTGCATTGTGTACAAGTTTCAGCTTTAGCATCTTAGACTCTACTGTGCTGCAGGAATTCCTGCCATTTTTCCCAAGCTCCACACGCCTACTTCCTCTTGGCCAGGGGTTATGGCTGTTTTGAAGCCTGGGGCAACAGGCCAGCACCCCAGAGATCAATACCTGACCACCATATGGAACGAAAAAAAAAAATGCAGGCTGCTCGCAAGTATGGGAGAGATCCATAGCTCCAAGTGTGCTAAATGTGAGCTATCCCTTGAGGCAGGGGAGGGAGGGGGCAGCAAGGTTGTCATCTCGGCTACCATGATGTAATCCCCTAAAATTAGCTTTCCAGAGGCACAAGCAGCATCACCAGCAGCAGCAGGAGACACAGCAAAGAAGGAATGAGAATAAAAGAGTAAACAAAGATTCCAGTTTAAAAAACAGCTTGGAATGCTGTTTTTTAAACCCCAAATGCACACAATGTAACCCTTAGTCAAACAGCTAAGACATTGCTGGGGTCTTCAGTTTTGAAATAGAGCTATGAAGCTGTAGCTAACAAGTAATGGGAATGTATACCATAAAAATGAGCATCAGGCAAGCTGGGTTCCTGAAGCTGCTTTTACAATGAACACGGTATGCATTGCGCTTACTTCTGTGCTAAGCTGCTTTCACAACACTCGCAGTACGAGCAGCCGCCGCTTATTGGGCGAGCACACATGGCACTGCATGATAAAAACTAGCCTTTTAACAAGTAACAGGAACTACCAAATACCCTCGGCTGTCCTACTAACTGCGCCAAGGTTCAGTCATTCGACACATCCCATTAAAAGAAATGCGTTTGAAAGCACAGCAGTGCTTTTTTCACATTCCCACAGTTTGAGGGTAGCTTGAATGACATTTTATTTCTATCTATAAAAATAGACAAAAATGGCTCTGGCATAACTGAAGTTTAAAGATGTCCACTAATAGGAGGGTGTAGTACAACAATATTTATTGTTGTTGTGATAAATTAGGTTTTATTACATTCCACCCCCAGCAAGTCAACAGACACTCAACATGTCTAAAGCATCTCAAATTACATGCAGGTCTTCATAAAGGTTGTATAGATTTGACTATGTGGTTTAGGGCACAGTACGCATTACTGTGAATTAACAACATCAACAGTTGTTGTGCCAAATACAAATCTCCTTTTTGCATGCACAGGTTACAACTGTGATTTCTGTTTCTTCTAAAAAAAACCTTTCATTTTAAACAGAAGATAAATGATTAAAACATAAACTGTGAACGCAATCTAGTGTCCTTATGCCTACGTGACATTCATGTATATGAAGAGAAGTCTGCAGGGTTGATTTATTTCACTAAACCATTCCTTTCATTAGCTGAACAGAATTGGATTTAGAGCAGTGCGGTGTGTGAATCACTGAATATGAACAAATCACTGTATTCCCAGTTTCTAATGGTTTTCTTTGAATGTCACTGCTGATTCTTTTTGTCTGCTCCACCTTATCAAACTTACTATGACAAGTATTGTGCATTGCAAAAATGCAATGAAGTATCATGATGTTATATGTGAGCATAATGCTTTTATCCATTGTCCATTATATCTCAGTCTTACAGTTCCAGTACAAAATTATTCTAGCAAATGTCTTGACAGGTCACTACATTGTGAATCACGAATGACCAGACATATAAGTAATTTTTTTGGAATGTTTTATGTATTGTTTCATCAAATGCTACAAATATCATAATATGCTACAAATATAATAAACCATATATATTTATTATATTTAACTATTTATATAATTAACTATATCTAAATAAAACATATTTCTATCTTGTGTCTTGTATTGATATATTTTTTGCTAAACTGTTTATAATTGACAGGTGCAATAAACAAAGCTTATGTTTTAGCTTGTAGAAGAAATATATATATATAGTTAACACTAACTGATGTATGAGCTCCGTGTTCTTACTAGTGCAAACACATTACTGAAAAAAAAACAGTGACTCTCAACAAAATCAGTGATGTTTGACATTTTGGTGGGACCACAGCCTCATGATCTCTTCAAAACAATGTGACAATGTGCATAGGGAATAACCCTGTAAGGGTCACAAAGATATCATGGAGACATTTTGAAACTTATGATGAGTCAGAATGATTTCATGACATTCTCAAAAAGAGTGAGATGCAATGTATGTGGTGAGGCAAAGATGAGTCAAATGCTAAAAATATCAATTCAAAAAGACAATATAGCACCTATGAGTGTCAGACCTGAAAGACCTTGGGTAAATGAGAAGAGCCATGCCAAGTTCCTCTTTTGCTCCAGCTTGCAACACAAGTTCTACAATTGTTAATAACCCTGTTAAATAGTGGAACATACCAAGAGATTGCTGGAGTTTGCTGACATGCTCCTTCTTAATTTGACACTTACTCTTAAATATCTATTAAATCGTGATCAGTCTTCGAGGGCCGGAAATGTTACATGTAGAGGAAAAATGGCGTCTCAGACTTCTTGTAGACTGGCAGGAAACACAACACCACAAACAGTATTCCGGTGTGGGTCATCTACTCTCATGTTTTCGCTAACTAAACAACAGACTTCTGCAGCCTCTCAAGAAAACTTCATTCATTTCATCATCTATGCCATCAAACCTTTGCACAACAAATGTAAAGTCAGCGAATCCGGAAGAAAGGACTTGCAGCAAACATGAACGTCAATGCTAAGCATTCATGTAATGAATTGAGAAATATTAACCTAAAAACTGACCCAACAAAGCACATTATAAAAAATGTATTGCAAGTTTCAGCATTGAAATTAAAAATAATTCTGGGTGTGTCTAATAGAGCTACCACAGGTAGTCCCTAGTCAATGTGTTGACTTTACTGCACAACGATGAAGTTCTTAGCTTGACGTTGACTAGTCGCAGATTACATGATTATGACACAAACAACATGGACAACTCCGAGAAGGGTCTGAGAGATCCACTGATCTGTGGAGTGTGGCTTCATTCTGGCTGTTCTTCTTACACAGTGCTTCAAAGACCAGATGTCATTATCTCTGGGTTCCCAAAAATTACAATAAAATAACATCCTATAATCCTACAGAGTGTGAGGTCAGACCAGATACTGCGGTCTAAATTTCTCTGGCTCTCTGGACATCTGCCATGAGCAAGCATCTTGGCAAGGCCACCTAGGATATTCCTTTCTCTTGTGGTTTTATTCAGGACATCATCAGCGATGAGTTGACGTCAATGCAACTTTCATCACATGACTGTCGACTTATCTTAAGACATGCAACCCCTTGACGTCTACTGGAATCTGCTAACTAAAACTGCTAGACTATACCTTTATCAGCACACAAACCCACTGATTCAAGAAAGCTGAAAGCACATTAATCAAGGGTCAAGCTAAGGACAGTAGAACTGTCCAGTATAGAAAGGACAGTCAACCAGAAATGTTTAAGCCTTAAGATCAAAAGATTAGCAATTGTTGCTTATCCCTAAGCAATTTATCTGTACTGGATTACAAAGAGACTCCACATAAAATGGCATTTTAAAGTACGGTGTAGGCAGTAAGTACAATTTTCACTCTGTGTACTCCTTCACAAGAGAGAGATTTTTTATTTCAAGTTATTTGATTAGCTGAAATTCTTCTCTCCCAGTGTTAGTGGTATCAACATGTTACTAGGAGGAATTTCCCCAAAATTAACCTTGTATAATCTTGTATAAAATTACTTTAGGTCACAAATAGCCCTGATCAGAAACAGAGACATAATAGATTTTTATCAACTTTATTTACAGTGCTAGGTATGCTGTGTGTTTTAGTGCACTAACTCAAATGAAATCTGTATGTTCTTCTAACACACGCTTTAAGATTGCACTGCATTTCAACTGAAAAAGGAATGCTGCTGGTTTATGTTGCCTATATTACCTTCAAAATGTCATGGTGCATGTAAATACCTACATTAAGGGGCATCTCCAAGTAAAATATCAAAATGTACAAACAAAGCGTATTGCAATTCAGTCAAAATACATTTTTATTCTAATTTAGATTTAACCACAAGCCAGGTAATCAAAGATAGAATAGACCATCCTTAATTTACCTGATATGTAGTCTAAATAGCCATTAAGTACAGCACAGGAAAAATATTTAACAGAAAACTACACAGAAGCTTCAACAGCCAAATATTATATCAAGTTATTTAGCATTTTTTGCGTCCACCTTTTGCTTTACTCACTGCTTCCACTCTTTTGTGAGTCTTGCTTTCTCTTTTCAGCAACATCTGCAGGAATATTTTCCACATCTACAAAGTTGAGGCTTTCCAGTAGCAATTTCTGGATCTTATGATCCAAGTAACCATTCCATTGTTCTGGACTTTTTTGTTTAATCTTCAAATTTTCTTCTTTTTTATGTTTTCCTCTAACAGCGAGAACGACGAGAAGAGCTACACATTCTTTTTTCAGAACCGCAGTGTTGAGTTGTCTTTTAACAGTGGAATTATGGACAGAAACACACTGGAATTGACCTTGATTTTCTGATATCTCTCAAAGATGAGTTTTGGTGGTTTACCATCTTTAAATTTTTTTTGCTCTGTAGTTTTTTCCCTTTGACTTTCATCTTACTTATGCAAGTGGATTATCTTGTTTCATCTCCTATATAAAAAAAACAAAACTTACACTTAATGGCCATTTTGACTGGAAATTTTTGTACAGTACTGTACACTGTACTGTATGCTGACTCTGTATAACATTTTGTGACTGACCCCTCTGACAAATAAAGTTGAGCTGGTTTTGTGATGACAACATTTCAGGAGTGGGCTGGGAACAGAGAAAGGAGGTGGAGCAAAAAAACTGTCAGGCTCCTACGACGAAGCATGGGCAACACAGATTACTAAGAAGTCTAACTGAAACTCTCAAAATGGATGCTATCAGCAGGCGGGAACTTTACCCAGCAACTGAAACTTCCTACTTAAAACTCTACATAGTGTATTAGTGCACGAGTAACTCAACTAATATGCTAAAAACGAAAACTAACAAAAGAAAACTGACAAAGAAAAGCTGAACACTATTCATTATATGAGCTTCCCAGTCTTAAAATAAACGTTATTATTTTAAAAGTTATGTATTTAAAGCAATCAACTTCTCACAACTCTCCATGGTAGTGCCATAAAATATATCTATGACATACTCAACATCTGACCTTCCATTTTAGATGAGACCTGCAACTTTACTAATCTTTGCATCTCAGAACTGTACTTGTAGAATGTATACACGTAGAAAGTAAATATAATATGTGTAACTCACAGTAGGTGAGCTGGCTGGGTCCTGTCCGTCCGTAATCAGCTCCCGCTCCCCTCGTGGGTTGACTTTGTGAAAGCGTCGCCGCGAGTGACGCTGAGAGACATCTCTCTGCAGAGCCGCGTCCTCACCATCGCTTGCGTTCTCCACCTGTAAGGGGCCAGAATCAGCCAGGTTCTGCGACTCCTGGTTGAACATCCAGGATTTCCATATTACTGAAAGCCTGTGCAAGCGCAGCAAACTCATGGGGAAGGCATTAATACACACCGGAGGACAAGAAAAGCACAGACAACACACAAACGTGACACTAAGTCTCTGAGGTTAGCGCTGCTGCTGCCTCTGCTAGCAGAGAAACAGTCATTTTCCTTTTCGAGAGTCAGACGGCAGACCTTGCACTGAGGCCACAGCTTCCTGCAGGAAGCTGTATATGCACAAATATCCTCTCAAAAAAGAGACTTAGATAAATACAGATTTGGGCTACACAATGGAAACTACAAGAACCCCGTTGTATTGCTTTGTTATTGCTGGTATGCTATACCATAATGAGTGCCCCTGAACAAAACATTAAGATTTAAAGAAAATTTATATCCTGTGCAAGTATGAAGGTGTGAAAAATTGTCTGTTCATGAATACCATGTAGCATGTATTGAAATTTTAACTTAGATTAAAAAATAAAAAAGGATTTATGAGTAACCAGCTGCACACAGTTTTTCAAATAACTAATAGCAAAAAATATACCTTATGATTATTTTTGAAAAATGTATGTTAATTCACATGAAATGTTTTTTTTTGTCTGTGATGTATGAAGGTGGTGAAGCATCCACAGCAGCAAGCAGGAGGCAAATATGAAATGAAGCGAAATAAAGAAAACATATCTGGGCCTTGAATGTACCTTGCTCCTCGTCTGCCCCCAACTGTTCTTACAGTAACTTTCAAATCTCTGGCAGCTCAAACTGACTTTTTCCACTGCCTTCAGTAACAAATCACTGCTGAACAATTTCATACCTTGACTGTGGTTCCTGTCTAAAGTATCTTTTAAGTAAAGGCTACTGTATATGCCCAATCTGTACTTGAACAGTTTTCTTGTAATACTAAGGTTTATTCTTTGGGTTTGTGTGAAGATCACGTGGTATGAGGCTTACAGAGGCATACATACTGCTTTAGAGAGACAGTTAAAGAAAGGAGGGGAAGCAACTTCTTTTTAAGGAGCTGTCATATCCAAGCAGTGTAGCCATCCATCAGAGAAGGACATAGAATCAATGGAGTACACAAGCACCTCGACTACACCACTATGTGTTGAGAAAGAGAGAGAGAGAGAGAGAGAGAGAGAGAGAGAGAGAGAGGCATTGCATGCATGTACACTGACCATCAAAGGTTTGGAAAGACCTTGCTTTCCAGGTTTGTCTGTGGTTAGCTTGCCATCCAAATACTTCTTTCAAAGGATAAAAAATGCTTTTTTACGAGCTTCAATACGTTTGTTGATGCAGGCAACAGAAATAGATTTAGTTTTTTGTTCAACTTATAATAATTTTTTTTTGTTCAAATTAGAATAATTTTATTGGTGATACCTGAAATGTTGGGAAAAACTATACTGGAACGTCTGTCAGAAAAAAGTATCGACACACACATTTAGTGGGATTTCCCTCACATGCCTCACAACAAACACCCACAAAAACAAACAATCTAGCAGAGGGGTATAGTTGGGCTGACAAGGACACAAGAATGTCTTTCAAAGGAAAGGAATGCTGCCACTTTGTAGCACTTACATTGAGATATGCCAGAAAAGGTTATAATAAACTGCAGAACAATCTGCTTAGTAAATGGAAAGTGCTCAAACACTGCATGATAGCAGAGAAACCTTTCTAACAGATAAAATAAACTGATAAATGAGTTCAATTTCACAATGTTTGTGTGGGTTTACTTACAGAGATGCAAGTGTGAGTACAGCCCGCACATGAGACAAAAGACTTTTCGATGTTCTGCTTCTGTGTACATACCACAGTTCTATCAATATATTGTCCAGTTGTGTATTTAAATATTTTCAACTATTAACATATTTTTTACTTCTGCAACATCATGAATAGTGAAGACACTTTGGTGAATATGAATTTAGAAGAGTGAACTACTGTTCAAAGCACACATTACCATCCTCTTGACCAAAACGGGAATTAAACAGCAGAAACAACTGTGTGCTGGCAATGCTAACATCACAACAAGGTACAAAATTGGCAAACTCTGGCTTAATCAAGGTACCATTAGCGCTGTGTTAAAGCAAACCAACTAAAGCACATTTGTACAGACATTTTAAAAAGGTCTTTTTATAGTTTTAACAGTCATTGTGGACTTGTGTGTGCATAGGGAAATCACACGCACAGGCAAAGTGAGAACGTGCAAACTAGAGCGTCAGTCAGGAGTGGTGGCCTGCTTGTTTATGCGAGAGACAGCAGCTAGGTTACCACACTCAGCATAGGGTCACCCAGATCAGTAGATTTGGAAATTCTGCTTTGTTCTTTGCTTCTAGAAGAACAGTTGGGTATTAGAGCACAGCAGATGAGAGGATATTTCTTTCTTTTTGTAAGAGTTAGAAGAAGCAGGTGCATGATAAGGAGAGGAGTGATGTCCGGGTGGTCTTTAAGAGTGAGCACTGTGTAATATATCATAAAACAGGAAACAGCACACATAGCATAAACCCTACTTGAGCTCCCTAAGCACTGGCCTTAAACCGACTGTTCGGCCTGCTGTCCAATCAATCACAGTTTTGCAGAAGTGAAAAAGATTCCAAGAGACAAGAATTAATACATTTGGTTCCAGAATTAAATCTACACAATAATATGAAATCCAAAAGCCACAGAGAAGGACATCTGGCAAAAAAAAAAAAACAAAAACACTACAATAAATATACTTGACCTTAGCAAGAAAATTGGATAGCTAATGCTGGCTAAATTAACTAACACTGTATGTACAATTATTAGCCAATTCTTTTTATTTTTAAACAACTACAACTGCTCTCGGTCAATCCGAAATGTTAATAAACATTTAAATATTTAAGACAGTAACATTGAGGCTTTCGCTTTTTTAGGAGAATATCTGTGTGTGCATAACAATTGGGCAACTATTATTGTGCAGAACTATTACTCAACTAAATAAAAAATGAAAATGTTCCCATCTCACTTGTTTTTTTTCATTGGTTAAAGTGAGAATAATAAACAAACAAAACAAAACAACTGTGTACTGTTTCTCAATCGGGTTTTGGGGGGTGAGGACGGGGGCCATATCAATATTTTTTAATTTTTAAGCCCTTTACTGGTAAGCCATGCATAGGAGTTATTTGATGCATGTGATGGAACACTGTCCTGCATAAAAACCATGGTCTTCTTGAAAGATGAAATTTTTTTCCTGTACCACTGCTTGAATAAGTGTCTTCTAAAAGCTGCCAGTAGGTCTAGCAGTTGATTTTAAGTGGAAGTGGAACTGATCAAGCCATGGGCCCGTCCATTTGGTCTGTCAAAAGTCACTCTCGTCTCATCAGTCCATAAAACCTCAGATATCTCTTGCCCCAATCTTAATGCCTCAACTTATGTGTCTTGTTTAGTGGTGGTCAGGCTTCAGCGTTCCTTACCTTGGCCAATTCCTTTACCTGAGCACTAAACACCTTGGACGTCTGAGCACTACAGGTTGGTTGCAGTTCTGGAATTCACAGTTCGATTCTTCTCAAATCTTCGGCAGTTAACTTGTGGCTTTTTATTCTCAGCATGTTTTTTTGTGACCCTGTAGACTATTTGCAACAAAACATTTGATGGTTCTATGATCATGCCCCAATATCTTTCAATATTAAAAAATTCTGCATCCATTTGCAAGAATTTTTAAATTTTAATTTACTTTGTCTGATTATTATTTGTAGTTATACACATCTTGACATAGGGTGTTGATTCCTTTAGGCCACATCCTACTTCATTACACAAATATTGCCAGATATGCTTGAATCCAACGAGCATTTAAATTTAATCAGCTTGAAGTTGGAAAATATGCATAAATATTATGACATGGTCAAAATACTCACTTGCCTAATAACTGTACACACAGTGTAAGATTACTAGCGGTTAGGCGGACTGGTACCTGATTGTCCTTTACTCCATCTAATAAGTAGATGTTTTGGAGGTGGCTATGTTTTATAATAAGCCAGTTTTTTATTATAAACCTTTACATTTTACTTTGTTTTCCTATTTGATTAACCTAAAAACAGTTAGACTGCTGAAAAATGTGTTTTAAAAGGCTGGGTAGAGAGAGAAAGCATGAAATCTCATATTGATATTTAACTTTTTTACTAAATTGTATAAATTCTGAGAACGTATATATATATTTTTATCAAACACATCAAACATACTTTCGAAGAGGTGCATCCATCAATAAAAGTAGCATATTGCCTCTTTTAGTGCTAAATAACAAAACTACATCAACATTTACATCAGCGCTGGCTTGTTTGGCGGGCTGTTGGGTGAGACCCTGACAAAAATCACGGCACTCAACTGCAAGCTTACATAACCCAATTTCCCAGCTAAGCTGTGTTCCAGGCATTCTAAGAAAGCTAATCAGGGAGTCTATCAAAACATTAGGCTTTCGTTTCTGTGTGCTTTGCAAAGTGGCAGCCATCATGCGGCTGACCACTGCTAGACGAAACAAAAACTGACACTAAAGCTGAAATGATAAGTAATTAAGCTGATAATACTAACAGGTATTTAAAGAGTATACTGAGAGCCAGCCAAATTTTGTCAAATTTTAACAAACAAAATAAGTGTGTTATGCATAACCAGACAATTTATAATTTACTCCAAAAGCCTACATGCCTTCTTTGAATAATTAAGCAAAATGAACACTTAAATACTTAAATATAAATATATACTTAAATATAAATTGTGCTCAGAATAATCTTGGGACACTCTTAGTAAACAATATATGTGTAGCTTATTTATTACTTTCCAAACTAAAGTTATAATACACATTGTATTAACTAAACGCATTTTAATAACCAGCAATAATGACCAGGTTTACTAACTATAATGCACAATAATCCTGGTACAATTAAGCAGGCATTGCAATTTCATTCCTTCATGTAGGTCTGCCTACAGCCTGAGGTGTTCTAGATACGGAGTGCATGAGTACGGAGTACTCCCTGTTGAATCTTCATTTTACTTAAATTCACCCACAAGCCAGGTCTCCCCATCTATGATGCTAACATGCTGACTAGCACTTGCTGACGCAATGTCACTAGACAGCATAACATGCTAGACAGACAACTGCCAAAAGACAGGCTAGCATTGTGTCAAGTAAGTGGGGGGAGATGGAGCCCATTGTACTTAGAGAGACTGTAGCATCACTAGGGACAAACCTTACAATTTTCGGGTAAAACTGTCCATGTTTACAAAGCTACACTGAACATGTGAGAAGTCCTGCCAAATGTATCAGTTGTTACAACTGACTTTTATTCTAGCACTGGTATGTTAATTCAATTTAATTCATAGATATCTTTATATTTTTATATACAGTCACAGATATCCGAAGATGAGCCACAACTTGCGCAAGAGTGTCCTAAATTATAATGTTTAATAAAAAGAGGGTCAACGCAAATCTGTTTACTGACACTTCTAAAGTGGTACATTCTAACAAATGGTCAACTTTGTTGGAATGCGCAACACCAAGCTTCAACTTTGTAATGTTCAAATACAGCCCTGCTTAACTGACACAACAGACATTTATATTATCCATTTTCCGCTTAATCCCGCTAGTTGGGGTCAAGGGAGGGCTGGAGCCATTCCCAGCGTCATCGGGCGAAGGCGGGGTACACCAAGGCCAGTCCATCGCATGGCCAACAGTCAGTTTCTCACACTATCAAACCTACAGGGAATTTAGAGGTGACCAATCAACCTAACATGCATGTCTTTGGACTGTGGGAGTGCCCGAAGGAAACTCCACACAGAACAGCCCAGACCAGGAATTGAACCCGGATCATCTTGCTTTGAGGCGACAGTGCTAACCACTACACCACCGTTCTGCCCATTTATATTATATTATATTATATTATATTATATTATATTATATTATATTATATTATATTATTGAGGTATTTATCTCAAAAAATCCCCGATTCATTGCATTTTTACAGCCATATTAAATTTTTATTCTCTTGTCTACCGATTAAAGGATCTACTCACCACAATCATTTCTGATGGTTCCAAAGTGATGCATTCACAGCCTCGTCTTCCCCCTCGCTGTCTGCCAAAGCTGAAGGAATGAAAAAAAAAAAAAGTGAATAAGTATCAATTTAAAGAGGGTCTCATTTGCAGCTAACAAACATAGAATGAAGCTGAGTAAAAGTCTACATACAAGAAATGTAAATACATTTCCTGCATCAATACATTTGATGCTAGGCTAGCAGGCCAAAGTTTTTGATACAACTTTGTCAAGCTGTCAAATCACTCACCACACAACATAGTTTTTAGGTTTTTAACAGTAGCTCCTGGCAAGTTTTCTGCTTAAAGATTTGTGTTAAAAAAAAAACAAAAAACATACTGCTCTCGGTGTAGTCAGATCATCTACCAATGGATATTAAACACAAACTATTTCTGTTTTTTGCTCATTTTTTGCTAAGGCCATTCTCATATAATATGATACATATTTGTATGCACCATTAATAGTAATAGTCAGATCAAAAGTCATGCAACTTTAAATTCAAACAGAAACAGACCCAATATTATCACTGTAAGTATAGTATGGTTACACTTCATGGCTTTGTCCCAAAGGCGCAAGCTTGGTGCTTTCTAACAAGAGAAGATTATTATTGTAATAAAATAATCATAATGAAAAAATAAAAAAAATACTATTCAGAAGTCCTGCAGGTTTGAGAGTCTTTATCCAGAATATGTTCTTGTATATCCAGCGTATGTCACTATTCTTCTTAATTAAAGATAAACCAACAGAAACTGAGTTTTCTTTTTCAGTTTGATCAATTTCCACAATCAAACCAGCACAGATTTTTTCCTTTGTTTGTAAATTTCTTCAAGGGGATCTGATTTAGTCTCTGCTAATTCTTCAACCAATTTAAAGTAACAGTTCACACAGCTCACTCTGTGTCTTGTGAAAGTGCTCTTTCAATCTAAAGGAAAGGTAGAAGACAGCTGTGTTTGCTGGATGTGTGCCAGAAAGCGTTAGATATAGTCCACATTAAAAAGATGAGGCAAACAACCAAACAACAAGGCAGATCTTGGCCACTTCTGCCTGCAGTCTGAATGCAGCCCAAGACACAACAGACCTTGTTTGCACACTTGTCCACCAATGATGCATGGGGTCTAACATGCTATGATTTGAGATACCACAATAAAAGGTAGCCAATTCATTCTCCTTGCCCCTTGAGACAACCCAACAAATGTCTGGAATGTCTGAAGAAGCGCCTTTTAAAATGACTCTTCGGGCAGTGGTCTTCTCCAGAATAGAGAGACTGTATTAGCAGCCAGCAGAATATCAATTTCCCCCTCAGAATTCAAGCTAACATGTCGCACAGACTTGTCCTCATTCTGTTTGGGGGAGTTTGCAGACAGTTGCCTGAGTGAGCCAGAGGTCAGTCTGGCTTTGACAATGCTTCACACTTCACTGAAGTTGGCCCTGGCTGTCAGCTGAAGGGGGTGAAGTGCTGCCAAGTGTTTTTTGTGTGCCTTCTCAACAGGAGATAAAGCACTCTCCACTCTCTTGTCTTCTGTCCATGGCAATACCAGTTTCAGCACCTCTTGCCCACTGGCAGGCAGAGCCTGCATGAGTTAATCCAGTGCTTTTTATTACACCCTTTGTGTGGCTTTTACACTTGTACAGTGGAAAAGTACTAATGTAGCGTTCCTGGTGGAGGATTGGTTACTGAATAGTTAGCGTGCAAGAATCTTTTTGGTGCATTTTAATAAAAGAAAACAGAACTGACAAGTCTGTAAGCCTTTCTTTTAGCATGGAGTACCAGTAGCCAGGAAGTATGTGTTCATTATCTTTATTAATATCATGTGATATTAAATTTTCTATCATCTGATAATAGAATGTTGATGAACGTGGCTTTTTAAACAGTCTCATTGTCCTTATGCATTAGGACCACAAAGTGATCTCTTGCAAAAGCAAATGACTTTACTAACTATGTACAGAAGCTGCAGAACTAAAATGGTCATCTCTTTTACAGGGACTTTTGCTGGTGTTCTACCAAATAAAGCCAGACCAAAGTTATGTGCCACTTCCTCTGCAAAATGAAGATGAAGCTAAAACAGGGCAAAACTGACAGAAGCAGGAGAAGTGAAACAGCTAAGCCAAAGTTCCGCACGCAGATGACAATGAAAATTCAGCTTTTGAGAGGCTCGGCTGAGCTACATTGTTTAATGGCCATAACTCCATGGCAACACACAAACTGCTGACACTAGACTTAAAAACCACATCACAATCAGCATGTTGCTATATGTTCAGCTAAGCTAACTACAGCTTTCTCAAGACAGTGCTGATATATGCTGATATTTGTATATATTCAAAAAACTCAAGGCCTTCACATCCTGCCCGTAAAATTGAAACATTATCACATACCTTCAAAAACAATCTTATGACAGCCGGAATTTTCCCCAGAGGCATGCAGTCAAGAGTTTTATGCTCAATCAACACCACAAAAGCACAAATATTAGTCTAGGAGAAGAATCCCCCAATTAATTTAAGAATTTAGAAATCATATCATGCTTGAGAAAAAGACCTGCCGGAGGACTAAAATAAATCTTAACATATGAAAACATCAGTGGACATCAGAAGTCAAAACAGTACAACAAACAAAAGAGCGCTGCTAGAAAGGCATGGGTTACTTACTCTTTGGCTTGATGTGTCGATTTCTGACAACAGGTGTAGTCTACGAGTAAAACTCAATAAAGTGTCACCCAGTGTTCTTAGAACATAATCCTTTTCCCAAGGCATGGGGTCCTTTGTAGTAGTGGCTCCACTCAGTCAAAACTCATTCAAAAACACCACTGCCTCTTCCCTTGTTCTTTTTTTATCGTGACATGAGAACTATGCTGCTCAACCAGTTGTGAAGAATTCAAAAACATCCAAAACATTTGTGCCTTTACAAGAAATGACTTTAGATGTGCAGGCAATCCTCAAAAACCTCTCTCAACTACCAAGTCCAACAAAGTATAAGGGAGCATGAGCTAAAGTGAAAACAGAACAAAAGTTCAAAACAATAAAAAAGAAAAACCTCAAAAAAGGAAACGATCCACGTTGCCTGAATTTCCCGGTCTTTCTCCGGTTCTGAGTCACAGTTTCTGTGTATCCGGTGGGTCTGCAGGGCTGTGCAAGGAGAGTGCTTATTTCCTGCCTGGATGTGCTCATGAGCTCCAGCTGCTTAAAGAACACATGGCTAAGTAACCGTTCAAGCCAGGAGTTCCGCATTCCAGGCCTCCCACTGACCCTCCCCCTCCTTCTAAACACCAAAACAGCCCTGTGGCAGGCACCACCACCCCACCCCCGAGCCCACCCCACCACGATCACCAGAAACACAAACCAGTACTGCTTTCTCACTTCAGACATTATTGTTTGCCTAACTTCACTTTTGCCTCATAGTTTGCCTTAACGTGACATAGCCATAACATGGAGTTGGCTGCAATATTCTGTAGAACATCAGGATTAGCTGGAACATCCAACAAGCACAATGTTGATATCATAACAAAATACTGTAACACACACTAAAAGAAAAATAAATAATACATTTTATGTTGGTCCATTTTTCAAGAAATGTTCACACAATTTAAAAAGCAGTTTGTTCGCAAAAACCAAAATAAAACATATTATTAAAAATATACTTTATATTATATTGATATACAAACCAAAAAATAAAAACAGATTTGATGTGACAGTGAGAAAATATTCACAGACAGCCTCGCTGGTTAAAGCTTCCAGAAATAAAGCATTCCACAGTAACTGGAAGACATTACATTATTTTCAGTTTCATATCAAAGGCATTTATTAACCTGACATGCACAGCTAAATTAAGAGGTTCTTTACAATGAGTGGGGTTCATGTCACCATGAGCATTAATAAAAGCTGAAATTGTTGAAAACAGTGAAACTCCACTGAAATGTCGTAGAGTATCCATAGACATCTGTGCTCAATAAAGAAACACACCCACCATGATTGGCTGTAAGCATTATGTGGTCATGTGACAATGGAATCTAATTACTCTCTGAGAAAACAGGAGAGACTGCACGCCTGTAGGTTTTTGTTTCTTCCCCTTTCATTTACAACTGCATACTGATCACATTCAACCCAGTGACCTAAAGGAGCATTTACTCCACATTTACAACTAAACACAAATCAGAAGCAGCACACCTTAATCCAATGTCAGTCTATTCCTCAATGCTAGAGCTGTATATTATTTCCTAACCATCGCTGTCATATTGACCTTTGTGATACTGGTATGCAAATGAGCCCTTTAATGACTTTACAATTTTAAGAGTATTTAAATAAAAAATTATAATACATATTATATTGCAAATAAAATATCATATTGTATTACAAATGTATTAATAATATAGCATATTATTTATGACGGTTACAATAGATAAGAAGCATTATCAATAAGATGGTTATAAATGGTTGTCAGAACTGTGTGTATTGTTGTTGGAGATGCTCAGTTGGGTTCAAGTCTGGGGAATTAATGTCAAACATTTCTACACCGTCTTACTGGAAAATCCCATCTGGCCCAGGGAAGACAATCAGCACGTATATTTTTAAATATTTAATCTCCCCAGAAATATCTTAATGTCTTAAATTACTTGTATTACTTAATAGCATTTTGACTGTAAATTTTAATAAATGAAGATGGTCTCTGATCTTCAGCAAGGTACTGTGTGAAGGGCCCAACAAAGATCTGCAACTGAGTGAAAAATACAAAATATAGTAAATAAACAAAAATAGATTTTTCTAAGCATCTAATATATACATACCAACATCGCGCCAAATACATGTGCTCCTTCATGAAGACGGATCCCGAGAGTAGTATGTACCAGCATGTGGATATGTTATCCGGACTGTAAGAGAGACACATAACAGGCTGTTTACTCGAGTGATACTAAAAGGCTGGATAGCCAAATCTGTAATTGGCGTTTAAAAAACATGCCTCTCTCACAGCCATGAAGTGTCCTCTTTTCTGGAGCACCAGAATGAGTTTCTTCTTCTGGGTTTCAGGCTACACAGATATAAGGAGGTATATAAGGACCCTCATCACTCGCTATGAATGAGTGGAACACTTTTAGTTTGTTCATTTGAATGGACACCCTCTAAAAAGTATAAACATTTAATTAGAAATGGGTGAAGGTCTGGGCTAAGAGCAAAAGCAATAAAATGCCTTATAATAGGGAGGACATTTCTTGATTAAACTATAGACATGTACTGGGTTAATGGGGGCCTGAGGTAAACGTAATTAATGCAATCGCTTCATGAGGACTCTTGATTGTTTTCATATGTTTCTTTAAATGCTTCTAATGCTTGCAAAGCAGAGAACTCTTTTGAGTCTAATTGGTCCTGGCATAGTGCAGTCTACTAGGTATCACCCAGAAAGGCTTAGATCAAATAACTCTAACAATTCCAGTTCAACAAGACCAATAAAGCAACAGTGTGGCACTTTTGTTATTAATCATTTTGAATAATGAACACAGTGCAGCTGGCCCTGAAGAGTATTAATCTCCTGCTCTCGCTGGAAAACTCTATTTTCTAATTTCTATTCTTGGACATTAATCAATTTCACTGCGCATGTGATTAATCTTTTGGCAATAGTGATAAAGTTTGTTATGACAAATCCAATAATGGAGGTTGTACTGCTGCAGTAAGCGCTTTAAGTAAGAGGGAGACGACGGTGTGCATAGGAGAGACCGAGAGAAGAGTTTAGTTTCCTGGTTTACTTACTAGAACAGGACGTGGTTAGCTTCATAGCGCTCATACCTGGCAGTTGTGCACATTGACCTGCAAGCACATTGACAAGGCTTTTGTAAATAAGGCAAAAGTCAGGGGGACTGTGACTTACTTGAGGCGTGTTGGTGTAGCATGACATGTCAGCTTGGCTGGGCTTACTGAGAGAAGCATGAGAAGTTCACAGGATGGCTGCGTTCAGTCACAGCTGCTGAGAAGTGACTAAGAGAGCTTTACTTTAAAGCAAAAGACCTGACCAGGTGTTCATAAGGGAACACTATAATAACACCCACTGTTGTTAAAGTCAGATACTTTGCAGTCAGCAGTGTGAGCTGCGGTAATGTTTACAAATAAATCTGGCTTCTATTCTCTTCATCTACACAGGCTGGATATCTAATGGATAAGACTTATTTTTCAAACAACAGAACAAAATGTTTTCTTAGTCAAGTTTTAACTACATACTTATCAGATTTATTTAAAGAAAAACAATATCACACATTATAGATGGCACAATAATACCTATTCTTTTCAAATACCTAAACCTTGACCAATTTTTTCTTAAAGCTCCCCTAATAAGATTTAACGTGATCTTTGTTAATTAGAAGTACATTATTTTATATGATTGAGCATCTAAAAACAGGTTACCATTCTCTAACTACTCAAGCATTTTACAACCTAATAGAAAAAAATACAACACTGTTTCCAAAAAGGTTGAGATGTTGTAAATAAAAACAGAATGCATAAATCACTTATATAATATATTTGTCTAAAAATAGTACAAAGATAAACATCAAATGATTAAACTGAGAAACAGCAACATATTTTCAAGCAGTTGGGACAGGGCCAACTAAACTGACTCATCTGATTACCTACTGATTAAGCTGTGTAATAGTAAAAAAGACCTGGTGGAACATCTCTTAACCAATTAGTTTATTTGGAAACAGGTCACTATCGTGACCAGAGTCTTTCAGAAATAAAAACGGGACGGGATTACCACTCCATGGGAGACTACACAGGCAAATAGAGCAACAATTTTAGAAAAAGGTTCCTTAATGTAAAATAGCACAGGACATCATATATGCTATATAAAATCATTAAAAAATTCCAGGGTGTTTTTCAGGGATGGTCCTGCTTATTTCAACCAGAAAATGCCAAACCACACTCAACAGATCAGTATCGATCCATTGTAAATGTGTGCAGGGGAAACAAAAAACAAACTTTACAGTATTGCTAAATAGCACTGAAAAGTACAAGCGAAAAATTCAATTCAATATTCAAGTTTTAAAGACTGTGGATTTCAATATTGATACACAGTTGCTCAAACTATTTGAATGCATCTGTGCTGACCACCACATGGGAATGAAAGAAATAAACATTGTTTTGATCATTTTTTTTCTTGTTCATTACCACTGTAATGACTTGTAAACTCTTCATACTACATTGCACGGCTACATTGTGGAAAGAACAGAAGTAGTACAGTGTGGGAAGAACTGAGTGATCCTAATGGGGAGGACATTGACAGTCTCACTTACTGCATTATGGACTATGTTAACTTCATAACGGCCCAGGTCCAGATGATATCAGTGCCAGGCTCCTTAAGGCCTGCACAGATCAGCTGTGCGGGGTAGTTGAACACATGTCCAACATGAGCCTAAAGCTGGGAAGAGTACCATCTTGTGGGGTACCTGTGCCGAAAATGCAGCACCCAAAGGTACAACAGCTCAACAGCTACAGGCTGGTGACACTGACTTCTCATTTGATGAAGTCATTGGAGAAGCTAGTCCTTAACCACCCCCGTCCTTTGGTGAGTCCATCCTCCAGATAAATACCGGGAAGACGAACAGTGAACATCCAGGGTATGGACATCCAGAGAGTGGACTCTTATAAGTGGAGATGGACTGAACAGCGTTTTTGAGGCCGATTCCAATCATCGATCACCTTTCAGCATGATCAGCCGATACCGATCGAGGGCCGGGCTATCTGCCACAGTAGGGCTATATATAGTTATTAGCGCAAGCAAGTCACGAAACATGGTCTAAACTGGTTTATTACAATTTTTAATGAGCTCATGTGAAACAGCATAATATTTTAAACAAAATTAGCAGTAAATAAACAAATTAAATCAAACAAATGTCCCCAATACTGCAATCATTAAATTTAGACCCTTAATTTAAAACAAAAAAGCTTATTAAATAAATGCAGTCGAAACTGCAGTCATTAAACGCAGACTCTGTTATTTTAAACAAAAACTGCAATCATTAAACGTAGATCTTGAATTGTTGCTGCTGTACTGTTCGTACCGGTCAGAACTGGTCTGCACGGTTCTCTGTGTTATTTGTTTTGTGCTAGCTGCGGGTGCTAGCTCTGCTGTTTGCTGATACTCACTGTATTCAGCCACGTAGTGTACTGTTACGTGCCGTATCAGATTAGTAGTGTTATATGTAGAGATGGGCCGCTCAACGTTTTTGAGGCCGATTCCGATCGCCGATCACCTTTCAGCGCGAATGATATCGACAGAGGGCGGGGTAAACGCCATGGCAGGCTACATGTAGTTATTAGCGCAAGCAAGTCATGAAACTGGTTTATTATCATTTTTAACGAAATATCCCCAATACTGCAATCATTAAATTTAGACCCTTAATTTAAAATGAAAAAAGCGAGTTAAATAAATGCAGTCATTAAACGCAGACATGGTTATTTTAAACAACAATCTGCAATTGTTAAATGTAGATCTTGAATTGTTGCTGCTGTACTGTTCATACCAGTCAGATCTGGTCTGCACAGCGTTCTGGGTTGTTTGTTTTGTGCTAGCTCTGCTGTTTGCTGATACTCACTGTATTCAGTCGCGTGCAGTGCAGTATCAGATTAGTAGTGTTAAGTGTCTTTGTCTTGGTTCCCCCACAAGACACGTTGATTTTACACATTTTAAAAACGCCCTGGATGAGTCTGCGTCATATACGGTAAAACACTGCCAGACGGATAACATGCCTTGTATAAGCGCATGCTTTTCTCGCGACGCCACTGCTTCAGTTAGTCTGTCGAAAATGAAAGGGTATGTATATCCACCTAGCGGTTCAGATAGGAATTGCAGGGAGCTGGCCGGAGTGGGTTTCAAGGAGGTCTCCTATTCCTGGACACTAGCAGTAAATACACAAATTAGACTCATTGGTTTAACGCCATCTATCGGCTCTCGGGATCGGCTAAATTGGAGAATTATCGGCCGATCACCGATCACACTTCCATCGATCCTTCCATCTCGACTTATAAGTATCTGGGTGTTCACCTAAACCACAAACTGGACTCTTTTATGGAGTGGTCTTTTGGGGCGGCAGCATCTTGCCAAACTCATAAAGAGGGCCAGCTGTGTCCTGGGAAGTCCCCTAGACCCAGTGCAGGTGGTAGGAGACAGGAGGATTGACTCTCATCCCATGCATATGACTCTGGCAGCACTGGGCAGCTCCTTCAGTGACAGTCTGCTTCACCCCAGGTGTGAGAAGAAGCGGTATCGCAGGTCCTTCCTGCTGCTGTTAAGACTCAACAGCCAGCACTGCTCACATCAAACCACACATACACAGTGGACTTATATATACACACACTTTGCACCACTTTAGCCACTCCCAGGTTTTTGATAGTGCTCTATCACTTTTCCACTGCTCAATGGCTCAATGCTTTATACCCCTCTAGCGGATACTTCACACTGAGCATGGTGACCTTGGGTTGCTCCAAAGCAGCCCATTCCATTGCCAGTGCTCTTCTATAAAGATTATACAAGCTGTGCGAGTGAAACTTAACTGTGTAAACAGTGGGTTTGCCTAAATTCACTAATTTAGTTGCAGAATAGTCTAATTAGAAGGGATGTCAGGAGGTGTCTACATTTGCAAATCTAGCTTACTTGATGCAATCACGCATAGTAATTTTTTCCAACAACTAGAAAAAAATGTATACAATATTTTCACTTAAGTGAATAAGTAAATCTCCTCAGTCCAAAATAAAGACATTTTAGCAATATAAACAGAATTTTGTATCTTGCACTATACTATTGCAGTCAATATAGTTACAAATTAATACATTGTATTATTTTTTTATGAAACTATTGCATTAAGATCCAATGACTGTCAAGAAGTTCTTATGAGCCTTGCAACAACATCTGATGTAAAAAGACTGAGAATCATCTCACCTGAGTTGATGCTCCCTGAGGTGAGACAGGACATCCATGTGGTAGAAGTGGCAATAAATATTATTCAGGTCCTGCACAAAGTACAGAAGGAAAACAGGAGAGTTGTGGGTAGGTCAATGCAGTTCATCATTCAACTGCACATGAGGTCACTAGTGAAATGCTTTGTAAAACAAAACAAACACTGTAGATTTGGATTACAGGATTAGTGTCTAACACATTCTAATGCGCTTAAACATGGCACTAAGCATACAAGGAAATGCATACAGTCAAGCATTGTGAGAGATTATCCTTGAAAAATCCTGGCCATTCTTGCAAAAAGGCTATGGCAGCCACTGAGAGGAACATGCTGTTTGCCAAGTATATACTAAACATTTCTAATTCAAGTGACATCATCATAGCAGATGCACAAAACCTGCTTTAAAATAGCATCCGTCAAGGCCAGCTGTTCAAATATTAAGTGCAGATTGCCTGAAGAATGCATGGACAGAAAAAATACACGGAACCATATGGTGGGGTGACACAGAGGGCCAATTGAGCCTACGGACAAGCACCATTAACAGGTGGACAGTAAGTATGACTTCCTTGAGGCATTAACACACACACACACAGAGATCGGATCTTCGACTTTACTCTTTAGTCATGCAGGGGTGGCACACTTAACAATCACTGCCTTGAGGTTGAACAATTTACCAACAATATACAGCCAATGCTAAGTAAAGGGTCCATAATCTTCAAGAGACCTCCCACACAAACAAGTAAATGAAGTGACCCATTAAGGGTAAGTTGCCTTACTTGCTACAGGGATGTCAGTTAAATTGGCAATGTTTAGTACATATTTGGCAAACAGTATGGTCCTATAAAAATAGAAATAAAGTCATGTGAAGACATACAGTAGACGATTTTTGTTCCCAAACTGTGGTACACATAACCCAAGGGGTACACAAAATGCTGCTGGGGTATATAAAAAATCCAATGTTTGAGTTTACTGAGTTTAATCTAAAGCCAATGCTGGATTTCTGGATAATTGATCTGGCACGTATGCAGAAGTGATAAGTGAATAGGATATATTTATAACTTTCAGTTATAAAATGACAAACACACACCCTATTAATAAGTATTCACATTAAACGCTGCACATATTTCACGCTGGTTCACTTCTGCGTGTCACACATTCTGTAGTTTATTGTCTACTGTTCAAGGTGTTAATTTTGAGAGTTTGTTTCACAGGATATATTTATAACTTTCAGTTATAAAATGACAAACACACACCCTATTAATAAGTATTCACATTAAACGCTGCACATATTTCACGCTGGTTCACTTCTGCGTGTCACACATTCTGTAGTTTATTGTCTACTGTTCAAGGTGTTAATTTTGAGAGTTTGTTTCACTTTCAAAGACAGTGTTCAGTTTGCAGTTGTAGTGAGATATTCTGTAACTGAATTTTGTGCATTACTGTTTAAGAAAACATTTAGAAAGCACAAAGCCTCTACAAACTGTGAAAGCTCGCATTTCAGCACATTAAAGGTTGTAGAGGCTGTAGCGGTTATTTTGGGTTACTGTTGACATTGTAAAGTTTGGAAGTAAATCAGAACTCATTTTAACACCACATCGAGTTTTTTTTTTTTTATAAGTGGAGGTGAAACAAGATTAGTTAATAATGTTGAACTGTGTTATAATCAAAAATGAGAGGATGTTTTAGAGGTGGGCAAAAAACTTGTTAGGCTTTGCTTGCCAAATAAAATGTATGATTAAAATATTAAGAAATTTGATTTTGTTGGAATATGCAGATACTTTGACTCGTCAAAACACCCACAAAAACACTCCGAAACAGGATGCTTACAGCACTGTTAAAAATGTGATTGATTAGAGGGCTCATTTACACAAACACATAGCATCACTGTGCCAAGAAAAACATCTACAAAATAGTAACTTTACAGCAATTTTAACAGAGGGCAAACTAAAAATGATTCTACTTTTGCTTGTGTTACAGTGCCAAACAGAAGCCCCAGTGGGACAACAGTCCAGAACAGCAGACTGGTGAGCAGACCCCCTCCCTGCCTGCTGTCAATGGGGTCTTCCCGAGGGGCTTTAGTCAATAAGTACAGCATCCTCTCACTAGGAAGCTGCTGCATAGGGGGTTATTGATGTACGCAGTAAAAACAGTTGCAGAGTGAACAATGTGTCCTCTTTCAATTTGCATGCCCCAAAATCCACCTTAATTTTCCCAGCATCAATCAGCATGCCAAAATTAAAGTAAATAGTTTGCCTACAAATCAAATTTGCACAGTTCTCTCTTGTAATGAACTTTATCTTAGTTTTGCACTGAAGTTAAGGGGCTAAAGCATTCTAACAGAAACAATAGCAATTTGGAATAAAATAGATATTTACATTTTAAAGGAAGTGCAGAAGATCTGCTCATGTTAAATACAACAATAGATATATGACTTATAAGATAGTGTTGGTGTTATATGTTAGAAAAAGTATTGTGAAATGGGGAGATTTATCCATTTTCTGTGTATGACATGAAATATTTAGTTACTGCTAGACTCCTAGATCCTCCTTTCAAATTTACATTTTCCCCTCAATAAACCTATCCTTTTGCTACAATTAATTATTCACTAACATATATCATCATTAGACTCACACATAAAGTTGTATTCGATTTTAACAACTCTTTCCTGGTGTGCTATTTTTTTTTGTCAATGAGTGTATCTAGGAAATGTCAGTTGACAGGAACAGTGGAGTCGCAGCAGTAAAACCAGCATTGTGTTTCTACACTCAAATTGTATAAACACATCATAAACTATCTATGTGACCCATATCTTGGTATCTTCTTCATGCTCTGGAGACTGTGCTCCTAAACAGCAAACCTTCTTGTGAGGGCAAGCATGGATGTGCCATTCTTGAGGAATTGGACTACCTGTGCAAGAATCAGGCAGGAAACATAAGGAGAGCATACTAATGTGCAACTTAAACTTAAAGAAGTTGAAATTACACCCAGGCTCCTTACTTCCCTTCTGATGCAGATATCTTAGCCCTTTAGGGAGGTCATCTGTTTTGGCTTAGGGCCAATTAAGTATTTCAGTTTTATTTTCAACAATTTTTAAAAAATTGTTGTCCATTCACTTATAAACTGCAGACAGTCATGTGGCCAGGGAACATAAATCACGCATGTCATTCAGCCTAACAGAAATAGCTATGAAAATTAACTTTATGTTCTTTAATTATATCATCTAGTGGTAGCACATGTAATGGACCAAGACAGCTTCCATGTGCAAAACCCCAAGATATATTATACTTTTATTTACATGATTTTGCATTTGAGACATCAAACTGGACCCTCTTTTTGAGACTGTGTGTGTGATGTAAAGATGTGTGATCTGGTTTGAAAATATGAATCAATGCTTTTTAAATTACTATTTCAGGCTTTACAGCGGAATTTGGAGTAGCTTGTGGTCACCATACTTTCCCCCTTTGGACTCAGTAATAGTACTACATTTAATGTTTAAAATAAAAATACATATAAAGTTTACCAGTTTAACTTTTTCCACCCTTAAACCTTGTCCTAACCCTTATCTTAGCCTCAACCCAAACCCAAAGCTAGTGACCTAGACCTGGTTCTATAAACAATCTATCAGTGGCTTTCTAAATAAAGTGGGACATAAAAACCTTACACAGTGCAACATAGTGAAACTAGCTAAATGTTCAGATAAGTCTAAAGTATAACTACATTATGTGTGAATTATTAGCCTTGATCATGGCCATTATGGAGGAGACCGGCAGCATTTCTTGTTATGAAGCAAGCGAGTCTTGCTCCTCTCTTTGAATAAATGAATACAAAATACACTGCATCTCTTACACTCACTGTATCTTAATATTAAGGACAGGTACAGTTTTGCTGCCACCTTCTGGCACAAAGTTTCCTCTCCAGGCCACAACGCAGAAGAACAGCTCATTCTCCAACCCACTATCTTCCTCTGAATGGTCCTACTTCAGTGTGACCTCTTCTCGCAAAGTTCAAAACTCTGCATTCACATGCAGTGCAAATGCATTTTACAGAGTAGACATTGTCAACATTACAACAAAACAGCCATTCAAGCCTTGTTGAACAACAACTAGAGAAGTATCAGAAATACATTTCAACATGAGCACTGGAGAAAAACTTTATGCACAACTATAAAAATAGATTAATTCCCACTTGGGTCGGTCAACATGACAATTGTTATTGTGATACATTATGTCATAATACAATACAATATGGTTGTCTGAACATATTGTGCATAGTGTTAAGGCTTGTAGAACACTGACCAACACGTTTTGCTGTAAACAGAACTACGGCTGTTAAACTGGATTTAGTATGTACAGTATGTACAGTTCCAACTGGCCAGATGTCTAAAAAATACATATTGTAACATTGCTTATTGTAAAAAAAAAAAAACCAAAACCCTGAAGCATCACAATATTATATATTTGCCATATCCACCCCTATTTTGACTGCTTTACATTAATTCAGGTATAAAAAAATCTTTAATCAAAAGATAGCCTGGAGGTAAGCATAACATTGTGCAAGAAAGACAAAATGCTAAAGCAGAAAAGGTTCCAGGCCAAAAATAGTACAGCAAAACTGCCAACATGTTTGTATCTAACTGAATCAATAAATAGATACTACACAATTTTAGCAACAGTCTCATCACAGCACAAACACATCTCGCATCACTGCAATGGAAATCAGGGGAGGTTGTATATGCAAACAACCTTCTGCAGGGATTGTTATCTATAAAAATTAGTGACCAAAGTTGTCAAAGTTACTGGCAACAGAATTGTTAAAACATACTAAAAACATTCAAAAACCACTAAAATCAAGGATCCCCTAATCCAACATTTGCTCCAACAGAACAGAGTACATTTAAATAAGTTAAACCAATACAATTTATACAAAATATTCAAGGCTGTGAATTAACGCTACAGTTTATTTTCTACAATAAAATGTTGGTAATAACAATAATGTGACACTCTAAACTAGCATGCAATATGGGAATTCTGGGTCAATATCTAGACCTGTGCCGATAATAGAAACTAGTTATCTGGAAGTATTTTTATAACTAGTAATTTTGCAAATGTCCCCAACCCTGAAGCAGATGCAGAACCAAATAGCAACGTGTAAGCCGCAAATAAAAGGATCTTAATAATAGTATAGTTAAGTAAATACATGTATAAATGTAGACACTGGGACTTTATTTTACTTTTGTATGGTTTATAAATAAAGTAAAATGTACAAAATACACATTTTAGCCCAGTTACCCAAACATTCGGTTCTTCAAATGAACAATAAATGTGTGGTTTGAAATTTCAAATCTAAACATTAATTTAACAATCATCTAACAGCGATTTGATTTCGATACCATTTTGCATGCCTACCCATACATACATACTCCTGATGTTTTTTATTAGAATTATATTCTGTGCTTCTGTATGCCATGCATTTAATGAGCAACCACATTCTGACAAAACAGCAGAACAGGTCTTTATTGATACACAACAAGGAAACAACAAAACGTCTAACTACTGCCTTAAGCTAATGACACTTAATCATTAGCTTAAAAATGCATGATTATGACATGGGAAATGTGATTATCACAGGACCATATATAGTACATAATATAACAATACAATAAGTTTCAATGAGCGTCTAATGCAAAACTGCAAAATAGGAAATCTTTACCTTTTACGAAGAATAATCCAGTCAAAAAGAAGAGTCAGCTAATACTCTCCAAGTCTAGCCTATATTTTGTTCTGGATTAGGTTCTAGTCAGGACTGGCTGGCAGGACTGAATTTCCGTTTCTCAACAAGCTATCAAAACTTTTTCAAAGCACTTGTTTAGGAACGAGACCAAAGACAAAACACAAAATGAAACAATCTCCAAGAAAAACCTGGGAATATAAAAAGAACCAGTGCAAAACACTATGGAAAGTCATGAGGGCAGGGTTGTGCCACACTCGTTGCCATTTCTCCACTAAGTGGGTGCCAGACCAAATACACTCAGGAAAATATGAATCCCAGTGTTACCATGGTAATGAAGGCAAATGTTGCACAATATTAGCTCATCTGGTGCTCCTCATTCCTTTATTAATTTTCTCATCCAACGAGTACAGACAACACTGGAATAATGACCTGAAATGGATGTTTAGTTGAAAATAAAGAAAATGTTTGTAGAAACGGTTAACGGTTAAATTTACTGTAATTGCAGCAGTAAAAATGTTACAACACACTAAAGATTTTGTCTGAGCTGATGTGCTGCTCCATGGATAATGTTATAAAACTCAGTCAAACATTTGTATACTAAAGTGTATATGCTTACAAGAAATACAGCTTGTATAAAACCACAAGCACATGATATAATTGGACAACGCACGTAGCACCTTTGCTAACATGCGGCCAGCTGAAGAGGGGAAGTGTGTTCACGTCGGTTGACGCGTCAAAGCAGCGTTGGCACTTTTTGACGTAGCCATCAATTCATGCAGTTCTGTACGGAGCTTAAAATATGGATACACATGAAGCTTTTTGTCCGTGTTTATTTTACGAGTAACGTTTTCGCAAAGCTTACGGATACGGACGGGATGGGGCAATATCGCTGCAGACCATGTGGCAGTGCAAGACGCCACCACTTCCATAGGAACCCAGCAAAGAAAAAACAGCAGGACTTTTTTGGTTGTGCGAGTTGGAAGAGCTGCTCAGCAACCATGTCAAAGGAGCTGACGCAGAGAGTGTATGTGGCAGTGACGGTCATATTGCTTTAAACGCACACAGACATTTCTGCACATAGAGGGAGTATAAATGAGCCTTAAATCAACTTTATGTTTATTTAACTTCACCTTGTTACCACAGCGGTGAACGGTACTATACATTTATGTACTGCTGCCACCGTCAGATGAAAGGAACAATTGCAACGTAATGACCGGCTGTAAGGGTGGCTGCGTGGGCCAATAAAAATCTGGCTGCACCCCTGCCGTAAATAAAACATATCCAAATACCGCAAAAATGATATCATCGTTATTGAAACATATCACAGTAAATACCGATATCGAATTTTTGTCCTACTTCATGCCTGGACAAAAGCTAAATAAATGCATTCTATGGCATTCTTCAGAGCTACACTCAAAAGAAAGTAACATGATGGTTACAAAAAAATAATAAAAAATTAATTAATTAATAAAACTAGAGATAGAACGATCGATCAGCTATGTATCGGTATCGGCCGATTTTTAATCAAAATATGCGATCAGTGATCGGCCGATATTTCTCCAATTTAGCCGATCTTGAGAGCCGATTGATGGCATTAAACAAATAAGCTTAATTTCTGTATTTCCAGGTAGCGTTTCGTTGAAACCCCCTCTGGCCAGGTCCTTGCAATTCCTACCTGAACCGCTAGTTGGAAACACATACCCTTTCATTTTCGACAGACTGACTAAAGCGGCGCGCCTCGTGAGAACAGTTTTCCTTTGCGTTCCGTTGCGTCCGTCTGGCAGCTTGTTGCCGTATGTGACACAGACTCGTCCGTTTTTAAAATCTGTAAAATTAACCGTGTCTCGTTAGGGAACCAAAACAAAGACATTTAACTAATCTGATACGGTTTTTAGAGTACACACACAGCTAAATACAGTGAGTATCAGCAACAGGTAGAGCTAGCTAGCACAAAACAGAGTCTTCGTTTAAGGACTGGTGTTTTGACTGCATTTATTTAATTAGCTTTTTTACTTTTAAATTAAGGGTCTAAATTTAATAATTGCTGTATTGGTGATATTTGTTTGATTTACTTTGTTTATTTACTGATAATTTTGTTACAAATATTATGCTGTTTCACATGAGCTTGTTAAAAATGGTAATAAACCAGTTTAGACCATGCTTCATGATTGCTTGCGCTAATAACTACATGTAGCCCTGCCGTGGCATATAGCCCTGCCCTCTATCGGTATTGGCTATCGGCCAATCGCGTTGAAAGGTGATCGGCGATTGGAATTGGCCTCAAAAACGCTGATCGGTCCATCTTTAAATAAAACTACATTTAGGATGATCTGTGCTATAGTTCTATATTCCTTTATTAATGCCTTTATTAAAGCACAAAATCCAAAAACGGTCCTCATTTGAATAACAACTGGCCTCCAACACTTGTACATAAAATTGTACAATTGCACTTCACAGCATTTAGCAGTCTAACAGTTAATCATTAATTTGTTTACTTGTGATGTATGCCAGACGTGACCAGGGATACATTACAAAGGGTAAGATACAAAACCTTTTACTGCTGCTTGACCATAGGTAATTAAGAGTGTAGCGAACATGGCATTTATAATGAATGCACCTTCAGAAGAAGCAGATACATTTTGTAACTGCACGCCTTGTATCTCCAGGTTGTTCAGAAATGTATTACCTCAACAGGGAACCTGTCAATTCTTCCAGCGTACACAATCAGTATGCCTCCTGCTTTTAATATATTTTTAAGGACTAATATATGTGAAGCCTCTCACTCTGCAGAAAGGCAGATCTTCAGGAAAAGGACAAAGAGGTCTGTAGACCACCGCTTTAGTCATAGAAGACATAACAAACAAGTAGAGTTGTGTAAGGCTAACCAAAAAGGAGACAGGAAGTTACAGGATAGCTTGCTTTAACTGGTGGTGAAGCTCAAATACCATGGATGATATTGCTCGCAGATCGCTTAAAAAGATTCTACTATCCAAATAATACTTGCTTTGTGGTGGTCCAGTGAAGGTCCTGACCACTGAAGAACAGGTTAACAAAGCATATAGAGAATCAGATGAACTACAGCCTGTAATTTTGGAACTACAAAGTACTCCTATACAGTAAGTGGAGCTGATAAAATGGACAATGTGTGTAGATACAAGAAAGTGGTTCTACTGTTATGGCTGACTGATGGAGATATGTTATAGATAAAGATGCCATAGTAAGTTAAGGGAACTTCTATGTAAGAACATTTGTTCCACTCAATACATTTGGCTACATGCAAGTCCAAAGGCAATCCTTAAGTGCCATTACTTCATAGTAAACTGCAATTATAGGACTGTGACAGAGAAACATTTGCTTAGCATTAGGGTCATGGTAGATGGGCCTTAAAAAGTCTTGGAGGAACACTACAGTTTTTTTGTAAGCCAGCTGGGCTCCTGAAGCTTGCTCCATCCCTCCAGAATCCTCAAGACCAGTGCCTATATACACTAATCCAAAAGCATTAACAAGATTAAATATTCTGTAACTAAATACAACCCAGCACGGTTGTCACAATACTTTATATTTTATATTTTACTTATATATATATATATATATATATATATATATATATAATGTAATAGAAACTGAATGAAATTAAGTTTGTTTGTGTGCCTTAATTTGGCTTTGTAGTCATTTTAGAAAAAAACAGTTGGGGTCAAGCTGACTGTTTCTCAGCCTTTCAGTGCATTAAAATGTTCTTGCAGTTCTGATGGAAGTAGCTGTTAATCATCATTGTGATATCCCACAGCTTTATCATATGTTGTATTTCATGTCAATATTGTGTAGCGAATCCAAAACACTCCATTAGAGCTCCTGTGTTTTAAAGGCACTGAGCCCAGTGCTCGGACTAGTCCACCAGCATGGCAGGATACCATATACTGCACCATAAAAAGACAGTTGATCACTGTCTCAATGGTTTGCTTAAAGGTCCAGGCAAGTTTGTACTTTACTTTCTTCTACAGAAAGCTGGTGGCTTCAGTCTCACACCGCTGTGGCTCTTCTTTTAATAGCATTGGTTCTGGTGAGTTTGAGCCAGAGTCTGATCCTGTAAATCAGGTAGAACTAGTCGGTAAACATATCCCACCTTCATAAGCTAGACTGAATCAATACATTTAGAGCAGCACGTTTTTACTTTGTAAAAGAATAAAACAGGAATTTTGAAAACTCGGTGGAATCCCCCTTTAACGCATCCATAATGACTTCTGAATTTCGGGTCACCAAGTCATAAAAAACTTTACACTGTGTTACAGTCAGCGAGTCCAAAAGGCTAAGTTGTTCAGGCCAGGGGCACAGATAGAAGCTTTACAGGCTCCATATAGTTTTCTTATCTTCTCAAGACAGCCAAACACGTCTCCACTGTGACTGTTCAGAGGAATCACAGCAAAACTCTCCCTCGAAATACGAAAATACGTAGCTAGTCATGTTTAATGGCTGAACGCTATTGTTCGTGTTAGTAGAGACAAAAGATTATCTCATTATAATTAGTTCATAATAAACAAGTTCAAAACAGAGATGAAGATAGTGAAGGTTCCACTGCAATGCAATCTTACACTTCTTGAGGTTGCATTTGTACGCGTGTTTGTGAGACGAATGATAACTCCGTTGTTGAATCATCGGTTTCGTTTGCTCTCTAACGTTAGTAGCTGAGAGAAGTTGTGAATCTCAGAGTTACTACTCGTAACTAGTTACCAGGTAAGTTGGTCAGGTAATTAAATTAGCTGCGGCTGTACAAACTGTTCTTACCTCTGCTGTGCGACGTGATGGAGGTTTTTTCAGTGCTTGCTTAAATAATAAATCCATTGAAGAGTGTTTGATATAATAATGAAGTTAATAAATCTCTTAGTTCCGAGCGTGTAACGTCCTACCGCTCCCGACACTTCTCCGCCGGTTGCATTGATTTTCCGAAACTAGCTAGCCAGCGGTTTAGCTTGCTAGCTAACACAAAGTGTACTTACTGCCGTTTTGTACAAAACTGGCTATAGCAAGCGATCAGCGAAAGTCATGCAGGGGCCAAGTAAAAGTAATTGTTCCTTCGCCATCCCATTCGGTTAAAAAATACAGTTTATTCGCCACTTTCTCTGTCGTCAAAACTTTGTAGCTAGTTTACTCCGCGGCTAGCTCCAGCTCCGTCTCCACCACAGAGGTTAGAGCGCAGTAATGCTAACCCCCCTCAGCCAGCTGGCCGCTCGGGGCTGAGTGCGCGCACAGCTCGGCGGAACGCCCATCACCGTGTCCCCCACAGAACATCAGGCCTACAGTCTGAACACCTCCTCACACAGGAGCCTGCTCTACATTAAACTTGCACGGATACCTGCAACTACTCACTTCTGGTCAAATGTAGTAACTCATTATTTCAAATTAATATGTTGAAACTTAAGCTCACTTTCATTTTCTGACGTCACTGTTTCAACATAGAATAATGACTCACTTTCTCCAAAAAACCAAAACAAAAAAACAACTAATATCACGCTTCAAAGCCATAAAGCCATTTTTGATATAATAAAAAAAATGTCCAAATTCTACATGAAAAAAAAGTCTCATACTCATAAAAGAGTCTCATCATCTGGATAAATGCAGGTAAGAGAACATAACCCCAGCAGCTAATCATTCATAACATTTTTGTGAGGCTGGGCCAAAAAGTACTGCCAAACCACATGTAAATGTATAACATTGACATTTATTGCACAATATTCCCATAAAATTGGGAAAGAATAAAAGGGAGAAAGTCACAATGAAAGATATGTACAAATACACAGCGAAAAAAACTAAAAAACAACAACTAAGCAATATATACATTTTACATCAACCAACACATGCTGTACTAAATAATTTAACTGTGATCATTTACAAAGAAATGGATATAAATACACCTTTGAGAAGACAACGAGCGAGGGTTCTTTAACAAAATGAAACAGGTTGCATGTTTTCCTGCAGAAGCCTAGCATGTCACTCGCTATTTTAACCAGCAAAATAAATTCTGTGAAGCCTCTGTTCTCTTCATGCGCTATGTCCATTAAGACTCCAAGACAAGACGATAAAAATATAATAATAATAATTCATACACAACAGGCCCTATTCAGCACGTGATTAAAAAAGGAGTACAAAAAAAGGTCTTCTTCCGACACTTCTTCCGTTCATTTGTGTGATTTTTGGCTGTTAAAGCACAGCACGATTGAAAGACTTCTATGTTCCATTCCTCCTCATGCATTTATGCATTTGAGCAGTAAACACAGTTTGGTGGCCTCCAAGCTGTAGAAAGTTCATTGTGTGTATTTTCAGCATTTTCAGTGATGAATTCGTGTTGCAGTAAAAGGGTCCCTTTTTAGCACAGCACAGCATTATGAGTTCTTGATCTTGGCTTACTGAATGAAAACAAAAAGTCTGCTTTCCCTTTAAACACTTCTCTTAGCCAGTTTAAATAATCTATGCAAATCTCCCACAATTATTTGTTTGAGGTAGCGCTGTGCCAGTGGGACAGTGATAGCAAAAACGTTTAAGCGAGCAAGACAGGCAACAGCTCCTCCTCAACTTTCACTGTCTGCCATTCAATTTAAGTCAATGGGATTAAGATGGTGTAAACAAATCAGAAATTTACCAGAGAATTATTGGCATGAGCATTTTGATATTTCAAGGGATATTCATTAAAGGAAATAAAAACAAACAATACAACTGATCATATAAGTAATCCACATAAAATCCTTGGCTTCCTACAGATGGAGCACTGAAGTGAATTTTGACCTTATCTCCCCTTTTAAAAGCCACTTGCATTTCCTCCTGGGGTTCACTGTTCTTGCAGGAAAGAGCTAAAACAAATAAGATCTGTATACAAAAATACAGTTCACTGTATTCAAGTCGTTAAAACAAAAAAAATGAAGTCACATATTCCCCAGATCATGGAGTTCTCGGGTAATCCGATACCGCCTCGCAAACCTCAGAACAGAAACTGCGAGCTCTGGTGCCACCTCATGGTAGGTAGTCTATCCTGCAGCCTGTCGTTTCCTTAGGCTGTTGCTGAGGACTAGCTCTGGCTGCGTTCCCAAAGGGTTTCTGATGCTTCAGGGTGCTCCAGCCATGGGACAGTCCAGGCCCTATAAAACATGGGCCCAATGGTCCCTGCCGAGGGAGCAGTTTAGATGTGTCCATATCTCTAGCATCACCTAAAGCAAGATCTGGGCCACGTACGGCGAATGCGTACTCGCAATGGCAGCCAACAGTGGCAGGTCACTGGACTCGATCCTGTAGACAAAGGCAACAAAGAGAAATTAGGAGAAAACAGGTTCATGCCCTTCATTTATTTAACATCTTTACACTATCGTTTCACTATTTTAAAAATAATGTAAAATGAAAAGAATTTGAAATAAAAGTAAAAAAAAAAAAGAGAGAAACTGGAATCGAAAGCAACTGGAAATGAAAATCAAAATTATAGTTAACTATCAATAATATATCTAACCAAAAAATACATTCAGCTACTTCTTAAAAGTAGTCAGTCATAGTAGGTGAGTGTTAAATATGATAAGATAATGACTTTTAAATTTTTGTTGCATAATAGCAGAAAGCTGCTTCCAGTATTTTGTTATTCCTCCTTGCAGTGTTCAAGAAGCTGGCATCTGACAACCTTGTAAATCTTAAAGGTTAATTTTAATATACAGCATGGCATTCATTTTGAAATGTATTAGTGTGCTAGCTAATTGAGAGCAGAAAACTCAAAATAAATCAATAAAAATTCAGTTATAAAATGAAGGAAGTCAAAGGAACATTTCACTTATTTTTGACACGATTGGGAAGTAGAATTGTTCCTCTTTTAATTTTGTAAAATGGTTTTACTTAATTTTCTTGTAAGTAAATTTACTTAAATTTTAAGTTTTGTCTAATTAACCATCAGTCATATTTATTTTTGATTAATTTATTCATGAGGTAATAACAGCTATGCTAGCCAGTGCAACTGAATGATGTAAACACTAGTTCAAACTTCAGTGAGGTTTTCCACCAGCTTGCAGGATCTTTGGAATCTTTTTCTAAATAACTTGGACTTGATGTGAATGGTCCAATAGACTTATGCCCTTACTGGGAAAACTGTAACTGCAAAATAATCATGGTTTAAAATTATTCTGGGAAAAATATATTCTTCACTTCTTTAACTTTTTTTTAGTCTAGCCATAGATTGATATCATTGATATTACAAAAAAAAGTTCAAATATGAATTACCCCCTGCACATTTAAGTCTTTCCCCTACTTCCACCATACATAATCCAAATAATCAGCTCATTAAAGAGCCCTTTATGACTTGGTGTGTTGGGAACAGGGGAAACACAATAATGTACAGGACTGGGGGTCACCTGAGACCAAGGTTGGTAACCTGTGGTGTAGAAAGAACTCTGGAAAAATGGGGGGGTTTCTCACCCTAGAACCATGCCCAGCTCTTTGACGTGGACCCTAGTCTGTCCTTTTAGGTATTCAGCAAGCATTTTACTCTTGAAGTACAGTTCCTGCAGCCTGTCCTCCAGATGCATTATGCACTGAATAGAGAGCAAAAGTGAGAGTAAGAGAGAATTATGTACATACTTCACCTAATGAGACACTAGAAATTGAAAAGATTTCACACTGAGCAGATTTGTCAAACTATAACAATAACAATTATAGGGTCATTCAGATCAAAGCAAATTTGTCCTTATCCTTTAGTAGGGAGGAATAACAGAAGGGCCAAAAGTAGTTTAAAGAAACAATTGAATGAAAAAAATGCTAATGCAACTCAACAATAAATGCCCATTGGTTTTAATTACAATGATGTCAACCAAAAGAAGAAGAAAAAAAAATTCACTCACAAAATTAGGAGAAAGATTGAGACGGTACAGCTGGTAGGTAGACTGCAGCAGGTTGGACACAAGATTGGACACAAGCACTTCTTTGCCCAGCTTGTTTTCGGAAGCTCGTCTTTGACTGCTAGCCACCTGTACTGTCCACCTGTCTGTGTCTGCGATAATGCAGACAGCCTCAGCAATGGGCTCATCCAACACAGGATGCTGCAGGTCAAAAAGAAAGGAGATAGTTTTCAGTTAAATGCTGTCCTTTGATTCCAAAAGCAAGTGAGAGGAGAATCATAATAAAAAAATAACAATAATAATAGCTATATTATTCTACTATTTTTCTATAATTATTATAGTGATTATTATTTTTATCATCATCAAAAATAATATACATTGTTTTTAGATGTTTACCTGGACAGCATGAGACAAATCAGACACAAGACTCTGCCTCAGCTTGTCATCATTGGGTATTCCATGCAGAACAAAGTCAGGGACATAAGTGGGGCAGTATCCTCCAAATAGTGATCTTCCAAAGTTAGCAATACTTGGTTTGGAATAATTTTCCACTAGCTTAGCCCTAAAAAGAAAAAAAAGAACATACATTAATACAAATTCTACCACATGACCACAGGTTGTTTGTTTTTTTTAGACATCAATACATAAACAGTTCCCACAAGAAAAAAAGATGCAGTCTTGACAGCAGGCAGTTTCTTATTATGCAATCTACTAGAACATATAGTCTCTAAGCCCTTTTCCTTAAATTACCCAGGGAAGGGGACTTCCAGTTCATCTTGCCAGTCAGCTTGCTCCTCACTGAAGAACTGTCGATCTTGCCGTGGAATTTCCTGCCCTGCATCCTCACTTTCACTATCTCCCAGGGCACTGTCTGAGCTCTCATTTCGTGGAATCTCCCAATCGTTCAATGGGGAGACCTTCTTTTGGTCCCCCACCTCCCTTTGGGATGGTATGCTTAACGAAATTCCAATGCCTTTGTCCTGCTCTGCAGAACAGCAGATTGTATAGCAGCCTACGGCGGTGTTGCTTGTGCTACACTTACACCGGTCCCCCTTTCTTTGCTCACAGACCTGTTCAGGTGTCCCAACCAGTGAACCCAATAGAGACCCTTGCAGATCTTGGCTGAGCTTGTCCACATTGCTTGTTGCTGTCTCAGACAGCATGCTGGAGACATCATCAATAGTCCTTGTCTCCACTGGGTTATCGTCACTAAAATATTCATCAAACAGGTCCATACATTCCTCATGGGCCCCAGAGCTAATGTGAGGGAAATTGATAGCAATGTGTGCCAAAGGTTTGGCTTCCTTGCTTTCGTTGGTCTTGATTTGGTCCGCCAACAGAGGCTCAGGCAGCTGGACTTTGGCTTTGCCCTGCTGCACACCTTTGCGTTGCTGTTCCTCCTTTAAGTGCATTCTGTGCTTATTAAACTCCTGCTCCACCTTCCCTTGTCTGCTCTCCATGTCAGATTCTGGGGACATAGAGTCACCGATGAGGAAGGTGACTTTGGATGAAGGCTCCTCTTCTTCATCAAATAGATAAGAGGTGGGTGCCAGGCTCTTGTCAGGTGGTTTCCTCTCCAATGGGATCCCTGATGACCTAAACATCTTTATAGACAAGCCACTAACATCTATGTCAGACTCACACTTCTCTGACTGCCCTTGTAAGTCCAGCAGGGGGCCACCTTCTCTAGGAGAGGTGGAACCCACCTTCACCAAAGTCTCAAGCCGTGCTTCTGGTCGCAGACTGCCCACCACCCGGCAGGTTGTACCATCACTGTGATCTTCTGCCTTGATGACTGGTATAATATGCAGTAGCTGCTGCTCAGACAGCTGATCCTCTGGAGCTCCAAGGCCCATTTCAGTGTCTGTGTAAGTGCTGCTCTGCAGACTGTTGTTCTCTGAAGGGTAGCTGTTCTCCGCTTCTGCACCCTGAGACAGGTAGTCGTGGTTGGGCTTGTGCACAGTGACCAACACGTAGTCCGATTCCTCCACTTCACCACGCCGTAAAGAGGTGGTGATGAGTGAGCCAGGCATAACAATAGCTTCATCTTCAGCGCTCTCCAAAAGGTGGGTCTCCAGCAGTTCAGAGCAACGGATGAAGTAAGTGAGTACATAAAGTAGTCGCTGCACCAGTTCTTGCCGCCTACCAACAACCACTGTACGTGACAAACGTACAGGGGAGCCAATGGCACCATACAGGTCACCTTTTGTAGGAAACACAAAAAAAAAATATTAGGCATAGTTACTTTCAGAAATGCAACCAAAAATATGGCACTTAAGCACATCTGTAAAACTACAAACAAGAACATAAAAAAGCACACTCTGTGTGTTAAACCTTCAAGACTGTGGAGCTGGCTGTAAAACTAGTGGCATTTTACAGTGCCATTTTCTTCTCAACTAGCACTAGATGGCAGGATACAATTATGCCTTAGAACAGTTCATTCATTTATTTACCAAGCTGAGCCCAAAGAGGGTTGTAGGGATGAGTCTTGGCCAACATGTCTACGCTCTGAGAAGAATGCTTCTCCAGGAAAATCTTAATAGGCGGCTGTCCATTGGGCATGACTGTGGGCACCCAGGCCAGATGGTTAGTGAGGACAGCTGTGAGAAGAGCTGGAAGAAACCTAGAAAGACCCACAGGCAAGATAATGTATGAGAATGGCATCATTTCAAAGGACTGCTGTTTCATGACAGCACAAACTACGCTATAATCATATTCTAAGCTTCAAAACTATATTTTGTTGAAACTGAAAACAAAAGTCCACAGAATTGGTTTACAAGATAAATGTAAGCTGGCTTAAATCTTCTAAAATATGTAGACCTCACATCAGCACAAGCAAAGCAGGTCTCACCACTTCAGAAATACAGAACAATTACTCAACTGGTTCTTGGAGGATTGTTCCATGAGCAAGGCAAGTTCACGCATGAAGTGGCCACAGAGTTGGTTCTTTTCCGGGGCACCAGACATCATGGTGAGCCAGACGGGCTCAGTCACACGAGGCATGGTGTACAGGTTGCAGATGGTTGTCCTGAGCACACAGACAGACAAGCCAAGCCTTTGTAAGCAGTTGAAACAAGGAGGGCCATAGTTCTGCAGAACTGCCCGCAGCTGGGGAAGACCTTCAGAGCATAGTGAGAGTCTGAAAATTACATGCAGCCAGCCTCTGAGGCCGGGCAGCTAGCCAGATAGCCCTGCAAACTGAACTAATGGCCAGGAATCATGGAAAATGGCTGCTCTCAGAAGAAATGTGAACACTTGTCTTGGGAAGAAATTAAATCTAATGAGTGTTTTACACCAACAATAAAAGCCCAACTGTTGAGCTAACCCACTTTACAACTTCTAGATGACCATTATTAAAACAAAAAGGCTGAAACTGACACAACGAAAGAAAGCAGTCACAGAGAAAAGGCTGCTCTTCACTCTAAATGCTTAAGCATACAGTTTACTACATGAGCAATGTCTGAAAAAAGAAACAAAAAGAAAAATGATATTCTCCCTATAACTCACTACAATTCTCAGTACTCAGTTTATGGTGGCCTATAAAAAGCTCTGGTATCTTGCTGTTTCTGGACAGGACAGATTTGGCCTGGCTAGCAGACAAGTATATCCTTCAGCGGTGCATGATCAAATAAATGTTGAAGAGCAATGTGACGAGACTTAGTTAACTGATTTATTAAGTGCTTTCTGCACAATGTAACAAGGCATAAAGGCATCAAATGTCCAAGAAACTGTTGAGTTTCAACTCAAGTAGAATAAGCATTTATCTGTAGCACATCTGTAGGTGCGAGCATGTGCAAGATGCCAGCAGTTACTCACTGGTAAGTGCTTGACAACCTGAAGGTGCAACTGCACAAACATTCTATGAACCACCTCCCTCCCAGTGCTGACTGTGAACATGCAGCCTGCGGGTGTACGTTGAGCCGGCAAGAGGTGAGAGGTTAAAAATATTTGTTTGTCCGTTCCTCCTGATGGCCTCTTGCATATTATTTACTATTCTGGTCCAGTCCAACACTGTCTAGAGGAGACTGGGTTGCTCTGGCAGTGGGGTCGGGAAGCTGTGGCAGCAGGCCAAGAGAGGCATATGACTGCAGATTTGAGAGGCCTAATGGGCAGTGAGGTAGGGGGGGGGACGCAGTAGCACCCTAGCCTGCACTAATGCAACATCCTAGCCTCTGCCTATGAGGGGAATTTCTGTTTTATTTAGCAGACAGGGGTTAGCATTCAACTGGCATGAAAACATAGTACAGGTTTTTAAACACACTCAAGTCAGGTTTCATCCAACAGCAACACAACAGAAACAGTACATATTTAAGGTAACATGTTCTTTTCCCCAGTTGCTACCTCAATTTGCCACATTGTTCTAGGCTAAGCTGGATGCTAGAGCTACGCTATTCTAAGTCAAAAGGTCAGACAGCTCAGTGTATGTGAGGAAGGGTTCCAAAGCTCACTTGATCACTTCATCTAACAGTTGTCATATTTTATCAATAACCAGGTGAAAGACTCAGCCTCTGTCATCTATGCACTCAGACATGACCACATATGCCAATATGCAAATCTAGAAGAATAGCTCCTGTCCTTTTTCAAAACATTTTAAATCAGCATGATCTTACATACTGGGCTGCTTCTATTCTTGTGTTTGGCCAGGCACTTCTCACTAGTATAGGGGAATTGTGCCCATCACTGTCCAGCTCACATCACATGAGTGGATTAAGTGTTCATTAAAACTCTGGAAGGGCTATTGAGCAAAAGGGGGCTCACAACGAAAACACCTTGTGATCAGCCCCACTCAACATATCAACAAAACCCTGACTGCATGCCCAGAACAAGTGCATGCAATAAACACTGCCCATGGCAAAAGTCTGTGCATGCATATTTTTATTAATTAATTTATTTATTTGTTTATTGTTATATATACACTTCTCAGCCATATATCAAAAAACACTCATTCACATAGCTATGTGAGCTCTGCAAATTCACCTGAATTCATTGAGGCCATCCACTATGCGACTGTGAGCCAAGACCCTCTGACTGACATCAGCTGACCGTCGGCTCATCTTCATTGCCTGGGAAGAGGGAATGGGGGGAGATGAGGAAAAAAAAAACCAAATATATTGAGTATCTGTCAGAGAAATTCACAAATGGCTCATGGACCCTGATCAGTAAGCTTACATAACCGTAGATATCCTTAACCAATGAAGCTTTAAATACATATGTTAAGCCTGTAGTCTAATTTAGTTTCAGCCTTCAGTGTCAACGCTCCATAATTCTAATGTAATTATCACAAGCTCATGTTAGGATAGATAGCCCTACACTGTTAGAAAGCACACAAAAAAAAGAACCTGGCCCCAACCTGACTTACCTGTTCAATTGCACCTTTGAGTTTGTTCATGTGGCTCTCAAAAAGAGGAAAATGGGAGAAGAAAAAGTCTTGAAACTTGTTGTTCTCCTCTTCATTTGGTGACAGAAGGAAGATGACACCAATGGCTATCTTCTTCTTCCTTACTACACCAAGACTTGGCCCTCCGTTCTCATCAGACATGTTAAAACTCTCCTCCACAGACCTGTACAGAGACACAAATCACACTAAAATTTTTGAGCACTGTGTCTTTTGTGGAATTACAGCCTGTGCAGTTTAATTTCCCAGGGGGTTTTCTTGCATGTTGCGTATAGTCTATTTCAAGGGCCCTTTACAATGACTAAAACCAAAAGAATTTTCATTCCAGTCGACAAATCACTGGGTAGGCAGAAAACCTTTACTCTAGCTACCATTTTTCAACCAGTTCAATTATCAACTTATTTCTTCTTAAGACAATGGGTGGCCTATTCTAGCCCTGGGTGGGGGGGCTGTAGTCTGGTCACAGTTTGGCCATTTCTAAACTGAACAGCTACTAAACTTAGACATCTGCCTAGCATTTTCTTGCCGTTTATGAAGACTCAAGTTAACTGCTTTGTTTAAAAACTGGAAATGGTAGTAATACATTTAAATATATCTGAAGTCATGTTGTGGGCCATTCTTTTTTGCTCCTATTGGACAGAGCTTGTTGCTTGTTTGAGCAACACAAATAGAAAAATTTTACAAAGACATCTTAAATGAAGGGCTTCAACTAATAATTGCTTAATTTAAAGCATTTTTAAAGAACAACAATAAAAAAAGACCTTGGGCAATTGCTCAAGGTTTCTAGTGGTACTGTGCCATTTCTGTTTAGGAAGCAAGGTTATTGGTACAAATGATAACATGCCAACAAGGTGAAATGTTACTGTTTGGTTTCTTGACAACAAACCAGAAGCAATTTCCTCTCCATGTGTATGCTTGCATGCTTCTTTTTCAAGCAAGTGAAAAAACACTCTGTACCTTAAGTAGTAGTTATGCTGATAGGGTACATTATGTGGACATATCATTACTGAACAAAAGCACATATGTAGAATGTGTGTCTAGGAGTGCACATTGTGTATGTGGCATTCATACCATCGAGGAAAGACTCCGTTCTCCAAGCTTGTGGTCTGGCTACGTAACCAGCGCCGCTGATAACTACTGGCACAACTACTGGTGAGCGAAGAGCCTGGAGATGGGAACGGCGTGATCAGCAGACTGCTCAGAGATGCTGTGAATGAAGGGGTGGAGGGAGGGAAAGAAGGAGCAAGTCAGCAAGTTCAGCGGAAACTCTTATAGCTCACGTCCACACTGCATGAGCTCAACTCCCCACAGAATGACTGACTGCACACCTCAGATATTTAAGGCGCAAAACACACACACTTTTTTTTGAGGCCTGTTCAGCTCTGACAGTAGGCACGTTTGCTCCAGACAGGAAATAAGGCCTCCTCTAAGTTCACAACTGTTTCCTTCAGTTTCTCGATTATGGTAACACTTCACTGTAGGGTACTGTTTACCCTACATGATAAATACTTAAGCTTGTCATGACTGACATAACCACACAAAATGGTTAAATATACATATCCAATAGATGATACATTACACCTACTGGAATAAGCATTTACAAACATTACGCAGGGTTAAGATCTGTGATGATAAGCTTACATAAAAAAAGTCCTGTAAGCCTTATGAACAGTACCCAACAGTAAAGTGTTCCCAAGATTACTCTGCTAACCTAAATACACAATTTATTAGCATATTCGCCCCACAAATATATTGCAATCCTAAATTTATTTAAATTACCGCTGAAGGACGCGTACACTTCTGTGCAGTGTCTTGTTAGCATTACGTGCAAAAAGTTATTGTAATGAACTCCCACTTTTGTTTCTTGTTAGCTATTTTTTTTCCTTTTCACTATTTTTGTTTATTAAATAAAAAATAAATCACTTTAAAAAATTAAGTTTAATGTCATTAAGCCAAAGAATAGAATAGACACCAATCAAGATCAAAACCATGGGCCAGTTAATGCTAGCTCAATCTGCTCAATGTAGTCTACAGTGAATTGAAGTGGATTCCAAACAGCAGAACGAAGCCTGAATTAGTCCCCATCATTTACTAGTATCAATGGGCAGTTTGTGGAACTGCTATATATAATCGTCCACATGTGATCCTGCATAGCATTCCCCAGAAAGCAAGATTCCAGGCATGCCCTCAATGTCTGCATCTAGCTTTCCATTGCACAAGTTTTCCCTCTTTTTTATTTTGCAAATCCGTAAACAAGAATGAAACACAGTTTGCTTTTTCCTGCTATAAAGCCTCTGTTCACACATGGAACATTATCACAAGACATGTTTATATACGTCCCATCTTTGATACATTTCTAGTGGTCACTTATGATTTTTTTTTAGTTACACTTACAGGTCAGTGAAGCATACTGGATTAAGGAATGAATTAGACTACACCTAACATGCTATATAATTAGGCACACAAGGCCCATTTACTATAAATAGCAGGGTAAATTATGTAAAACTGTCATATGCAGTTAGATAATTAGATATTTTAACTGCAATTTTTTTTACACAAAGTGTTAGCACAGGGTTTCATTCCTGTCTTTCAACAACCCCCATATATATGCACACACCTGATCGAGCAATCCCGCTGTCTCTCTCGTCATACAGTCCTCGGCCAGGCATATCCATAGGGTTACTGTGGCCTGCAGAAAGGTAAAAAGCAGACAAAGACTGTTTAAAATGACAGCGGCGGAGCGAATGACAGCACAGTGCATTATCACCCACCACCACTGCACCTCTGTTTTAAGAGTCAAACCAGACTACCATACTCAGTGGACACGATGCAACAGTGGTATGTGAATGACACACAGCATTTGTGTATGTTCTTGGTGTATAGTGCTCAAAGCCCATGTGAAAGTAAACACGCAGGAAACAGTTGTGAAAAATGTTATTAGGAGTAAAGCACATTTTTTAAATTTGCCGTATTCAAGTTGTACTCCTACTGCAACCGTATTGAGTAAGTGAATTGAAAGCCTGTAATCCAATTCATTTAATATGACAGTATGATTGAGATGACCATAATAGTTGGGGCTTAGCCGACATAACACAATTCATGGTTAGTTTGGATTCTCCAAGTGCACAGCGCTGTAGCTTAAAGTAACCCACTGTTGCACTTTTTTTATTGGTCATAAAACTGGTGGCAAGGAAAATGTCATCTGCAACTTTTAAAAAAATGCAGTTGAGTCACATTATTATGACCAGTTCCTACTTTTGAATGCAACAACATGCAACAAGCGTTATGGTCTGGGGCATGTCACTGGCCATTTGCTGGGCCCACTCATCCGTGAGGAAGGTATTCTCAACCGATTAGGTTACATCCTTGCAGATCACGTACACCCATACATGCTGATCATCTTCCCTGGGGTGGGTAGGATCTTCCAGCAAGACAACGTGACACGTCACACAGCTAGAAACGTTTCACACTGGTTGGAAGAGCTGACAGAGACTTCCAAGTACTACCCCAGACTTGTGAACCCAACTGAATGATGTTCACTCTACGCAGCTGTGGGACGCACTGCAGGCAACATGGCTCCAGATACATGTGACAACCTACCAGGTACTTATTGAGTTTCCTAGCTCATGCTGCTGTCCATGCTGCACACGGCGGTTACGCTGGATATTAGCTAATGATCATAAAAACGTGACTCGTGTTGCTAGCGAGTAAAATGAAAAAACAGCTGACGTTAGCAATCTTTCTGTTTAACCTATCAAAACCAGTGAGACTATACAAATGATTTTAAATTACTAATCCAACCTAAAAACACATATTTTTTAAGAAAACAGGGCATTTTCCTATTGGGTTTAGTGGCATTTTGTTCAATGCCCTATAAATCTCGTTTCTTGAGAATAACACATTTGTGCAGTGAGCATGTATGGTTCAGTTCTGTCAGTGTACAAGTTCTGAACAAGGCCTTGATGTGACTGAACAGAATCTAAGATCTAAATTTACTGATGTATGGAGGATTACAAATATGACCATCCTGATTTGGCGAAGGTGGCAATAACTTATTTGGGACACTCACTTAAGCCTTTTGGCCATTCTGCTACATAACTGACAGGCAAGATGGCATGACAGGCAGCCAAGACTTAAGGAGGTCACAGGCAGGAGGGCTATTTTAAGCTATTTATATCCCTGCCCCTGGCATTAAAGACCCACAGTGAGAGAGTAAGTGCATACGTAAGTAAGGGGGAAACAGAAAACAGGGATGCAGGAACCAAGCAAAATTTGTAAATAAATAATAATAAAAAAAAGAGGTGCAAGTTTTGCTGTTCAACACCATGCGCAAATCACAAAGAGCAGCCACATGCTAGCAACACACACTCACTCAAGCCCCCCCACCAAAAAAAAAAAAAAAAAAAAAAAAAAAAAAAACCCACACACACCACAACATGTGAGCAATATGACTTATGTAATTGTTATCAAGTACAACTATGCTTTGTGTACAAAAACTACATAAACTGCACAGCAACTGAAAACATCAGCCCATTACCTTAATTTTATCCATGATATTGATATATATAATTGATATTTCATATCCTTCTGAAATGCGTTTGTGGAAGTATGCTGAACTGTTTGTCTGATTTCCTATAGACTTAAATAGGACTTTCACATTTTCAACATTCTTGCATAATTTAATCACTGAGCTGTAAACAAAGTCATTCAGAGTGGTTTGAAGTGAACTGGCTCATTGTAGAGAAAAATATTCTAATTTATTTATTTGGTTGGTGGTAAGATCCTGTACTCTCTGTATATTGTTGCTGTCGGGGCCAAACCTCACATTTCCACTTTTGTTGTGCATCTTTTTTGTGCATATTTTGTGTGTATCCTAGGTGAGGGTGAGGTGAGCCAGCAACCAGAAGGTACAGGCTTACCATACCTGGTTATGTCCTTGTGCAATGCACTGCACCAGGTGACATTCTTTTGCTAGATTAGGCTTGGCTATGCAGCTAAATGATAACATAACCATTGTGAGATCAATATATAAATTTCATGATAACTAGACATATTACAAAAATAATAAATGGGATATTTGGGATAATATCTTGCTATATTATGTTCCACCAATCTAAAAAAAGCATCATCAGACAGACTATTAATAACCATTTTGAGTAATAACCTTACGCAAGATAGCTTCTAGAAGCATTCAGTGCATCAGACACCTGGTTCCCATTACAAATGTGAACAATACAGACTCTGTATGGAGCATTTCTTAGAAATCCACTAGGATTGGCCTTGTTTACATCTTAACTACTGACTTCTTCAGAAATCCTGAAAGGTGGTCCTTTAAAATGTGACAATATTGCCTCCATCCCTTCGCAAACCTTAGAAACACCAAACATTAAATATCATGCATCATGAAGATGTCTTCAAGAATTGTGATCTTTGTGATAGCGTCCAACCCTAAAGCACAACCACACACATAGCGCCAACCTGAAAAGAAAGAGGCACTCTTGATGAGACGGAGCGGGCCCTGTTCAGAGAAGGCCCGGCGAGGGCTGCAGAGTTGAGAAAAACCTGCAGCAGCACAATGTCCATAGATAAAAGGAGTGGGGTAAAAGAGAATGCGGGGGGGGGGGGGGGGGGGGGGGGGGGGGGGGGGGGGGGACACACACAGAAAGAACCAGGTTAGTCAAGCAAAAAAAAAAAAAAAAAAGAAGGAGACACACAAGAATACATCTGAAGTAGTCAGAACAACAAAAAGGCACATTAGTTTTCTTTGAAGTAGAGCAATCCCACACAGAACATACAAATACCCGTTTCTGCAAATGCATGATGCTACTTAACTTGTGCTTTCCTCTGTATCTGGGTATATGAAAATCAGTGGCACTATACTGCAAGTTCTGTGGGCATGGCAAATACTACTTAAGACATGCAGAATCACATTTAGAAAACTGTTTTGTTTCCCATTCTGTTGGTTACACTCTGCACATCTTAAGCAGGTGAGTTTCATTTAGCAAAAACAGTAATAATAAGATATCCAGAAATAACCTTCACAAAGCAATTTGTGACTGAGTACAACAAATCAGCAAAAAGCAACAGAATCAACACAATGTAAGCACAATAATCATTCAAGGTAGAAAGAACAAAAAGGTGTTGCCACAAGATGTCAGTGTGGACTGATACACAATGCAAAAAAACTCCAAACACACTTGAGAAAATCCTGGCATAGTGTAATTACACAGCCAACATAAAACCTTGTTCATCCTCAAACTGAAACAGCAGTATCAGAAAATGAACATGTGAGAAAAGCATGGAGTCAGCTTTATGTGAAATGATCACATCACTACCCCATGGAGAACAAACAAACACAACAATGAGTAAAAAAAAAAGTATTGTGTGTTCATGTGTAGCCAGGGATGTGCGATTCAGGGCACCACACCACAATACAGTACTTAACAAAATTCAGTGGCTTTTAAATATTTTTAATTATTATTTTCAATTAAAACTACTGTTATGTAGGAATATATTATCATTTCATTTTATTTTCTGCCTGAAAAATGAGCAATTTGTGCAGTTGTTTAACAGCTGTTTTGCCTAGAATGTAACATTAATAAATGGTAGTCCATCATACGCACAGCATGGCACATATTTTGTTAATCATTATTGCAACTATAATAACAGCTTTGACTGATTTTTGTGAGCATCCTGACAAATCACAATTCAAACCAATTACAGTAAATTATTCTATATATCATGTTAAATCATTACTAAGATGCATCACAATACTTAACAAAACTGCTATGACAGTAGCATGACAGACATGCCTAATGACAGTAAGAAAATAAGTTGTGTATATGCGGGAGGATACGAGTTTTTTTCCTTCAACCAAATGGGTTTTACTGTGAAACAGTCACAAGATCCTTCTGACCTAATGTGTGGTGAAGATTACCTATGTTCCCCAGGAAGCCGTTGACCACGGTGCTCTGGTCTGGCCTGAGCGTGTTTGAGTCTTGACTGATGAACTCCAAGCTGTCTTGCAGCCTACCAGAAATAGCAGAGACTCATCAGACATGCCAAAGGGCATGTGAGCGAAGGTATGTAGTGCTCGGTGATACAACTGTGTTATTGCTGTCATGACAAATTATGTAACAATCTGTTTTTTTGAGGATACAGCGGCTACTTCAGATGACACCAATCCAATATCAGGTTTCAGTATTGGGCTGCTATCTGCAGAAGGTGCTGGACTAATAATGATCTAATCCAGTGACCAATCTATCCTGAAATAGCACATACTTGCATAGAGTGACGTGGTTAGGAATGAATTTCTGGACTAGTACAGTGTGAGTAGCTTGAGCAGGATAATTTACTTCGGGTGCTCATTATAAGAGGGATGCTCAAGATTTTGAATATCTGGAAAAAATTAAAAATTGTGCCATCTCCAGAGGACACTGCTACTAATACTTCTAAAACGTTCTCAAAATGAGGGCCATGGAGGATTACTTAGTAAGTGTACTTTGGTCATTTTTTTTTTTAAAAGTGGTACTTGACAATGGCAGATGCTAAACATATTTAAAATGGATTATGTGCCAACCTGTCACAACCTGCAGTCCTCCTGCATTCACTTCACAAGTTGACAGATCACTGCCGTTGTATTTGCAGACAGGTGACAGTTGGATAAAAAGCCAGCAATAGGTTCTAGACATCCTCATTTATTAAGTAAAAGGATGGGTTGAGAGGGGGCCACCCTACTATTTACAAATGGGGCTTTGCGTTTGTTTCTCCAGAGCAATGTACCTCGGTGTGACACTCTGCAGAACCCATGTGCTGGCCATTTATACATTTAGTGGCAGCGCTGCAGCAAGAAAGTTCTGCATCTGGGACGCTTTGCGATGCCTGTGTAAAACTGCTCACCTTTTAACACGAGTGCCAAAAAAAAATAGAAATAAAGAAAAAAACTACGTTTGTGAACTGCTGTTCTTAACGGGCTGCCAGTTGGTAAAATTCACCTTATTGTCACATTGTGTATAGTGAAAACAAATCGCAAGTATTATGCTATTAAACTGTGCATCTCTGGAAATCTAAAACTTACGTATTGAGGCTGCCATAGACGCTGCTCCCTGTCCGTGCAGTAAACACTTTGCTCAGCATTAGCTGTGGAGGGGATCTGCCAGAGAGACACACAGAGAGAGAGAGACACACACAGAGGTCATCTCTGACTGTTCATGACTCACTGGTATTCTGTCAGTCAAATGATAGCTGGCCAGTGTGACACTGTACTCATGCCTCTGTCAACCCCCCCTGCCATGCCCTGCCCTCCCCTCCCGTTTCCATCTGCCTGCCTCACCGGATCTGATGGATTTTCAGCGTGGAGCCTTTGTAGCTCATGGCAACAGAGCCAAACATCATTTCCCCCAGCATGTTGGCATCTGAGGAGCAGCGTGGCGCACCCTAACAGGAAAGAGAAGAAGTAATGAAGGCTAATATCTTCAGTACAAAAGGTGTAGCATTGTACATGTACTGGGGGCAAAGGATGTATCGTAATGAACCGCGTCACAAAACGCTCTTCTGAGTATATTGTGAATGTCGCTAGAACTAAAGGAACACACATTAACAGTATGTTTAGTTATAAAGAGGGCATAAACATATAACTGCACAATATTTTGATGTTTTTGACATAATTCTTCACCCCATGCCCAACTACAATTCTCACCCCAGGCCCAGCTGCCTTTCCTCTCTAAATTTCAGGAATCGAATTACAACCTACAATCCTGTACGGATAAGACAGTGTGAACTTTTCTCATCAGGACATAAATATGATCGTAAGTTTATAAAATTATTATTATTACAAAATCTCTCATGTATTACACAAAAGAACAGAAATTTCAAATATTACCAGTCGTGCTACTGTTAAGTGCTTTAATTGTTATATAAGTAAATGAACTAAAGCAGCAGGTAATTTACTTTCTTTATTGCACGGTTTCCACTGAAATGCTTTGTAAATTTTAAGCAAATTTCTAAAAAGCAAAAGTCAAATTGAACAGTGTTTGTCACCAACAATGGTTTTGTGCATATCAATGAGATGACTTGACATGCTTGGGACAAATGGCACGTCCCCAACTGTCCCAACAATCAAGCAGACTGATGGTCACGAAGAGGACGTCTGCTGACCTGAAATCGGTTGTGTTCTCTGGGTTCCGAGGCGCTAGAAGAGCTGCTGTCCAAAGAGCTGGAGCTGCCCCCCGTCTGCCTCAACTGACAGCATTTCCCAAACATTTTAGCTTGCGACTCGCCACACATCTTCTGCATATATGACATGAAACACATATCTTAGCATCAAGATACAATATAGACTATAGATCCCATATAGAAAAAATGCATTTATTTCCAGACGTATAACACAGAACCTCTACACAACATGCAATCAGCTATCACTGGAAATCACAAAAGCATGGTATAGTCATAATCCTAATATTCTAATTGCGTCTCATTCTTACCTCAATGACAAGTGGAGAAATTGGGCTGAAAGTTTGGACTTTAAAGTTTCTGTCAAAAACATAAATTAATTTGTAGTGGTTGTATGCAGACCCAAAGTTTGTGAACTACCTGATGTATACTACTCTGCCCTGCAGCACAAAAAGAACACAGTTTGTACAAACTCCATTGAATATAAACATGGCTTAACCTACTTCTATAACATCTTCGAGACCATTCTGCTTCAGAGAATCTCTCCAGATGGTCCAAGGTCCTAGGCCCTTTTATTGTGCATGCTCTCCCCACAGGTTTTCTATGGGTTTTATATCAGTAGGCTGAGAGGCCATGGAAGAAGCTTGATTTTGTGCCCTGTAAAATTTTTTGTGTCACTGTCTTGCTGGTAGATCCAATGACCAACCATTATTAGTTTCTAGGCAGTGGCCGGCAGACGTTGATTAAAATGTGGGGTCATCGGGTTCTTTAGTGTAGACATTTTACACTAAACAGAGGTTGCCAAAATGGTTCAGTTTTTTGCTTTATCTGACCATAGAACACAGTTTCTGTCAAAACCCCTGTAGGGTTTAGCAACCTCCAAGCACTTATGTTTGTGGTCAGATGACAGGAAAGGCTTTTTTTTGGCATGCCCTTTAAATAGCCTGTTGGCTTGGAGCTATTGTTTACTAAGTTACTGTATGTATTTGTTTAATTCTTGCTAAGTTACTGACTAATATTTTGTTGTTAAGATTACTGTTTTTTTTATTTGGTTTGTTTATTTGCTAATGAGAGTATATTTTAATGTTTTTATACATTTCAACAATAACAATCAGAGTAAATGGCAAGGAAAAGAGGGTAGATTGCTATCAGTGTGTATTAATTTCAAGCCAAAAGGTTTGAAGTCAGGCAGTGTTATGTAAAAGGACTAAAATAAAGCAGATCGTTAATGAGCCTGAGCTAGTAAGTAAAGCCAGAGCAGGCTTGGTTTTGTACTGAGCCTAGGCGATGTGGAATGCGTGCTTTACTCTGCTTTGCTAATGGCTCACATCAAACAAGTGTCTCCTCGTGTCCTGACCAAGCACACAAAAGCAGCAGAGCATGTGAGCCTAGGTCATATGACTTCCTCAACAACTCGTGAGCTGGAGTCTCTCTCTCTCTCTCTCTCTCTCTCTCTCTCTCTCTCTCTCTCTCAACAAGATCCTCTGCCAAAAAAGCATCATGTGACTGCAGCTGTAGCAAGGCTCCAAGTCATAGCCTCACCCAAACACATGCATTAAAACAGGCTGTTCGGAATAAGGACAGCTGAACAGTATTATTATGTATTTATTGCATGTTTGTGCACATCTTTACAGTACTCTGCGTATACACTGTTTTCGGCTGGTTTTGTTTATCCCAGAAAAGCACACTGAAAACTTACTGTAAGCTCAATTTGCATGTAATCGTCTGCTATTGATATTTGTATTATTGCTGAGCATATTTGCACTAAACATAGTGTTCTTTCATTTATACTCATATACACAACAAACTAAGACTGCATTTTTCCACAACTAAAAACAAGTCTTCTGTAAAGAATGGAAGCTGTAATATAGCCGGATGGACACACTTTTTTACCTCCCCTGTAAATAAAATGAAACAAATGAACCAGAGGTCACAGACATTAGCACATAATTGTATGCACTTTTCAACCTTCAATGTACTCATTATTTTTATACTTTATTCTGTACTATTCACAAACTCAGTCTTGATCTGCTTGTACAGTGCTTAAGGCATGTTTTTCTCAAAGGCTAGACATTTCTAGATTTTCCTCTGAACAGCAGCAAATTATCTTGATTGGCGCTACACATGGAACTACCAGATACCTTTGTTTTGGTTTTATGGTATGTATGTGTGCATGTACTCAAGTAGCCTTGTGTGTGCGTGTGTGTGTGCATGGCAGACAGAGGGAACCCGTAGCAACCTTATGACAGCTGATGACAAATGGGCTGGAGACGTGAGAAAGGGAGAGCGCCGGCTGTCATGTGAACGCTAAAGAATGCTTACACGGTTAGTGTCAGCTGATGCTATTATTATTGGAGATAAGGCCTCCAGTTCAAACCGGTCAGGATCTTGTGTGATGCAGCTAAGCAAGGTGGCTAAACTTCCTAACGCTACTTAACTGCTTCTGAGGGACAAATACAGACATATGAGGGGGGGTTGGGAGGAGCTGTTTAAATTTTTTCCCCACTTGTTAAGCACAAATCTGCGATTCCGTGATGAACCTTGAATCCTGTCTAAGTGGAGAATTTTAGTTTAGTCTAGACTTTTAAGACTTATTTTAGAAAAGGCCAACTGAACTTTTTAGTAGGTTTTAAAGTAATGTGATCTGCAATTAATTACATTAGCTTAATTATCTATTGCACTAGTTAGCATACTTCATAAGTATATGTAAAATTCAAGTTGTTTGCCAGTTTTCTTTAAACATCACATTTAATCAAATGTAGCACTTTGTTTTGTTTGTAATTTTTCTGTTACTCAAAGTCTTTAGTCTCAAGTCTGTAAAGGGCAAGCTTGAGGCAAGTGGCAAATCAGCCAACCTGCGACTTCAGCGCAACCTAAATCCTACAATGCTAGTATAGTTAGTGACAGTAAAGCCTAACGAACCTGAGAGAACTGTATCATTTGAGTCAGAGACAAAAATAATTCATTCTCACCGTGACTGAGGTCTCTTCTGCACTCCTCTTCTTGGTGTTGGAGTCGAAGAGGACATTTCGGCCTCTTCTCTCACAGTCCTGATAGACGATGAGGCGGATCTGGCCAGGCTCCAGCTCAGGGGAGGGCCAGCTACAGGGCACACACACAAACGTAAGGCAAAATGTGGCCGAGCTCCAGCACACGCAGAGCAACTTCATTTTAACACAAACCCACTCCTCCACCCCTTATCCATGTGTCAGCCTTGGGACCAATCAGAAAAGATGGACACACTGACAGCTGGCTAATAAGCTTTCCTGAACTTTCAACTGGCATTGCTGCAGCCCATCTTGCAGTGCCATCGTCGCAGTGCCATCGTCGCAGTCATTCCAGCCACAACTGCAAAAAAATCTAAGGAATGAGGCTCATTCTGGGAAGAGCAACAATCAGAAGCCCAGGCACAGAGTGAGAGGATGTGGGCTTCAGTCTGTCTGATGGGAAGTCCACATATCCATTGGCATACAGGTAACACTAGTTTTACAAGAGGAGGTTCTGTACTGTAGTACTGTATTACAGAGATAAGAGAATTGACTCGACAATCTAATTCTCACTTATAGCCCCAAATGATAGGTTGCTGTTACTATTCAGGGTGCTCCGGGTTCAACCAGTCACAGAACAGCATTAAAAGACCACTTGGCAACACTCCGGCCACGCTGTAAACAATAGCTAAGAACACTGCCCATTCCTAAATGCACCAATAATTTAACCAAATAATTTTAAAATGAGATTAAAAATAAAGTTTAAGATCCTCCTAATCTAAAAAGCTCCACTGATGTATCACTTATAACAAATAAGTGATTGAGACTGAGAGTAAAAGTATACCTGAGAGTGAGGAAGTGCAAGAAGATTTTGTGATTAAAAGAGAATAAACATTAATTCACTGCCATACGTCCAATCCTAAAAACTATTACTATTAATCTTTCCTTAAAAATCTGTGGTGTTCATGGCACTCAATAACTTTGCTAATGTTTAGTCGGGCTAAGTGAAAAGATTTGGGATGGACCATTTTTCCTCCAAAACTCAAAGCTTGTGTTTGTTTCTTCAGCATGTCCATTTAGAGATGTAATGCTGAATATAAAGATTCGCTCTGCTCCTTCTCTACTTTTAAAAATTTGTCACAGGTGATTTCCTGATAATTTGTGTTGGTTTATTTTTGTAATCTGAATGCAGCTGCTTTCACACAAAGTACACCTGTGGCCACTGCATTATTTCTGAGATACACAGTTACCAACATTGACATGCAGCCTGCTCCATTTACTAAACTCGCCGGTCCATGTTGGATGGACTTGAATACATCCAAACTGCTCCCCTATTGGCCGAGCTGAAGCTAAAAAGGAAGGAAGAGAAAAGCTGAAAACTGGCAATAGCTCTGTTAAACAGTGGCAGGGGAGACCTGATAACTCCACTATTTACAGCCAGACGTGACAAACTGTGAGACAGGTTTATTCCACAGGTATTGCCATCAGACTAAAAACTTACACACATGCACACAATTCATACTGGTTTATAAATCACAGCTTTCTTTGATGATAACTTAAAGCAGTCCTCAGGGACAAACACAGTGCACATTTTTGCTCAGTACAAGCTAAAGAGTCCCTAAGGATCACTAAGAACTAGGTCTTCACAATATATATATCACACAAAAAACTGAAATTATTAAAAAGGCACGCCTCGGCCTGGATGAGATGCAGGAGAGTTTGTTTTAGTAAAGTTGCAATACAGACTTCAAGGGATCAAGGGTTTAGTTACTCGTCTTCCATGTAGGAGAGCAGCGTTTAACCCCAGCACAAAGAAAACAGGCCTACTGAGAACCACTGTCTTAAAAAGTCCAGCCCCAGGTAAAGTTTAGTACTCATTTTCTTAAATCAGATATCACAATCAGGATAATTGTGGGATAAAATAAATGGATTAGGTCATGTATTGTCTTTGACCAAGCCAAAACTGCAAATAGTAAAACAAGCAGTTGTAACTCATGTAACTCACATTCAACAAAAACAAAGATGATAAGAAGCTAAACATTTTTGAGAAATAACAATTTACCAATATAATAGTCAAACTGTTAAAATGCCCTTCTCTAAAATATATGGTGAGGAGAGAGATGGAACAAACCAAAGGTGGTGGTGGTCTCATTGTTTATTGAGTTCTAGCGTGCAGGGTACAAGGGGAAAAGGGAGGTATGGAACCACCTAATCACAGGCTGGTGTTATTTCTGGCCCCTGCGTCAGAATGGTCGAGAGAAGGACCAGAGGGCGCTCTCCTCAAGCGTCATAGTGGACATAGCTGTTTACCGCCATGGGCAACACTACATTCCACACGCCTTTACTCACTCAGTTTCTTGGTCCTTCGAGTCATTGGCCAATTGGGAGATCCACATCATATGCTTCCTGAAGGGTCAATGTCAAAGAGCTTGTTTCTGTGAATGACTGATCACATTTAATTGGCCCAGTTGACATCTGTGTCCCACATAAAACACTTCTATTTGGCTACTAGTGGGTTATCTCGTGTGTTTGAATTTCTTACCCTCCCAAAACAAAGTTAGGTAGAGATGGGTCCACCCATTGCTGCATTTAAACAATTTGAGCAACAGACCATGGGGGATTCAGAATTCCTAAACCAAGCCAAGGTTATTTTTACAGGCAGCAGACTGTTATATACAGGCCAGACATCACACAATAGAGATATAAAGAAATTAATTTAAAATAAAAACATGAAATAAAAGGTCCAAAAAGGATCAAAAGATACCATGCCACCCTAACAACTAAAGCTCAACAAACAGATATTTCCAAACACTAGGTAAGCCTGTCACAAAGCAGGATTCGCTTCTGAAATGTCTTATCTGCATTCTCTCAACCTGAATTTACTGAAACGTCTATTTACAGCTGCTACAGGTTTGGATGACCATTAGTTTTAAACTGTAAAATTAAAAAATTTAGTTTCAGTTAATCAGGAACAATCAAAAATTTGAAAACCATTTTAAAAACAGGTTGACCAGCATTAGCAGTAAAGTTGCAAACCAATCCTCACGCAGCTGCCTAGAGCTTCCGCAATGCTTCGCACTATTATAGGCAATCCTCAAAAGACAACTAACCCTCAGCAGGCAGCAGGACATGACAGATCCATACAGACCACACATTTCTTCACACCGATTCACAATGCACTCACGCGTTCTCAATTCATTCAGTCTAAGCCACTAGTTCTGTTAAAGTGCCAACACAAATGAGGGATTTAAAACTCATACTCGCAGCAGATGCAAGCAGGGAAGAAGTGGCTGGGTACCTGGGCATCGTTGTGGATCTGCCAGTGTCTCTCCCCGCTCTTCCTTGGCCCTGTGCTCGCCCTCTCTCTCACTGGAGCAAGCACCGCTAAGAATAGCACTGAACTAAATTCACAAAACATGAGACTGTCAGGTGACGTCCGGGTCGGGCTGGACACAGCCTGGACAAAGGCATCTCCGCAAAGGCGAATGAATGGATGCAACCCCAATGGACACAGCTACAAAACTAAAGAAAGCGAGAGCTCGGGCCATACAGTATGGCGCCGCCTAATCTGAACCCCTCCTTCCAAGGCTGTAGCTCTCAGAGAGCAAGAAACACCCCTCCTCTCCACATGTCCTCCCATGATGCAAAGCCCCTGTAGTTAAACTAGAAGGTTGTAGTGCTCCATGCACAAGTGGAAGTGGCATGGGTAGGATACGCGCAGCGCATCTCAAGAGTTACATAAAAATAAATAAATAAATATCCAGGCTACGACGCAATTGCTGCCTGCTAGGATCATCTTGAACGCCTGCAGCAGGTATTTTTCCAGTCCATGGCCTGGCTGCAGCTGTGGAACACTTTGGGATAAAAACGAAACCGTGCTAGGTCGCTAGGAGCGATCAGCCTAATCATGCTTTTAGGGCAGGTGGAGGGGGGTGGGGGTCTGAAAGCAGATGCCTACTAGCCCCTCCTCATACTCAACAAAACACACACACACACCCACACACACACCCACACATAGACATACACATAGACATACACATAGACATACACATAGACATACACATAGACATAGACATACACATTGGGACTGCATGATATGGGCAAAATATCATGTGTTGCAATTATATTCCTTATATACTACATGCACACTAACCAATTAATAAATGTGACAACAATAAAGACTACATTAGCCTGCTTTATTTTTGGCAGAGGTGTGGCCCACAAGGTTTGACACCCCAGCATGCTCTGTTGTTCCTGCTAAACAGGTCTGAGGAACAGTCCTAAACGAGAACTCAAAAGTGGTCATTGGAACATTACTTGGTTGATTCAAGCTTGTACTTGTACTACTTCTGGGAGTTGGGGCTGGGCTGCAATGAGATGAATAAGATAGTAGAAGTGGGCATTATAATAATTATTTGCTAAGCATATTATGCATATCATGTATACTTACCGAATGATGATCAGCTTGTTTCAATAAAAAGACAGCATAATTAGGCCTGGCTATGTTTAGTGCTGTTATGTATATGTTTCAGACCTCTTTCTACAGGATAAAACCCTACCAAGAGACATCACTTTTCTACACTATAAAGCCATGTCCAAACAACTGTGTGTTAAATGGCAATATGTAAAATCATGTGTCATTTTCAAAAAAACAATAGGTTTTACTCGTTTAGTTTATTTCTAGGTAAACATTTCTTGACCCCTTTCCACCTAAAACATACCTTTTCCTGCTCTCTGAAGGATAGTCATCAAAATATTTTATACATGTCAATGAGGAACAGCAACAGATGTTGCATGTGATATGCCATTTGAAGCTTTGCTTTGTATCTTTCAGCAGTAACCACAACAAACTTTTTTTTTCTTGTACCAAAAAACCCTGGTAACGTACTGTGAACCCTGCATCAGGTGATGACTGATGCATTCCAATCTCACATGACGTCACACCCAGACATTCCAACACTGGTTAAGTTGAAAGCAACTGTACCAAACCAACCTGTGCTGTCGAGTCTGCAGATGTAGGTTGCTTGGCACTATGACTTAAGATGCACTAGTACTATTAAAAATTAGCTTGTCAGGAGCATCTTTTGCTGCACTGAGATGGTGGTAAAAGTAATTATCCTCTTTAGGGGTTCAAACTCAATAACATTTGATGTGTGGTTAATAGACATTAAAGTGTAATCAAAACAACAAAAAAAGTTTATTTCAAACAGCTAATCCAGTAAACATGAGATTTGACAAAGCAAAGTCTCGCATATGTTCAAACTTGCACAATAAACACCCAAATATGTTAACACCATTTGACATCAGTATGATATATGTAGTCTTGTAAGGAAAAATAAAACCTAACCCTATATGTCATCAAAAAAAAAAAACAATCCTTACAATCAAAAACAAACAGGCATCTATCAACACAATAAAGACCAAGGGAAAAAGGAAGTAGTGAAACATTACACTAAACTATTTCTTTACCATGATCCTACACTTCTAAGAAGTCTTAGGACAACTTTAAATAGCCATGAGTGGAACATGACGGGAAGCAGCATTAGCACTGCAAAGCCTTGTTGCAGACCTAAAACTTTTACATCAGTTTATGCCATCATTTGTTCCTTTAGATTTGCACTTTTCTGAGCCTAAAGTAGCCAATAAGAAATGAAAGCTTAAAATCTATACAGAAACCGCATGCTTAAACCTTTTGGCTTCAACATGGCTGATACTATCATTTTAGCCAAGTCCATTTGTATAGATGAGATCTAACTCTTCAGCTGCAGCTTGATTTTCCAGGTGGCTGTTATTAAGCCTCAGTCAAACATGCTACGCCTTGATGAATAAGGCTTCGCACACCATGGGACATGGTATTATGAAACGCAGCGACTAGCAAAAGGAGCTTCTTGTGATGTCTAAAATTACCACCATGAAATCGTGAGATCTGATGATTCAGACATCCACTTCTCTCAAAATCAATGCCAGCAAGGTTCTGGTTGTTCACAGATATGAACTCTTGCTTAAGCATGTTGTAAGAGATTGTTGTAAGTCAAAGATCTTTCAAAAATTTACACAAATGAGGAAGGCAGCAGAAAAAACCTTTTTGCATTAACCTGCATTTCCAAATAGTAAACAAGTAACTTAATGCAATATTCTGGGGTGGGGAAAGGGGGATTACACCATTTCCGCATTTTTTTGTCTGGAGGAATGAAGCAAGAAAAAGAAACTTACACCATTTAGTTTGCATAAAGCTTATTGGCGGCTATAAAATCACCACATGCATGCATGCATTACACTGCACAGGGTTTGGTAAAGAAGCACTTTACGGAAACAAACTTGTCTTGGCTGATGTTTATATTCGGGGTAACTTGTATACTATAATGAAATTCTCACAGATCTCATACCACATAATAGTAAAAAAAAAAAGTTTTGTTTAAATTAGGCAGTGGCTTTGGATATTAACCTGAATATTAGATCTGAATGGAATTCAAAATTTAATTCAGTACACACCATATAAAGGAAAAATATTTTGTATACAGTAATAATTGTTCTTTTGTTGTGACTACAAATAGTATTGGCATGCTTGCAGTGATTTTTTTTCTGTAATCTGTTTCTCAGTTTCATTAACATTAAATGTATTTTTTTTTTTTTGTTTGATTCACAATCATGATATATTTAGTGTTTGAGGCGTGAGAAGTTAGAATAGACAGAATGCCCCAGCAGTGCCACAAAGAAATACACACTTCTAAAAGCTATGAAACAAATGCACACCCCACATCGCACCAAACTCAACAGAAAAGACAACAATGCCATGCCTCGCAATATGTTTCAATACAGTCAAAATCAATCCCAAATTCATGTGGGTTCTACATGTGCAAATAAATTCAGAGCCCTATGTTTGACATGAGGCCAATGCCAGAACAGCAGGGCACACAAAAGCCTTTGGCTCGATGTGAACGATGTGCAGTATGCTGCCCTGTGTCTCCCTGAGCCAAAGAAATGTGAGCAGTGCTTTGGGCTTTTCTTAGGGTGGGGTCACCTATTTAGCTGCCCTCACTGGAATTCTCCAGTATAGTACAACCCTAAGTCTTGATGAATAGCAATGTGGTATTCAAAGGCATAATTTATACAATTTACCCTTTGCCCACTGACTCTTTCTTGAGAACCAGAGGTTGCAATATCAACAACACAAATATAGCCATTTTATTTACCACCAAAACCACCAGAATGTCTGGTTTATTATATGGAATTCTAATAATGGTAAAATGCCATTTAAAAAAATAATAATTATAAATATAATAAATGTGTTTTCTTCTGGGACCATTTACTTTACAATGCCATTTCATGTAATATCCACTTATTGTAGCATTCAGAGGCATTAACCACTTTGTATGTCTGGTTCCACCACTTCAACATTGAGAACAATTCTAGCTTTATATGTTTCTTTATAATAAAATCACTCTGAATGTCACTGTTCACATTTTAACCTCAATGACACAGAATTGTATTTTTAAACCACCAGAATTGTCTGTAAATGAACATATATCAATTAAGCCACCTGAAGGGTTAATGTATGGCTAGAGGCTTACTCTTTTGGTTAAAAGTCTAAACATTTTTTCATGCTGGATAAATATTGGAGACTAAAACTATAGCTAATTATACAACACTGAGTACTGATAAGGACTTGCCATTAAATAGCTCTAAAAATGTATTTAAAACAAAATGTAGGTGTTTCCAAAAGCACTGCACATTTTAGTGCTGTCGCTGCTTTAGCATACATACTTCAACACAGTAAAGACTTGTCAATGAGCTGACTAGCTGGACCAGGTGTCCACAGCACCTTCATCCTACATGTAAGATCAAATCACAAGTCATAAGGGGCCATAACCCACCTCATGCTCATTTATACAGCACAGCACACTTCAGGAATCTTCTTGTCATTTAGGCTAAAGGTCTTCAGCCCATTCTTTTGCCATTTGTATGGCTTGTTTCACTGACTTGTCAATCAGCAGGTGTATCAATAACACTACTGGATAGTTTCCACAGACTGCTTAATGCAGTAAAAACATGGATCTAAGCAGTTTATCATCATTTATACAGATTCCAAATTTACTAAAGACATTTCTTAATATAATATATTACAAATTTACAAATTTACTAAAGACATTTCTTAATATATATATATATATTTTTTTTTTTTTCAATTAAAACCTTTAAGCCCTGCTTGAACGGTTGTGCTAAATGTCGACTTTAGTTTCATACACAAGAATAACACACACAGACAGAAAAACAACAGCTGGGTGAGCAGTAATCACAAACGGAGCAACTCCAGTAAAATACAAACAATTCTTACCAGGGCTAAGCAGACGCATTTCTAGGTGATAAAAGAAATGTCTAAAACCCGTCCAGAGGGAAAATGAACTAAAATTCATCTGTTCATGATAATACACTAAAACAGGGAGTGGCACCTCAAAAACATGAGCTTTGGGGTATGGACGAAAACATGTGAACACCAAAAATGACAAAGTCTACCTTTTGAACATGCAGTAATCTAAAAGGCTGGTATTTTTATCACATCTATAACGCTGAAAAATTGCTGTGCACTTCTAATGTCATACAAAACATTTTGTTGCATTCTTTCCAAAAGGTTACAAATGACATGTCAATTGTTTCATGATGCTGCAAGTCATCCTTAAAGGAGTTTAAATCTTCCAACATCACAGTGCACAAGCACTCTGTGTTAGCTCTGTGCCAGCTGTGTTTACCAAGGGTGTTCAAATTAGTTCATACATCCAGAGCTGCTAAATTATAATACATTAAATTCACCTTACCTTTCAATCTGATGAGCTTTAATTTTTAAGGTCTAGATAATGGCAACATGGTTCATAGTTTGGGCTATGGGGGAAGCAAATGCAGTCCAAAAACCTTCAAGAAAACAAGCTTAACACTAATTAGGACTGTTTTAAGGCAGTGTATTTGAATTATTTTTTACCTATAATCTTATAATATGATGTTTCATTAAGTCTGACGTACGTGCTTGCACTGATGCGCATAAATGAAAACAACTTTATGGCAAACAGTGAGTTTTTGTTTCTACAATCGCTGTATCATTAGAACAAATGCAAAAACACATACACCATAAGTTTTCTGAGCTTTGTTCCAAATTTGTCCTCAACATCCCAAGCCATCATGTGGATTTGTTATTTTTCACCAGCAGCACACATGTAACAACTGTTAAAAGGCACAGATTGACACATGCTAATTTAATACGTACTGTAAGAGAAGCCATGACACCAAGTTGCCCCTTAAGCCCAACCAATTAAACGAGAGGAACCAACTAACTCTTGATGAGAAGAAGAACCCGCATCCTATTGTGTATGCGACCGGAGACCTCCCTCCAAGTCTTTGGTTCAGACTTGAACCGAACCAAACCAACGCAGTAAACCAAATCAGCATGAACTGAAAAGAAAACAAACTATGACGTAGCTAGCTACTTATTTATTTATTTAAACGTGCCTCAATCGACCCTTGAGCGGCCGAGCAGGTCACGTGCTGCGTTCAGGTAACTGAGCCAAACGCCAACTTATCGCACCCTCCCAGATGCACCGTTTTCTGTTTTTCAAGACGTCTTCGTTCACCTTATACGTCAAAACAAAGGCCCCGAAGGTTCGGGTCCCGAACACTTCGCTCCTCTTCATTTTTTGAATAGGAATTTTGCTTTTTACAAATGTAGCTGCTGTTTCTTCAACACCACCCCTCTTTCCCCGCAGTTCCACATCGAAACCGTTGCGTCCCTACTCGATCGGAGTGCCACAGTGCCACTACAGCAGCCTTAAACTCTCGCAGCTCCAGCGCCGTTAACAAAAGCTCCTGATACATCCCGAACACATAGCGCTAGCACGCCAGCTAGCCCAGTTAGCCAGTATCGGTGAAGACTAACACATACTTTCAAACATATCCAGCTAGCAAGCGCTACATATAAAGCATTTTGGCAACGTATACTTCAAACCCAATATGTGTGAAAGAAAGAGAGAGCAGACATGTGTGATTAGCTCGATGCTTCCATGTAGGCAGCGAAGAGAGACACGTACCTGAACGCGGGGTCGTCCTTGTTGCATTTCGGCGGCGGCGAAAAGGCGTTTCTCTTGTTGAACAGTTTATGAAACAATGTGGGAGGCATATTGGACCCACTTTTGTAGACATTAAAATCCTCCCGTGTATCCGCTCAGTTCCTGAGACGCACTCCGCTCCTCGAAGCAGACTCCATTTGTGGCCTAGTCATATGACAGGCATTAGTCACACGAGCTGCTTAGAAACGCCACCGTCCACTGCTCGGCTCGCCCATTGGCTGCTATTCCGGGCGAGACACCACGTGGTAGGCCAGGAGCGCCGTGTTGATGTTTTGGGGTTAAACTTCAGTTCGCCGAGTTCTGCCTGTGGCAGCGGTACGTGAGGAATCAGGTCCGTTACAAAAACAACAAAACGCGCCCGTGTTTAGCAATCGTCAACCGGACGAAGCTTGAATTCGGTCCCAAAACAGGGCTTTTATCCTTCAGATTTCGATTTTAGGGCTTATGAATCAACATAATATCTCATGGTTGTTTTCACGACCACTTTAACCTCGTATTATTCCTTAAAATTAAACAGGCCTTTAACAATTGCATATGTAAATACTCTGTGCTCTGATTGGCTGCCCTCTCCCGCGCCTCAGTCAAAAGCTGTAACACTGCGTCCAAGTTCTGTGTGAGCGGGCAGTCCTTACACTGTTGTAGACTAAATAGACGGATATGGGTAATTTTTAAGATTCATAAAAACAATGCATTCAAATAGAACCGTTAAGTTTCCACCTATACGCTGTATGGACTGGAGAGAAGATGATGCGATTTGAAACTTAATTTACACAATTTTAGCAGCATTCACACAAGATTCACAGCATTCACACCCCGTTTACTCCATTAAAAGCAATTATTTCAACTCTGGTCTTGTGGACCCCCTTTCATGCACATTTTAAATATTCCCCACCACAACACACCAATATTAGCTTACTTTCATACATAGGATTAGTTTTTTATTTGAGATTACATTCATCTTTGTGGTATAGACCAACTAATACAGTGAATTTCTGTTATGATCACAATACAAAATCTTTATAACCGTTCAAAACATCTTAAAATACATACAGCATCCTGCTTATTACAGCTAGTAGTAGTTTAAAAGAAAAAAAATAAAGAAAGAAAATCAATGCTGGGCATTAAGTTTGCAATTTAATTTATTCGTCTTAGCGATTTCAGTTTTTCTTAAAGGAAATTCTCTTTTTAGAATGACACCATTGTGCCAGCATTCAGACAAACATCCTGAACATCCACATAAAAATAAATACAACTAGTAGCAAAATGAAAGCTTTAACAACAAGAAACCAGACACAAAAACAGTTGCCAAATGAAAAGCATTATTTACAACAATTACAAGTCACTTGCAATACTTTAACACATTTCTATTATGAAGTACTGCTAATTGTATGACAACTGTTTGTAACAATAAATAAATGTTGTCTCTTCAGTGTTTTAAAAGTCTGACTCATCTGAATTCCAATGAACTCTCATGTTATGATGCACCAGTCTTCCTTTCTTATGTCAGAATCTGTAAGCATAAATAAAGACAGTACAACTCATTAGACTTTGAATTTCACTTAATTTCTTAACTTCTTATGCAGTGCTAAGTTTTTTAACCTGTTTACCCTTACATGCTATTTTTTTTATAAATGAGCAACAGAAAACAGGGCATCTTTGTTATTTAGGCATGATCACAATGTTCTGATTTACAGTGACACAGACCAGATTTACTCCAGGCAGAAGCCTGAGGTGTTACATACATGGCAGACATGCAATGGTGGCACATTTACAACAGTTTAGGTTGCCCTCTGCTGGAATATGTTGTAAACACCTCTTAACATCTTAACACATCAGGACCATATTTTTCTACCTTACCTTCAGACATCCTCAATTAAGGACAGGTCGGTAAAGGTAATCTAGAGGAAACATAAGCAAAAACATATAGCTTACAACTTATTGTAGCAAGTAACACGTTCCCTCAACATGCTTCTTATACTTCAGATGCAAAGGTTCTCTAAACTCTGGCTTTGATACACAGCAGGGATGCAGTGCTAAATCATTTTTTAGAGCAGATGCAGTTTTCTCTACATATTTTAACCTGAAGTTCACACTGCAAGCTAAATAAAAACATGAAACATACTAAAAGTACGCAAGTGAGAGCCCATCTTTCAGTCTAAATGGCTATCAAACATCAAGTCAACACAACAAGTTAAGACACAGAATATACAGTCAAGCCCAGAAATATTTGGACAGTAACAAGCTTTCCATGCCACCACATTGGATTTGACTCTGATGCAATTAAAGCGTAGACTTTCAGGTTTAATTCAAGGGGCAGCACAAAAATATCCTATGAAATGTTTAGGAATTGCAAACATTTTTCTACAAAGCCTCCTCATTTCAGAGGCGTAAAAGTAATTGGAGTAATCAACTGTAAATAAAATGTTCATTTTTAATAATTTGTTGAAAATCCTTTGCAGACAATGACTGCCTGATATCTGGAACTCATGGATATCACCAAACATGGTTTCCTCCTTTGTGATGCTTTGTTGCCAGGCCTTTACTGCAGCTGTCTTCAGTCGTCTTAAGTAAGTGAAATGCATGCTCAATCGGGTTGAGATCTGGTGATAGACTCGACCATTGCAGAATATTCTACTTCTTTGCCATTTCCACATTTCTTTGTTTTAGCCTAATGATGGCCTGTTTCACTTTCATTGATGGCTCCTTAGACCGCATGTGGGTTCACAGCAACAGCTTCCAAATGCAAATGCCACACAACTCCAGACGTTTTATCTGCTTAATTGCTGATGGATTAATGAGGGAAAACCTCATGAAATAGCTTTTGGTCCCTTGAAAAAGAGGCAGATACATATTAAAGAGCTGTCTTTCCTAAACCCTTCCTCCAATTAGGATGCAAATACCCTTAAATTAAAGCTGAGAGCCTGCACTTCAAGCCCACATTAATTACATAACTGTATCTTGCATCAAGGAGTAGCTACTGAAATCTAACAGAGAAAAAGTAGCCTGTAGCATGTACGTCCTGTTCCATACGAGAGTTCAAGCTAACACACTGCCTGCCAACACAATGCTCTTACCTTGCCTGGTCTTCCAGCCAGGTAGACTTGGTCATTGAAAGTACTGCATAACTGATCGCACTGTTTGCCAAGCTAAAGTTGGCGAATCCAGCACTGTCAGAGGAAGCCCAGCGAGCCTTAACAGGAGCTGGGCTTTGAAATTTGACCACTGGAAACTGACAAAGTTGTTGCTAATGCAGGGGGGTTACATCAAGTAGGGCTCCAGTGCATCACAGATAAATCCTTTTGTACCAGCTCAAAAAATACTCAACACACATATTGGCAGTTTAACTCAGCATTTTGGAAAAGAACATGATGGCCATTTTAAATTTTTTTAAAAGATGGTCTCTGACTTTCAGTGGGATTTTGAATTTGTACATAAAAACAAAAAATGCCTATTTACGTAAATCAAATAAACAGTCACACTGAAAATAAGCACAATGGGCAATTTAGCAAAAACTGTTTTGCATAATTTTGTACAACATGTTGAAACAGGCGCAGCAGCAGAAAATACAGTGCGAATGCACTTACATCTCTTACATTATCAGCAGATGTGTTAGAGCAGCAATTAGAACACTAAACATCAAAGCTGTGGCCTTTTGGGAACACAATACAGTCACACAATACAGCAAAGAGAGTATTTCTTCTTACCGGTTTGGCAGGGAACTGGAAAGTGCAGGTCCTCTTCAAGCTGTTGAAGAACATGTCTTTCTCATTTTCATCAGCAAAGTCAAAAACTTTTGCCACCTGTGAGGAAAGCTCCTGGAGGCCCATTAGCTCTTTCTTTGCACTGCTCAAGGTGTTCCCTCTCAGTTCATTCGTCTGGACATCACAGGCTTGGTTCTGAGCTTCCACTTGAGGTTTAATTACTGTTATGTCTCGTGTACTCACAATGTCATTGAACGTAACCTTTCTGCATTTGATGGGCTTGTCTCTTCCTGTCAGAGGCTAAGTGAAAGAATTTTACATTTTAGTACTTTTTGTCTGATATTCAGTATTATTGATTTATTATTTTTGCTGCTATTTAACCCTATTGAGGTCAGGGTTACAAATAATAATCATAATAATCTCTCCATAACCCTATTAACATTATTGTGAAATTTCTGTGACAGCTAAAAGTAAACCCTGACTGTGTTAAGTCTTATTTCTGTTGCTAACCACTGTGTGTTCTCAGAGACGATGAAGAGTTTTTTAAACACATACTTATTTTCAATTGTATTAATTGTATTTAAAGCTCCTGGGAACCTAAATCTGAGTCTTCTTAAGGTAATCTGGCTCCACTGGGCCCTCAATATACATGTACAGAGCACGCCTTATGAAAACCTTCCTAAAGTCTAATAAATGTCCGCTGCATTCCACCACTATTGTAACGCTCTTAAAAATGGGTGATTTTATGGTTAAGCAATAAAGTGGTTGAGAGTGTGGTTAAGCTTCGGTCAGCATTTCAGCAACCTAGCAAGCTAAAACGAACATAGTAAGAATCTTAGCTAGGTAGTGATCAAGCTATCCATCGATCTATCATTCACCCAACTATACATTCCCTGAATGCTCATCCAGCAATAAAGTACATAAAAGCTTTACCTTCTTTAAGGTTTTAGCTCATAAAAATTTCATAAAAGTTGTCCTCTACAACACACAAATTTCACTGAGGGTAGTTTCAGTAACTACTCAGGAGGATAGTGTTTAAGTTATAACCCTTAGCTTGAAGGCTGCAGCTATCTCAGATTATGCAACATAATTTTTGCAGATTTTGTATCCTTTCTGCTGGAAAACTAAATAACATAACATTCTGTCATCACACAAGTTACCTGAAGCTAAAACTTACTTGTAGATTCGTACACGTAATTTACGTTTGTGTTATTTTTCACTGTATTATGCTTTCCGTTGTTTCAGTGTTGCTTGTCGGTGATTTGTGTCCTGTGCCTGCGCCCAAGAACTTGATTTGTAAATAGGGGCATGAATAGGATAGTAGTAAATCTTGAAGAAAAAGACAGATAAAGTCTTTTCTTCTCCTTTCTGGTGGAAAAAGCATGTGGTTATACTGCTTTGCTCATTTGCATGGAAGGTCTTATCAGATAACCTGCTAATCTGGTCACCACCACCAACAAAAAATATTTGTAGACTGCAGACATGTCTGTAATTGAATTTGCTCTTTAGTAGCAATGTGCCAAAGGTAAGTTTGCCAGCCAGCTAACTGCTGACTTGCAAATTGTGGTGATTGTTTAAAATAATTATGTTTAGTCATGAAAAAAAACAAAAAAAACATTACCCTTCTTTTCACAACAGGAGAAAGCACCACAACTGTCTTTGTTTCAGGAGTCCTTTCTTCAGCTTGGAATGTTTTGATGCCACTTTCTGCATGCAGAACAAATTCAGCTTTAACATGCAACTCCTGCAATCTACACTGTACTGCAGTATCAAGGTAATATGTTGAGAGGATCAAAGGGAGAATGGAATACCTGCTGTCTTCTTTGTTGATGCCAATAAATTTAAAGGTGAGGAGCTACAAAAAAGATAAAGATATTAAATTTAGCACTTAAAGCATTAGTCAGTTTTCACCTTACCCCATATGTAGCCAAGACAAGTTTGCTGTTTGCAGTTTAGAATAGAAATGCAGCCATGCTGCTATGTTCTAGAAATGACAATGCTGAAGAGTTTGTTTTGAAAATGCAGGTGGAAGGAAGATGCTACAGGTCATTTAATATTTTATTCACTAAGTCATTTAGTGTATTTTGATGTAAAAATGCTCTGCTCTGCTCTAGAGAACTTTTGCACTGATACTTGGAACGTTATTTCAGAAGAAAATAAAAGATTCTATCTCTAACTAGACACATTAGCACATTCAGTCGCAGACAACATATTTTGTGCTATTTTCTGTTACAGATAGCTTATTTTATGTTACTTTGAATTTTATGTTACAGAATTTGTTAAATCAGTAAACAATTTGACAACCTGTTAAAATATGTAACATAACACATCACGTTTTCGATTGCAACTATGCCAGGAAAGATGACAGAATTTATCCCTCTGGATGATCAGTCAATTTGGAGGACGCTGGCTCTTCACAGGTGCTCAAACATTCTGCACCTTGCAACAACACACCCAGTCGATATGTGGCATCCATTAGCCTTATTTGGACATCTGATGCGAGTTGAGTATTAGCATGCAACAACAAAGTGTATGCACAGCTGAAGACCACCAAAAATTCCACATTCAGAATTAGTTCACTCTGTGTATAGTTGCCCAAAAAGTACAGGTTATATTTGATCTCGTCAATGTTGCAAATGACTGACAGGGTCTAAAACGAGAAATATTACGGACATGAAAAAATGATTATTTTATCAGAGCCTTAATGTGTGAACATTTATCAGTGTTTAGATTTAGAAAAGCAAATCGCACTGAATAACTGAAAGTTTCTGAAAATTTTCAAAAAAAACCATGGAACTCCCCTTTAATCTGTGGCTGGTATTGCTATATTAAAGAATATTAGGCTAGCTAAATGATTTTATGTTAACTTTTACCTTTTGTTCCTTCCCTTTTTTCTCTTAGTTACTAATTATATACATTTACATTAGTAATGTACACTTTACAGCATTATTTCCATTCATTCAATATTTTACAGGCCAGCTCAAACACATTCAGATACAAAACTCAACAGCCAGTTTTGCAGTTTTGCTTAGAATCATCACAGTCATTTTTTATGTTTAAAAAGCTTGAAGGTCATTTAGCATTTCCATGGCATCCTGGAGCATCTATGTTGCCTACTAAAACCTTGTAGAGGGGGAAAAGAGACCAGATCACTCTAAAACATGCCCAAGACTACTAAACTGCTGCTTATATATGCTCAGACAACAATTTCAAGGTGTGTAACACTGAATAGCACATAATAAACCTAAACTCTACAGACATTAAAAAGTTGGCAAAAACATTACATAGCGAGCCAAGAAACAGCGACACAATTGACCATTTTACCCAAGAGGCGACAGAGGCTGAGGGGGTGACACACAAAACCACTTGTTTTCAGCTTGCCCATCAAGTACAGGTGAGAGGTCTGGAGGCACAAAGCAATTAAGCTGTGAGATTATGTCATACTTAAGTCATAAAGCATTAACCTCACAATGATAAGTGCTCTTATTTATCGGCCATGTACATTGTTTAAAGAATAAAGTGAGTAAGAGAAGCACAAACATCCATGTAATATCAATCAATTGACAGAACAACCACTGGTGATAGTGCTCATATAAATGAGCTAGTAGGGTTGTAGCATGTAGAATGGTCTAGCATGTTTAAACGGTGAAATAACTGGCAAGTGGCTATTTGTTTTTTCTTTTTAAGGTCCTCTTATAATATTAGTTTGGTTTTAGAGATGAAAACAATAAATTCAAAACATGGTGTTTTTGCTACCTACTGACTTTGTGTATGGACTGGGCAATAAATGCCTTTTTTTTTTAATTCAACAACGATTCTACTGGGGCTGCCTTCTGAAAGTCGACAAGTCACATCATCAGTAAACTGAAAGAGGAGCAGCCAAAAAGTGATTTATTATTATTCGGCAAGTATTATAATAAAAGGACACAAGCCTACAAATAAACAGGTTTAATAGGAAAACATTTGTATAAGGAATTACAAATAAGGAAAATCATTAATAGAACATTTCTAGTTTTAGCTGGTCTCTCTGATGTACTGGCTTAACAAATCCATGCAACAGCATGCACTGATGGCTAACTAATTAAGGGAAGCTAAAAAAAAGTCTGGGGGCATTTTGACCTTTTAGAAAAAAAACGTTGTAATGCCATGAATATATTTAGCATTTTCAGGCCTCCTATTTTTACTATTTTCTAAAATCTTGTTTAGATTAGAGTTTTTATGTAATGAAAATAAAAAAGGAGGCCAGGTCTATTTTTGCTGTAACTGCTAGAGTCATGTACAGTTTTAATATTTACACATAGTGTTTGTAAAAAAATATTCATGATATAAACATGCAGTAATTCAACTGCCCAAAGTTAAAAAAAAAGTTGATTTGGAGTTAATCCTTTAAAAAAATTACATAATTATGTTTGACTGTCTAAGGCTATTTTTACATATTCAGCTCAACTTTGCTTATTCCATCTCTCTTGAACCAAATGAGTTCATAAATTTGATTTTGCTATGATTTGTAAAGTTTACAAAAAAAAGTGTTGTTTAAATGCATCATACATTTACTTTCATAAATTTTGTATACACATAGAAGTATTTGTGGACAACATATGTATTGTGTGTCTATAAGTGTACAAATATAAGTGTACTGTTATTTGACATGTAATTTTTATCTGCCGCTTAATCCCAATTCAACAGAAAAATAACAAACAAAGCAGTCTAATTTTTGGAACAGCAGTTTTTGTCTTTGAGCAGGCTGACACTAATTTTTAATTCATTCTACTAAGCTTAGTGTATGTGTGCAACTGCTGCTGAGAATTTGTCCTATACTTTAATACCACTGTAAAAAATGTAAAAGTAGTAAAGTTGGAAACTGCAGCTTTTAATAGAACATAGAATGTAATAGAGCAAGCTACACAAAAACAATTATGTTTGAGATAACTCATAACTAACACATAATTCGAGGCAAGTGCGTAATGATTTGAGATTGATAACTGCTGAAATACAAGCTACCATTTCTACATAAAAAAAAAAAAGATCGTACCAAATATATCTTGCATTACACATATCAAATACTCTGCAATAAACTTGTATTTGTGATCAAATAGACCCAAACAATAATACAAAGCGTGTTAAAACAAAATCATTGCAAGCAATACCTAGAATGGAGGAGAGGTTTGGAGGTTGCTGCATGGCTATGTCCATTGCATGACTGAGGTCAAGAAGAGTTGAGTTCTTAACATGTCCATGCAGTATTTCATCTTCACTGACTAACCCTGTACCCTCATCTGAGGGAAGCAGAAAGGGGGACTTTTTCAGGATTTTCTCAAAAATTACGATCAAAGCAAGCATTACAAACATTATAATGTTCATACATTTCTATCTGTAATATCAGAACATCTGCTTACCATAAGTGTCAGCTTTGCGAACAATCTCAATGGAAGGAAGAGAGCCCTCTGCTTCTGAATCTAAATCCATACAATCCAACAAGAAGCTGGACACACCAGAGGGCATAATCATACCTGATTTGTAACAAAAAAATTAAGCTTTAAATCTGGGTAGACCATACACACTCTCTGGTCACAATATTAGGTACACCTACCACGTTGGACCACAAAATATTAATTTAGATACAACAGCTCACCAAATGCAGCTTCTAGGCTATGTTCAGACTGCAGACAGACTAGATTGTTTCTCAAATCTTTTGAAGGACTAGAGCATTTAATGGTTTCTCTACTCTCAACATATAACATTTCTGGGCCAAAAGTGATGTTTTAGAACAGAAAATCAGAAATCAGATTTCAAAGTGTCTTTATGCAACAAATAATTACAATGTAAAATCCAGACAGCTGTGCGGAAATTTGCTAGATATACCATAACCGCAGTAACCCATGCAGATAGGTTTGCAATGTCTGTACACATCTGATTACCAGTAAATAACTGCTGCGTGTGTGATCCACTCTTTGCAACACACATACATACTGCTGCTACCACCTCAGAATAACTGCACTGACAAGTACAATTCACACAACAAATATATACTCTGCAGTGGTCCTGACCATTGATGAACAGACAAAGTAAAGAGGGCCTAACACAATAAGCACAGGGGCTAGAAGCTGAGATTGTATAACTAGATAGTACAGCTACACCGATTAGCTATAACATTAAAATCACGTCCTTATATCTACACTCTTTGTCTAATTTGTTAGCTCCATTTGCAATATAACAGCCCTTTGTAGTTCTACAATTACAAACTGCAGTCCATCTGTTTCTCTGTATACTTTGTTATCCTGCTACTCAGTGGTCAGGACCCTCACAGTGCATGTAATATTTGGTTGTATGATCATTCTCAGCACTGCAGTGACACTCACATGATGGTGGATTGTTAGTATGGGTTTTGCTGGTAGGATCAGACCCAAACACTGCCCATTCCCTGTCCAATATATTAGATACTCCTTCCTTGTTTGCCCAGAGGTAAAGTCAGAGGTGATAGCTCATCTGTTGCAGCACAGTTTGTTGACACTGTTGGCTGGATGTTGCCGTTTTAAACATTGAGGTGTTTAAAAACTCCAGCGGCACTGCTGTGTCTAATCCACTAACATCGCTGAGAATGATCCACCAATAAATAACAACAGCTTTTGGTGGTCCTGAACATTGAAGGACAGGGTATCAAAATATGCAAATAGCCAAATAGGTATGGCATGTGGACAATTATACCAAGCAGGTGTACCTAATACAAGCATCCAGTGAGTACAAAGCTGGTACAAATTGCAATATTTTGTTTGAAAACCCAACTTGTGCTGTCTTGGCTGGGGTCATTAGCGCTGGGAGTCACCATTCCCTAGTTTAACAGACAAAATGTAAAAACGGACACATTTTGGATAAGCTGTACAAAGTGGATCAATGAAGCCCGTCTGTTACAGGTGACGTACCTTGTTGTAAACTCTACGACCTTCGCAGCGTCTTCCAAGCGGCATTACACCTCTGTGGAATTTGTAGAGTATTGAAATAGTATAAAAGCTATAAAAAAACATGTAACCTTACGTTACAGAAGTTTCTTACCTTCTTTTAAGGCCCAGACTATTATTCCCCCGCGTTTTATGTAAATATGATGGCAAGTCTAAATAAACAAAATACAGTAAACATCAGCTACATTTAAGTCTGGAGCTTAAAGTTCTTAGTCTAGGGAAGTTTTAGTATCAGATATTCACAGGCTTAATTTAGAAATTCGATACGTACTTTACTATTTTAAATCTTGATAATGACTACAATAAGCGGCGCTTAGTTAGCTAGCTGATCAGTTCGGGGCGGGTATTGAACTTTAGGAAAGACGTGGCTAAAGTTAGTTTGTTCTTTTTATAAGAAGCTAACTCCACAGCCCCTGGTGCCTGTATGTGCCTGAATGTAACTGCTACACAATTTCAGGAGGATCGGGCAATTAGAATAAGAATCCCGATCAGTTCGTTATTGTAAATTAGTTTTCACGCTAACGGTTACGCACGAGAGGTCCTCATTGGAGTCATGCTGCGGTTCTCTCTCGAGCTGTGAACGTTTACTTTTCCCGTTGAATCAACTCCTCTGCTCTTATTTGGACGTGTACGTTTCAGGCGACCCATTACGAATGACCGCAAACTACTGAATGTGTTACGACTAGCAAGAAAGGTTTGGTGCTGCTCTTCTCCAGGCCAGAGCCAGTGCCAGGAGATTCCCGCTCACGGTTGCCAGATTACTGCTATAGTTTCCAGCCAAAAAATAAAAAATAAACCCGCCGGTACCAGATTACAAAAACAGGTTATCAGTATAAACTGTCGCCACTGCCGCACGTTCATTTCGTTTACAATAAACGTTTATCGCCCTTGTTAACTGTGAATGATACGATGGGCGGGACAACACTCTCCTCTCAACAGGATTGGGTAAATGTTTGTCAATCAAAGTTTAGAAAACAGATTGGATGTGGGCAGGAAGGCCTAAGCTGTGTCGTTATGTATACGCGTTACCTGGTTTACTGATCAAAAAGTTGGTTGCATTTTTCTATTCTCTCTCTCTCTCCTTCTTTATTTCTCTCAGTAGTAACGTCAACAATGTTCTCAAAGGCAAACGGACATTATTTCCCTCCAAACATCTGCCATTAGAGCCCCTTACGCTATATATATATATATATATATATTAACGCGCTGCAAAACATTCCACAACACAACAGAAGTGTTTCCGGAGGACACTTAAAGGACATGGGACCATATACGGCAGGGGTGTCAAACTCATTTTCACCGAGGGCCACATCAGCATAATGGCTGTCCTCAAAGGGCCAGATATAACTTATAAATGTAACAAAATATAATATAAAATTAATGTAACTACTCCTTAATGTTAAATAACTCTGAATGTATTACTTATTCAATTAAAACATTACAGTTACATAGAAAAAATGTTTGCTTGTTGCTCTGTTATAACATAAATCCTTTTAATTTGTCATGTTTTGAAATCCACAAACTCTATCAATCAAGGATCAAACTATTCAAGTAAATAAAAAATAACATCAAACAAGTTATAATATTAACTTTGATCAAAACGTTTGACATACTGAAATGAGGCTTAATTAGTATAAAATCAAAAATTGTGAGCTGCTAAGAACATGTGTGACAGATAAAAAAACAGCCTTGCATCAAACTAATGAGATGCTTTGATTACAATAAACATATGTCTGTATAAACACATAAAATCTGCAAACCCCAAATACATTGCAACAGCAACTACACATATCTGTGCTTTCATCAACAGCTAATGAAAAAGCTGTGTAGCCGCGTGACTCCTCGGCCAGCTGTGTTGCAAGACTTTCTGCTAGTTCCTGAACTCGGTCAGCGATGATGTTTCCTGATAAATTGACATTTTTAAAAGTCTGAATCCGGTCGGGACACACCAGCTCACAGACCTTCAGCATGTACTGCTTCAAAAACGCTCCCTCTGAAAAACACTTTGAAGCACGGGCGATTTCTTTAGCCATAATAAAGCTAGCTTTCACTGCCGCGTTGTTTTTGGCTTTCGTGAACAGATTCTGCTGCGACTTCAGTCTTTTAATTCTTGTGCAGTCTGTTGCTTTTCTTGAAGGCTAGCTTTGCCGTACTTGGCTCCGTGCTTGGTGTGAAAATGCCTGCATAGATTGTCTCTTTAATAACCGACATGTTGCTTCGTAACACAAAAGGCATTATCACATCAATGACTACACTGTCGTCTAGTGGTAATAAGCCGTAACACAATCGACATGCATTGTGGGAAATGTAGTTTTTGGTGAAAGCACGCTTCTGACCTATTTATTTTTAGACACTAAGACCTTTCAAGCTCTCGCGGGCCACATAAAAGGACGTGGAGGGTCACATTTGGCCCGCGGGCCGTGAGTTTGACACGTGATATACGGCGACGCCATGTAAACAGAACCAGGTGGGGTTTTGCAGCGCGTTTGTGAATTTGCAGCGCGTTGGGTCTTCTCGGTCACCGTAATTCAGATATAAAGGAAAGTAAGGAGGATTTTATGTGCTCACAACGTTGCCACAACTTTCTGAGGAATTAATTTAAACGCTGTGGGCACCAAAACTGTATGTTGTTACAGCTGTGTTCGCAGGGCGGATGCGTTATTCACTAAGAATTCTAATTGGTATATTCGCTGTTATAGGGCTGCCAACTCTCCCGCAATGCAATCCGATCTCAGGCTTCTCCGCCAAAGTGTTATTTTTCCCCGGTAATCCTGTCCAGAACATTAAACTCGTTGTCCCGAACACACAATGAGCATGTTGCTGATTGGATGATGCAGGTGGTTGTCAGCAAAAAGATTTTCCGCCCACTGTACGTCATTGATATTTTAATTGATAAATGAAGCCTGCACAAGTGTTGCCAATGATTTTCAAAAACGGAGCAGCGATCCTTTTAAAAAACTGGCTACTTTCCATGTAGCAGAATCACCAAAATTGGCCGCGAGCGAGAGACACGATTAAGGCATGGAGGGAGGATCGCCTCTTCTACCACTAAGGCAAATTCGACTTCACCCGGCGCCGCGCAGCCCGATCGCCTCCTGGCTCGGTGCGGTGCATGTCGGTTACGTTAACTCGCGAGTGCGAAGCGGCTGCAGGCTTCACACACAGTCGCCGCAGTTGCTCTCCACTAACTGCGCGAACCGAGCGACGGCTTGATGACAACAGAGCTTAATCCTCATTGGTCAGAAGCTCCCCGGACACCTCTGACGTTTGACCCTTTTTTTCTTTAAATATATATATCTCCTCTAAAAATCTTTAAAAACCTTATATTTACACGAATACTATCATGTCTAGTAGCATGACAGTTCATTTTCATGCAGTATTCAATATATTTATTTTTTCATGCCGTTGTTCACGTAGCCTGCAGATGGCGATTGTCCGAGTTGAGGCTCTTTTCTAACCTCCACCCCCAACTGCTTCCGGCTTCTCTCGCTGACCACCAACGCCAGGCGCAGCCGTGTCTCAAGCCTCTAGTGTTGAAGAGTCGATTCTAAAAGAGTCGATTCTTCATGATCGACTCTTGACCAATGATTCTAAAAGTCGAAATGTTTATAGAGTTAACTCGTCGACTCTGTCCCCACCGTAATCGACTCCTAGGTGTAAATGTCCTGCAGATTTTTACTCCTAATTAATTTGCCGTTTTTAGAACTTCCTTACATGTGTGAAATATGGAAACTAGAGGGACTCTTTTTACACAGCCCCAGACTGTCTGGTAAAGGAGGGGGTATATGTGTCATTCATAAAAATTCATTAGACTTGAGTCAGAAACACAATCTCACTTTCAATTCTTTTGAAATTCTTCTCATAAACATCACCAATCCGACCACTAATAGAAGTGTACTCACCCTAGTCAGCATTTATAGACCACCAGGACCTTATTCTGAATTCTTAAAAGAATTCAGTGACTTTGTTGCAGATCTAGCAGCGAGCACTGAGAAAGTAATAATTGCAGGAGATTTTAATATTCACTTTGAAAACTCCATTAAAAAAGGCTTTCTCATCTATCTTAGACTCTGTTGGTCTCACTCAGAATGTAATAGGGCCTACACATTCCTGTAATCACACACTAGATCTAGTTTTGACCTTGATATACATAATCTTACTGTTCTTCCACAGACTTCAGTAGTTTCAGATCACTACCTAATTTCATATGAATTGAGTCTTAGTAAAAATGTATGTACATCACCCCGTTATTGCATGAAACGTTCAATAATGTCAAATACATCTCAGCACTTTATTGAAATCCTTCCAGATTTATCAACCATAATTTTTCCATCATCAGACCCAACAGAGCTAGACAGACTAACTGACTGCGTAGAAAATACGCTCTGATTAACTTTAGACAATGTTGCACCAATAAAAATTCAAAAGATGCAACAGAAAAAGCTTGCTCCGTGGTACAACAATGAAATACGCATCTTAAGACAGACAGTACGGAAATTAGAGCGCAAATGGAGAGTGATCAAGCTGGAGGTATTTCACTCTGCTTGGAAGGACAGCCTTAGCAGTTACAGAAAGGCACTTATTAAAACACGCTCAGCATACCTGTTCTCACTCATCAAACACAACAAAAACAATCCTAGAATTTTTTTTAGCACCATCGCAAAACTTACCAAAAATCAGGCAAGAACGGAACCTCAGATACCCGCCAACCACAGCAGCAATGATTTCATGGACTTTTTCAATAGCAAAATCGAGAATATTAGACAAAAAGTTCTACCAATACGAGTAACCTGTCCTTCATCCGGTTTGGCTCAAACAGCACGAAATGTGGTTTTAGAAGAAAGACTAGAAACATTTTGTCCACTACAGCAGACAAAACTAGAAAAACTTATCTCTTCTTCAAATTCTGCTACATGCACACTCTATGATTCCAACAAGCCTATTGAAACAAGTATTACCAGCTATTATTAAACCTATCTTAACTATCATCAACTCTTCTCTTAGTCTGGGTCATGTACCTAGGTCTTTTAAACTAGCTGTGATAAAACCCTTGATAAAGAAGCCAAATCTTGACCCCAGAGAACTGTCCAGTTATAGACCGATTTCCAATTTACCATTTATCTCTAAGATTTTAGAAAAGGCTGTAACTCGACAACTCTGTTCTCATCTACATAAGAACAACATATATGAAAAAATCCAATCTGGTTTTAGGCCACATCACAGCATAGAGACAGCTTTAGTTAAGATAGCAAATGATCTTCTTCTTGCCTCTGATCAGGGCCATGTATCTCTGCTGGTGTTACTCGATCTAAGTGCAGCTTTTGACACTATAGATCACATTATTCTCTTGGACAGACTAGGAAATATAGTTGGAATCACAGGAACAGCGTTATCCTGGTTCACATCTTACCTTAGTGATCGCTTTCAGTTTGTAAAGATAAATAATGTATCGTCTAACTCTACAAAAGTGAAATATGGAGTTCCACAAGGTTCTGTTTTAGGTCCTCTGTTATTTAGACTATATATGCTACCATTAGGCTCAGTTATAAATAGACATGGAATCAGTTTCCACTGTTATGCCGATATTACACAGCTGTACATATCGGCCAAACCAGATGATAAATCCAGATTAAATAAGATATTAGACTTTGGATGCTACAGAACTTCCTTCTTTTGAACCCTGACAAAACGGAAGTTCTCCTCCTCGGCCCAAAGGCTGCTCGGACTAAATGTTCAGATTTAATGTTAAATCTTGCTGACTTCTCTGTAGTTCCTGGTTCAGTAGCCAAAAATCTTGGTGTAACAATTGACTCAGATCTGACATTTAATCAACACATAGGTAATATTACAAGAACAGCGTTTCTTCACCTGCGAAACATTTCAAAGTTAAGAAATGCGTTATCTGTGTCTGATGCTGAAAAGTTAGTGCATGCCTTTATAACCTCAAGGCTAGATTACTGTAATGCATTATTGTCAGGATGCTCCAGCAGGAACCTGAATAAACTTCAGTTAGTTCAGAACGCTGCAGCTAGAGTACTAACTAAAACCAGGAAATTCGATCACATCAGTCCAGTTTTATCAGCACTACACTGGCTTCCTGTTAAATTCCGTATCGACTATAAAATTCTATTACTGACGTATAAAACCCTGCACGGTCTCGCACCGGAGTACCTGCAAGATCTAATTTCCTATTATGAACCGCCACGTTCACTCAGATCACAGGATGCTGGTTTTCTAATAGTTCCTAAAATTCAGAAGACTACAATGGGGGGAAGAGCTTTTTCCTACAAAGCCCCAAAATTGTGGAATAATCTCCCAGTTAATGTTCGGGACTCTGACACAATCTCAATATTTAAGTCTAGACTGAAAACATACTTGTTTAGTGTAGCTTTTGGTAATTAATCTTCTCTTTTAGATAAAGGCAGGAGATCTGGGGGTTCTTGGACACATAGGTTTATGGTAAACTGAGATGTTGGTGCTGTTGTTCCACCACTTCACGCGATCACACAGGTTTGTTGATGGTGGAGTGGGGGGACCCCAGTGTCTCAGGGTGCTCTCATGTCCATGTTACCTTCTGGTTCTCTCCTTTTAGTTTAGGCTGTTATAGTTAGATCTGCCGGAGTCGCCAGCCACACTGTAAAATTCTGAAAATTCATATTCTCTACAGTCATATTCCTGAGCCCAACTAACTTTCTCTCTTTACTCTTCCTGAGGAAATGACTGTCCTCCCGTCTGTTGAACGCTGTTGAAGGACTGATCATCGGGCCATCACCCCACCATCACCAACCAGCTCACCTGTCCATTTACTGCTACACCCTCAGTTACATCACTGTGCCATCCAGATGCACCAGCACTGAGATAGGATGGGACTGTTTCAGCTCACGCCCACTTTACATAAAGACTCAGTCATAGACTGCCTTAGCCAGAGACTGCCTCAGTCATACACTGCCTCTATCTGTGCAGCTTTTAAAGCTTTGCTATCCATATTTGAAATAGAGACTCATTTCTTTGGTATTTAGTTTATTAAACTGTAAATACTGTTTGACCAGAAGAGAATGGGTCTCCCCTTGTGAGTCTGGTTCCTCCCAAGGTTTCTTCCTCCAGTTGAGGGAGTTTTTCCTTGCCACTGTTGCCTCTGGCTTGCTCACTGGGGGATATATGTTATAACTGTCTGTTTTCAAAACTCTGTAAAGCTGCTTTGAGACAACATCGTTGTAAAAAGCGCTATATAAATAAACTTGACTTGACTTGACTCTTATTACCGCACCTCCTTTGGAATAGGTGCGATTCATGTAGCTTACAGGACTTGTCGCCATAAGTGTTGCCAACTTAGCGACTTTTCAGACCCTCTAGCGACTTTTTTTTAAAGCGACTAGCGACTTTTTCTAGAGTTATTAGAGACTTTTGGAGACTCTGAGGTGAACACACATGATCTTCACTTACTGTCCTCAGCGAGCAGCGGTGGGTGCCGTGAGCCCCGCCCCACAACACTCCCAGCGCTCAGTCTCACAGTCAGAGCAGACCCTCACCGCTCCACGACCCACTACACTCACTGCGCATGCCCAGAGCCGCTGACCCCGCCCCCTATTTACAGAGCAGGATGTAAATATAAATGCGTCTTAGATAGATAAATACTTTATTGATCCCAGAGGGAATTTCTTCAGTGTGACAGGGCCTATTTCAATAGCAACAAAAATAATCCACAGAAGAAGTTCATTTATTCAGAATTCATTTGTTGGTATGACATATTTAGGGTGTTTTTTACTTACTTTTTGTCTCTCCCACAACATTATTTCTTCAAATACACGCAAATAGACCATTATGCAAATAAGGCGATTACGTCATAGCGACTTGTAGCGAATTTTAGGACAGCCAATAGCGACTTTCCTTACTGAGGAGTTGGCAACCGTGGTCGCCACCACGAGAGGATAGATGGAGAGCTGGTACACGTGAGCTGGAGAGAAAAAGTTTGTTTTTACCCCCTTTGTGTTACTAGTGTATATTTGTTAACTAATGTTTCAAAGATGGCACTGATATGCAGGCTGGTTTAAAGTAAGCCTGCAGTTGGTGTTAGGTTATGCATAAATGTGTCATATATTATGTTACTGTTTTGGTATGTGACATTTCATACAACTTAAGCATAATATTATTAAGTGTAAGTGAAATGCTGTCCTACATTCTCTGTCATTCGTTTTATAAATGAGATGTAATTTTGTACCCAAAGTAATGATTTATTAGGAAATAATGTGTATTTTATTTTTATTTTTCTATAGCTCTTTTGATGTGTTGGTGAAATCCACTGTATTAAATCTTCATCAGGGGTATCTTGACAGGGGAGAGTTTGAGTTTAATTATTTGAGTAGTGAGAGTTTTATTACCAGCGTTAAACAAAGCCAGCGCTGCTCACCAGCTGCTATAATACAAACCCTGCTCACAGGGTTGTCATAGACTGCCATCCTTCATCTTTGTCATGATTTTGGTGGCAATAAACAATTATTAGAAACCCCAAATTCCCCACTTATTCAAATGTTGTTCTTTAGAGTAAATATTGTTCTTAAGTAAATATGCACACCGTTTGTTTATCCTGTGCAAAAAGATAGAAGTAACAAGATGTAGAGCACGGATACCATCTGAGACTAGTCAGAGTGCAAATATACCGCAATGACACAAGGCTGCACTTGTTTAAAATACTATATGTCAAAAAAAGTTAATGGTTATTTATATGCACATTTAAAAGATATTGTCACAAAGCAGCTTCACAGAAAATCTAGGTCTAAAAAAAACTCCCTTAGATCAAGAGCAAAAAACCTCAAGAGGAACTTGAAGCTCGGTCAATGTAGCAGAAGGACCCAGCTCAGTGTTTTGTAAAGTAGGAGCAGAGTAGGTGTGAGTGACAAGACTCAGTTTGTTGTTGGACATTTCTTGGCTGACTTAAAAAACTACATGTCACGGACGAGGCACTGAAGAGGTTTGTGACAAACCACCTAGTTAATCAACTTAACTATGTGTTAAAATACTGCAATCCATACTTAAAGTTCAGACTTTATATTGGAACGTTCCCCGAGAAACTTAAGCAGTTTCCATGCTGCGCCCAACAAGCTACACACTAGCTTTTCTTCTAAAACATTGTTTTTTTTCTGTGATTCTGTAATGTTTTGTATTTATGTTTCTGATTTCCATCCGCAATGTAAATGGAAAGAATGGTGAATAGGTAGATATAAGTCTACCTGGCTCAACTCTGCCTCACTCCAAATCTCCCTCAAACAAATATATTAAACTTGGCAACCCTCTAATTAGCTGCAGTCAATTTATTGGAATCTGTGACAGCCATTAACTCCTATATGGTCTGAACAGAGGCCTGTATTAGACATGAATGGGAGAGCATTCCTATTTCTAAACTTGAGAAACTGGTCTCCTCTGTCCCCAGACGTCTGTTGAGTGTTGTAAGAAGAAGGGGGTATGCCACAGAGTGGTAAAAATTGCCTTGTCACAACTTTTTTGGGATTTGTTGACGCCATTAAATTTTGAAACAACATATTTTTCCCTTAAAATGATACATTCCCTCAGTTTAAATTTTTGATCTGTGATGTGTGTTCTATTCTGAATAAAATATTAGATGTTGGCACCTCCACATCATTGCATTCAGTTTTTATTCACAATTTGTTTAGGGCACCAACTTTTTTGGAATCCAGTCTGTAGAAGTACACAACTCCTATATAGTCTACAGTCTGTATTTGTAGAAGTACACATGACTCCTATATGATCTACAGTTTGTATTTGTAGAAGTACACATTACTCCTATATGACCTACAGTCTGTATTTGTAGAAGTACACATAACTCCTATATGGTCTACAGTCTGTATTTGTAGAAGTACACATAACTCCTATATGATCTACAGTCTGTATTTGTAGAAGTACACAACTCCTATATGATCTACAGTCTGTATTTGTAGAAGTACACATGACTCCTATATGGTCTAGAGTTTGTATTTGTAGAAGTACACATGACTCCTATATGGTCTACAGTTTGTATTTGTAGAAGTACACATGACTCCTATATGGTCTACAGTTTGTATTTGTAGAAGTACACAACTCCTATATGGTCTACAGTCTGTATTTGTAGAAGTACACATAACTCCTATATGATCTACAGTCTGTATTTGTAGAAGTACACATGACTCCTATATGATCTACAGTCTGTATTTGTAGAAGTACACATGACTCCTACATGGTCTACAGTTTGTATTTGTAGAAGTACACATGACTTCTATATGCTCTACAGTTTGTATTTGTAGAAGTACACATGACTCCTATATGGTCTACAGTCTGTATTTGTAGAAGTACACAACTCCTATATGATCTACAGTCTGTATTTGTAGAAGTACACATGACTCCTATATGATCTACAGTCTGTATTTGTAGAAGTACACATGACTCCTATATGGTCTAGAGTTTGTATTTGTAGAAGTACACATGACTCCTATATGGTCTACAGTTTGTATTTGTAGAAGTACACATGACTCCTATATGGTCTACAGTCTGTATTTGTAGAAGTACACATAACTCCTATATGGTGAGTGGAGCTGATAAAATGGACAGATAATGTGTTCTACAGCAGTTGTCTTCTTTTTTTGTATTTTTTTTCTCAAGAATGACTTGACAGCAACACACCCTTTCGTAGCGTTGAGTTAAAGTAGCAGTTCTTGTGACTTACTAGGTTTTTGGATGTCCCATGTTCTGCATAAATTTTAACAATTTTTAATAACTTTTTCACAAAGTTTCTTTTGAATGGGAGATCTGAACGCATCTCGAATCTCCTTTTTGATGTACATTTGAAATTACTAAGACAGCTATGGTGTGTTTGGCTGATTCCCCTTGTGATTGCTGGTCTTTGAATGGTAATTGGGAATTTGGGAACACCTTCTTTTGGGAGGAAAGTTTAAGTGAAAGCAAACCAGTATGAAAATAATTTCACTTGATGGAATGAATAGATGGTATACTTGCTTCTTTTGAGAGGATATAGCTGTAACTTGTTGGTTTAAGATTAGAAATATAGAGTTAAAAGTGGACAAATTAAATACATACATATTTGATGAAGATTATGTTATATTGTAATTTTCTGTTAAATGTAGTTCTGACAGTTTTATGGCTGTTTTGAATGGAGACAGCACTGTGTTTAAACACATACATTGTATTATCCTTTGCTGCTTTGTCCATTACAGAAAAGAATAAAAAGGAGGAGTTGTTTGAAATCTTTGCAGATTCTCTTTTATTTTTATCCCCATCCATACCCCCTTTATTAAATACAAAGATATGATACTGATTCATTCAACAGTTATAGTTACAGGTTTTTTTCACTACACGCAAAAATCCATTCAAACCATTGCTTAAATATGCTTACATCTAGTTTTCACCAATATTTACACTATTTTTTTAAACTTCGGAATGGAAAAAACTGAAAAGCCATTACATTGACAAGTCCAAAACTTCTAAGTCCATGGCATGCTCACTTGTCTCAAGCGAGCAAATTCAGCAGAACATAACTAGCTAGCATAATAGCATTCTATCATGTAATGACTGTGTAAGCTATGTATGTAACTGTGCATGTGTATGATTGCGTATGTTTTTTGGTGACCTGAAAAAAAAAAATAGAAAACCCGAGCAAGAATTTGCCCAACGAGTGCTGGGAACATAACATGCATTGCCCTTTGTTTTTTTTTTATATTTGGACCCATAAAGTAACATAAAAATGAAGGTGAACACACATAGACCAAACACCTTGCTTGGTCATGAAGGAAATGAAGGACGTACCCACACTAGTTGGAGCTGCTACCGCTTTTTTTGGTGGGGCAAATTTGGTTGTAGCTACACCACTTTTTCCAAAAGCTGTTGACGACCCAAGCAAACTACGGATGCGTTTCCAGATGAAGCAACCTGGATCATGCCTCATTTCATTGTGCGTGGCTCATTCTGCGTGCTTTTTGTGTCAGCTAGGGGTTTAGATGAGGGAATTTAAGGACAAATGGTTAATGAACAGCAATGTTGCTAAAAAGAAAAGTCCTCAGCCTTTGTTTGGTGACAGGGAACTTTTACATGGAGATGTTGTTGTACAGCTGTTCAATCTCCAGCTTGAAATATTCCTTCAGCTCTGGCCTCTTGGCTTTTAACGTTGGGGTCAACAATCCATTTTCTATGGAGAACATCCCACTATGAATGTAGATATCTTTTACCTGTAAATGAGAAGAATTTTCAGAGATAATTAAATGAATCAGCTAGGGGTTTCACTTCTAATTACAGTAGTGGAATCTACATGATTTTTGCTGATTAATGGAGTAATTAGCATGTTAGAAAGATCCAAACAGTTAACATGGACATAAATTGAACAAAACAACACACATCAAAAGTTTCAAAATGGTATGTTAGGTATTTTTTTGGCCCAGAAGGAAATTTTGTTATTTTATGGCTTAATCATGCCCAGTCTGAGAACACACTACCTCCAGTTTGGTAAGCAAACTGTAATTCTGAATATGATCTGATAAAGCTTGTCTCATCACTTTTGCTGCAGCTATATCCCTACAGGTGGACGAAGACCAAGATCCAATGCTGTTTCCCAAACCATACCCTCCTAATGAGCTAGTAGTGCAGCTTTAGTTACACAGTAGGATGTTTCTGCCCTCACAAACAAAAAATCTAATCAAATGTAATTAAGGCAATTGTAACATCCTGTCTAGATTTCCTTCTTTTTGTTTACTTTTCCTCAAGTCTCTAGCCACACGCTTTTGCTTTTGTTACTCTGCTTCTCTCTTGCGCCACCCCTTTGCCTTGGCCTTCACCTTTGTTACATGTAACAGCAATACACAAATTAAATGCTTTAACATTTTTATGTGGCCTCAGCTTTCTGAGTTTAATTGCCTTTGCATCTCTTACCACCTCTGTGCAGATTAATAAGGGCTGCCTACTAATAAAATTATGACAGTGCAGCTGTCTATGAACTATAGACATCCTATCAGTCAAGGGTTTTAAACCTACAACCGTCTGGGCTTGCTAAAACTTGGAACCTTTCACAGGGTCCACCAAAAGTTCACACTATTCAGCTACACACTTACTTGCTCAAATGAGTGGAGACCGCTGGCTTTGCCCAAGCGCACTAGGTCATCTAAGATGGCTTTCTTAAGTTCCTTTAGAAATAAAAAGAATGTGGAAATTGTGTCACTTGTGAAATCCCAGAATAGAAACATCATTATTGACTGTAATAAAAAAAAATATATTCCTAATATTGATGAATTTGAAAGGTTCCTAAACAATCATCATGCAATATCAGAGATTTGTCTCCAACATGGAGTTACACAAACCTTACCATATTTTTACACAGGTCTTCATAGCTTCCTTCTAACCCGTTTTTCTGGGCCCATGAGGGCATAACCTCAGGATCTGGAACCACAATGCCAACCAGACAAGACTGCAAAAGAAGAAATAATTTGAAAATAACAAGTAGAAATAGAAGTGCCAGCCTGTTTGGGTCAATATTTAGCTAAAGGCTAATTCTCCTAACCAAAAGAACACCAACCTGCAGACTATCTCCATGAATGTAGAGCTGACACACAGGCTCACTCCGGATGTAAATATTTTCAATCTTCTCAGGAGAAATGTACTCTCCCTGGGCCAGCTTAAAGATATGCTTCTTCCTGTCTATGATTTTAAGTGTGCCGTTCTAAGACGAGGAAACAAGAGCAATTGCCAGGCACAAATATGAACAGGTTAGCTTGGGTTCCATAAGATTGTGGCAATAAAAAACCCAACTACATCATGTAATCTTCAGTTTTACTAAAAGACTGCACCAATTAATACTGGGATACTGGGATTAAACTGTTCTTCTTAATAATACATTCGCTTAAAGGCATGTTGAGTTGTTAATGAATCTCAAATAGACTTGCTTGTGCAGTTTTTGACACTGCACATTGGCATATCAAATAAAAATCTTCACAAAATTAACAACATTGCAAAACATTACCAATTTATCATCCGTGCTAACAATGGAATCTTTGAGCGAATCCTTAATGACAAAATATAACCAGTTCCCCATTTCAATGCTGTTTTTAACAAGCCCTCATCATGGTGCCTTTGAGTAGTGATCTAGTATCTGAAGAAACAAAGGAGCATGGATGTTGGATTAGAAACATAAACACGCCCCTATGTAAAGCAGTAGGAGACGGTCTGGATTTTGTCCATTTTCATAGATAACAGTATGCATTACAGTATCAGAACAGATATTATAAGTCTATTTTGCTTAACAACTCAACATGGTTTCAGAAGTATGTGATACAGGTATGCTGTTTGCACAATTAAATAAAAATAACATTAGGTGTAAATAGTATGAGCTTCTATTGCGCTTATAACTTATAACACAATACAATGAGATTCTTCAAATGTTTTAAAGGAAACATACCTTTAACCATTTGCCTATGTCTCCGGTGTGAAGCCACCCGTCAGAATCCAGTGTCTCTGCTGTTTTAACCGGGTCTTTCAGGTAGCCTTTAAAGACATTTGGGCCTTTTACACACACCTGCAATTCAAGCAGAATGTTTTTATGAGCTCCCATAGTAAGCAGATATAGTTTTAGTAGCCTTGCCTGCACTTAGATCTGGAAATATGAGTAACTATCTTGTTTTGAAGGAACAATGTGTAAATTGTTCCATTTTAAATGGACAGGTAATTTCACAGGCATTGCCCAGGCAGCAATCTGAACCCCTGCACTGGTTACAATAGATTGCACAGATCAAAAGCTGTTCAAACATTTTTGTATTGTTTTTCTTTATTTTAGCAATATTGTTCAATAAATTTTAACCCTGTTACTCACACTATAGACTTCACATAAAAATACTCAAAATGTAATTTAATTAAATAATCAGAATCTTCATGCCACTAGCAAAAAACCCACAAAAAAACATTGTACAAAATCCAGTGTTTTTCAAAAGATTTAATATCTGTTATTTATATTTATTTATTTATTTATTTATTTATTTATTTATATGTGTGTTATTTGTTAAAACTAAAATGATTAAATGCTAAATGCATTGGTATGGCATTTATTGGCATTATTGGCACAGCATTTTATTATTATATTTACCTCGCCCTCTCCTTTGGAGGCAAAGTAGTTCTTCTCTGGCACATCCACAAGTTTAATTAGGTTGCAGGGTAGTGGTGCACCCACGTGACCTATAAACAGAACGAATGTGTAAATAATCATTAGAGAACCACACTGTGTCATTGACCCATGATGCAATGCACATAATGCACATACTCAAAAATACTTCTGTTACTGTTTACTGTAAAACTTAACCATATTTGTGCAAGGTTGCAGATACAGGATGGTGATACACAAACCTACACACAGTTATAGGAGATACACTGGAACAGCAGTTAGTTTTGTTTTAGAGCACGAAAAATAAAATCCTAGAATCTTAGAGGGTAAGCCTGCCTACCTGGGCTAAGAAGTACCCGCTTAGTGAATCTTTAGTTTTATAGAATGTGTAATTGATGTCAAATAATCTTGACACTAAAAAGCCTCAGAGGGACTAAATTCAGGAATGCTATAATGCAGACGAAAGTTGTTATACCACTTTAAATTTTAAGTTAAATTTCTTGAAGAATAGAAAATATATATATAGAATATATACTCAGTACATAAGTTTTGTAAAATGAATAACTAGTTGAAAAGTGAAATAAGTGAAAAGTTAAGTGTTCCCCTGGCTGCTTTTTGCATTTTCCATTCTAGCATGTTTAAAGGCTAAAACTGTATCAGGCATAGATCATTAAATTATAGACCCGAGGGCATGAATATTTGGTGTCCATCTATCCGACTACCAAATTAACAGAGAATTTTTAAAGGTATTACAGCAGGTTACATGAGATCTGTTTAGCACCATGATGGCAGCGCACTAGCCTTGGTGTTGGCCGTATCACCACTACACACATATTTATTTTTTAAGCGAAATTGTGTATACACTGGCACAGTTGAATAACGCTTCAGCTTGTACAGGCGTCAAAATGTAACTGCTGCAACACCTAAGGTCAAACAGAAAATCTGCAAAACAAGCTGGCAAATAGGAAGCCAACTTCAACGGCCACATCTTTAACAGGTTTTTTAATTGTTCTGGCTGTATCTATTTTGACATGCTGCCATTGTGTGAGCCATCACTTTAAACCAGGAAATCAGAGCAGAGCTCATCAGTTTTTTTTATGAGCACCAAAAAAGGTAAACAGCTCAATTTACAGGATTGTAAATTGCCATGCAACACCAGGTCTGGGCATTTCCACCCCAACTGGAAATATCAGAGAACAACTGAAATGCTGAATAAATGCATTCTATGGCAGACTCAGAATCTCAGCTAGTTTTTCACTGTACAGTTGTTTGCAAACATTTAAATGCCAGTCAAATTACAGTTATTTTCTATGTGAAAATGGGTAAACACATCATCTAAAGATAGATAACACACATTCATCATCTGACAGTTTCTGTAAAGTTTCATGTATTTGGGAGAAATGTGCCATAACATTTTTCACAGGCCCCCTTTTATGTTTTATTTGTTAAATTTAAATTTGTCAAATAGCAAGTAATCATGCATTTACATGTGCAACCATATGCAAATTAGACAAAACAGACAGTTATATTCAAAGCTTTAAAAAAAATAACAACTGAAATAAACTGTGATGATAAAAATATATAAAAGCAAAACAGTTTTATCACAAAAGTGGTAAGAGCAGTAAATGGGACTGTGTGCTAGCCACGAGGGGGAGTAGTTACCTCATTTTTCTCAGCTTTATAGACCAGGAAGTTTAATGTTTAAGATGACTAGAAATCTAATCGAATTTATGTTAACACATGATCTAAAGGTGCACATCAAAACCTAAGGCTTAAAATACAGACATTAAAATAGTGTCAATCCAGTAAGCACAGGGGAAATAACCAAAAGTCAAATGTGTCACCACCCGTTTGTCAACACTTGTTCATTTTAGAAGGACTGAATTCACAGGCTCTGCAACACAGTTATTTACATGTCAAAGAGCAGTTAACTACAAATGCTGATTTTGTGGACAAGCTACTTGGTTATGCTGTCAGTAAGTTGTATACAGTGTGGTGTCTAATTATTGACCAAGGGAATGGAAGATGCCAGTCTTGCCCCTTATTTTTGGCCTTATCTCTGGGGCGCGGGAGGAAGATCATAAGAGTTCTTTGACCTGCTTGGCTAGACTGTCTGCAGTTTTCAGCTGGGCCAAGGAAATACAAACAATATCCTTATTTGGGTATCTGCTACTGTCTTAGACAAACAGAGCAAACTAGACGCCTAATCCAACACGTCTTTTTAAGAAAGCATTTACTCTGACAACAGTAAACCGCTTTGGCTGTACAGATTTTATGTAAACAGTCGTTCAAAAAAAATGTTTTTTAATCTTTTTGGGAAAATTCATTCTTCCCCTCAGAAAGAGGAACTGCTGAAATCAAACACTACTTCTGTTTCAACCAAGCATGTGGTATGTGTGAAAAAAACCAAATATCTAGGGTGGCTTTTCAAGTTCCCACACAAGGGCAGACTTCAATCCCCTTACACAATGTCAGCTTCTTTAGTTAACGCAAACTATACAAATATAATCTATTTGTATAGTTTTTAGTAAGACACAAAACAATGAGAAAGAACCAACCAAAAACAAAACTTAACAAACAGATAATCCTTTTTCCATTGCACCCTAAATCGAGCAACAGTAACAGCTGCAACTTACAGCACAGACAGCATGCATTCCATGGTCTAATCTGGTTTATGCTGCTCTGATGCTGGTTTAACTGGTCACCCAACATGGTCATGCTCTTTGACCACCATACCAATATCCAAAACGCAATTTATGCTACTTTGAGCAGGGACACTTTTAGACACAGATTAGACATCAGGAGGTGATCAAGGGTCTACTGCTTTTTTATCAAAAATTGAAATGTAACAGAAATATCCCAGGCCATTTAGTTAAACAGGCTAATGTTAATGCACTGTTCGTACATCATGTTATCTGTGTTTCTTGCAGCTTGTCAATATAATGATTATAAACAATCATATTAAAACTCACACCTGAAAAAGAATGGGTATGTTGGATGAACCTATTTTACAACTCAATTTAAGGCATGATTTAGTTGAGTTTCCTCCTTTGTGGGGGAAAAAGTGGCGTGTTGTTGCACTGCACGTCTGAGTTGACATACAACTAAGGGTATTGAGGCTTCGAGGTTTACCTGAGGTCCAGTCTCCAGGGGTGGTGTAAGTGCAGCCAGCTGTGCACTCCGTCTGCCCGTAGGCTTCATACACCTACCCACACACACATGTGTGTACGGCCCCACAGAAGCATTTACAGACAGGATAAAAATCAGACGAGGTCAGAGGACATGGGAGATATAAAAGCAAGATATCATTTTACTCTAAGTGTTGTGCATGTGTCTGTCTTCATTTAAAACTGTTTCTCACCTGACAGCCCAGTGCTGCTCTCAGGAAGCCAAGAACAGTTGGAGATGTAGGGGCAGCCCCCGTAATAATCATGCGAAGTCTACCGCCTAAACTGGCCTGCAAAGCAAGCATGTGAGAGTCAGTCAACATGTAAATGCTTTCCATTGGTCGTTAAGGGGTGCATACCATTCCGAATCAAACATTTCTTGCAACAATATGAATTGGGTTGGGGTAAATAAATGAAAATAACAAAAAGCACAAAAAAAAAATATATATATATATATATACATTATATATATATATATATAATGTATTTATTAAGACACGTCATGGGTACCTGGATGTCTAGATAACTGTTTGTTAATTTGTTATTTTGTCAGCTGATTTGGATATTTTAGGCTTGTTCTTAAGTCCATACACAAACTGAAGCAAAAAAAAGCACAAACTGATTATTGCAGTAATTTATATTACAGTTAGACATGAGCTATTTCACTGTGCCGGGCCTAAGTGTGCTGATTCTACCTACAGTAGTTTTGCTGTAGGTTATAGTGTGAGCGTTTTAGGTTGACTATTGTTTTGAATATGGTACAGTACAGATAGAGATTGTTGAATATATTAGTCTTAAAGGCACTGGAGCAAAATCAGTCTTTTTAATTCTGAGGGATTAAGAGAGATTGAAATATAGCCATGTAAAAATGATGTATAACTGTACATGGAAAGAAATAGTTATAAATAGACCTGAGTTGGAAAAATAAAATGCAAGAAAAAATGTAGGACATGTAGGCCCTTTATTGTGATATAGATTATAATACTAATAAGCAAACAAGTCCTCTAACTTTGGGAGTGCTTTATGAGCACCCTGGACAAACACAAGTAATCCGGATGAGTTGGAAACAATATTCAATTTACTCACATAGAGGGTTCAGGTCACTAATGCTTTATTTTTGATAAGTCATGTATCTGACTTTATGCACTAAAGGCATGCAGATATGGGTCAGTAGCTTCAGGTTATCAACTAATCAAAATCGGGAAAAATACATTGTCAGCCTGGTCTGATCAATCTTAATTTCTGCTGCGGCACACTGATGGTAGGGTCAGCAGCATGAATCCATGAATAGAATCTGCCTTAGATCAACAGCCCAGGCTGGTGAAGTTTGTGTTATGGTGTAGGACAAGTACTTTGGGTTCAGTAATCATTCCTTTAATGCCACAATTCATTTTAGTATTGTTGCTGACTTCATGGACACAATTCCTTCAATTTCAATCTTCTAATGGCCACCTTCAGCACAACAAAATGTCTCAAACTGGTTTTATGACCAGTGTTCTTCAGTGGCATTCCGAGTAACCAGAAATGAAACAGAACACCACTGAGAGTTGAATGAAAGATTCAGCATGACAGCACACCTGAAAAATCTGCAGGAATGAACTCGAAACTCAAAGAAATGTATCCAACATCTTTTGGAATCTGTCATCAACAAATTTGGCATTAGTGGTTCTTTGTTGTCTGTTCAAACTTTGCAAACCTCAGAAAAACTAGATCCCATTGTATGTTATCAACATATCTAAAAGTATCATGATGATCTTTTGCAATTTTGCCCACCCCTACCATAAAAAACACACCTGAATTTTACCGAAGAAGATCTTGTCCCAAATGCTATCATTTCGGATGACGCCACGGCTGACCTCAGAAGCTTTTCTTTTTGCAGCAAAGTTAAGGAGCCAGCGCTTCACTGGATTATTGGCCTGACTGAATATCTGAATAACACCAGAGAGAGAAACAGCACTAGCATTTTTCATACATGCACATGAAAGACAGGAGCTAAGTACATAGTAGTAAAGAAATACTTCAGTTAAAAACAGCTCTTAATGTAACTGATATCTTGTACATTTTATAGATTATAGAATGTTACACAGTGTCAAAAACAACATAGGCAACTATGTCATGACTCTGCCTGGTGTGAGGCAAGTGTGTGTGATGCAGTTTGCACATTGTGATTTATTATGCTGTGATCAAGTGTTGGCTGTACATGGATGACAGCACACAGTGTCTAATGGAGCTGTGACAGAAAATTCCAGCACCTCCAGAAGCAATGTTCTGCAGACTGCAGTGATTAGTAAAACATTCAATCAAGAGTTCTGCTGTTTTTGCATTGAAAAAAAAAACACTGTTTTACACTTAAAGCTGCGCACTGAGGATGGCATGGAGCCGTCAGCATGGTGACAGCGTTATTGACAATAATGGCTGATTTTTATAATTTAGCAGGGTAAACTGTTTATTTAACACTCTGTACTTTTTAATGTTTTTGTTGAATAATATTGTTAATCTGTAAATTAACAAGAAGACGTAGCATCTATACCGCAAAAAAACAGCAAAAGTCGAGAACACTGAAATCTTGATGGAATGTTCTACCGCTGCAATGACTGATGGTGCTGGCAGTGGCAGCATTTTTCATCACAGCTCCAACTAAAACAATATAATATTAGATTTGCCTTTTCCATCTATATGAGAATAACATTTTCCTAAATTGACCAACTTCTACTCTTCACCACATTGGTGAAAAAAATTGACTATATTTTATGTTTACATTTTGAGTAGTCATGAATGTCAAATGTCATGATGTTGAATCAATATTTTATGACATAAAATATGAAAACACAGTGTCCTCCTTTCTTTTTCCACCTTAATCCAATAATTTACACTGCAATTTATTTTTAATGCCTGTCACCAGGCCAATGTTTGAGTGGCACATAACAACAGTTTTTTCGACACAAGCATGAACGCAGTACACCTATGTTCCCAAATAGACCTGCTTTTGTGATTTCTGACATTGTATGACATGCTGTCATAATTCCAACCAGGGATAGGGTTGTGGTTTGATATGATTTATGCAGTTTGTATAGTGATAACTGGTGGTCCATTACTTATATGTACAGTATAACCTCATAGCTCTAATACAGTACTTAAAAGCAAAGTGTGTGTGTTTATGAGAGAGAGAGAGAGAAACATGGGGTATGACGGGGTCAAAGAGAGCACACTGACTGAGCACCAGCTTGCTGGTTTCACACATGCTTTGTGAATCACATCCTTTCTGCAAGAAACCAAGCAGCACATGCACTGACATGCTGTTGTGGCTGCTGCTGATGCATAGGCTTAAGTGTGTTGCTGCATTTGAGTGTCTCTCACCTTATCATACATGCGGTTAAGCAGCCGAGGTACCACGGGAAAGATGGTGGGCCGCAAGACCTTCATATCATCCGAAAGGAGACGGATATCACCCTGGAAAAAGCCAATCCTCCCTCCATGGCAGTACACCACAGCCTGGAGAAAAGCTCACATTTTATCCCTGCATTAAATCTAACACAAACTAGAAGCAAGGCAGTGCAAGTATTTGGTTAACCAGAGAAACTGTTACAACATATTTTCTCCTTTTACTTTTAGATTTTTACAATTTACCTTTGCACTGGAACTGCAACCATTAGTTACAATATAATCTGCCACCCAAAAAGAATTTACTACTTTAGCCTCATATAGTTGTATACAAAATGTTGAAAACTTCCAGTCAAAGTGAAAATGGGTACAAATGTTGTACAGGGAGTAAAATTAAGCTAGCTGAACAGACCTGAAAACTGTTTCTTATTCCCTTATAATATTTTTATTATGCTATTGTTATTATTCACTGTTATCTTGAAGGGGAAAACAAGTTGCTAAAGTTTAGTCAAACAGGCAGAACTCCCATGGGTGTGAATCAGATTCTGCTCTCTGATGCCTGTATAAGGGGGAAGGAGTCTCTTTTTCCTCTTACTAATACCAGGTGAGTGTGTTGTTTTTTTGATATAACTTAAGAAATACTATAAGATATTCCTAAACATACATATGGTCATGGTCAGAACAAAACTTTATATACAGGGCAGTCCCCCTGGCAAACAGGTCTTATAGCCTACCTTTTTCAGGTTCTTTAACAAAAATATAAATTTACTATGTAGTAAAAAGTATTTTGTTTGGTGGGCCCCCATAAGAGAAGATTACGCTTCAGTTTGCTAATCATATGTAAAGGTACATGTAGGCGAGTGTGAATGTTTACATCACATGTTCTCGAACTGCCTATAAAAACTGTTTGCTTTGTTGGCTTACAGCATTGGCTGACAACAAGATGTATTTTCTTCCTGGCTGTCGTTGACATGACATCAAGTGTATAAAATATTTCTAATAAGTTTGAGGTGTGCTCAAGCTTACAGCTTCTTAAGTTCTGAATCTGAATGATGCTGCTACGTTCATTACATTACAAGTTTGAGCTAGAAGACTTTACTGCTCAAGTAGGGGAGGAATCTCACATGTGACATTGTAAACATGTAGGAAAAAGAACGGTGACCTGGTGTGAGCGCAAGTGTTTTGTCAGAAAGTAGGCATTTTATTAAAAGAACTTGAATGGGACAACAGTACTTGAAATAGTAATTAATTAATAGGGGTGTAAGGAGTGAGGCTGCTATTGTAAAGATGCCATTTTTGGAGACAGGGGTTTTGGGGCTAGTTTTTTTCAAACAATATGCTTATGTTTGTATTCATTTCAGTTTTTGTGTCCATGAATCCTTACAAGAGCTAGCGTTTTCTCTCTGGACTAAAAATAAGACAGCTGTTGGTTGTGCCAGCTGATGACAGTTGTTATTAGTGCAGAGCCTGGGTGTATCTCTACACATCTTCAGCCAGCCGAAAGCCATTAGGGGGCATTTCCGGACACAGAGTTTTTGGGCAACACAGGAAGTGAAGAGTCAGTTGCTTTCCTCGTGCTTTCATGTGTATGTGTGTTGTGCATAAGCCAGTATGCGTTCTGGGTATGTGAGACGTTTGTGGTTATTTACCCTTGTTTATGATTTGTATTCACTAAAAAAACACTAAAAAAACTATGTCTATGCAATAACACATCATAGAGCAAGATGTCTGCAAGCTTGTCACATGCTGCAGGTCTTTCATTGTTGACTAAGCTAATTAGAGACTAACGTGTGAAGAGACTGTCATTTGTCTCACCTCAACACACTGCTTACCTCGATGAGTCTCTCAAACATGTGGGCAAGGGGCAGGAAGGAAATGAGCACGTCGTCTTGATTCGGACAGATGACTTTCTGTAGCAACGCGCACACACAGACGCTGTGGTTAAACTTGTTCACTCAAAAAGATGTAAACAATGGGTTCCATTCTTCTAACAACAGAGATGCAGAGAATTTGCTTATCTACCAATAATGTACCAAATAAAGAGCTCGTGGAAATTCCACAGCCTGCTCAAGTCATTATTCTGCACTTACATCAGTTACTTTCAGAAAGCCAGAAAAATCAGCAACGACATTCCCATGTGTAAGCATCACACCCTTTGGATTTCCTGACGGGAAGAAACACACACACATACACAAACACACACACATGCACAAACACAGGATATTGTCAGGCTGTCCCAAATTTATTTATTCGGTACTTGTATAAATAAAAATACATGTATATACTTATATGTACAAAGTATACGTCCCATATGTATTATAAAAAACAGGAATAAACTTCTAAGACTATCCCTGGGTATTGCTTTGAAAGACAGTAAGCAAGTCTAAATATAATAACAAATGCTGTAGTATTTGCAAAAATAAACCAAAGGATTGCTGTATATAATAATACAATACAAATGTATGCAAAAATGCCATAGTCAAATGTGTTCACATTATATATATATATATATATATATTATTATTATGAACAACATTTGTACATGGGAATTTTGATCTATGACACTCTCAGACAGACCTTCAGATTCTTTGGCACAGCATGAACATTTAGTGCTACATTGCTAATGAGCAGCAAAAGGTCATGTCTCCATAAAGATCGGTAGAGATAAGAAGTGGGTTCAGAATAGGGTTCAGATCAAAGCCTTTATGAGGCCAAAGTGCAGTACCAATGACAGCCAGCAGATGGCAGTGTTTGGGTTAACTCGCACTTCAGGGCAAACCACGTGTTGGGCAATTCCTGGTTGGAAACATGAGAAAAGAGTGTTTTCCCTGATGATGACGAAAGAGACAGTGTGATGTAGTGGGCTGTAATATAAACTGTAAGGCACTGTTTTGAGCTATGTGGGTGTGTGTTCAAACATGTACAGTTGTGAATGACACATTCCCTAAAAATGGACAGTGTTGTAAATTTGTTGCATAGACTATATTATTATATATTTATATATAATATATATTTAATTGACAGAGTGCTTCTATCTAGTTCTGTAATTTTAAACAACCATACATATCGTCTCAAATTATCTAGAACTATATCTCATGTACATGGAACTGGACTAGCCTGATTTTTACAGTATGTAAGAGTAAAATGAGCAGTTAGTAACATTTTAAGACACGTACAGCCTGAAACACAGAAACAAAATATATGTGGGGTTCAGTCCATTGTTTCCTCTTTAATCAAGACTGTTGGACTGATACAGAGCAGTCTGAGTTCACTGTCCTGGCATTTTTAGAAGGAACTGTAACTGTATTAAAGTAGGTTTACCTGTAGTACCGCTGGTGAAGCAGACAATTGAAAGGTCTTCGGGTCGAGGTGGCTGGGGGAACAAAAGCAGGCTCTTAGACTGGCAGGTTGAAGCTTTTACAGATCTACCTTAGATGACGGATGTTACATAAAAAAATCATTATAGTTACACAAAGCAATTAATTCAGTAATTCCAGAAGCAAAATGTGTATATTGCAAGCTAACAAAGCAGAATTCAAGCACAGCTGCCATGTTAACCTTACCTGTCTAGCTATTTGCAGTTACATTGTTCTACTTAGATCACAAGGCTAACAAGACAAAATAAGCATTACGAACAAACAAGTAATGGCTACCTTGTTAGCATTGGCCAACATACTCAAGTCTGGCAAGCAATTTTTATGTACTTATTGTATGGTTCTTTATTGATGATTACAACAGCAAAGAACTAGCCTTCGAGTTTTAGTCTCTCCAAATATTTACATGGCATTCTGTTTAATATATATTAACATTTTTTGGTACAGAAACTAAATGACCACTTGATGCAGACGCTGACCTTTTTCCACATTAACACAGTTTACAGCTTTTCTGATTAATGGTCTGTAGCAACACTGGTCTCCATTGAATGTGGCAGAACCACTCTTTATCTAAGCATTTGTCATCTTCTCAACAAGAAAACCTTCAAAAACTCCTCAAGTTTCTTCTATTATTGTTATTCTAATCACTGATCATGGAATCATGAAACAGACTTTCTCTGACGAAAATGAACAATCTACAAAATTGTGTTTGTTAATTCATAGTCATACCATGTTAATAATTTTACTTTGTTCACTCATGTTAAGGGAAGCATCTATGTCTTAGAGCAAGGCTGGGGATGTGCAGGCACAAATTAAATGAACACAAGCCACTCACAATATAGTATTGATACAAAGGCACCATGCCTACTCACCACTGGATTTGTGTAATGTTCTCGTCCTAAAGCCTGAGGGTTGTAAAAGCAAGCAAACAAGTGTAATTCTCAGTATTAACAACTAAACAGTATCAAGATGCACAACAAATATAGATGTATAATTACAAGTTTTTAATTGTAGCCACAAACAACAAACACAAACTGCTGTACAAGCTGTACACTGACTACTTTAAATTATATTCAAGTTTTATTTCAATAGTGTTGCCCCATGAAGAGATATAAGAAAATATTTGCAGAAATGTGTGGGGTGTACATACTTTTGTGAGATACTGTATAACTGAGCGCATGCTGAAATTTAAGGGAACTGAACTGGCCATGAGGCATGCTTTAGCATGCATTTTATACTTGTAGTGCTTTTATGAATGCGCCCATATGCAAGATGTATCAGATATACTACCAAAGAATCACTGCACAAGTTTGGCATCTTAGAAAAGCTTAGACACGCACAAACACACACACACACTCAGACACAGATAATAAGATCCTTATAAAAATGAATCACACTGTGTAACTCACATACTGTACATAGTTATAAATAAGTATAGAAGCCCTATCACAGCTTTCTATGCTTTCATTCTTATTAAGCTTTTTGAGGCTGGGTCTAGAGCACTGATTCCCAAGTAGAACAGAGTTACCAAAGTCTCTGAGTGAGGATACATTGTAAAAACTTAATTACCATCATACTGGTTGGATATTCATTTCTAGAGTATCACTATGTGTTGTATTGCACAGCAGACTGCTGCTTTTGTTCTGTCCTGTGCCTGTTGTAACACCCTGTGGTTAAATGATGGCTGGCAAGCAGAGCTAAACCTAACTAATCAATAAGTGGTTAAAATACCCAGTGGCAGCCACTCCAAGCAGTAAGATTACACAAGTACAAACTTTTGAGGCTGCCAATGAAAAGAAAAATGTGACCCAAATATAGCCATTTCAATTGGTTTCAACATCTAATAATAATGTTTTTTATTTTATTGCATGTATATTCCACTATGTTGAAAACAGTACCGTGTTAATAGTTAAGATAGATGAACCCACTTGGGGAGTTAGACTTTTTCTCATTCACAGCATCAACCACTGTATTTTGGTTGGATGCAAATCAACAGGCACACTGGTCTTTGGGAATCACTGGTCTAAAATGGATTGACATTGAATATTACTTATACAGTGTGATAGGGACCAGAATGGAGATCTGCCACTGCTGGCTTCTTTGACATTTTATTCAAAACTGCAGTTGTTTGTGTGGTATGTTCTCCAGTGTTTTAATACCTCAACATCTTTTAGAGCCTGAATCTGGACACCACACTTCTTGCCCTGCTCCACAAGCTCTGACTCGAAAGAGTCCATGAGGATGATCCTCTTTAGGCCTGGAGTCTCTTGCCTCTCCACATTCCCCAGAAGCACCTTCGCCTTTTCAGGCTTATCACAGATCACTGTAGAGATCTCAGCTGAAAAGAGACACATGAGTCAATCAATGACTTGCACATTAAAGGACGTTTGCTGAAGGAAAAACAACAATGTAACTGTTGCATAAACTAAAAAATATATCAATGAGTCATGAACCATCAGTCTGAAGGTTATAATTTAACTGCATTGATCTTGGAATGTTACTGTAGTCCTATTATGAACCAGAAATCTATTACAATAATATTGAATAAATTATAAGCTACATTTTTGATAAATTGAAATTGATGGCCTGTTTTCAAATGTAATGCAGAAAAATGTAATGCATTTGTAGTCTCCATACCACTACTGTGTAAACACATCGTCCAAATGTTAAATTCACTGGTCAACAGTTTGGAACAACTCGTCAACAGTATGGAATCAAAAGTTAAAGTTTTAAATCATTGTTCAAAATTTTGAATTACTGCTCATTAGTTTGAAACACTGCTGAACAGAAAGTCTTTAATATAGAAAGTGATTTCAAACTACTGAAGAATAATACTGAATTGTAAAATCTGAGATTCTTATATTGAATCATTTCTTACAGATTCAAGTATCAGAAGAAATTGTCAGAGGTTTATGACTTCAATAACTACTACAGAATATACATATATAATTTATGTAGTGAAATGAGGAATAACTATGGGACCACATACAGAGTTTCCAGGGTTAATGAATAGAGTTGAAAGTTAATAGTCTTACCGATGTTTGTAATGTATCGAATGGCATCAGGTCCAAGTGTGTCATAAAGTGGTACAACCACCATAGAGTAGGTGTAGCAAGCTAGCTCTGCGATTATCCACTGAAAACACAGCAAAAGAGAGTCAGAAATAGGTATTTCAGCAAACTCTTTAACAGGCTTGGGAAACACTCTTATACATCTTAATCAATCATTTAGCCTTAAACGCTTACCTCTGGCCTATTCTGTGCAAACACTCCGATGAGCTGGTCGGAATTGGGCTGGCAGCCCTGAGATAGTAAGCCTGAGCCCAAATGCTCTGCCCGGGTCATAACCTGCAAAAGAGAAGGAAAAAGACAGGACAAGCAACTGAGCACTTGGGGTAAGATAAACAGAAGTATGTTTCATTGCTAAAAATAGCGGACATCACTTATTGAATTTTGACTTTTGTCTATTTTATTGGTAACAGTATCATACATGCCCTATGCAAGTGTTTTTGCAGTTACCCAACAACTGGGGCAAAAAACACAGCTGGGTCTGTGAGCTTTGCATAATGTCACAGGAACATACTCATTACATTACATTTAAAATGTTAAAAAACGAAGGATGTGGGCCATTTAAAATGATTTTCTCTGCCAACTGGCATGCAGTAACATAAAAATAGACAACATGTAATAAATAGCTGAAGTTGTTTTTTTTAAATGCTATAGCATTAAGAATAATTTAAAGTGTATTTTCTCTTTGTTTTCAGTTTGATTACTTTTCACACGTACCTCTTTATAAGACAGCCATTTATAAGGTTGATTGGGGAGACGGGAACCTAAACATGGTCCATCCCCTGAAAAAATAATAAAGTAAGTCAGAACTGTTGACCAGAGAGGGAAAAGTTTATTTCCTGTTAAGTTTGTGGCAGCAGGTTTTCTTAGTGTTTTGAAAGTTAAATTATTATGCAAATAAAGTCACCTTCTCCCTACATAAATAACCTTAAGACTTAGGTACATGGGTCATGTACCTAAGTCTTTTAAACTAGCTGTGATAAAAACCTTGATAAAGAAGCCAAATCTTGACCCCAGAGAACTGTCCAGTTATAGACCGATTTCCAACTTACCATTTATCTCTAAGATTTTAGAAAAGGCTGTAGCTCAACAACTCTGTTCTCATCTATATAAGAACAACATATATGAAAAATTCCAATCTGGTTTTAGGCCACACCACAGCACAGAGACAGCTTTAGTTAAGATAACAAATGATCTTTTTCTTGCCTCTGATCAGGGCCACGTATCTCTGCTGGTACTATTCGATCTAAGTGCAGCTTTTGACACTACAGATCATGCTATTCTCTTGGACAGACTAGAAAATATAGTTGTAATCACAGGAACAGCGTTATCCTGGTTCACATCTTACCTTAGTGATCGCTTTCAGTTTGTAAAGATAAATAATGTATCGTCTAACTCTACAAAAGTGAAATATGGAGTTCCACAAGGTTCTGTTTTAGGTCCTCTGTTATTTAGACTATATATGCTACCATTAGGCTCAGTTATAAATAGACATGGAATTAGTTTCCACTGTTATACCGATGATACACAACTGTACATATCAGCCAAACCAGATGATAAATCCAGATTAAATAAGATAGAAGATTGTGTAAGAGAGATTAGACTTTGGATGCTACAGAACTTCCTTCTTTTAAACCCTGATAAAACGGAAGTTCTCCTCCTCGGCCCAAAGGCTGCTCGGATTAAATGTTCAGATTTAATGCAAAATCTTGCTGACTTCTCTGTAGTTCCTGGTTCAGTAGCCAAAAATCTTGGTGTAACAATTGACTCAGATCTGACATTTAATCAACACATAGGTAATATTACAAGGACAGCGTTTCTTCACCTGCGAAACATTTCAAAGTTAAGAAATGCATTATCTATGTCTGATGCTGAAAAGTTAGTGCATGCATTTATAACCTAAAGGCTAGATTACTGTAATGCATTATTGTCAGGATGGTCCAGCAGGAACCTGAATAAACTTCAGTTAGTTCAGAACGCTGCAGCTAGAGTACTAACTAAAACCAGGAAATTCGATCACACCAGTTTTATCAGCACTACACTGGCTTCCTGTCAAATTTCCTATTATGAACCGCCACATTCACTCAGATCACAGGATGCCGGTTTTCTAATAGTTCCTAAAAATCAGAAGACTTTAGTTTAGGCTGTTATAGTTAGATCTGCCGGAGTCACCATCCACACTCTAAAATTCTGAAAATTCATATTCTCTACAGTCATATTCCTAAGCCCAACTAACTTTCTCTCTTTACTCTTCCTGAGGTAATGACTGTCCTCCCGTCTGTTGAACGCTGTTGAAGGACTGATCATCAGGGCCATCACCCCACCATCACCAGCCAGCTCACCTGTCCATTTACTGCTACACCCTCAGTTACATCACTGTGCCATCCAGATGCACCAGCACTGAGATAGGATGGGACTGTTTCAGCTCACGCCCACTTTACATAAAGACCCAGTCATAGACTGCCTCAACCAGAGACTGCCTAAGTCTTACACTGCCTCTATCTGTGCAGCTTCTAAAGCTTTGCTATCCAGATTTCAAACAGAGGCTCCTTTCTTTGGTATTTAGTTTAAACTGTGAATACTGTTTGACCAGAGGAGGATGGGTCTCCCCTTGTGAGTCTGGTTCCTCCCAAGGTTTCTTCCTCCAGTCTGAGGGAGTTTTTCCTTGCCACTGTTGCTACATCACAGTATTACACAATTATGTTTTTCTGAGCATATAGGTGGGGAATTATCTGTATTTATCGGCATTAACACTGAGTAAATGCATGTTTGATTAAAACAGCATGACTAGTTGTTGTTAATTAGATTTAGTGTAGCATAGTATCTGAAACACTGAATCAATGAAATCATAGTTTCTGGTATTTTTTGTATTGCAGCACTATGGGGTCTATTCATATTTATGGGGTCTATTCTATTTAACTATGGGGTCTATTCTATTTAACAGATGTCAGAAAAATGTAAAAGTGTGAAAACTTTGTAAAGTATCATAATATTATTTCATTATTTCAATATGATTGACACACACTAACACAGGAATTGCCTCTGTCCCAACTCTTTTGGAACATGTTGCAGTCATCAAATTTAAAATAAGTGTATATAATAATTTAGTTAGCTAGATTATTTTGTTGCAACCTGAACTATACTTACCAAATATGGTATACTTACCAGATATGTGCAGCCCTCGCTGGAACACCTCAAATAAGGTTTTAGCATCTTCATGGTAGTGTGTGAGCAGTTTGGAACTGTCACCTAGCATCGATCTTCGACCACCACCCTGTGTTTGAAAGACAGAAGAGCAAAAACTTTTAACTCCATTTGTCCGTTTTAAATCAATCATACACTCAGTAATGCATTAATGCAAACATTTTCCTCCCTATTAATTATAATGTAACCATGATTATGTTTCACATTGAAATTAACATTTACCTCCTGGTAAATTCATAAAAATTTTCATAAAAATAAAACTATGCTGAAGACACATGAAATTGTTCTATTAATGATTTCATGAAGATGCTACTACTAAGGGGCGTTATAGGGCAATAACAAAATTCTGTATTCTGGTATGCCACAAAAAACATTTCCCCCTCCCAATAATACATTCGAATTGCCAGCTATCAGAGCAGTTTTGATGATCGCCCAGCTCTAGTGGTATACGGATAGTTTTCATTTACATTATCAAATATTGTTTTCTTCTGTAACTGTGTTAGCAGCACCAGTACACTCTTGTCCCTCTGTGTGCGAAATGCTGTGACTCTGTGTTGAACTGCTGGGGAGCAGTGAGGGGTATAAGGGGAGGTAATGAGTAGACTTCACTGTGACAGTCTCCACAAAACAGCAGCAGGCACCACTGTAGCTTTATTCCTACACAATATTTCTCATTATTCATCAGTGAAAATATGCTTGTAAACTTGTTTTATTACTTCTGATTTTATGAGTCACATGCAGCCCCCATGAGTAACCTTCATCCCCCAACTGCCCCTAATTTCTCAACTTATCTGTCTTTTATGCCAATATCTGCATGTATCTGACAAGCATCCTTACTCTGTTGACTGAACAGCAATAAACGGTATTGTGCTGCTGTATGTAACGGTATGTGGTGCAGTAACTGACTGTGTCACCCCTATAGTCTTATGATCAGAGTTAACACTAAAACAAACACTGAATGGATGATAACAGTTGATATAAACTTAATTATGTCAGATTTTTTAACATACTGAGTTTGGAACTGGTCTAGAACACAGACTTTCTCTCTTTGTACCTCAACCTATGTGTGTTTTAATGACGTCCTTTCCAAAGCATGCAGCTATATTTGGCTCACTCTAAAGAATATGTGGCAAACAACGTAAGATAAAAATTATCCTTTAAAACAATCACACATGGGCCTTTACTACAATCTAATACTATTAGATTATAATATACTATTAGATTATAATAAAGTTTTTATTATTATTATTATTATTAGTAGTAGTAGTAGTAGTAGTAATAATAATAATAATAATAATAACAGTTGCATTCCCTAAATCAAGGAGTGCTGCAGCAGCCCCAGGGCAACCCACTTACCCTGGCATGGACATTCAGACAATTGTTTCAAGAGGCTAAATAGATTTGTTTGCCTATATCATTATAAGCCCTCAGACAGCTGTCATTCTGTACAGTCTTCTGTACAGTATGAGGCCTTTAAATAAACTGCTGTGTAAATGACTGTAACGTAACATACACATATTATTTTTCACACTGTAACATTACCAGGCAATACAGAATATGTCAAGGAAGGTGGGAGTCATCTTGTTTTGGAATATTGCCACTAAAAAGTTGGTCTTTAACTGTGTTACAAGTGGCATTAATTCTTATGGGGAAAAGAAGCTTGAGGCATTCTGTTGAAACTGCCTGCAAGTGGTACTAAAGTTACTAGACAAAAATATGCATTAATACTAGTGGAACTGGGAATTATTAGTCGTTTCAGATATGATCTCTGTTAAACTGGGTGTGCCTTTCTGAATAGCCCATAGCCAGTTATAATGGAGCACTGGAGTACTATGCAAATATGATAGGCCTCTTTAGTGTCAACTGAGGACAGCAACATGTTTTCAGTGGGCGGAAAGGCCTCAGGGCAGACACACATCAGTAACAAATTACAGCTATACATGCAAACCAAACGCATACAAAAACAGGGTTTCCGTAGATCCAGTTTAGTTAGTTTGGAAGTTTTACTAACATGTTTTTGTGATAGTCTACTGTAGATGTTTTGTAGATGCTCATCTTGTCTTTAATTACATTTAATTAAATACCTATAACATGTAAAACCGCATGTCTGGGATGCTCATAAAAAGTGAATTGTAAAAAACGCATGGCACTCCAAAACAAAAGGTTTTTACAAGCCTAATTTAAAAAAAGTTGTGATTATTAAAACAGAAAGCTGTAAATCGACTTTTACCTACAAAAGTAGTGAAATTACTTAAACTAACTAATTAATCTTATCATCATTTTTTGTGAATTATTCTTGTTTCGGAAGTGATGCCCGCAGTATATTCCACAAAAGTTGGAACAGTAGCACAAGAAACATTGTTAAATAATGAGAAAGCATTGCAAAAAAGCATGATGTAGTCATGCTTGGGTATGAAAGGAGTATCCAGGAACAGGGAATATTGGAACAGGTAATTTATTTTAAGCATCATGCCCTCAAAGCAGGACCTTTATTGGGGCTTATATTGATGAGTTCTGCAAATATAGATGATTTAGATCTATTTAACAATCATTGTAATTATGCATCTCCATTTTTATTAGTTTTTTGTTTTTTTCTATATTATTTTAAGAGGACAGCTGCATTTTATGTTATGTGAAATTTCCAGTTGCATGGACCAATAAAAATGCCCCAAAATCACTTGGAATAAAAACTCTTAACAATAAATTACAATAACAGTAAAACACATTTTCTGTAAAGTTGTAGATTATTATTCATTTATATAACATATTTAAAGATCTGTTAAAATTAAATAAAAGCTTTATTTCATATGTGAATTTTCAGTAAATTACTAACTACTAATTTGCATTACCTTTACAGTGGTTATGTAAAATACAGAAGAATAACTGATTAACTGTGTAAATTAATGTTATTGGGATTAGCCAATCATATTTAATCAGTCAAAACTAACTCTATTCAAGAATATTCATTTGACAGTTTAGACATTCTATGATTAAGCAGTCACGTACAGACTTGCTCTTAAATTGTAATATAGTGCAGTCCCACACCTTGGAAAGTTCAGAGGATGAGCTAATTATATATTTTTTCCATCCACTAATATCCAAACGTTCCAGGGGCATGATTCTTATGCACCAAAAATTAGTACGCCCTTTAAACAGGTGTTCAAATAGTGCCTTTCCTCATCCTTCTTCTGTCATATTTATGAAAATTCTATGAAAATAGAATACACAAAGAGGTATAGTGTTTCTGATCACAATTAAATGAATCACTGGTAACTCATTATTTGAGTAGCCCACAGTAGATGCTTTGTAGATGCATACCTTGCTACTAACATGTATTAATTACATTTTTTACCAACTTTATCTCAACCCTAAACCTAATCCTAAACCTATTCTTGGTGCTAATTCCAAATCTACTTCTGCTGAGAATCAACCGAAGGTTTTTTGTTTATTAATAACTTGTATTTTTGTGTAGTACCTAAGCAGCAATGCAAATTAAGTGGGAACCAATCCCAAAAACCCTTAGAAGCTGTATATTTGACTGTCAATAATAAAATAATAGTGTGATTTCCCACTAACGATTTCCTTGTAGCTCTTTGAAACTAAAGGAAAGCTTCTGTCGTAAATGTGGATTAAACTTTGAATATATACTATATATATTCTATATAATTCATTATGGAGTTATGCAACTACAGTTCAATTGTACATCAAAAGAACACTGTAGACAATTAAAAATCTACCCATTTAGCAGGTTGTCTCCTAAGAACTTCTTTGCGAATGAATGCAATTTTCCACAACCTGGCACAACTATGTAGTTAACGTATGTTCCACACAATAAAAGGTTTAGTTTACATATTTTGTATAGTATGACCATTTCCAACTGGTAAGAAAAAAAATACTTTTAACTATTTTGTTTAGTCTGTAACCCATTAGGACAAAATTTGTCCTAATGGCGTTTAATGACATTGTTGCATACATCTAATTAACACAAATGAATTGACACACAGTTTAAAAAGCATATCTGTAAACACTCTTTTAAATGAACATATTTAGTTTTTACTCTGTAATGTACGAGCATGTACGTGCCACCTCTGTTAGTTTACTTACTGTAAGTTTTTACAGCACAAGTCTTCAGTGTCTAGGTGTGATTTTCTTGTCTTTTTTCCAGTACAGAATTCTCTCTTTTTACATTGGCCGCATGCAGTCATGTAAACACTGCCATGGTGACAGTGTCTCCTTCATCAAACAGTGCCATTGGGTTGACTAGTTTTCATTTTGCATTTTGGCTACTTTTCATTTTGCATTGTAAAGCACTGTGGAGACTTCACCCAGGTGTCTATAGCTGGAGGTGAGATTGGAGATGTGTGATGAGAACTATCCTGGATATTGTTATGCCAACTACAAAGGTAACACCAAGCCAAAAAACATGACTGTACTGAGTTTCACCTGTGAAAGTTTGCAATAATTAAACACAGGATTATGAAAGATTATGGCTGCTCTTCTTTTTGGTAACTGTAATAAAATAAAGTTTCATTTTTTGCTATCCTGATTACATAACAAGTGTATTACAATGTATTCAATTGCCACTCAACCCTGTTTAGTAAACAGCAAAGACAATTTTGAAAGACAATTTGGCAATAGGACAATATTGTTATCCTTTTTCTTATTATTGTGATATATTATGAGACAGTACTGTGGAACTCATCAGTACTTAAAACAGACTGACTAACTACAGGTTTCATTACAAAGTGAGCATAATTAGTCCTGATTATTTGGATTTATTACAGTGCAGTGTGTAAAATCCTGAATAAAAACTAATTGTAGATTGTTATTGTTATTATTATTTATATATTGATATATTTTTGTGTCACTACTACTATTAAATCTTTTTTTATATTAAAAGGAAATATTGTGATTGTAAAAATTACTTTATATGTCATGATAAACTATTTTTGACATACCACCCACAACTAGTTTGTGACGGTGCAAAGCATTAGTAAGTCTGCTTCGCAACGCTGGGCTAATGTGACCTGGTGACCTACCTCGACTTCTTCTGACTGGTGCCGGAGGTCACATGGGGGTGTGATGCCACGTGGGCGCGTGGCCAGCCAGTAGGCCAGCACCGCAGTCAGTGTACCCAGGCCTACCAGCGTGGAAGTAGGCAGTGAGTGGAAAAACTGTCCCAGTTCGTCCAGTTCGGGCAGCCGCAGACCCAGCAGCAGCTCCTGAGCCTGCATCTTCTCCATAAGCGTCGAACTCAACTCTATAGAAAAGAGGGAAAAAAAGACACAGTCAGAGAGACTGAGACAGGGTAGACTGTGAGACATGAAGAATGGTGTTTCAATCAGGAAACGATTGAACAAACTATATGTGGAAGAGAGAACACTATCTTGGTTGTGAGGGTTGGTGTGCTTTGTACAAGGGACCTGTATTTCATCAAAAAGGCCAAATGATGCTAAAGCAGCAAGTCATGGAATGGATGGATTTGACAAAGATGAAACTGATGTACAACAAAATAGTCACTGAAATTTGTGTCTACAGGTCACGATCAGTTTTGACAATACACAACTCTGATGAATAAGGCAGGTTATGATAAAAACATAGATGTTAGTAGTAGTCGTTTGTACTAGTTGCTCCAACAAGATGGTCCAAAGTACCCTTTTTAGGAACCACCACCTTGTCTCTACAATTTTATCAGCTGAACTTACTATGTAGGTACATTTTGTAGTTCTACAGTTACAGACTGTAGTCCAACTGATTCTCTGTTTACTTTGTTACCCCCTTTTTATTATGCTTTTCAATGGTTAAGTCCCCCACAGGACCACTACAGAGCAGATATTATTTGGGTGGTGGGTCGTTCTCAGCACTGCAGTGACACTGACATGATGGTGCGGTGTTAGCATGTGTTATGCTGTTATAAGTGGGTCAGATACAGCAGTGCTGCTGGAGTTTTTGAACTCTCACTGACCGCTCTATTAGACATGGCTGCCTAGCTGATCTGATGATCTGTTGCTGAAAATGTTCAGTATGTCATGTTATGTGTCATGTTACCATTATCAGTAACTGTCATGAACAATGCCAAATTGATCATGATAGTTTATGTCACCAGCTTTTGCTGTGTTCCCCAGGTGTCTAGCTGTCTTGACATCAAACATTATGACACATTTCATAACAATTAACAGAAGTAATAACATGAGCCTGATATATTACTTACTTACATCTGTCGTGTCATGTTTATGGTATGGTTATGTCAATGTGATGTAGCAGAGGTCAAGTGTTACCGAAAGTTCTTATGTGATCTCTAGATGGTCATCTTGGTTATCTCATTACAGCTAATAAATACCAGTTACAAATGAAAATGATGATGTCCAGTTTTTAGAAAAAGCTGTTTGCTAACCTAATTTAAACAAAGAGTATACCAAGCCTTTCTCTGCTATGCTATGTTAGCTGTTATAGAGTAAAAGTTAGGTATTAGCAATTTTCAGACGTTAGGAGTTGTCATTTGTAGGTCTGCATGATACTCTTTATAAGGATTTATAACATTACCTTTTATTTGCTAGTCTTCAAATTTAAGAGGCACAAATGTTAGTTTTTTATAGCGATTGAAGTGTTTTTTTTCTACAAACAACAAACCAATACACCAAAACTATACGAGAAGAAGAATCTGCTGCTTTAGATTTGGTGATTTCCACTGCAAAAGAGGAAGCAGTATCTGAACACCTGGAAGGAACATCAATCAGGCTATGCAAGACCTATTAGATGCTGGCCTTAAAACAGCCCATGAAAAGTGGGCCAATGATATCACTCTCTGGATGCCGTAGTGAAACCGAGCACGGAGGAGTTCCCAAGTGTGATGACTCACAACTCTCACACGCGCATACTGCAGTAACACACAAAGCAGGACAAAGCACATTCAGTCGTACAACACTGTTACTTCCTGGTAAATTGAGGGAAATAAAAAAAAGTCATATGCTACTTATGCTCCATCTGATCCCAACTACATACCTGGGCTCATCAGTCCACACGCCATCTTCCAAATTAGATCTCCTGTTTCAGTATATTACTGCAAACGTACTTCACTTTAGTCTATTTCCTGTTCTCAGTGAGAAGCTTCTTTATAGCTACATATCTTTTCAGGCCCATAGCACTGCTCTTAATATCCATCTTACATATTCATCCCCTGAAAAAGGAATATCTTTGACTGAAATTAATAAAATGAATGGTGGTTTCTGACTTTTATACAGTATTCTCACAAGGTCCAAAGTAGCCTATCACACATGGTTCAGAGATGTTGGTAGGCTCACTCAAAATAAAAGAAGAGAACACATCACCCTCGCTCCTAAATCCTTAACCTTGACACCAGTATGTTACGAATTGTACTTTGGGACACTATCACTGGTCCATAAGTGTCTTAACGGTAGAGCATATTTATCGGATAAGCTGCAGTAATATTAGCCAAGAAGAAGTTACAAGTCATTAGAACACACCAGTTAGTCCTGTCTAAGACTAAACATGAGGAAGCAGTGTTTAGTTACTACACTGCTCCTACAGTTGACAAAGAGCATTGGAAGAGCACAATGTTCACAGTGTTCACAGTGGTTGTGATAGGAACCAGACGCCTGAAACTTATAATAACTCTAAAAGCTACTTCACACAATATTAGTACATAATTATTATATAAAATGGTTTGAAGACCAAGATGATTATTACATGAAATGGTCTGATACCAGAGGCCTGAGATTTAAAAAAAATATATATGCAGGTTGTATATATGCATATTGTTGCATTTCTCATTTACATAACCTCTTTTTTGATGTTTTTTTGCGTCTCTTTCTCTCACTCTTTCTCTCTCTCTCTCTCTCTTTCTCTTTCTGTTTTTACTATGTTTCTTTGTAAACCCTCCTGTGATTAAAGTCAGCTGTTTTATTTTTATCTGCGAGCATCTGACAAATTTTGGAGACATTACAACTACATGCAAGGCAAAATAGTACCCAAAGAAAAGTGTATCCCTATTTTACTTTTATCAACATTCAATTTAAAATGTGGAAGGTCATTTTATGGCCAAAATAAGTTTACTGGTCATCTCAGGTAATAAATAAAATGTCTCTATTTGTGATGTAGGCATGACAACATTTGCTTCTTATATTTGTAAAGAAATTTTGAGTCTTCATTTAATAAACCATTTTACATTAAAACCACTTTGACTGACTTTGTTGTAGAGTTGAATTTTGCAACAACAAAAATGTCACTTGAATTCCCCTTTAAGTACTTTACTAGAATGAGAAGGATTTTCCCCGAAAGATTCCACTGCAAATTAGCCACGCCTGGCCTGTGTTCACACTGCGTCTTTTCCCTACAGAAGTCCTAAAGCAAAGTGGACTCCCTCCCTGTTAGCATGGCTGTTCTGGTAGAACCAAAGACACTGAAGATAAACTGATCCAGTTCCAGTTTTAAACACGCCATTTAAGCAAGTCTTAAGCTGTACAGCAGTACAAGGACATTGTTGTTGTATTTTGAGCATAATAAAACATATTTTCAGTGGGGGTGTGTTATGGATTGCAAGAAGGGGGGTCTAAAATGATCTAAAGTGTGTTTAGTGGTGCTTTCACAGACTCCTCAAAGCCATGACAGTCTGCTGTACGGTCAAAGGTCACAGGCATTCAGCTGTGGTTCTCAGCCTTTTCCTTTATGCACGAAGATTTCTGTAAATTCCCTGAATCCTTTGATGATATTATGCTCTGTACAATCCAAGCTGAGGAACATTATTTTTAAACTGCTAATACAAGTGGCAACTAGCCTTCCTATCACATAAAGGAATTGCCTCTTTAAAGAATAAATGTAAAACGTATTGCTAGTTATTTGAGCATCTTTTTACATACTAGCAAAAAACACTTTAGAAGCATTGTATGTAGGAAAAGACTATTAAGCCATTTTTTTAATTTAAAACGGAAAGTGATGCAAACACTTTAAAATATTTTTTTTCAAAATGTTTGTATAATTCAGTCATTGAGATATAAAGCTTTCCAGACTGCTTTGATGTGAAATGGTTCACTGTAAAGGTGATGGTGATGATAACAACTTGGCAGGTTGCCATGTCTACAACACAAACACAAAAGCACTATTGAAATACATTAGGCAACAATTTTACAATATATCTTTCTATAAAAGGAGTTTCAAGAGGTTTCAGGCCTCTGCTTCCAATCACCGCCCCTGTGATCACTGACTTTTGACGTCTTATCTCATAATATGTAAATCGTTAAAGCACTTGTTCAGTCGCCTCTGGTGGATTGGATTGACTCCTCAGAAACTTTTGCTCAGATTTGTGGAGTCCTTACAAGTGCACATGCATGCTGTCATTAAAGGACTTCACCAACTTTCACCAACACTAAATGGTTAAGACAGTGTTTTTTTTAAGTGGTTTGACGTGAAATGTTCTATTGTAAAGAAACAGTGGTGGCTAATACACTGTTAGAACAGAGGTACTTTGTAAGTACAAACAATGTAAACAACAAATGGTCCAAGGTCCAATTGGGTACTTTAGATACTTGTTGCTACTCTAACCATTAAAAAACTGGAACAATAAAATATAATGGCTGGAGACAAAATGGGGTGTGGACCTAATCCAATTCAAATATAGAATTTTAGTGGTACAACTATGTTCTCTAAATAAAGGTACCGAGACTCTTGAGGGTACCACTCCAATGACGATAGAGGCACCACCGCAATGACAGTTTCATATCCTCTTTTTTTAGTGTAGCAGCCATATGTCTGAAAATGTTAATTCCTCTAAAAGCTTCCTCACAGAAAGTTTATGAATGCGCTGCCTGGTGACTGAGAACATTAAACAACATCATACAAAGCATTTTGATGTAAAACTGTCCCCAAACAAAACCTATATTTTTCAGATGTACTATCATTTTGCCATTATTAGCCATATTTATAAAACTCAGAAGAGGTTCGTTGATGATATTGGATAGTGAATAAAATTGTTTTACACTCCAATTCTGAGAAAATATGAAAAGCTGCACAGCAAAGGGGAACATGCAAAAAAAACCTAAAACATTGTGAATAATGTTGATCACTGAATTTTTAGGAACCCTTAGATGCTTAATACCCCTACAGCACATCCAGCAAAACTTGTTTTGTGACCCTGCCTAGAGAACTTCAGAGCCTACTAGAGCAGAAAAGTGTTGATATCATCTAAAAAAATCTGTCTCACTAGGTTAAACACGGATGTGGTTATCGAGTTTACACACACGCACACAGACAGTTACACAAACTGTGAGAAAAAGAGACAGACACAGAAAGAGAGAGCGGGGGTGGGGGGGTAAATACACTGTAGTTCATAACAGCCCAATAACTTAACGGGGTCTATCATAAAATGAAATCAGATGCTAGCATATCTAACAGATCGACTTGAAACTTGTTGTCTGTGACTAAATGCTCAGAAGGGCACCCCTTCTATCATATAAAGCAATGCCTGTCCTACGGCTATAAAATAGACTAAATCAGAATCATTGCATGCTTGATAATACACGCAATAGTGCTCTATGTTTGTATTGTATTTCAGCTTTGGCAGAAACAGAAGGCAAACCTCCTGCAGTATGCAGCAGCAAAGCTGATAGCGGCTTATTCATTTTCTCTCTCACCCTCTCTCTCTCTCTCTCTCTCTCTCTCTCACACACACACACTCTCTTGCAAGTGTGCTAAAAATAGTTCCGCTCTCAGCATTACCCAGTGACACAGCGGTTCAGACAGACCGATGCAGCGGCCCGGCAGAAATGGCATCTCTTCAGCGCGCTGTTCTAATTCCCACGAACACAGTTTGGGTGTGAATGTTTTGACTTATTATGAGAATAAGAATAGCACTGAGGTTATTTTGGTGTAGAACAAGCAGAATAGCATATCAGTTATCAAGAAGAAAGAGAGCTTAAAACATATGAAAACTGAAAATTACACAAAAACTTCCAACACCAGTCCTTTTAGCGTTCAGTGTCACCCCTTGCCTTTATCACAACGTCCATTTTGTGTACAGGCCTTAATATGGTCACAAATGTGAACCAAAGACACTGAAGACAATCTGATCCAGTTCCAGTTTTGAAAGCATCATTTAAGCAAGTCTTAAGCTGTACAGCTGTACAAGGACATTGTTGTTGAATTTTGAGCATAATAAAACATATTTTCAGTGGGCGTGTGTTCTGGATTGCAGGAAGGAGAGTCTAAAATGCTCCAAAATTACACAGAAATTTCCTTTCAGCATTCAGTGTCACACCTTGCCTATATCACAGCGTCCATTTTGTGCGAAGGCCTTAACATGGTCACAAATGTGCTTCTGTTAAAGATTCTAAATCATTCTGTTGTTTATTTTCAGATAAAAATGCCACAGTTTTTAAATGGTCTCGGACTTTTGAACTTTTGGCACTCAGTTGTGTGTAGATGTGTGCCATGTGCATAAAACACATGATGTGTGGCATAAAATAAACATTACCTCTTATAAGAGAAAAAACTGTTCCTTTAGCTAACCATAGCATTTTACTAGCCAGCTTGCTTTGCTTGTGTTATATTAAAATACTACAGCATAGAAAGAAAGGTTTCATTGGTATAGTAGAGATGTGTATGCTCATTTAAGGATCATGTCCAGCCAGGACATGAAGCAGTCGTACAAATGTCAGATAATAATAATAATAATAATAATAATAATAATAATAATAATAACACTCATTAAGTATTATTCTAAGCTGATTGATCTGGTCTGAGGAACAAACACTGATCACTGAAGCATCCCAGACAGGCAAAGTGCTCAGAATACAAATGATAAGGCCTAATGACCACAAGATAGCTGACAATGTATTAGAGGTATTGACTGTGGAAGAGAAAGAAACGTTGACTCATGACCACAATGAGTCAAAGTCTACTGCTTAAAAGGTTCCCGCCTAAAAAGCTTGTTGAACAGTTTTGGTAATAGTTATTGATTTCTGTTCCCTTGGCTTAACCGGCACATGCACACAAGCATGCATCATGATTATGAACATTTTTATGCAAGATTAACTAACAAACAAATCCTAACGGTCTACGTTAATATGTAGGTTTTAGGATAAAAAAACAAAACATTAACTTTTTGAGATCTACAGTTATTGACATGTTGCTTTGTTAAACAATGACAAAACGGTAGCAAATATCCATCCATCCATTATCTTCTGCTTCATTGCACCTATGTTTTGTCATTATTAACAGTGATGGGTGGGTAAAGGACATTGGAGTGTTGGCACGCTTGTGCATTTTCATATTAAGGTAAGCACTAAAAATGTACATCTTGATTTTATTATCCCTTTGATAACTTTAAAAGGGTTAAAACCAGTTACAGGAAAACTTTATTGTTCAGTGCTAACTAAAATCTTTACACTAACTGCCTGTAAATCTTGCACCCAAATAAGTTTTAGGAAGTGTAACTGAACTACGGAACACAAACGTCGCTCAGCTATTCAGCCTTACAAGAGAGATCATTTTGATGGCAGTCCTACAGGGTAGAGCCCCAGCTGTTTCATCAACTGTGCTTGAAGAGTTTCCCAATATACTGTACTGGGTATACAGTGTACTGTCGAAGGCACTTGCGCGAGATAGGAAGTGTAAAGGGAAGTTCCCTAAAATTAGTCAAATGGTCAAATTTTTAGATACTTGCCAGTAAACTGAGATATGTCATAGTATCATTTGGTCATTGGTTGGTGTTTTTCAATGAATGTGAAACTGCAGTACCAGTAAAGCCCTCGATACATCTGACTTATGTAACCACCATCTGCACATACACACACACACACACAAACAAACAAACACACACACACACACACACACACACACACACACACGTACATACACTCACCCACGAAATCTGAAATTTAAGCCTTAGATGTCACAGTTATATGCAAAAGTTTTGGCCCTCTGACACAATGACTGTTTATTTGCTGAAATGTTACAAACAATAGATACAAAACATGAGTGGAACATGTGGGTGGTGCAAACGTTCTGTCCCTTTCTGGAATATTTTTCTCAAATTAAGTCCTCCAGATTAATCATGTCCAACTCCACTTGCTACCTCCTAATACAAGAGGCATCCTTTAAATTGCTACCAATATAACATCACTTCCATGTTAGCTGACAGGCGCTTACGTTGTCTTGCATCTAGCACTGAACAATGGGAAGAGAGGCAGGACCACCTTATCCACCCAGAACAGTAGATCGAACATGTGGTCTTCTGACGAAGCACAATCTGAAACGGTGCGATACAAGTTGCAGAAAAATACAGCAATTTTGTTCTGTGTGTACTTATTTTACAGAAAAAATCAACAAACAATATTTGACTGGGTCTTAAAGTTTTTGCATATGACTGTATCACTGGTAAAATGTGTGGATTCAAAACATTCAATTGGTACCACATTTGTTTGTAAGCAGAGAAGGAAATATTTTTAATTAATTTAAATTTGACAAATGGTTGTTGGTCTTATTTTTAAAATTTAGGAACATTTTGTGGTCATTAGAAAAATTATACAATGTTATGTGATAACTTAAGACTTTTATAGACTAAACCACTTAGATACCTAAAGTCTGATAAACTCTAACCTGATGTCTTCTTGCTGAGTGTCTTTTCTGTGTCATAAAATGGTGAAGTCTCAGAAAGAAGATGGTGTAACTGGCAATCAGCTCTGATGTCTTTGAGGGTCTCTGTTTTCACTGTTTTCCAATCATGCAGTGCATGGAGTTTCAATGCCAGCTGAAAAAATAATCAAGGTCCCAAGCTATAAAGACACAAACCAAAGTGGGTTCAAATAAAAAAGGTTTGTCCTCAGAAGGTTACACTGAAAGTCAGAAAATCAGTAATTCTATCAGTGAATTAAAGGTAAATATACTTTATTATGTAATTGTCTATGGAATTACATTGTAATGGCATACAAAAAACTCTTAAATGAATCAAATCTATATATTAAAGATTACTTATACAGTTTGGAAAAAGTTCATTTTCATTGTTCATCATCATTGTTTTATATGTAGACATTTTCCAGAAATAAATGTACACAAATTTAATAACTCATGTACCTACTATGTAATAAATTATGCAATCATGTAATTACACTGTAAAAACATACAATGTAACTGATTTAATGAAATCATTCAATAAATACAAAATAAAGTTCATTTACATGATAACAAAGACTAGTGATTGTGGAATTTTGGATTGAGAAAGAAACAGATCTTATATTTGTCTGTTAAAGCTCACATCAACTAAATAACTGAATTGACGTGAGGAAAACCACTAACAATGCATTCTACTACATTTAGTGTGAACAGACAGAGAGAGAGAAAAGGAGAAATGAGTTTTACTCCTTTCTCTTCTTGACTCAAAAGTGCTTCACCATCACCAGCAGAGCTGCACAGGATTCGGCATCTGCAGTGCTGGCGCAATCGTCTGTTCCATAGGGTTACTAAAGGGCAGCAGTATTGCTAAGGTTTCCCATACCTCCCATAACTGGATTAATTACCGAGTGGGTAAGTAACATGCTCCACCCACTGAAGGCTCAGTTCACTCCACTGCCAACGATGCTAAGACATTGCTTCCCTTCCAACATGCTCCTCAAAAACTTACATTCTCTTAATCTTCTTGACACATTACTGACCTTCTTCTTTGCGGATCTCGCCTGAGGCCTCGGTCACCCAAAGCCTTTGAATGAAGGGGATTGGCCGGTGCCACCTTGAGGGGGTGGCTGCTTAAAGGACAAAGCCCCGCCCCCTCTCCCCATCTGCAGCGCGTCTGTGGCAATTAGGCTTCACTGCCACAGGGATTACAGCCTATTAGCCTAGAACGCGGACGCACAGGAGTAGCCTACGTTCTGCCGCGGTAATTTAAAGCCTCTCCTTGCTGTTCTTTCACCGGCCCCTGCTATCCATACAGACTCACTAAAACGACATCATACACTCATATACGTCTGAACGCCTGGATTAAATGATAAAACAGCTTTTAAAAACTCAAAGCAAATGTCCATAACTCTCAATGACTGGTTGCAAAGTTTTTTTCATTCAGTCACAGATAGAAGTGAAAGTTCCTAAGTCAACACAATTACCCTAAATGCAACAGAAAGATGCACCAAGAAAGCAAGCAGTAGTCACTTACAGCAGAGCCGGACGATGTGTCTGCATGTGTATGTCAGGGCTGCAGGCGTATTGCAAATTGCCCTAAGCAAACCTGCAAATACCTCCCACCTCTGGGAGATTACAGCACATGAGGAGCACTGAGTGGCAGATGGAGAGACAGAGAAAGAGAACAAGAGAAAGAGCGAGTGAGAGAGAGAGAGAGAAAAAAGAGAGAGGCAAACGCGAAAACGAATTCAGGCTCTCCTGAGCCTGCCTGGCCACCGTATCACACCACCCTCAGCAGACGCAATCCACCCCACCCCCACCCGCCACTTCCCTCTCCCCCCTCCCTCTCCATAATCTACACTGCTGTCTCTCTCCTTGACTACACGATACACCGGTCTAGGCTTACTGGGCATGACACTGATACACCTTCACAAACACTTACTCGGACATCAGATATGCAGCTTTACAGCACATCCTGCAATTTTACATTACATCATTACTGAATGAATGTAGCAACATTTACTAAAGAGTGACTGCAAGTTTCTCATCAATTCTTAAATTATTAAAGGGTGTTAATGCAGTATTATTACCCAGAAACTCTCATAATTTATATTTACATTACACTTCTCTCTCTTAGAATGAAACAAGATGTGTTGTTACTGTGCCTTTAAGACTGGCATTTGCAAATGTGCTCTATTCTGATTGGCCATATTCTATTGCACCTTGTTCAATAAGCAGTATGGGTTAAAATACTCCTTACAACTTCAGCATGTTGGGAGTGGCAACTGCTGTAGACAGGATATGTGGTCGCAAGTGTCTTGGGTTTATGACATTTTTACATGATTAATTCGTTTTCCACGATGGAACAAAAAGCTTCAGACATAAAGGTGCGAAAAGTCTTTTTTGAGGTAATGCCATAAAAGAACCATGCAAGGTTGTACAAAACCAAAGGTGTTTTCTCCAAAGGCATTTCCCCAAAAACTCGTTTTTATGCCTGACCCTAACGCATTTTCAAGTGAAAGGTAATTGAAAAAGGAGATAAAACATGGTTAATATGATCTGTTCCCTACCCACTTGTGAATGGAACCAAATTATATGGTATGACGAATTATGTTTAATATGACCAGGCACCTGGTCTTACAAGGAAGGAAACATGGTTCATTTCGATTTCAGGTTGACATCAAGAAGCTTCCATGCCTTGGAAAACAGGAAGCGCTACTATTAGATGTTATGGAGTGATACAGCATTAGCTAAGTAATTCAAAACAAATAGCAGTTTCTCAACCAACACAATGTCTAGACAAACCAAGTTGATATTTTATGCTGCTCCAGTGGTGCCTGAATCAGCACCTTTGGCTTCACTTCCTACCAGCTAAGCGATTTTAAACTGTCCACAAATCCACCAGGGTCCGTTTGGAGAACTTCTGCTTTTAGCATGCCAGAAAAATCACAAGACAATTCTCTCGCATTTATAGACAGGTTTGTGGCATAAGAAGGCATAATGACACAAGGAACTCTGGTCATACTTCTCTGGTTTCTTTTAAAGAGTAACTAATCTGTGTTAGTCAACATCTTAAAAATAAGCTTTTGGGTCTGGATGAAGATTTATTGTTAACTTTATGCAGATCAGACTCTAGGCAGTGTGCAGGCAACACATAATCTATTAGTCCTTTGTTTTACTGTTGTGTATGTTTGGTACGATGACATATAACTTACAGGCAATTTAATTCTGCTGGTACTACACACAGCCTTCACTAGCCATTCCAAACCTGCGTGGACTCAACTCACAAGCTTTAAAACGACTCAAGAGACATCTGCCCTGCACACTTTCAATGACTGGGTGGGTCACACGAGTCACGAGCGCTTCATTATTAAAGAGGGGAAAAAACGAATAGGTTTCTCTTCTGTATCTGGTTCTGCTAGCCTCCTTGCATAATGTATGAGGTGCGGTGCCACATGGTGAGTCAGGACTAAGCAGATTCAGGGCGTCCGCGTGCCAGTTGTCAGCGCTGGGCCATCAAAAATGCAAGGCTGGCGATGTGCAGACTCATCAAAGATCGCTATCTCCCAGCGTAACGCTGGCGGAGGCGTGTGGACGGAGGCTGCAGTTACGCAGGCCGGGCGTAGCGTTTCAGAACCCCCGTCTCTGGACAGCTCCTTCCAATCAGGTGCGCACACAAACACGTCACTAGTCCGCTGTCGTAGACGCAGTTTTTTTCGATTTCCACCCATGTTCGGACAAAACCCCACCCCTACGCTGGGATTCGCTTACTTTCCCGAGTCCCACGTAGGACTGGCTAAAAGTATGCGCTAGCGTGGGCTCGTAATGCCAAGTGTTCCTGCGCTGGGATTGGCTTGTATTCTGGGCTGGGAATGGGTACCGCATCCCACCTTCACCCTCGTGATTGGATACGAGCATCCTTGACGTTTAAAGTAAAAGCCAATCCGTGCGCAGCTAAGCCGCACTTGCCGTAATACAGGTGGAAGAAATAACTGCTCTGCGCCACCTCCATACCGGCATGCGGCTCAGCGCCATTCAAACAACCTGAAATCCCACCATTAATAGCACGTTTTAACATCATTTCGCGCTGAAACGTCCTGCGCAACCTTACTTGATTCTCTGCACTGCTCGGTTAATGCAAGCCCTTCTTATTTATGAAGGACATCCAATTCACTGTCCGGCATTTTTAGGTCCATTTAAGATACCCATGTGCCTAAAGGTCATTATAACAGATTTACACATCTAGCTCATCTTTTTACACAGCATAAAGAGTCCCGTAATCCAAACTACCCAACTGACCTATTCTGATGGGGCTGTTTTATCTCGTCGCCCATCTGCTGTAACACTGCACTCATCATTGTACACCCACTGCAGCTACACGAGCGCACAATTATGTTTTACATTTGTTTCAGTCCGTAGAAGAAGGCCATCGACACCATCACCACTAGCTTACCTGCAATGCTACCACTCTAAACCCTGAAGGGAACAAATCACAGCCAGAGGCGCTAGCTCGGCTAATCTAATTCATACATGCACAGATCACTGATAGAGAGAAAACAATAAAAACCGTGGAAGACTGAAGAACTCACCGAGCAGGATCCAGAGAGAGCCGGCGACAAGAGCAAAGGCAAGCATGGCTCTCCAGCTGAGAGCGCAGTCGCAGCACACAGGCTCAGCTCCAGCATCTACCAGAGGGACGAAGGGGGGAGGGGGGCGGCAGGAGGGAGGGAGTCACTCGGCCTTCGCAACCTGCCCTGCTGCTCTCATAACCGTGGCCCTGTCTCCTGCTCACCTTCTCCAAAAGGAAGAGATGGCATTGACCTCCGACCAATGGAGACTGAGCCCTCTAGGAGACAGAAAGGAGGGAGAAAGGAGGGAGAAAGGAGGGAGGGGGCAACCTAGAGGAAGAAGCGCAGGTCTGAAATGGGAGATCTGGTTGGGCAATGTGGACTTAGGCCTGTACACGCGCACTTAATGTTTGTGATTGGGTTCATCTCAAAATAACAATTGATGTTTGGACGCAGCAAGAAAAGCCAGCTGATAAAAGCGCACAACCATCTTCATTTCAGGGTCAGTTATTATTTACCGCTCGTTTCCCTGATATTATTATCTTGACACAAAGTGAGTACGTTTTATCGTCGTTTGAAGCACACACACACACACACACACACACAACTTTGGGTCACGTGATAATTAAAGCCTTGACGCCTTGTTATTTTACCTTGAAAATTTTCCCCAAGCCTCCATCCAAAGCCACATACTGCCATACATACACACTACACCAATGAATGCATTTCTAGTGAGGGAGTGCTATGATTCAGACGACACCTAAAGGCCAAGCGCATGTCCCCATCGTTCAAAAATCTTTTAATCTGCATGCGTTTTGAAATAGACTGCGACGAACCTGATTATTGCATGCTGACACAGCTTTGGCTAAACGACAAGGCATCCATTCACAGGATAGGACCGTAGGACCAGACCACGTTCATTACAGGCCTCAAGCGTTTTGCTCCCACAGTAATGAATTCTCAGTGCACTAGCTTTTCCACATCAAGTTCCTGTAATTGTCTTATTCACTGTTTGTGGAGTCACGTGACTGACCTTATTCACTGGGTCACGCCAGAGATCTTCCATCTGTCACCTGCTGCTGGGCCGTCCAGCACAGCACCATCAAATAACGACAGGAGAGCACTGTTTGCTTTCCCGTTGTTACTTTCTACATCTGATCACTGGAATCAAAAAGGACAATGTAAATGCATGTAGATGCACCAGTGGTGACCTCAGTCACTTTAATTTGGTGTTTAGATTTTGGTAGTATGTATGTTGTTGTGTTATTAGAGATTGCACATTGCAAGGTGCTTCTTCTTCTTGGCACACATTGCTGGGGGGCATAATTAATTAAAACTAAAACCAGAAATGGAAAATAAATGTAAGTAATACGTTTTCAAATATTGTTATTTCTTATCATTATGTCTAAGTAAAAAAAGTATAAACCTTAACACTCTTTGAGAGTGAAAATAGGATCTGCTTGGCTCCCTGTTTTCAGACTACATTCATACCCTCACAACCTTGCACACTGTCTCTTGCGTTCAAACACACTGACCAGGACAAATGTCATAAAGCAGAAATAAAAAATTTATTTGAACAGTTCATTCTTTTTGGATGGGTTATTATGGTTATATAGACTGACATTTCCTGTGAAATGTAACAGTAGTAACAGTAACTTAAGCAAACAGCTCCACATCTGCTGGATGGTTTGCCTGTATTTCCTAAACTTGCATCTGTTGTGCTTCAGTAAGCTGGAATTGAACGTGTGCCATGACTGACCCTTCTTGTTTAGCTATCGCCAAAAACAGTGAAGCAAGAACAGCTAAACGGACAGTCTCACATCCAAATTATCGCTTCAAAAGCATCCCTAATAAAATCTGATCTCATAAGTAGTTTGGCTTACGCTACTGGTTGATCAGACTTCTGCCCCTGCATAGCTCCCAGCTTAACCAGCAAGCCATTTTTATTGAAGGTTCTACAGCCACGCAACACTGCACAATCTGTTTTTTCACAGAAATACAAAAGCCTGTGTTTTCAATGGAAAATGTTAACTTTCTGCTGTGGTAACACATTCGACACATATATCAATCTCAATGGATACTTCATAAGCTTCAACATGATTCATTATTTATTATTTTTAAACCTTAAATAGATAGTTTAGTGTAAACAATTTCGTTAACGGTAAATGCTGTTGGGTGGAGTGGCCTGCCTAGAGAGCATCAGTTTGTTTGAAACATAATAGAAAGTACACAAGCAAATTATATTTTTATCTATTGGATGTTTTTTATAAAAGGGAGCCTTTTTTCTATTCTATTGTATGTACAATTCTAGACAAAAAAGTTGGACAGTTCTAGAATGTAACATTATGCAAAGAGCCTTTACACAGATTTACACTTCTGATTTCTTTGCAGGGGAAAGGAAAACAAATGTGATCTATCATGGCATGTCTTGCATGTTATAGTTATTTTTTCCACAGTAAACTTGTAATACTGTGCACTAAAATTAAGAGAACATAACATATTTATGTCATATTGTTCCTCACTGTTACTGATGGGCAGTTCTTTTCATAGATTAATTATTCATTAGTAATTATTTTAATTATTAATTATTTAATAATTATTAAAAAATATTTAATAATTATTCTTTTAATTATTTTGCTTTAGTAAGCTCAATAACACTGAGATTAATAACTGATCATCACACTGATTTATCAGTCTACTCAGGCTTTATCAGAGCTCAGTAACACTGAGATTAATAACTGAGCACAGTGATTTATTAGTCTACTCAGACTTTGCCAGAGCTCAGTAATACTGAGATTAATAACTGATCATTAGATTGATTTATCAGTCTACTCAGACTTTACCAGAGCTCAGTAACACTGAGATTAATAACTGAGCACAGTGATTTATTAGTCTACTCAGACTTTGCCAGAGCTCAGTAATACTGAGATTAATAACTGAGCACAGTGATTTATCAGTCTACTCAGACTTTAGCAGAGCTCAGTAACATTGAGATTAATAACTGAGCACAGTGATTTATCAGTCTACTCAGACTTTATCAGAGCTTAGTAACACTGAGATTAATAACTGATCACATTGATTTATCAGTCTACTCAGACTTTACCAGAGCTCAGTAACACTGAGATTATTAACTGATTATTAACTGATCATCACATCAGTCTACTCAGGCTTTATCAGAGATCAGTAACACTGAGATTAATAACTGATCATCACATTAATATATCAGTCTACTTAGGCTTTACCAGACGTCAGTAACACTGAGATTAATAACTGATCATCAAATTTATTTATCAATCTACTCAGGCTTTAGCAGAGCTCAGTAACACTGAGATTAATAACTGATCACATTGATTTATCAGTCTACTCAGACTTTGCCAGAGCTCAGTAATACTGAGATTAATAACTGATCACATTGATTTATCAGTCTACTCAGACTTTACCAGAGCTCAGTAACACTGAGATTAATAACTGATCACATTGATTTATCAGTCTACTCAGGTTTTAGCAGAGCTCAGTAACACTGAGATTAATAACTGATCACATTGATTTGTCAGTCTACTCAGGCTTTAGCAGAGCTCAGTAACACTGAGATTAATAACTGATCACATTGCTTTATCAGTCTACTCAGGCTTTAGCAGAGCTCAGTAACACTAAGTATAATTACTGAGCACAGTGATGTATCAGTCAACTCAGTCTTTAGCAGAGTTCAGTAACACTGAGATTAATAATTGAGCACATTGAGTTATCAGTCTACTCAGGCTTTAGGATGGTATATATATTTATTATTTATTTAATTCATAAGAAACCTTTATGCTGGAGTTGTTGCTACTATTTTTTATGCAAATGTATACACCCATATGAGCTTAGTTCTGATTGGTTGCACAGTATTGTGCTTTATTTAAAAAGCAGTCCAAGCTTAAACACTCCTTAAAGCTCTGTGAGTGGGCTGGCCTAAACTGCCATAGACTGTATAGGTGGTTGCATGTTAATGTGTTTGTTTTTGGGACATTACAAGGAATATGAATATAAAATAGATGGCTTTCATATACAGGGGTTGGACAATGAAACGGAAACTGTGGTTTTAGACCACTATAATTTATTAGTATGGTGTAGGGCCTCCTTTTGCGGCCAGTACAGCGTCAATTTATCTTGGGAATGACATATACAAGTCCTGCACAGTGGTCAGAGGGATTTTAAGCCATTCTTCTTGCAGGATAGTGGCCAGGTCAGTCTTGCTGTGTGTATTGGTGCATTGTCATCCTGATACATGACACCGCCTTCAGGATACAATATTTGAACCACTGGATGCACATGGTCCTCCAGAATGGTTCGGTAGTCCTTGGCAGTGACGTGCCCATCTAGCACAAGTATTGGGCCAAGGAAATGCCATGATATGGCAGCCCAAACCATTACTGATACACCCCCATGCTTCACTCTGGGCATGCAACAGTCTGGGTGGTACGCTTCTTTGGGGCTTCTCCACACCGTAACTCTGCCTGATGTGGGGAAAACAGTAAAGGTTGACTCAGAGAACAATACATGTTTCACATTTTCCACAGCCCAAGATTTGCGCTCCTTGCACCATTGAAAACGACGTTTGGCATTGGCCCGAGTGACCAAAGGTTTGGCTATAGCAGGACAGTTCTGGTGGAAACAGGAGAGCCGAGGTGCACATTTAATTCTGCCGTGATTTGGGCAGCCGTGGTTTTATGTTTTTTGGATACAATCTGGGTTAGCACCCCAACATCCCTTTCAGCTGTGGTTTTATGTTTTTTGGATACAATCCGGGTTAGCACCCGAACATCCCTTTCAGACAGCTTTCTCTTGCGTCCACAGTTAATCCTGTTGGATGTGGTTCATCTTTTTTGGTGGTATGCTGACATTACCCTGGATACCGTGGCTCTTGATACATCACAAAGACTTGCTGTCTTGGTCAAAGACGTGCACCAACAATTTGTCCTCTTTTGAACTCACCCATAATGTTGTGTGTCACCCATAATATTGTGTTATTGCAATATTTTGAGTAAAACTGTGCTCTTACTCAATTACTAAACTGTAATTGTTTATAAAGACCTCACTGGATACTTGCCACAATAGATAACATCTACATTAACTTTTAATAATGGTCCTGTTCAAACTTGTTCTAGCAGACTTCACCGCAGGTGTCATTTTGGTTAGCATGAGAGCATGTAAAGTACTGTGCAAAAGTTTATGCATTTGGGGACATTGCTATATTTAAAAAAATATTTTTCCAGACAGGAGCCTTTTATTTCCTCAGCAAAACACCTCATTTCTAAATATTTAAACAGTATTAATACAGCAAGTAGTACTTTTACTTTTTTATATATGTCAGTATGTATTTAACCCTTTATAAGCTTTCCTTTGTCGTAACCCAGTATTATTAGTCATCATGTAATACCTGCTACTTCATCAAGATAAATCACAATTGCTGGTGATGAAACTGAAAAAAAAACATACAATGTCTGCGGCGTCTGGGAGAAATCTGGAACTAAACTTTGTCCTTTAAACTTGTGCACAAGACTTTTTTTTAAGATATTTATGCTACTTTGTATTGTATTTCTGCTTATTTACATAAACAATAAGCTTAGGTGCCCAAGAATTTTGCACAGTAGTATATATGGGGTAATCTCAAATGGCTCCCTACTGCCCATATGGTCTGCTTCTTAGGCCAGGAAACTAAGGCTTTGACACCGAAATAGTGGTCAGAAATATTAGGTTGTAAGTTGTGGGTTGTAAATAGTTTTCTCTACATCTCATTATATATTTCCATATAATGCACTGTTTGTGCTTATAATGTGTTATAAGGTGTCATATATAGTGTGCAAGGGTGTGTTTTAGATTGAGCCTATATTGTGCCCAGCTTTGTTATTTTAGTGTCCATACAGGCTGAGCATGCTACCCTACTCAAAGCAAACCTTAAACGGGTAGATTAACATGCCACCAGCAGGCAAGACAGCAAAATGCATAATTTAATTGTTTCTAGAGAATATCTGTTTTGTCATAGATCTGCTACTGCCAGAGCCCCAGCAACTCAGAATGCCATTACTATCCATTTAAAGCTTAAATAATCTTGGGGCTATTGTTAGCAACTGTAACTGTGGAAACTGTAATTTTCTTACTGTTCTCCCAACATATAACAATCATCTTCCTGCTTATTTGATAAGGGGCTTCAGTCATGCTAACTTACGTACATGCTAACAGCACATCATTGCACCCTACTTTGAGCTTCATGAACTGTTTTAGAAATTTCAGTTTGTGTTCACTTTGTATATAAACATCATATCTGGAGGTCTAAATGACAGCTGACAAAACAGCCAGTGAAATACAAGGTACGTTTTCTGTTCTCATCCTGCCATTTAAGAGCAGGATGACAGTCACTGAGTACTTTTACTACTTCAGTTCACTTCAGTGTCATCATGGACCGAGAGCAAGGTTATCATGGGCGCCAGGCCAGCAGCTGCTTTGAGAAGAGCATGTTTGCTGTGCAAGTACAGCTAATGGTAACTAACTTCCTGGAGCACAGGGGAGGAGTGTGAAAGTGAAGGGCTGGGAGGGATTTGTTTCAGGGCAGCTGTGCAGGAAGGAGGATGGACAAGCTGATGACGCAGCTGCCACAGCTTTGCTGCTGAATCCAATGCCACAGGGCTGTCAAAGCAGATGGCCGGCCGCAGATATAGAGCACACGCTATCGCACAAGCCGCTTGGGCCAAAGCTGCCCCTCCCTAATATGCTGGGATGAGATATTGGATGTGTGTGGGGGTTGGGTTTCTGGTGTGTATGCATGGGTGGGTGTTTTTGCCCCCAGCAACATTTCTTGGGCCTTCTTATAAACCTCACCTGGATCTTATTAGCAAAGAGCTGTTAACCACAGGAGACCACAGAATCAAATAGACAAAAAGTATGCAATACTGCAATGTTTTGTTTATTTCCACAGAGTACTTCAGTGTCACAGAATGATATAGAACACAATTATCTCCACGTATACAGGCAGTATGATGAAGATATGGAAGTGCCATGTGATATGGGTGTGTTCTAAAGTGCAATAAATTCACACAATCTGTTTGGTGTACAGTCTAACAGTTACACTAAAAACATATAATTATAACATTACAAACACTAAGTATATATACTTAACACTGGCTTTATTGTATAAGCATAGCAGCTGTTAAAACACTGGTTATTTTGTTTGGACATAGATACATGTCTATTGAGTGCTAAAGTTATATAAATAGTTTTTCTAAACCGCAAAGTAAAACAGGAAAACAACAATTTCTATTTTTTTTTATGTGTGATGAGTCAAAACATAGGTACAAGCCACATTTTACGTTTTTCATATATAATTCAGTAAATAAACACCAAGTGTGCTTTAAAAGATGCAGAAGTTTGTATTCTGTAAAGTATGTGTACAAATATTTACTTAAAATCAACAAAAAATTTTAGCAGGGATACCCCAACTTATGCACACAACCATAAAATATGCAAAAATGCACAAGGCAAAAAAATAAAATGCGTTTTTTATTTTTGCGTTTTTTTGTAGTCTACTTTCTATTTGCTCTCTTTGTAACCAGACTGTATGTTGATATGTGCAGTGCTGGCATTATGGGTGGACAACGTGCTGCGCTTGTTACTGTGAAAAAATTACATGAAATTAAATCACAATCAGTTTTTCTGAGCATGTCACTAAAAACATTAACTGCAGGAGCAGTGTGTAGCTCTTAGCAGTGGGGTTCCTTTCCCTTAAACTCTGATGGCCATCAGGTGCCTTGGTGCCTGTCTTTGATGCCAAGAATTCACCTCATTTGCTTTTCTTGTGTATTTTGGTACAAAGTAATGAGTGTAACCCTATGTTTGTCAAACTTCTTACAACACAAAATAGCTAGTATAGTGTTCTAGCAATTCATTCTAGCCATCGAGCAGCCCTACCTAGCATGCCCATACCATTAGTTCCATTCCACTTAATATTATATAATTTTAGCTTAATATTATATATTTTTTATATTTTTTTATATTATTATATTATTTATACTGATTTACCTTGTTCAACACTAAAACATTTTTTTGCTGTCTTCTTGCTGTTCATAGGCAAATTTGCTAGATACATTATTTGGCGTCTGGAAATGAGAACAGAGCTTAATGGCAGTGTTTGCCATTTGAATTTCCCTGGGTTGGTTTATATTTTGACAGCAGACACATGGGATTCCGAGGGGAATATCGCTGGCTATGTTTTGGGAAAACCCAGTGCTTTACAGAGCAGAAATCCCGCAGAAAGACCCGCCCCTCCCTCGTTCCCGACCACGCCCCCTCCCCCCTGCTGCGCGGGAGTCAGCCGACCTGCTGAGTGCTGAGAGAAAAACAAGAAAGAGAGCGAGCAAGAGAGAGAGAGGGGAGGGGGGAGTCGAACTCAGTCTACAAAACGAACCTTAAATAGTATATCAAATACACCTTCAGATGTGCTTTCATTGGTACAGAATAGCAGCGTGTAGTTTGAGAGTGAGACTCGTCGTCAGGTTGGGACAAATCAGTCGAACAGCGCGCTCTCGCTTCCACCGTGTCTGTGACGAGGAAGGTGCAAGTTTAAAACGTGACTGTCCATCAGTTAGAGTTTAGCGTTTCCTCAGAGGTGCTGGAGTAGCGTTAGCATTCTCTGCGTGCCTGGCGTGCTCTTCAGCGCCCAAACACCCTTTTCAAATAAGCAGCCCGGTTTACTGTAAAGTCCTCACTTAAACCCAGCAGCAGCGCCGCCTGTCGACCAATGTTAATGCTCACCCATTTCCCGGAAAGGCAGTGCTTTCTTACTCTGACCTGATTCTAACCTTCCTTATTTATGACACTCGCTACCCGGGGCGCCTTGCACCAAACCCACTGTAACATAGCTTTGAATAAAGGCCCATTTTTTTCAGTTTAGCCAGCTTAACAGTAGGGGGAACGCTATATTTTCAATTTGCCTTAGACATTTGGAAAGTTTTGAACATTTGGAAACTTTAATCCGTATTTGTGTATGTGGGCATATATGCATACGCATGGAACCACATCATAAGAAAAAAATATAATATATTTAAAGATATTTAAACACAGTTTCAAAGCGTACATGCACTTCCCATGTCCATTATGGCTTGTGCGTTGAAATGAAGCCTGTTTTTTATTCTGACTTTATGCTGCCTCAAAAATAATAATTTCAACAACATACGTCCACAAACTCACCATGCCACGCCCACTCCCTACACTCATTATATATAATGCAAAAATATTTTTTTGTTCGAGGTAACATTCTGAATGCGTATGCAGCTGTAAATGTACATTTGCAATACTGGCATGTAAAACCCATATGGCTATTTATTTGGTGCATAAGCCCAAGCAAATGTCTTGAGTGGGCGTCAGATGGAAGAGTGGACATATATATAAGAAATAAATATATGAAGGATTACAAGTTTGAGGAACCAATACATGTAAGTTGCAAATGCAAACATAAAGCTGTGTGCGTGCACGTGTAAAGCAAAGCAGTATACTGGACTCACCACAACATTCTCCCTAAACCTTACGTAGCTGCATAGCTCACAACGGCATGATTTCTCGGAAATCATGCTGCTTCAGTCGGAGCGCTTGCATCTGAAGCGCACTGCGCATGCGCTGATCTTTGCCAGTATTACGTTGGGAAAGCCCCCCCCTCCGCCTATTAAAAGGAAGAGACTGGCACTCGAGTGACAGTCACACTGCTTGCAGTCCAGTGAGAGCAACTAAACCTACACCTGAGTGGAATTAATCCGATCTTTTCTGTTTCTGACTTTTTTGATACCCTGACACGCCTGATACTCAGTAAGTGTTTCAGCTGTACGCTTTTATATTACTCTGCAACTTCGTTGTGTTTTGTGTTTGTACAAGACTGGTAGGAGAAAATAGTTACTGATTTGGTCTTTGTATTTACATAAAAGTGCTATTATGTCAGGGTTAACATGTCAATAGTGGTTGTCTGTGTTGAGCACGTACAAATCGGCTGCGCTGTAAACGTAGCGCCGCTGAAGGGGTGTGTACTTGTAACACATGCTGAGCGAATGCAATGTTTCTGACTTTGTGCTTTGCTCAGCGCACCCATGTAGTCAACAGACACCGTTTTTGTCCTTATTTTTATGCTTATTAAGTTTCAAAGCTGGCTGAAAACGTTGCACACATGGATAAAAAGTTCCATGTTTCCTGCTCATAAATCATAGACAGCTATGCACAGTAAATTCTAACCAAAGCCTGCACAGCAAAGAAAAAATGTAGCAAGCCGTGAACTCAAGTTCCTTTCTGGGCTTCTCTAGGAACCATGCCTGTGTCCAGAATGCGCATGCGACCTTGGCTGGAGGATAAGATTGACTCCAACACAATTGCCGGACTCGTCTGGGTGGACAAGGTAGGACGCGCTGTAGTTTTCCATTGGTTTCTACTGTCATGTGGTTAGTTAGAAAAGTGACATGTTGATGGCATGGAAAAGTAGTCATCTCGTACAAATTTCAGTGACCATCTCAATAGTGGTCAGAATATTATTTCTCAAAGTGTTGTTGTTTTTAGGAGCAGAAAATGTTCTCCATTCCGTGGAAGCATGCTGCCCGCCATGGTTGGGAGATGGACAAAGACGCTTGTCTGTTTAAACAATGGGCCATCCATACAGGTGAGTGCATGCTAACAACAGCAAAAAAAAAGTGAACTTCTTAAGCTTAAGATCACTTGTTCACTTGTAAGAAGGAATGGCTTCATGACATCAACTGCGCTTGCAGGCAAATTCAAGCCAGGAGTGACCAATCCTGACCCCAAAACATGGAAGGCCAATTTCCGTTGCGCCATGAACTCCCTGCCAGACATTGAAGAAGTGAAGGACAAAAGCGTCAACAAAGGCTGTGAGGCTGTGCGGGTCTACCGCATGCTGCAAGTTGTGAAGAACAAAAGCAAGCGCTCATCAAGCACGCTGGACGGCAGGAGGAAGAGAAAGGTGAGAAGGCTGCATGTGCCACCTTTGGCGCCAGGCTAAAGCCATTAATCATAGCTTATTCAGGCATGAAGGTAATGAAATTTAAACATTTGTTTTTTGCTCATTCAGGCAGCGAAGGTAAAGTTGGAGAAAATGGACATCGATGAAACTTCAACTGGAGCGCCAACTTACCCCACCAAACACGAAGAGATGAGGACCCAGGAGAACACTGTCGACAGCACTGAGAACCTAAGTAAGTTGCCTCAGTAGCAAAAGTGCTTTTAGAATATTGCTCAAATGTTGATTCTAGCTTGCATGACATGGACCCAAATTAAATGTGTGCTTTTTTCCCCTTAAGCCACACCTACCTCCAATTATGAGGTGCTTGACTGCCCTGGTTATGAAGTGGAAATCGGTCCTGATAGCACAAACGACTACACGAACAGGTTCCAGGTTTCGCCTATTCACTCAACAGGTAAGAGAAGCCTGTATTCTTCTTTATTTTATTGACTTTCTATGACTTACTCTTTCATATTAGGATGTAACGCTTCATATTAATTGCATTTCTTTTTTTTCCCATTGCAATTCACAGACTATGAGGAAAACCAAGCTATTGTTGAGGTGAGTTTGACTTTTCTGTGTACTTAGCTTTACTCTGTCCACTGTGCTTTTTTCATTGTCAGGAATACCCTGGTTTTGTTTTGTATAAAAAAAGCCTGCTTACAGTTTACAGGCATGTGTGCAATTGGCAAGCACAACTCAAATTTTGTGTTTTGCTCCTGCAGATTACACGGCAATTGGAACTTGATAGTTCGCAGTGGCTTCAAAGCAATAGCAGCGGAAAGGGGTTCCTGTGCAATGAAGTAGGCATGACAGAATCTTTCCACAGTCCAGAGAGCCAGTGGAGTGAAACCTCAGGTAAATGATCCTTGCATTATGAATCTGCTGGTAAAATAAAAGGACATAACATTAGGAGTGTTTTTGCTCATGTACTTAGATCTTTAAAGCAATATTGATTGACATGTTTACTTGCTTCGCTACTATTGTATTGAACATAGAATGTCAGCATGCAGTGAAACTGTCTGGCCTGCAATAGTTACTATGTGCATCAAAAATGTCCCTGTCAGTTGAAGTATTTTCTTTTGTATGCAAGCCACCAGGACTGACATACAAACTGTCTTTGTTGCTTTCCTTCAGGAGAGGAGCTGGAGCTGCGATTTTACACAGAGCTGAGCTCAGGTTTTCCCAGTGAAGACATCCTTAACTACACAGATATGTGGAACAGCAACCAGCACACCAACAACTTCTCACAGATCAGCTGTCCTCTCTGAGTTCTATTGCTGGACACTCAGTTTGAACATTCTTCATCTTACCTCATGGTCTAGGCATAAAAAAAAGACTTCCACCAACCATGAACTCAGAGCACCCAAAAGCACTCTTGTGAGAGCCCACCTCCCAGACTATACCGCATGGACACCAGGGACCCACGTGCTTATGCCGGATGCCATGTTAAAGAGACATTTGTTGTAGTTGGATCAGTTTGGATCAGTATCAGGTTTCTTGCAATTCTACTGTTGCTTATTAGCCACAATCCTGTACTCAAAAAGCAAGCATGTCGAGTACCTTCAACATAAAGCTGTCATTTTAGGATCCGTTCAGTGTGTATGAACAGAAAACATGATTAATGCAGATACATTAGCAGATGCTACCAGTAGTTGTGACATGTTTTTTTTGTATCAACAGTTGGCCTGCCAGCTACAACTATTCCTACAACTCTTTCAAGGATTGTGGCTTGTAGATAAACATGACCATATAATCTTTTTCCATGTGACATTTGGCAGATTCCGTTATTTACACATAAGGTTAAATACAAGGTTTTCCCTCAAACTTTACAAGATATTGCATAATAATGATACTATGATAAGCTCTTGTGTGTTTTGGGTGAAAGGATTTTTAAGTCATATATGTATATAGTGTACAAAAAAAAGTTTTTTGTTTTTTAATAAAAAAGTTCAAATAAAACAGGCTTTTTTTATGATTCCACAACAAGAATGTAAGACTCAAGGTGAAATGTTGAAATGCAAGAGAAAAACAAACAGATGATTATTGGGGAAATAATTATTGGTTGCAAACATGTGCACACCCCCTCAACTTTGTTGCTCATTTGCATTTATTTGTAAGTAATTTTATCCCCCTGTTCCTTGTGACATTCAAGCTTCCCCTAATTGCCTCCTATGCATAGGAGATCATTTGATGGCTGTTAAGGTTTGGCCTCCAGCTTAAAATTTAAAACTCCTTTTTTATTTCATTCCTTGGTTGAAGTCGATGTGGGCATAAGCATGTTGATGTTTTGTGCCAAAATATTGTGACATTTTGAACTAGTCATGATCTCTCTTGACCAGAGCCCCTGTGTCCCCAGAAGAAAAACAGCATAAAACTTGATTCTCCTACCACCGTACTTCATAGTAGGTAGGGGTTCTGATGAACTGTGTTGTTGGTGTACCTAAAATATCTTGTACAACTTTCGTTAAAAGCTTAAATGAGGTGTTTTAGATGAGTTTGTGCTAAATTTAAAAGGAGTTGGATGATATGTTTTGTGATTATGAATGATTCCCATAGTTCTGACATGTGCAGAACTGGGGGATAGCTAGCAGGAGTAGCTGTAGGTAAGTAATCTGCTTTACAAGTTTTCTTGAACAGCGAGATCTTTGAACTCATTCTGTTTTAGTTCATGCCCTTTATTCACAGCATTTTCAATGACATATATAAACACTGCACAAAGTAACAAAGTATAAAAGGGTGTGCACACTTTTGCAACAAGGCATTGAAGCTTTTTTTGTTTTCAGTTTAATTTGCTTGCAAGTTTTTCCTTGCTAGTTACAGGATGACATTCAAGACGGGAGAGCGTCAACAAAATCCTTCAGTGATAGTATGTGTGGAATTTTATACTCATTGTACTTTTCTCAGTGAATCAAGTTAACAAAACAGCTTAATAGTGTCTACTCGTAAGAATATTTCACTCTAATCTGTTTACTTAAGCAGATCTAACTAATCCTAACATCAGGGTAGGCTGGATTTAATCGTGCACTATTTTCACAATGAAGAGGGAGCTGGGTTTGTAAAGAAGGAATTTTATTGAATTTGCACTGTTAATATACAGTATAACACATCAATAAACAAGCTAAGTCTCATTTAAAACATAAATATTTTTGAATGCATATTTCCAAAGAAAAACATGTATCTCCAAAATGGCAACTTCACAAGAGAGGCCAAAAACAATTTTTCCTTTTACTTTGGGGCAATAGAACCAAAATTTTTCTCTAAGCAATTTTGGTGCTGTTCTATTGGTCCATTCATCATGAAATGTTTATACAAAATAAAAACAGCTGCTGCGTCATTTAAACATAAAAAAATAAAAATAGTAAAAAATTGAGATACATGTTTTTATTTGGACAGTGGCTATATTGTATAAATATGTTGCAAAGAAAAAAATAATAAAAAAGATCATTAGAAATTTGTCTGGTTGTCACATCTAAAGCCAAGTTCTGATAACTGTTGATGTTTCCTTTAAAAGTTGTAGTTTCCAGTAGGCAGAGTGGTGTCCTTGGAAACAGGCTTTGAATTCTTTATTACGGTCCATAATGCTGACATGCTGCCAGCCAGATGGTGGCTGCTATCTACTGTGGAGGGTCCTAAAAGGGAGTTTTGCCTAAAACATCTCAAGAACCTTTACTGCAACAAATCCAATTTATTACCTTTTGCAGGTGTGGACATGGGGTGGGAGGGGTTTTATAAGAAGCAGTCTCACTTTTCTGAAAAGCAAAGAAGACATGAAACAAATGTCATGCAAAAATGCAGCAGGTCACTGGATGCCTCCTCCAAGTTAAACCATGTGAAACAATGATCATTATCAACCATCATCAATTTCTGTATACGTCAAGCAACCTACACTCTTCAACTAAGTTGCCACAGTGGGTTTTTTCTTTTGGTTGATATGAGTGATTAAGTTACAAGCGTGTACTTCACGTTTACATGTTCAACTTTAGGCACCTTAAACACTAAACCCATATATGGATAGATCAGTCATTCGATACTCAGATGGGTTTTAGGGTTCAAGTAACTAGTGATATTACTAAATGTGGCTTTAATAGAAAAATCTTCAATATTCACCATAAAATAAACCCTGATAACACATAATTAAATTTCACAGCTTTTTCAAGCTTGTAGGAATGTAAGAATGAGGTATCAGCTGGTACAGATTTTGAAACTATGATTCAGACTGCTACTCAAAAAAATTGTAATAAACAACCAGTATGTACTTGTACTCTTGTGCAAGTTTTTCCAAATCGGGTCATTCTGGTTTGGACCAATAATCTGATGACAGATATGACAGATGCACAGACCATCCCAACTAAAAAGTAAGGCTGGCATGCAAAGAATGTTTTCAATGTGTCAGCACTATAAAGTAGCCAGATAAAGAAAAAGGCTTCTAAGTGCATGGAGGCTTCACAAAATGGAGATCAAATATTATGGTAAACAAGCCAAAAGTGACTTGTGGTTTATTATTAGGCAGTTATTTATCACAGAAATATTGAAATATTGAATAAAACTATACTATTTGAATACACATTGCATGTGATTACTACTGTGATGCAAATAAATTATTCCAAACTTTTTTTAACATTAGTGTTTATTATTTTCTTGTAATGGTGTATTTGTAGATATATCATTTTAGTTAGTTGGCTCTCTCCGAGTGGCAGCCTCAGCACAGCACTCTCTATTTTCGGGTTAAGATATGCAGTCTGTAGAAGCCAACTGGAATTAGGAATGGATTGGGCAGATCAAACTGTAGGACGTACAAATAAGAAACATATTATGTAGCAGACATGGGAAGTTGCAAGTAACAAGCAAGTCTCAAGTCTTGACAATCAAGTCCCGAGTCAAGTCTCAAGTCAATACAGGCAAGTCTCGAGTCAAGTCCCAAGTCTTAAACTTTGAGTCCAAGTCAAGTCACCAGATTAACGTTATTTCAGTATTTAACATAATTGATGCAGTTGATTAGTACTTTATTAAACTGACATTAATATAACATTAACATTTTTAAAGTTTGTATTATGACAAAAATAACTTGCATATAAAATTAGATTATTTCAAGCAGTTCTAATCACTGATCACCTCATTACCAGTCCATTACTGAGTTAAAATAGGTGTTGAAGCAGAAAAACACTAAAATGTGCAGGCAGTGGGCCTCGAAGGCCAAGGTTGAGAAACACTGCACTATATGGAAGTATTAGTGCACATTACACCTACAGGAATTTTAATAACATCACATTCTAAACCCATAAGCATTAATATATGGCCCGGGTCTTTGCGGTTCTAACAGCATGTGTGAACTCTGCTGTAGCTCTGCATGTACTGATCAGTGTTTGGCACTTTTCTGCACTACTTAAACACTTCCTCTCTGAGATGCTGAGCTTCCTAAATGCTTTAATGTTTCAGTAAAGTTCTCAGTGGACGGTGGAATATCTAGGAGGCATAACAGAGGGAGAGAGCCTCATTTACATTATCTGTTGTTTATCATTATGTCGCTAAGTTGGCTAGCTTGTTAGCCAGCTAGCTAGCTAACTGCTATATGTGAAATATACATAGCAGAGACTTACTGTTCTTTGTGCAGCCTCAAAAGTTGAACAAAGTGGTTGCAGCTCCATCTATCCTCCACATGTCCTGCATGTCGCAGTTCTTTTTTATTTACTACATCATAATCTTTGTAGTTGAATGGGATTATTTTCGGGAGCATGTTGCTCCCCCATAAAAAAACAACTCATTCACAAGACCTTCAGCCTCAAAAAAGTAGTTTTTTTGTTTACAATATGGCTTTTGTTTACAACATGGCTGTTCCAATTAAACCTTCCAAAAATGAAAATGAATAAAAAATAACTAAAGGATGACAAAAAGAGACAATTTAGAGGATGGTTGTAAAGTCCAAGGTAGCCTATACATTTTTGGTGCATGTACAATGTTAAATTAAGTACATTTTGCATGTTGCATGTGCATATTAACAGATTTCATATTGTGCGATGCAGTGCTCCAAATGACTACTACAAAAATGCATAATTATGTTAAATTGCTATAACTAATCAATATTTTATACTTGTCTAGATTGAAATTCAGATGAGTGGTGCAAATTCTAGCCTAGACTGGCTTTTAGAGGGCACTAGAGCACTTTAAATCTTCATAAAGCCGATTACAATACTATTATGCAGTATATAGATGAACTCATGGACTATGTCTTTGGTATTTTTACATATTTATTAGTTGTTCAAAGACCACAGCTACCAAAACCAAGGTCAAAAGGTTAACCTTAACAAATCTTGGTTCTTTGTCAAAGGCCCCTGATCAATAATCTAAACACTTGGATACATTTAGCTTCACTTTTCTGTGTCACAATGTAAATATACAATCTCTTTTAGTTTATTCAAGCTCTAAAGATCTGTACATATAAGCTTTAGTTCAAAAAATGTTACAGAAACACTGCTCAAAATGTATGGCAAATGACTGCCTTTTGAGCGTTCAGTGCGCATGCGCGAAAGTGCGTGCAGCCTTTGCAGAAGCTCCCGTTCGCGTGTTCGTGTTTTTGCTTTTTAACTATAGTTTTATCTTAATAATATTATTTTTTTTACAAAGAAACTTAATGAAGTTGTGCCCTCTCGAATCATGCTAGTAGAGAGAGTTTTGGTCAGTTTGTTCGCTGTGAAAGTTCTACTTTCACTCTACTGGTGCACCGCGGCGCAGCAGCATGGCCCCTTTGTTTACACTCGGGATCAGCTGATCACGCTGAAGCCGGCCGGCATGGAGACCAGGGCCGCTAACATCCCTGAGGAGCTTTGGAGACGGACTGGGGGCTGGCTGTGTTAGTTAATAACCGCTGGTGCGCCCCTGGTCACATTACCGTCAAGGAGCGAATCTGTTGTCCGGACATTGAGCTGTTGGCTGTTGGACTCAGGCCATATTATTTGCCGCGGGAGTTTTCCCATGTTGTTGTCGTGGCTGTTTATACCCCCCCCTCTGCAAACCTGACGTTGGCGTGTGACGTCATTCACTTCACCATAGCGCGTCTTCAAACTCATCACCCGACTGCTTTCATTGCCATATCAGGTAACTTCAACCATGTCACTATGGCCAGGACATTACCAAACTTCACTCAGTATGTGGACTGTCCCACCAGAGAGGAGAGAACGCTGGACCTGCTGTATGCTAATGTTAAGGATGCATACAACTGCTTCCCCCTCCCCCCTCTGGGTGGATCTGATCATAACTTGGTCAGCCTTAGCTCAAAGTATGTGCCTCAGGTGAAGAGTCAGCCTGTGACCACGAGGATAGTGAGGAGATGGTCAGAGGAGACTTCTGAAGTGCTGCAGGACTGCTTTGAGACTACAGACTGGATAGCACTCATGGAGAGGACATCAACGGGCTCACAGAGTGCATCACAGACTACATCAATTTCTGTGTTGACTCCACTGTCCCAACCAGGACTGTTAAATGTTACCCAAACAACAAGCCGTGGGTAACAAAAGACATTAAAGCCCTCCTCAACAAGAAGAAGAGGGCTTTCAGAGCTGGAGACCGGGAGGAGGTGAGAACGATTCAGAGAGAGCTGAAGAGAACCATCAGGGAGGCTAAGAACAGATATAGGAGGAAGCTGGAGTGGAAACTCCAGCAGAACAACATGAGGGATGTATGGAGTGGTATGAGAACTATCACTGGCTTTAGGTCCAGCAACAACAGGGGAGTAGAGGGCAGTGTGGACAGGGCCAACCAGTTAAATTTGTTTTTTAACAGATTTGACACTGTAAGCCCTGAACCCCCCCTCCCTGACTCCTCTGCTGCCAGGCCTAAACAGCCCACTCCACTCCCTCCCCCTCCTGATAGCCTCCCACCCTCCTGTGATAGTCCACTTCACACCTCCTCTCCTCCCCGACCAGTCACCTCTACAGTGAATCTCACAGCTGACCAGGTGAGAAGACAGCTACAGAGACTACACACGAACAAGGCTGCAGGCCCTGATGGTGTCCCCCCCAGGGTGCTTAAAGCCTGTGCCACCCAACTTTGTGGAGTCCTGCAGCATGTCTTCAACATGAGCCTGAGTCTCCAGAGGGTCCCTGTGATGTGGAAGACGTCCTGCATTGTTCCTGTGCCAAAGACTCCGCGGCCCAGTGACATCAAGGACTACAGGCCGGTGGCACTGACGTCCCACATCATGAAGACCATGGAGAGACTTGTCCTGGATCAGCTCCGGCCCATGGTCCAGCCACTTCTAGACCCTCTCCAGTTCGCCTACCAGCCTCATCTGGGAGTTGAGGATGCCATCATCTACCTGCTGAACCAAGTCTACGCTCACCTGGATAAGCCAGGCAGCACTGTGAGGATCATGTTCTTTGACTTCTCCAGTGCATTTAACACCATTCAGCCTGCTCTTCTGGGTGACAAGCTGAACGTGATGCAGGTAGACGCCCCCCTCGTGTCCTGGATTGTTGACTACCTGACTGGCAGACCACAGTATGTACGTCTGCAGCACTGTGTGTCGGACAGAGTGGTCAGCAACACTGGAGCCCCCGCAGGGAACTGTCCTTTCTCCCTTCCTCTTCACCCTCTACACCACTGATTTCAATTACTGCTCAGAGACCTGCCACCTTCAGAAGTTCTCTGATGACTCTGCACTAGTTGGATGTATCAGCAGGGGTGATGAGGATGAGTACAGGACGACGGTGAACGACTTTGTTGCGTGGTGTGAGCTGAACCATCTGCAGCTCAACGTGACAAAGACAAAGGAGCTGGTGGTGGACCTGAGGAGGGACAAAACACAGGTGACCCCTGTTTCCATCAGGGGGGTCAGTGTGGACACTGTGGAGGACTATAAATATCTGGGCGTGCACATTGACAATATACTGGACTGGGCTAAGAACATTGATGCCCTCTACAAGAAGGGCCAAAGTCGTCTCTATTTTCTGAGGCATCTGAGGTCCTTCAACATCTGCAGGACTATGCTGAGGATCTATGCTGAAGTCTGTAGTTGCCAGTGCCATCCTATACGCTGTTGCATGCTGGGGCAGCAGGCTGAGGGTAGCAGACGGCAACAGACTTGATAAACTGATCCGCAGAGCCAGTGATGTTGTGGGTGTGGAGCTGGACTCGCTGATGGCAGTGTCTAAGAGGAGGACGCTGTCCAAGCTGCAGGCCATCATGGAGAATGGCTCCCACCCTCTTTATCACACAGTGATGAGACGCAGGAGCACATTCAGTGCAAGACTCATTCAGCCAAAATGCACTACAGAACGCCACAGGAGGTCATTCCTACCAGTGGCTATCAGACTTTATAACTCCTCCCTTAACGTACGACACCTTTCACACGTACAGTGATACCAGTAGAACAATAATTTAATTATGTATGCAACAACTCAAAGGTGCAATAACTCCTTACTTCTAAACTCTTACTGCTGTAACAGTATATCTGTACTTAATATTATAGACACAGTCACTTTACATTTTATTCTTCTATTGTAATATATGACATATATGTGTACATACTACAAATTTCTTTTATGTTGTAAATTATTATTAGAGTGTATATTCTTCTTCTGCTACTGTAAAAACTGCAATTTCCCCCTGGGATCAATAAAGTATCTCTGATTCTGATTCTGATTTTGATAAACTCCCACTTTCTTTCAGTTTTCCCTTTGTGTCTGTAAATAAGCTGCACTAAGCCTTGTGAGGCCTTACTGGTTAAAACTGCAAAAGGCATCACTGGTCTAATGCATGCTTGAACGTGCAGATCCGCGCTAGCAGCTACATTACTTTCCTTGTTGATTTTCTATTTTCTGGGTGTTGGGTTACTCAAACTCTACTAGTAACACCACCGAAAACTGATCAATATAATGCAGTTCCCTCCAGTATTATATCAACAGGAAACATGGAGGGGCATGAAGGAGATGGGGACAGAGAAACAGTGCCAGTCTCGATGTGAGTTTTTGTGAAAAATGTGAGATGTGAGTTTTTTTCTATACATATAGCAATAACAAATCATGGCTCACAACCAAATTAAGCTTCGTCATGCATACAGAAGTGGAGATAGAACCATGTACAAAAAACAGTTTTCAGCCAATGACCCAAAACTTTCTCTACAAACTACCTCTGGAGACAGAGGACCAGACAACAATGGTGGTTTCCCTCTCCTGTATTAAAGCTTGTGCTGACCAGATGATATTCAATAGATGACTTGAGCTGTGCTTTAAGCACTTCTCCATCATCCTGGTCCCCAAGGCCCATTGTGCTGAGATATTTGGTCATAAAGTCCTGTGAATGACTGGTGATGGCCCACATGAAGGATATCCCAGGCCAAAAAAATCTGAATCTGATTCAGTTTATCTAGTTTCTTTTTACTCATCTGTAGAAAAATATGTCCAATTACCCAAGGAACCACCTGAGCAGGCTAGCAAACTAATCTCAGCAACAAAGCTACTGTTTTGTATTTATTTGGTATTATCCTATCATTTTAGAATAATGTGTGGTTTAAACAACAAGTTTTTTTAATAAACAGCTCTTGCTTATTAAAAGATTAATTAAGCTGCCTATTAAATGGTTGTTGACTATACATTCTATTCTAATTGCTTGTTAGCAAGCTAATGTAAACTTTATGGAAATAGAAATTTACATATCCAATAAAGAGCTAAATATTTATAAAAATGTACTCTTACTTGAGTAATTTTTTTTGCAAATAATTTTCCTTCCTTGCCTGCAAATTAGCTACAGATAATGGAAATTACAGACATCATTTCCATTACTCCAAAACTAACCCCATCAAAACAGGGTTAAAGAGTGGAGACCACAGTCCACACTATACATTACTTGATACTATGTAATTTTTTTTATAATGCATTGCAAATGTCTAAGACTACTTTTTTATTTATTTAATTTCCACATCAAAACTACACTGAAGTACAAATTCATTCTTCAATAAAAAAGTAGGTCACGTATTCAAAAGAAAAGTTAACAATTGCCCCAAAACCATCAAATATCAGTAAAGGATTTGTCCACTCTTTGCTTTTGTAAACTTACTTTGTAAACAAACTTAAAACCAGTGAGTTACAGCTGTGTCCTTTCAACTCAAGCTTTCCCAAAAGAGCCACTGACATTCTGTTCCCCTTCATTTACACAAGCAAGTACCCAAATTCACCTCAGCTGCCTTGCAAATTTATCATTGTGTACTAAAATGGCTAGATGACACATTTATGAGGAGAGAAGATAACAAATAATCGACTTGCATAAGAAGGTAGAAAGAAAAATAAATAGAAATCATAAGTTTAGAAAGTTTAAGTTCAAAACATCTTTACAAGACACAAACAACATAGGATCAAACGGGTCACTGACACTGCTACCTAGATAAACCGCATAAAAGCTTTCATTACATTAAGAAAAATCAAGCTCCACCCCTGCTTGACATCTGAAAAAATCCACAAGTGTTTCTGTCTACCTGTCCACAGTGAGAAGACACATCAACACTATGGGACTTAAACTACTGTTTTGAAACTGTTACTGACAAAAATGAACAGACAAAAAAGGCTGAAACTAGAACATCAAAACCAGACACTTGAGATGCTGAGTAAGTTTTTATGTAATAATTAGTCTACATTTGAGATCTTTGGAAGTAGCAGAAGGCAGTATTAATGCCAAGAAAGCAAGTCTTTAAATGATGTCAAACAGTGTGAGGGGATGTATTATTATAACATCTGGTGATTTGTTTATGATGGGCGTGCCATTGGAAGTGTCAAAAGTACAAACCATTTGTGTACCCTCTGGAAAATATTACTACAATAAGATAAGGACCTTAGGCACAATACTAAGATCAAGACTTATTCTTGTACTAAATTAGTCAGCACTCAGGGTGTTTGCACATCAGTAAATGTGCCTACAACTGCCTGCGTCATATTCAAACTCAAAATAGTCTTCATAGTGATTAACACATATATGAATATGTTTTTTTCATCACAAATTAAAAGGAGAACATTTTATTTTGTAGACAGAACAAACGTTTAAAACATTCTTTGTCTTAATTCATTTGAACGCCTATTATTAATAATCACTATTATTTATTGGTGAGCAACCAAACTCAAAAGCTTTCTGTGGGAACAAATCCCAAGAACAAGTAAATTCATAAATGTAAATTAAATGTAATAAGGAGAAAAAAGGGGTGGTGTGTAGGGGTGGTAACAAGTTCAGTCTCAGTTTTACATTCAACATGCTGAGGTTTGTGTTTTGTATAATAAATAGGAACCATGCTCATAATACACGATAACAAAAATCACAACTCATCTTTTGCTATAGTTCCTATGTAACTAAAGACCTGTAGAAATGAAACTAGTAAAACTAGTGAAACTTTTCCTTTACAGTCTTCATTTGTTTTACAAATATGTCACAGTCACTTCGTTGTCAGCAGAGAACATCCCTTAGGCTCATTATGATGGTAAAGCCTGCTGAAGTAAATTGATATGCTTATTTTATAACAACTCTCAAATGCAAATTTCTTGTTTAAAGACATACTGTACCATTTTACAAATTTACAAATTCTAACCAATATAAAACCAATGCAACTACAGAGCAGAAAAGCATCTGTATACAATATTCCTGTCTAAAAACACATGACCCCTGACTTCATTGACTTGTGAGTGAGTGGTGTAAAAACATATGTTGCAGAAAAATTCCACTTAATTTGACATTTTGTTGATATTACATACTGAAGTGAGAGAGCGGTAGAGTTGATTAGCATTCAAACACTTTTCTGAAAAAATGGCATTTTAAGCGAAAATACAGTTTTGTTTTCCTGTGGGAAATATGTGGGCCATAAGGAGGAAGCACTGCTCTTCTGTAAGTATCATCTAAAGATATAGGGTATCTGTAGAAATCTGTGAAGCAATTTAAGTTAAGACTGTACTAGGCACAACAACAGAAGTCATATGTCAACAGAAACACTGCTGACTTTTGCTGAGGTCAAGCTCATCTAAAAAAAACTAAATTTCAAAAAGTTATCCAAAGCCCAGAAGCAAATTTACCTCAGAACATTCTGGCTAAATGTTAGTCTGACAAAGTTAATTGATGTGGCTGTGTAGAATAACATGCATTTGCCCACTAGAGCAACACAGGCTTAATTCCAAGCTTATACCATTGCAGTTTGTGGGTAATAGAAAGACTAAAGAGAATGCAGCACTAAAAAAAAACTTGATAATAATGACATTGTTGCCTCTGAGGGAGAGCCCCAGCAAAATGTCCTGTGAAGTAGTGGTCAACCTGAGAAAGGAACATCCCAGTTTGTGATTAAACCTCAAAACAAAACCTCTGATTAAGTGGCTGCAGTTTTGTTTCTCCTGTGTTCCTGTGTATGTCTATGTTGTAATCAACAAAGCACATTTTAAGACCTGTCATTAGGGCTGTCCATATTACTTACTAATCAGAAAGTAAATCAGTTACTAATTACTAATTATGTGAACTAAAAATACATCATTAACAATGTAAATTATTATAAACACAAAAGATGTATTCAGTTAGGTACATCAATCGGGTTTTGTGAGAGATCATTAAGATATAATATCATCATGCAAACACGCAAAAAAATACATTTTAGGTACATTTTAGTTGATCATTTTTAAATTGAGTTATTGTGACAGTCCTGCTTGTCCTATCACTTATATAGGAGATAAAATACTACACGATGACTGATGCATGTGAGCTTTGAGTTGCTAAAAGTAATTTCCCTAGCCTCCCCTAGTGTCAACCACAGCCCCCACGATGATCAGGCTAAACAGATTAGCTAATGTAATGTGAGGTGCTTTCCAACTCCTAGTTTATTCAACTTGTTTTCAACCTGTAGAAATATTTACCCAACGCTCTGTCAGAACAATCATCCATACTTTAATCCTTAGTCACAGTGGTAGCCCATCACAGTATGAGTTTGTGGTTATTGATTGTAGCTCATTGAAAGAAAGAGGAAGAGCCATTTGTTTTTTTATTCATATGAAGATGTTATTTGGCATTTAAATTTGATGTCAAATTATTGACTTGTTTTGCAAAAAGCAACATTTACAAAAATAAAAGCCATTAGAAAAGATCAGAAGTGCAGACTCAAACCTGTTGATACAGAATGCCAACTGCATGTAAATGTAACAACTGCATGTATGTGAATATGCATTCAATTATGTAATTACATAATTTCACTAAACTAGTACAAGGACACAACACAGATGCATAAACATGTCATGGAAAATGTCATGGACTATTATCATAAAGGATGCCATTATGTTTGATGTTGTGATAACTTATGTGTGTCACGAGATAAGACCTTACTGTAGGGAACTGTTTTGTCTCCTACATGATCCCATCACAACACCTGACATAACCCTATGTCAGATAAAACAGACTTTTTCTGTCACGGACTCTGTCAAGTGAAATAGTGAAATGATAAAGATTGTCATGAGTACATTTTGTGAATATCATGGTGACATGGTACTGATGATGACGTCCATGTCATTTTACCCCAGAAAGAAACATATATATTATGTTAACCTCACAAATGCAAAGTTGGCAAATGCAACAACTATTGGAATGAGTTTTTATAAATGTTTAAGTCATGAAGGGCTTATGTCGGTGACATGTAGCCTTATGATCTGTATTCTACAGTAATGTGTTACCATGCAACCATTGTAGCGAATGATGTCTATTGGTATAATTATATAATTGGTATAATCAATTATAAACATTAATGTGGGGTTAGATCAGTTCATGTAGATATGTAGAAGTTTAAGCTTATGTAGATACAGAACCCTCCACAATTATAGGCACCCCTTGTTAAGATGTGTTAAATAAATATAATAAAATAAATTACATTTTTATTGTGGAAGCATAATCTTACACTGAAAACCTTTAACTCACGTGAACTGAAAGAAACCTGTAATTTATACTGTAGTTTATAAATTTAAACAGAGTATCTAAGAACCTTTAATTAGTAATTAATCACTTACTGTTTCCCTGGGGTATAAATATGACGTGACACAGAGGCATATTTCTCTTACCCATTCTTCAACATAGGAAAGACAAGAGAACACACTATTCAAGTAAGGCAGATGTGTGTCAACCTTCATAAGTCAGACAGTGGCTGCAAGAAATTAGCCACTTGCCTACACCTGCCCAGATCTACAGTCAGATGAATCATCAAGAAGTTTAAAACAACTGGAACAGTAGCAAACAAGCCTGGACGAGGATGCAAGTTTATCTAGCCATTACGCAGAGTGAGGACAGTAAGAGAAGTAATAAGTTCTCCAAAGCTCACTGTTAGAGAATTGCATCAAAGAGTAGCATCTTGGGGTCACAAAGTCTCCATAAAAACCATCAGCCGCTATCTACATGCAGACAAGCTGTTTGGGGGGGAAGGAACTTTTCTGTATTACAAGCATAAACATAAACATCTGGAGCTGCCTAAGCGGTACTGTTACTTCAACTGGGACAGTGTGCTTTGGTCAGACAAGACCAAGATACAGCTTTTTGGCAACAAACACTCTAAGTGGGTCTGGCGTAACACAAAAGATGAGTATGTGGAAATGCACCTCATGCCCACTGTGAAGTATGAGGGAGGATTGGTGATGCTGTGGGCCTGTTTCTTTTCCAAAGGCACCAGGAACCTTGTTAGAGTGCATGGCATCATGAACTCTTTAAAATACCAGGACATTTTAAATCAGAATCTGGTGGCCTCTGCCCAAAAGCTGAAAATGGGTCATCACTGGGTGTTTCAGCAAGATAATGACCCTAAACATTTGGCTAAAACTACACAAAAATGGTTCCCCAGACACAAAATCAAGCTCTTTCCATGGCCATCTCAGTCCCCAGACCTCAACCCAATTGAAAACCTGTCGGGTGAGCTGAAGAGGAGAGTGCATAGGAGAGGACCCAGGACTCTGGACGATTTCGAGAGATTGTGCAAAGAGGAATGGTCGGAGATCCCTCTCTCCGTATTCTCCCATCTTGTGAAATGTTATGTTGGCAAAAGGTGGTTGTACAAAGTATTAACATCAGGGGTGCCAATAATTGTGGTGCAGAGGATTTCATAAAATATTTCTTGAAATAATTATTTCTTAATGGTTTTTCTGTTTTTGCATTGTTGTCCTTTATCATTAAAAACCTAAGAAAACATCTTAACGCGGGGGCCAATAACTGTGGAGGGCGCTGTATCATGTAGTCTTATGAACATTATGTTACAGTGATGCCAGTTGTATTTAGCAGTTTTCATCAGTGTTAGGTACAGCAACCTTGTTAACGCTTTCTATAAATCCTGCATTTATGTGCATTTATATTATGCAACACCTTATAATGACAAGAGTATGGAATTTCCTAGGTTATCTGCCTTTTAGAACACTAGTTTGAACACCTTATGAATGCATCTATAAAGCACTACGAATACAGGATTCATAGAAAGTGATACCATAACCTTTATGACAGATGATATTTGCTGGAAAAAACATTTATAAACATTTATGTTGGGCTATGTCATTTGTTTACGTAGGCATTATGTAGCCTACAGTGAAGTGTTACCAGTTGTACATCTATAAATTCATCCTTATATCTGTCTGTCTGTCTGTATATCTCTGTCTATGTGCTTTATGACTTATACAGCTAAAGCTTCTTCAATGAGCTGAGTTTGTCACTGGAGTGTTATTAAACCTTCAGGCAAACTGACAAACAAGACAAAACCACAGTGGTAACTCCCCGAAAGTTATCACGTGGCTGCTGGTGGGTTGATACTGGTATTTCCCCAAAATCTTTGTCTAAGGTTCAGGCTCCTTGAGGGCACATCAACATAAGAATGTGGATAAAACTAAACTAAAATAAAAACTTGATTCTGACTTGAAAACCAATATCTTAGACTTTGACTTGGATTTGAGTCTTAAGAAAATTGGGAAGAATATGGATAGGTCTACAGCTCAGCTGCTAGTAAGTTGCGTTACACTTACCTACATTTGCCACCTAAACCCTTATAAGTTAAGTCTACTAAAAATATTATAGGTAACTCGATGACTCAAATTAGTTAGGTTTAAAATTCATTTTTTTAAAGTTCACCTACATTATACAACACATATAAATTTTAGGTTAACAAATGTATAAATCACACACTCATGTTGCAGATAGTTGAGCTTTTAAATGTAAGTAACTACAGCAGTATAGCAGCAATGTAATTGTAATGTTCACAAACTGAGATGTAAAAGAAATATCTTTCATAACAAGTTTGCAGAACTACATACTCTAGCACCACCATTATAGTGTTAGAATTTTCAGTGGTTTCATTTCTGTTATAACCACACTGGCTACTTAGTAGAGACACATTCATGGTTAGGACCTCTAAAACATGTAAAGTGCATGCACAGTTGCATTTTCCCTAAATATAACATTGAGAATATACATCAAACAGCCATAACACTAAAACCACCTCCTTATATCTCCACACATTTTATCCGCACCACTTATCACATAGGAGAACTTTGTTGCTTGACAAGTACACAGAGAACTAGGACTAGAGGATAACCAACACAAACTGTGCAGCAACAGATAAGCTGTCGTCTGGACATCTTCTACCTAGATAAACGAGGTAGAAGTGTCTAATAGAGTGGACAGTGAGGGGACACAAGGTTTAAAAACTCCAGCAGCACTGCAGTGTCCACTTATACCAGTGTAACACACACTAACACACCACCACCATGTCAGTGTCACTGCTGTGCTAAATAATACCTGCTCTGTATATCAGTATTTTGGAGTTTTGCTGACAGATACATGCTAATTTGAGGCTTGGTTGCTTGGTCCCACCTCTGCCATGGCAGCAGTGTGAGAAAGTTCTGGTCAGGATTCGACGGTTAGACGTGTGTTTACTTCACTGCTGCAGTCAGGGTACGCAGTAGGATGTGGTAAGGTATGACAGTGGCAAAGGTGCAGCCCTTCCTGTGGCCACAGTGCACACACCAATATATGTAATCAATTCAAAGCAGTGTTTCCATCTTTAACAACTAAAAACATTCAGAGACTCTAATGCTGTTCAGTACTAACTGAGTGTTTCACAGAGTGACACACTTGTGAAATCTGTGAAAAGATGATTTCATGATACAGCTTAATGCACTGACTGACTAATTCAGTTACATGGCATTCTGCTGTGCTAAGTGATACACCAGACTAATGCACTAACTCAGTTAGACACCATTAGGCTGTAAACATTAAAACTGATTGGATGAATGGACTATATAGACACTGGCATTATATGTTATCACTTCACTACATCCACCACGCCAAATCTGTCAGTAATGGAACACGTCATTCGTTATGTTTGTCAGTGTGGAGAATGATAAACAGCTGCCAAATGTGTCAAAGTCTACATTGGCTCTGCCAAAAAGCACAATAAATAATAAACAGTACAGACTCCAGTTTATAGGTATGAATTCTCACTGGCCACATCTTCGGGTAGTGCATCCTTGCACCTGAGGGGTATATTTCAGGGAAAAAAAAGTTAGTTTATATCTAAAAAAAGAATAAACATATTGTTGTAGTAATAGAGTACTCTTAAATCTTTTGTCACTTGTAGGTTGGAAAAAACAACATCTTCAAGAAAATTGTCCAATCTAGGCAGATGCAGCCTAGCAAGATCTGTCATTGGTTAAGACCTCTGGAGCTTGACAGAAGGCTAAATGCATTTATTAGAAATGAATAACAGTGGTGGCACATGGCTTTTTACTGAAAGAGTTCTTGTAAAACTGCTCTTATTGTCTGTTATCAATCAAAACAAATGCAATGTCACCAAGAAGTTTTAAATGTTCATGTATATTATCATTAGCTTAGCGCTATCAAACTTAAAACTTCTCCAGGACAGCAAGAGGTGCATCGTCTTCGTGCTCACATTTATGGCTCAAGCTCAAGGTCTAATCCCATCACTGCTTTATAACCTAATAACTTGATGAACGCTATTTGAATCTATTTACCAAGTTGTTATACAACTGCAAGGTAATAAGAATGATTACTGACATGATGATTACCTAATTACACTTAAAGTAGTAGTAGAAATATCTAAAAAAGGTGAAAACCTGAAAATGAACAGAATTCAATAAAAAGTAAACTCACATTATATTTATTGTCCATAAGAGTAGCACCATTTGCGGTTCCAAATACTGACTTGGTTTTACTGTAAATGATCTATCTTGCATTTGCACTTTACTGTAAATATGGTAAGTAATAAAAAATCATTTCAGAAAGTTCCACATAATTAGAAGTGTGTACATTATGAGAGTGCAAGACAGTTGTGTACCCATGTAAACATAATTAAGAGTCTTTCGGGACAGAGTGAGCTCTTTTGCGAAGTATACATTTATATCTCCCTCAGTATGATTTCAAATACATTTCACTTGCTTTTAATGTGGTCATTTTTAATGAGCCACATTATTGTAATAAATTTGTTGGTACATTCAAGTAAATAACTGTGGGTGGCTTAGTCTGGTATTACAGAAAACAATATTGGAAAGAACTACATAAAGTGTAAAAATCTAAACTTTATATATATTGATTTGCATGAGGATCCATAGTTTCTTTTTGAAGCCACTTGGTCCTTACAGCTGTGTGTTTATATTTAATATTTCTATTTATTTATTTATTTATTTTACAAAGGTTGACAGACAGGCACAATACACTAAGAGAATACCATCAGCTGTCAGGGCAGAGGTGTGACAAACAGAAGCCTTTCATCAACTGGTATGAACTGATCATAGTATGCATGTTTGGTGTAAAGGGAGAAGTGAAATCTGTCTGCTAGGCCATGTTGATGCTTTGCAGTTTGCCATTTACTTCCAGACTAGTCCTGAAGTGAGATTGGCAGTAGTAGACTACAATTGAAGCAGCTGGTGTTGAAGTACAGTTTAAAGTACTAGCTCTGCTTTCATGTAACATTAGCATCAAATAAACACACGAGTGTGCTTACTTGTAGCATGTAGATATTTTATATTTCAACTACTCACTGGCCTTGCAATTCATAGTGACATTCAAGAAAGAAATGTAAATAGGACAAACATACTAACAAAAAATTGTTTACCACATGGTAAATATTCATTTGCCTCATAGAGAAAAGTGGCTTGGACTTAGACCTCCTTATTTGGGCATGTCACGGCATTTAAAATGACACATGATCTCAATGGTCCATGGCTTACACAGAAGGCTGCTAATAATGGTGGCCAAAAGTTTTGAGAATGGCACAAATTTTGTTTTTCACAAAGTTTGCTGCATTAGTTTTTAGAACCTTTTGTCAGATGTTTAAGCAAAGACTTAATATTTACAGAGTTGACCCCGCAATTCACCTCGACATGATGGATATGCTACTTTGCTACTGGGCAAAATTTTGAATGATGCCAACCCATTCTTGCCTAATCAGTGCTTGGAGTTGATCACAGTTTCTGGGTTTTGTTTGTCTACCCTCTACACCACACATGATTAGTCTCAGGATGCTGCACTGTTGGCATGACTCAGAACTCATGGTAGTGCTCACCTTTTCTTTTCCAGACAATAATTTTTCCAGATGTTCTAAACAGTCTGAAGGGGGGGTTCATTAGAGAAAATAACTTTACCCCAGTCCCCCTGTCCTTGATGTTTTTCTTGGAGAGAAGTAACTTCTTTGCTGCCCTTTTTGACACCAAGCCATCCTTTGAAACCCTTCATGTCGCTGTGTGTTCAGATGCACTCACACCTGCCCTCTGCCATTCCTGAGCAAGCTCTGCACTGTTGGTGACCCAATCTTGTAGCTGTTTAGGAGATGGTTCTCTCACTTGCTTGACTTTCTTGGGCAAAATAAAGCCTTCTTCACTGCAATTGAATCACTCTCCTAGAACTTCTTGATTATTCAAAAAATGGCTGTTTGGTGTGTTATCTTACAAGCAGCAATGTCCTTGCCTGTGAAACTCTTTTGATGCAATGCAATGATAACTGCACATGTTTCCTTGGAGGTAACCATGGTTAACAGAAGAAAACTTTAAAGTGCCCTTTTAACACAACCAGTCTGCTCTTCTAATCAGCATGACAGAGTGATATCAGCTGTCTTGTCTTCATTAACCTTTTCTCCTGAGCTAATGAGATCATCACTGAAATGATGTTTGCAGGCTAATCTCTAGGGTTGAAGTGCAGGGGCTGGAATGCAGTAGTTTTTGTTATAAGATAGTTTTTCATGGCAGGAAATAACTTTGCAATTAATTGCAATTAATTTAATCACTATTTACAATCTAGAGTTAATACAAATTGCAACCATAAGAACTGAGGCTGCAAACTTGAAAAAACAAAATTTGTGCCATTCTCAAAACTAAAAAAATAGGTTAAAAGTTATAAAATTGACCTATATGTGTTTGTCCCTGTCTCTTTCACTAACTTTTGGGATATATACTCCATTATTTTTATTAAAGAGCAAAATGCATAGTGCAAAAATGAGGGGCCTTCAGAAAAGATGAAAATCCCATTTTATCACTACTGTTGAGAGGGGTTGTAAAAAAATGACCTATATTCTGTTATGCTTTGCAGGTTATAGGACCAGACATCAGCCTGGTTGGAAATGGTAATTTCCATGTGCAAATAAGGCTTGCTGCCATTACACTGACAAGATCAACATTTGGCAGCAAGTTATTGCATATGCGCAAAATTATATTGTAGCATATATATATTGTAACTGATGAGTGAACAATATCAATACAAATAGATATATAGTCAGTTTGTTATGGCATTATTCAAACAATATTTAATGCATAAAAACACCCCCAAGCCCAGCTGTATCTCCCTGATGGCTGTCCCAGACTGGCGTCAGGAGGACTGGGACCATTAACAGTCCAGTCTGTGAGAAATGCTTGGTCACTTCCATTGTAGTCCACATTAAACAAAGGGAGACCGCCCAAGACAAACAGCATGCGCCAGGTGAATATTGGAGAGCACAAATCTAGACACCCAGTAGACCCAAAGTGCAGAAGTGATGTACAGGACGCATTGTAATTTTAAGGTTTCTTGGACAATGCTTCAGTTATTTTGCTCGGTACAGGTGCAGGCTTCTTGTCCACATTAGCACAGTTGTACTATACATTTACATGGAATGTATCTCACATTGTGGCTTGGAAACCACCAGGCCCAGGAGTTTGGGCCAGTTGGAAGGGAAAAATAATTTTGACACTTATCTGTCACTTATCTAATCTTCTTCTTGCATTCATTCTCCATTCAACTATTTATTCATCCTATATCCATCTGACAGCACAGCCCCTACATCGTAGTAGATTAAGTGGGTTCCACCATCTGAGGGAATTCTCCCCTCCTAAATGTTTAAGTTGGTTGCGCCCACGAGTTGTCTTTTCTGGAGCGGTAAAATTAAATATAGCAACAGAATAGCGGCAAGCGTCAGTTTGTGGTGATGGAGGGCAGAAAGAGGCCAGATAGAGCCGAAAATTACAGGTTAAAAAATAAAGGCGTTGTAAGGCTATTGCACAACTTTTGCAATGACAGCTTAGCGTAGTTTATTTTGTAGAGCCCAATACACACCATTAAACACAAATATCCAGTTTCAAGCTGAAAATAATAAACATAATTTAGAAGTATAGTAAATTAATAGCCAAACTCATTAATGGAATGTTTTTGTACCGTCAGAGCAGCAATACCCTTCTGATGCTACTGATGATCCCAAAGAGGGATCCTATGTTTACTGAAGGGACAGGTAGAGGATAGTCTAACAGAGTTATTTAAAGCCTGTATAATAACTAACATAGGTATTTGTAATATAAAGTACAATATAGAGAATAGATGTGATATGTTAAATTGTGTTAATGTACACAGAGAAGAAATTTTCATGTCTGTAGACAATGTTATTAATAAAGTTAAGAAATAAGTGCACTGCTTAGGAGGCATGCGTGTAGTGTGAACATGCATATTTTAACAAGCATATTTTAATTTCAATTTATTGCTTATGTACAAATATAAATATGTTTTCATCACATTTTTCAACTTTTATATCTGATTTAAATTTGAATTAAACATGTTTAAGTGAAGTGCTTTCTGTTAATATACCAACATATTCCTGAACTTATACCCAAAAGAAAGACGCTGTAAGAGCTAGCTGCTGTTGCATTTATTCAAATTCCTGCTCCATGGAAAAATGGGCCTGATTTGGGCATGAAACTCCCGTGCTGAAAAATGGGTCCTGGATACCGCTTGCCTCAAGAAACAATGCCATGATTTTTTTGCCGTTTGACCAAAATGTATGTTTTGTTCTCTATTTTTTCATTCATGCATAATTATGGGCATTATTAAGGTTATTTGTCCACTGTCTTTTAGAATGATAATGATTGTTGTATCAAATCTCTGTAAAAATAGTAATACTGGTCTTGTTTCATGGTTAAGTTTTAGTTGGAAACCAAAAGCCTAAAGCGTAATGGCATCTATGCAGCTAAGGAAGCCATTTGTTAGGACTTCAGGAGTTGAACAGAAGGTCTAATTGTCCTTGACTGACTACCAACATAATTAGGAAGTGAAATCAACCACTCAGTGTTTAAAAGTGGTTTAGAATCAGTGAGATCAGTTTTGTGAGAAGTGAAACGCCACTTTCGAACTTAAACAGGCTTCAAACTGCAAATACAAGCTTTAGTCTAACCAGGTTTCAGCTGGTTATTAGGAATGAAAAAACGATGGCAGTTCTATGCCAGTACTCTTTACTGAGTCACAGAGAAATGGCTACATACAAGGTCTTTGGACTGTGGAACGAAAATCGGAGCACCTGGAGGAAACAATTCGGACATGCAGACTCCACACAGCACATCCCAGCCTAGCTTTTAACCCAGGTCCTTCTTGCTGTGAGGCGGCAGTACTACACACTACACCACCGGGCCACCCTCACTTGCCACTTTGTCTTTACAATATCATGCACAACGAGGGTCAAAGGGCAAATATTGTGTTCAGGTTTATTATGCGCTTTTTGCAGCTTCACAGGAAGTCTAAGCAAGTCTAGAGTGACATAACTTAGGGTGACAATATAAAGGCATAAAAAAGAACTGTAGAGAAAGGGCTCATCTCTTACAGTAAATTAAGGTAAAGTGAACTTACCGGTTTGATTATATCTGTTCCCTAACACTGCTTCCTACGAAACGGTTATTTAGTTTGGCACCGGAATCTTTTGTGTTGACAGTTCTGTACACAAAACACAGGGTCTGACTACTATGGCATGTTTGGGGAATGCCTGGTTGCTAGGGCTAAGCCAAAGTAATGCTGCCGCAATTAGTAGTCTTACACAGTCTGGCATCAGACATCCAAGAGAAAGTATGTGACGATGTTATCTACACTTTTCTGTATGGTTTGAAAAGTATGTTCATAGAATAAGGTTCTTTGAAGGAGTAGAGAGATTAGTAGTGAGAACACACATTTGTATGGAGACTCTAATTTTCGGTTAACTTGTTATTAAGTTATTTTAATTGCTTTGTGCCAGATCATGTGCATTTTGTGGTTTTTTACTTGAAACATATATTGTTGCGGTCCAATGAAAAACATGTACCTCGATTTTTGTCGATTAATTTTTTTCTACATCAATTTAATGCAGCAGCTGCTGTTTACAATATGTGTAAATGTAATGATGAAGGGATCAATAGAAATGCTTTAAAATATTCTGGTTATACTGACTTACATTGAAAATGAAGTTTTCGTTGCTGTCCAAAGAGAAACATGTATCTTCATTTTTGTCGAATTTCATTTCTTTACATCATTTAAGCACGACAGCTGACCTTTACATTATCTACAAATTTTTTAAATGAATTGCCTAATAGAAATACTCCAAAATACCTTGGAAATATTTCAGGTTTCCTTGACTTACATTGAAAGTAAAGACAGTTTTAGTTCTCTCTTGTAAAGTAAACATTTAAGTATGTAAGGTATGTTTTTTTTTATTGGCGAGACTCTATATATATATATATATATTATATGCATAAAAAAAAAAAAAAAAATATATATATATATATATATATATATATATATATATATATATATATATATATATTTTTTTTTTTTTTTTTTTTTTTTTTTTTTTTTTTAATGCATTTCACCATACAATGTAGTGTTCATTAACATGTTACATGGGCTTCTGTAAATGTAAATGTAATCGGTAGGTGAAAATTGACCAAACTGACAGGAGGCTCTTCTGGCTGACCCACTCATAGTAAATCAATTTACTTAAGGCACTCACTGCCAGCATTTGAAATGTTAAGAATATTTTTATAATTGTTTATAAGAATTATTGCTGTTTATTTATTATGAACAAGTCATAATTTATTTAAAAAACATTATATAGGATAGAAAATCCTGAAATAATATAAGCAAACTATTTATGAACACAAACTATTAATGAATGCAGACTTTATATGTCTAAAAATAAAGCTTACAACTTACAAGGATTTTAGGTGGTGGTAATTCAATTTAAATGAAGAAAGTTCATCAATATTGAGACATCTCCATACTGGCATTGTAACCTCCCACTTACTTAGCAAAATATAGCAGGGGTGGAACTGGGTGTGAAAATCTAATTCAATTCACTTAAACCATTTGTGCACTGCAAAAAGCCTTTTCACTCAAAATATTTCAGAATTAAAAGAAACACAGATGCTTGCATATTAAGTGTACATTGACTGTATTTACTGGTGTTGTTAATTTACCGAAAATAACATACATTTACAGAAACAAATGATCACCTTTGTTTTACTGTCAACTGCATATACAAAAACTATATTAATATCTGGATGCCAGGCTGCTCACCATTACTTTGCAAACTATTCATCAGTGTTCTTATTATAAAGTAAGAAACAATGTAACAATAACACAAACAAACAGTCTTTGCACTGCATGTCTTTCCATACAAATGTGCACATTTTAGAATTTACACAAACTGAGATGATTAATGGTTCATGGCCCATGAGACGTTATAGTGTTTTTTTTCAATATATAAATGTATTGCCATGTATTACAGTATTTATTTTTTCACTTTTTTCAAGCTAACAAGTCATGGAAACTATACCAATAAGTATCATGCAAACTGCAGGCATAAATCATCCCATACTTGCTTTAAACCACCTCAAGTAGTAAGCATTCTTACAAAAAAACCCTTATGTATCATATGACTGTTTGAAAAATTTTAAACAACCCTGGTCAAATTACATGTTTTGTTGATTATCCTGGTGTAAATTAGGGAATGCACTCTCTGCTAAGAATTTAAGAACAAAGTTTCCATTTTTTTAATGTTTAGAATGACCATTTATTTCAAAATGATCAAATAAACATTTACTGTACATTAATAATGTAATGTGTACACAGTTTTACTTTAAAATAAACATATTTCTAGCTTGGATTAATCATTTGTAAAAAACATTTTTTCTTTTCCACTGATGTGAAAATAGTTATTATTTTAGCACATTTAGAAGCACACTTAGCTGCAAATGTTTATCTGTGTGCAATACAATCCCTTATCGTAAATGGGTTTAATCATACAGTAATGAACAAATGGCAACATAATCTGTGTATCCTGAGTTTAACAAATATCTATTTTTAAATAAAAAATCGGACAATGAAGGAACATTTATTTTCATTTTTTGTCTTGTTGGCTGAAAGAGCAGTAGGTTGAGTAAAAGTGTGCTAAAAAAAAGTTTGATTGAATGACTTAAGAGGTGTAGGTGTCTTACTTTATTTCAAGATATAGACTGATGTGTTTAGGGAGATTTATAGAGGGACATTTGTAGTTCAGTAAGAGTTTTAAGTTGTTGTTGCTTAATCTTTCCTGACACATGTTGCTTGAAAACAATGATACTGTGGACTCAATAAACTGCCCGCATTTATGGATCTGCCCACTGGCTAGCCTTAATTTTGTACACTATTTTGTAGTTAACCCCGTAAAATCCCAGGCTTATTACTAAGGCTTTTTAGTCAGTGAGTAACAAGTTATTCTTAGGTCATAGGCGTGTATAGTAACAGTTTGGCCCCATCAGTGGGTCCTGGCCATTTAAGAAGTTAATATGCAGCATTTTTGAGACCCTGTCCCATCTGCTATTTGATAGACTTACAGGAAACACATTTCTCTTCCATAAAACCTCCACACTGTGAGCCACCCTTACAAGAGCCGGGAATGTCACCCATTGCCAGAGTGAGATTTTTCCCATACAGAGTATGTGGGTGTTTTTGAAAAACAGTAATTGTAGTATAGCAGGGTGGCAGTGACAGGCTTTGTTTTCTTTCATTTCTATGAAGCGCAAAAGAGAGAGGGCATTAATACTGCAGCAGAAGTGAGCACAGAATTTAATTTAGTTCAAGTTTAAGGAAACTCAAAGGGTTTTTAAGACTTCAAGTCACAATTTATGAAGTCAGGAAGCCACTTAACATTCTTAATCGGGGACACACAAGAAATGTTTACTTTACCTGACAAACACAGGAAGTTGTGGCTAAACTGAAACTACAATAGGTATGCAGTCTCCCGCAGCAGTTGCATGAAGATACATGGAATGTTATAGATGACAGAATATCGAAGCTATACTTCATACTTTTAGAGTGATGTTTAAAATGAAAGCCATAAATACAATGGTCATTTCCAGCCATGCTAAAAGTGCTGGCAATAACTGTTGCTGTCTCTCTCATATCGCCAAATTGTGATCTAGTCATGTCTTGACTGACCCTGCTAGTGTGGCCTTTACCATCAGTGCCAGCTAACAAGCAATTGCTTAGGTCCTTGCAGCCACCATGAAACCCCTAACAAAGACCATTATAGTGTCTAAGCCTTTTGAGTGAGGACAACTGGACAATGTGAATATGTAAAAACCGGGAAACAAACTGAAAATAAATGGAGAAGATAAACAGGAACAGATGAAATTTTGTGGCGTTAAAGTCATTTACTTTGGTTTGTAATTGAATAACAAGAAGTATGAGATGTGACATCTGACTAACAAAGCAGGTTCAATTTGTACAGGCTTTTTGGTTTTGCAAACTCTACCACTGGACTGTAAATGCACTGTAAATACATTTGGTTAAAATTTTTATTACAGATAGTTCAAGTGTTCAGATTTCTAAAATCTAGATCATACATATGTTGATTATGATATGTAAGATCTGCTGTGTCTTTGCTCAAGAGAGATCTAATCAGATAAAGTATCAGATAAAGTAAATGTCTTGTACATGTGTTATCGGCTATATTAGCTAATCAGGCTGTATCAGCTTTCTTTATCTAAATATTGATAGAAACAAAAAAGTACAAAAACATCACCATGTAAATCAACTAGAAAGATGCATAAATGTCTAGGCATTATAAGAAACTAATTTGATTGACTAATAAGGAAGTTACAAATTAATCATGAAACTCAAACCTCAATACACAAGTTTTTGTTTACAAGTGGGTCTTGACTGTTTCAACATGACGGATTACCTCTTATTAAGAACAACGTCTCCATGGTAGTAGTAATGTGCAAACTGCCAGAGATAATATATAAATATATACCTGCGTGATGTGCTGATGTCAGATGCTGCCTACTAATGTCCAACTACCAGGAAAAGTTTTGTTTTATTTTTGTAGTTCACAGTAAGTCATAAACCATCAACAGGTCTGCACAACTGTGACAGTTCTGGATGCAGGTTCACAAAAGTTTTGGGGCTGTGTATCCATAAAACACTGGGGTGATTGTTAGCAACGTTTGCCTTGTAGCTCCAGTGCTAAGCTAAGAAGAAACAAAACATGTTACAAATGTCTTGGTCAACTGCTCGGGTAAGTTAATGCAAGTGGAAAATCAAAAAAACATTCCTTTATTTAACACAATTCAAAATAAAAACATTGAGGCAATGTTGCTAAACTTCCCAATCGACAACATTAAGTCATCATAGAACCAACATAGTACAAGTGACTATTAAATGATCAAATATTGCAGCTCTGTCACACCACAGTAGATTGTCCCATGTTAGCTGTGGCCATGATACTTTGAATTATTTGAGTGGTTTAAATGTGTGCAGTAAATAAAGAATAAAAAAATGATATGAACAGCATTCTAACATGCAGATTAAGTGGAATGTGAAAATAATTACATAAAATAAATAACAACACATAAAAAAATTAAATAAATTGACCAGTCTATAAATAATCTTTTGGTTATTCAACAAAGTGTTAATTTATTATTGTCTTAAACACTTAAAAGCACTGAATTACTTTGCTGTTGCGGTGAAGCATAAAGAAAATTACAAAGGACGGTTGTCAAAAATGACACAATCCTAATTTAGAAAGTCTAAAATAAGTAAGCTTAAAGCATTTCAGCTGTTCCACTTTCTAGATTTCTTTCTCATTTAAGGTTGCGTCTATGCAGGTAGGCAGCTGTCTAGGCATGAGCCAAAGACCCCAATGAGAATACACATAGGATAAAAACATGCCCAACATGGTAACGTCCCAAAAGCTTTAGAATCACTATGTGAAGTTACTATGTAACTTAGTTTTGGGAGCTGGACCATGTCCCGATTACCTCTACCAACTATATATACACCCCCATTCTCACTCCATTCCCCTGTTGAACAACATCGCCTAAGCCTTCTGAGTTTGCCCCAACCCCAACTCATTTCCGAGCGTGGTTCATGCTAGCAAACTAGTTATTTTTTCTAACTCTCAGGCAAGCATTTAGAATGACTGGCGTGTTTGAGTTCCTTGTTTGTCGGCTTTCAACCTCCTGTGTATGGAAGGTAGCAGGTCTCTCAAGTTTGTGCAGTTTTTCTGCAAAATGCAGGCACAACTATTTGTATCTCTCAATAAAAGAGAGCAGCTAAAGAATAGCACATGCATCTGTATATGCTTCTACATCACATACAAATTCTATGTTCGTCCTTGTTAACTGTTATTATTGATAAGCACTGCAATGCTTTTAACATTTCATTTGATAAAATTAAAATAAAAATAAAAAAATCTTGAAACTGAACACCACAGTACATTTATGGCTTGGAACAGCAAACTGCTATAAACCATGTTTACCATTTTGACCTAGATCATTTATATTGGTCCATTCATCATGAAATTTTAACACAATGCAAGAGGCAACTTGAGTTCAAGTTCTACAAAGCGAAAAACAACATTAATAAGGATCTAAAATTTTTGCATGACAATGACGAAATTTTCAGTTCATGAATTTCCCTTTTGATATAAATATAAAGTTTCCCATTATACAGCTATAATATCTTGTTCTTGCAGAACTGCTAAACAAGAAAATCTTTTCTAATGAGAGATTGTCAACAAAGTCTCAAAGTGGGTTTTTCTAAATTTAGACAGACATCCATAATCAATGATTTTTTTAAACAGGAACTAACAAGAACCTATGACATCTATCACAGCCTTAGAGCCTTACTGCCAATTTTCCAGATATTTTCCCAGTCAAGCAAGGAAACATGCAGTAGTTTAAGAGTGTTTTTTTTTTTAGATGAAAGTTATACATTTTAGTGCTTGTCCCAGGTGGCCAGTTTAGAACATGTGCTGTAATGTAGCTAAAGCCAGTGTCCATTATGAAATATACTTCAAAACCCAAAGCTGGTACAGTGATTAAAATAAAAACAGAAAGCAGTGGTGCGTAAAATATGTGTTGAAAGCATTTTACTGAAAAGAGCGTAAACACAAAAAGTTAATACAGGGGCAATGTAAGATCTGGGAGGTTTGCAGAACGACCAAAAGCACATGTTTTTAGACCTAAACAGGTAAATAGGAATCAGATTATGCTTTTTTATTACATTTTGTTCCAACTTTTTGGAATTGGGTTTATACACCGGGAACAGAATAACAACCTAAGTTGCCTTGTGTTGAATCATTCTGGTTAGTCACATACAACATGACTCATTTATCATGTGCTACATGTTGGTCAGGTTGAACACATGAAAAGAACCACATACGCACACACAACTGTGTGGAAACACTGCTTCTTTTTTTTTAAAGCAAACCAGTTTAACATATGTGACCTACAGATGAATTTTAACAAGCTAATTACACTAAAAGTAGTAGTGAAGCTATATTTCATTCATCCATCATCTGCCGCTTAATCCTGCTAGTCGGGGTCATGCAGGGGCTGAAGCCAATCCCAGTGTCATCGGGCGAAGGCGGGGTACACCATGGACAGTTTACTGTCCATTGCATGGCCAACACGCACTCACACCTACGGGCAATTTAGAGTGACCAATCAACCTATCATGCATGTCTTTGGACTGTGAGATGAAACCAGAGTACCAGGAGGAAACCCACAGGGAGAACATGCAAACTCCACACAGAACGGCCCAGACCGGGGAACGAACCCAGATTGTATTGCTATGAGGTGACAGTGCTAACCACTACACCACCGTGCCACCGCTATATGTCATTAGATGCACAATTAAACAACTTGCTGAAAAATTCATAGTGGTCGCTCAATAATAGTTCTTACTGTTGATAGCCTAATAAACTACAGTTTAAGGCTGCAAGGGTCCCATATATACATATTTCAAAAAATGTTGCCAATGGCCATTACTATACTATATATATATATATATATATATATAAATATATATATATATATATATATATATATATATATTATATATATATATATATATATATAGACTTACCAAAACCAATTTAGTAAATACAGTTTAACTACTGTCACATGCAAATCACATTATCTAATTGTATGACCAGCTAGATCTCAACTATATTAAACATTACCATGGCCATGCCTGCAGCTCCTATCACAATAAAAAAAACAGTTCAGTTTAGTAACTGTAGTCTAAAATAACACATTCTTGAAGCTCCTGGCAAGTTAATTTCCTCAACAACAGAGAGAGAAATTTTCTTTGAGTCTTTATGTCTTCTTTACTTCATCATGGCAATTCCATAAAAAATTTCTACTGAAACCTTATGGACTGTGTGGGAATATTATATATCAGAGGTATATGCAATAAAAGCAACACAAGCACACTCCAGATTCATACTGGATTAAAACCACTCAACAATTATGTCTGTGAGACTGTAAACACTAGATACACTGAAGATTCGTACTGGATAAAAATCACATCATAGTTATTAATGTAAGACTAAAAGATGTATACATACTGCAAAATCATACCGGATGAAAAGCATTACTGCCAGAAATTATTGCCAGTAAAAAAACAAACTACCAACACACACTGCAAAATCATACTGGATTAAAATCATTAAAAAAGTTATTTGCTGTAAAAAGCTATGCAGTTTCATACTGGATTAAAGTAATGTCAGACCAGCTCCTAAGGGGCTGCAATTCTAACCTGTCTCGTTTCCAGATACTATGCCTTTAATGTTTGAATGAATAACTGAACAATACTTTCATAAGCACTGTCCTGCCGTCTCTCCTAAAATAAAACGGAGCATGTGGAACTGCGGCAGTACGCAGGATTAAGAGACTGTGTAATTACAAAGAGAGTGTAGGCAGGCTTCAGTCAAACCACCTGCAAAAAATTGACTGCATCAGAATCCAATTAGCTCTTATACAGTTCAGACGAGGGCACTGGCTATCCTGCTGTTTATAGACAAGACGATGTATGTCTACAACACACACAGCGTCTGCAATTCCATAAACAACAGCAGATGACACCGCAGTTGTGCATCTATGATAGATGGAAAAAAAGAAAAAACACATGCGGGCCCACGCTGATAACTACATGACTTGCATTGTAGTAGTTACTGAATAATGTCTTTAGATTGATAACTGCATATCAGTCTAAGGCTGAAGGAGTTAATTGCCCTTGCAGTGCTGCTTGAAAGGTGCAAAAATATGTGACTTCTCTAGATGCAACAGCTCAAGGGTAATTTTAACCCTTCAGAAAGTTCACTGCTATCTCAGAGGTGTTTGTATGATTCTGCATGGGTTTGTTTAACTGCTGCTATTACCAGTTTTTTTCTTAAACTTTTTAAAAACGCCGTAAAACACTGTAAAAACTGCAGCATTCATTTATATGCAGCAAAATTGCTTTGACTGCACCACAATTTTATTTGGTCACATTAAATGCATTAGCAAAAAGATTTTAATATATTGTCAGGTTCATTGTTTTAAGTGTAATCCCATGTTAGTAAATCTGATGTCAATGTATGATTGTAATACCCAGTGTAAATAATATGCTAAAGCATATACAGGAAAGAAAAGAAATGGATTCAAAGGCATCACACAGCACAAAGGCCTTTGCCCTGAGAACACAAGCCACAGTTTGTGAATGGCAGTTGTAAACTGCACCGTCAGTAGCTACAGTGGTAAAGCTGCTTCAGGACATGCCTCCCAACTGACAAGACTCACATGCTCCCAGACAGTGGCTGCTCTAAAGCCTTGCTTGGATTTCTTGTAAATCACGTGACTTTTTTTCAAGCGGTAGTACTGCCATATGACCAGGCGGAGTCGCCACTGAGGAGAAATGCTGGCATTTACAAGAAACTCCCTTGGCTGAGCTGGAAACCACCTCACTTCCCTGGATGCCTTCCTGTGACCTGCATGCATCTCATTGTGTGTTTGAAACTTTGTGCTGGCGCAATAAAAATAGCAATCCAGCAATAAATGTCTCTAACTGCACGTAGCCACTTCTCAGCATGCAGAAAACAATTATCTCATATTGGTTCATTTACTTTGCTCTTCCAAGGTATTATGTGTTTTTATATGTTATCCCCTACCAGTTTATTAAAGGATTCGTCCTCTTGTATTCTACTTGTATCTTTTTTCTAGGGAAGTCTGCAAAGTGTGGCATTTTTATAGTGGTCGAAACTACTCCTGGCAGACCTGTGGAGGTTTCAACTTCAGTGCCAGCTTTGCTAGATGTGACAAAATCACGTGCATTCTCACAGTGTGGAAAGCTCTGCACTACCTCAAAACGAAACTAGACTTTGTAGAAATGATTAATGGTTCACATAAATCATTCCAAATCTAACTTCCCATTCAGTTAGACTTCGGACAGCACATAGTAATGGAAGCAGGGAGCGGCTGGCAAAAGCTGTTTACTCATCAAGCAATTTTGTAGCAGTGTGGCCAAAAGAGTGCTAGACAAGAATGTGTTATTGTAGGTCTTGCACCATAACCGACAGTCAAAACAAGCCTGGCATGGCTGAAATCCAATGTACAGTCTATAAAGGCAGGCAAAAACATTACAGGCTATGAGTTATAATGAGAAAGTGATTATTATTGCCACAAGACTAGCATTAAGTAGGTTAAGTGCTTCAGCCCTTACATAAGCCAGTCCACTGAGCTTTATCTGTTAAGCAATCTCTGTGCAGTGCAAGCTCCCTTATGAGATGTTTATAGTATTGTACACTCTCCCTCCACAGCGTTAACCCCTGAAAGACTGGAACAGTGCTTCTCAAACCAGTCCTCAGAGACACCCAAAAAAGGCCACACTTATTTGCTTTATTTGTTGCACAGTAGGTTTGAAGGAAAAATCATGACTGACTGGGGAGAAACACCGTCCTAGAGGCCTATATGAGGAGGGGGCAATACTTGTGGCCCATGGGGACTGAGCCACTTAATGTCTTAAGTGGACCACTTATACATATTTTAATAAAGAATAACTAATGAGAAGCAACAATAACTTTATGATATATCCTAAGCTTTAGCCTATATTACAGCACCAACAAGGTGAGTAACAATCTAATTATGGTGTATTATGGAGGTGTCATTTATAATATCCTAGTTTTGCCACCTATTACACAGCTTACAGTTTAGTTTCACAGTACTTATCATTCATAATCCATCTTAAGAGTCACATAAAACTGAATAGCTGAATAAGTCTGTAGTTTAAGCTGTGCAAATCTGCCAAACCAACAACTGTCTCTGGTATGCATTTCCTCCTTGGTGGTAGGAAACACCTTACTTAGTTAGACAACAAACAACCTGATCCGAAAGGTCAGGGCTCCAAATGTGTACCTCTTGAGCTCACTAGCAAGCACTTGACGGCTTGCAATAAAACATTAACAAGAGCGTTGAAAAATAAACGTGGGGCAAGATATGAAAGTTTGCACCTGTGGAGCTGATGTGAGAATAAACCTGCTTTGCAGGTCACCATTTCAGCATCATTAAACACGAGCAGAGCTGAAATATAAAACATTGTGCTCTTATACAATCCAACTTACAATGAAAAAGCAGCCTTACATCACCAAACTAAAGCTCAAAACCTAAGCTAAGATTTATTACAGTTCATTTCCTTTCCAAGGAGGCCTGACAGAGGGTTTTAAAGGAAAACCACGGTTAAATACAATCCTCCCTCATTCCTTGAGGCAAAGGGTGATTCATGCTAGCTTGTGTTAAAACTCACCAGAGTTCCAAGGAATACATAGCACACAAGAGCTGGCTTTGATTTTCCACTGATCAAATCTCTCATTCTTTAATTGTTGGTATTCAGAACAGGACGACACTTGCTCTCACAGTGCTGAATATATATATGGAGATTTTAGACTAGCAACATCCGGCAAATTAAGTCTCTCTACATTTAACAAAACCTGTCACCATGCCGCAAATTTATGACTGCTCATCTTCGTCCCTAACAGGATTCACTTGTGCTGAAGATTCTGCCTACAGAAGGCGCTCATTAATGCAAGACCAGCAAGGTTATTCATCCCCAACAAAGGCTATCTCCATTACTTGACAAGCAGGTCACACAGGCATGTTAGCATCACAACAACAGCAGCTGATTCAGTCTGGAGATAGAGGTGACTTAGACATAGCTGTCAGCATGACCTAGAAGCTAGCATGCAAACACCACATACATTTCTATTCACCTTTTGTTATAGACACTTACATAAGGCTAAATACCATAAACATAACAAATACATTTTTTGGCTAATCTCTCTAGAACAATTAATTATAGTGCTCAAAAACAATCTCTCTTGTCATTTTTTTTTTAGATTTATTTAATAAATAGATTATTTCTTTTGTATTATGGGAATTCTGTTTGGCTGTATTTAAAAGTACACAGTTTAAAATGCATTAAAACTTAGTAGTAAGCAATTTGGGCACAATCATGTGTGTGTGTGTGTGTGTGTGTGTATTACTTTTAAAAATTCCTCCATTAATAAATGCTGCTTGAGTATTATTATAAAATATCTAATTCTGGCAAAAGAATATTGCCAAAATTATTGACATTGATCAAAATCATAAGCATAAAACTGTACTGGAGTACTGAAAAAGGGACAGGATGTGTTAAAAACCTGCAACCTTTGGCCACCCAAAAGTAAAAATCCAACAAATCTGGCAAGCATCACCTTGCACTCCATGTAAAGAATAGATATTTGACAAAATAACCACATAAATAAAATACTAAATACTGACCTACATAAAGAAAAGAGACACGTTTCAGTGCTGTTACTGAAGATTTTGCTTAAATACTGAGATTGAAAACCTGGTTGATATTGCTGTTTTTTCTAGCTTTTCTGATGGACACAAAGAATAAATGTTTTTCAGTTCAGATTGGAAAGGAATATATAGAAAACATAAGATTTTGTATTCAGTTTTGAGCACTGCACATTGAGGAGCTGTTCAAATGAAAGAGATCACTGGTGTTCACAAGTATTACAATGCCCTCTGTTGGCCAGTCTGCTGTTGCAAATGGACATAGACGCACACTACCAATCTCACTGTACTGTTTTCCAGAGAGAAACTTTGTGAAGGGTTTTTTGCATTTAATTAAAATCTAAGAAAAAACATTGCTCATCCAGGGTAAGACTTGATTGAGGTGCTGGAGATAACAAACGCTAAATGTGAAGAAGCATCCACACACGCTGAGCAAAAATCTTTTTTTTTTTTTTTTGCAAACTTTCAGTCAGAGACCTTCAACATTACTGTTTTTAATTAAGCCCAACAAACTAGATCAGGGAAGCCTGTTTCAAACTGAACTGCTTGTTATTGTGAGAATAGAAGAGTTAGTCTACAAAGCAAAGGCAAAGTTAGTCTACAAAGCAAAGGCAAATAGTGACATCTTGTGGAGTAATACTGCAATGTTTGAATGTTTGTCATCGTCTTTAAACAGTTTAGCATATATATAAAGTTGATATAAAGTTGATATAACTCATTTAAGGTGCACACGTTGTACATTTACACTGTTTGTAGTATGGTGAACAAAACTTTCACCTGTACAGTACCCTTTGTCCTGAATGTATACTTTCCTCCAGTTTTGCACAGTGACAAACTTTCCTAATCCATTCAGAATAAGATAGACAAGCAGATAATTTTCACCTTAGCTAAGAGTGTAGTACATACACCAAAAGGTGCTGAGCAAAACGGGACAGCAAGTTCGAGAAGAGCTGTGGCCAGCTTAATAGGGATCCAGATACACAGATACAACGACTAGAATATTTAAATAATTGTAGCAGTTTGGCTAAAGGAGTAATTAGGTTTCTCTAAAATGCAACATTTCACTCCAGAACAGTTCTGTTTACATTTTGTTTAATGACAGACGTTTGAAAAAAATCCCTTTGATATAAAGAGATAAGGTGGAAGTAAATGTGCTTATACGTGATAGGATCCATTACAGACAAACACATATATAATTTTTTTTTTTATTTAAATGTACTGTGTGTCATTACCTGCTCTGGTAGCAACACAGACTTTCTACAATCCAGATATTTTGGATATTTACTATCAAAAATGACCAGCGACCCTACAAATATATTCTGTGTCTTTGTGAATCAACAAACATGAAGTTAGATGGTCCGCATTCAAACGTTTGTATAGGATTGTATTTTTACAATCAATTCATATGCTGCCCAGTAATTTCAACCATAAGTGCATTTTGAAATTTGATAAAATTATTGGCCACAGTAATCAGCCATGTGCTGCGGACAGAGATCAGGATGAAAAACACTGAAATATTATCTTAATTGCGCCCAATGGGCAAACCCCACTCCTGACTTGCCACACCTAAGCGTACTTTAATCTCTGTTTTTTTATTGTTTTACTCTTGCCATGCTTACTCTTTTTTACTCTTTGTTATTTCTTGTGTATTTATTGACAGTAAAAATGAAGTCAATTAAAATGACAGATATTAGAATCAGATCAGGTTTCCTTTAAAATTCATACCAAGAACAGGTGACTATAATGTATAGAGCGCTCAGTGTAGTTTGTTATTATAAAGGAATCTGGATTAGGATTAGAATTTTTTTCTTATAGTGATAGCCTGTGCCTGTGAAGAATAGTTTATTGTTTTTAAATGTTCAAGTTTTAGAATATGTTAGCAAATACAACCTATTTCTATTTTTTTAACCATTTTTATTCTGTTAATGTAAAACAGCATGAACCATGTAAGACACTTAATAACAAAGCCAAGACATGGTGAATAGTATAGAGCAGGAAGGAGGCATGACTCTAATGGGCATGAAAATACATGGCAACACCCAACATAGCACAATTGTATTGGCTAAGACACTTGACTAAACAGAGCCAGTTATTTGACCTTGTGAAATAGTACAGGCTTGCACAGGCATGTCTATAGTACCAGGTAAGAGGCAGCTCATCAACTCATCAAGAAACATCAACTCATAGAACGTATTTCCCCATGTTTATTTTTTTCGACATTATTCAATATTATGAAATAATATTATGAAATACAAATTTCTGCACATCAAGGACTTAAATAAATTAGTACATATGAGTATATCTTCTGTTATCCTTCTTCATGAGGTGCCACCTGAGCTGTGTTGACAAAAAAAACCCCAAAAAAATCACTGTCAGTGGGGTTGTGAGTTTAAAACTTGTGGTTTTTAGTGCCTTTGGTCAATTGTTTTAAGTGTTAACAAACCTTCTGGTGACATTGATTATGGTGAGGGTTTATTTTAGGAGTAGGTGTATGTTAATGGTCAATAACTGCCTTCCTGCTTTCCATTTCCAACCACAGTCTGCCACATCTGCTTCAGTTCCATAACTTCACAAGGGGTTCTTGATTGGCTGGATCAGATGCATGACAGAAGCAGTTTGGTATTAGGTTTGGAAAGCTATCTATCTATCTATCTATCTATCTATCTATCTATCTATCTATCTATCTAATATTTAATTATTTAATGTACGTCAGAATGCAGTTCTGCAGTGCAAATATTCCCATCTGAATTATTCAATCCTTAAAAAGAAACGCAAAGGGACAGATAAGGCCAGGCCTGAACCTGACCGCAGAGCTGTAACGGACCGCAGACATGGAAGCAGCAGTGTTGATCGGTTAGCACAGCTGCACAGAGCTATTTTAGTACCACACGCTGCACTTTCTCTTTCACATTCTCTCCTGAAATCTTAATAAAACTTTACCTCCGTAAAAGAAGAACACTCTCTTTTTATCACTAACTGTATATATCCTGCAGTACACAAACGTCTGCCTGTCGCTCTTTCTAGGATAGTCTGAGTCTCAGCACCGAACGCCACCTTTACAATCTCCATCATCTGTGATGAACCTACAGGGAGAAGCAAAGCCGTGTGAAGCTGTTCCGTTCGTCACTTACCTCGAAGTCATATCCAAAGCCATGCTGCGGAGCTTCATCGGTTAAAATAATAAAAACATTCAGTTTATAAAAGGTAATCCAGTGTTGGCTCGGCAGAACTTAAAGTACCCTGAAAAATTCGCGTGTGGATTTCAAAACGGTCTTCTACTTTTACTTTCGCTTAGTGACAAAGAGTCGATTTCAAGTCGAATCTTCTATTCAGTTCTACCTAAATGGCTCCGCAGGCACGTTTCGGCCTGCGGATTACAAGATTGGCCTAAAACAAGATTCCAACATTTTGGAAAGAACTAAAAAAAGTATCGTCTCTTTTAAAGAATTCAAGCTACAGTAATGTATTTATTTAAAACAGCAACATAAACTGTAAACTACGTGTGGGAGGAATTCCCTTCGCTGTGTCTCTTTATCATAAGCTTAGGGGCTTATGGTTAAAACTGCAGTTGAGGAGTCGATTCCATTGATTCAAGTCTCAGGACTCGAAAGTCGGAGTCGATTCCATCACCAGTTTCGCTTTGTGGGCCGAGTGCTCGCGGCAGGGAGGAGGGCTTGTGCAAACAGAAAGTGCTGATCTGACTCTTGCACAGGCTTCAAAACACAGGCAAGCCTTTAGGCGAGGTTAACCTTTTAAAAGCTACTGTGGCGAGGTTAAGCAGATGTATTAACCACACTACTGAGCACTTATAGAGGCCATTTATGATGGGAATACAATGATACCTCAGACTGAAACTCAATAAGTAATGCATAATTTACAAATCAGTATTATTACCAGTAAAAAAGTCATCGGCCAAGCAAGGTACAGTGCTGCTTATCGTTTTGTGAATTTCTACATAACTGCGACCTAAAATATGATCAGATCTTTATTTACGTCATAACATTAGATAAAGAAAATCCAAGCCATCCAGAATCCAGTGCTTCTGCAAATAAAAAAACAAACCGTTCTGGTCTAAGCAAAGCAGACACAGACTGGTATACTGCAACCACTGTGGTTCACAGTAAGAATAAGGTTTTTATCCTGGGATGGATAATGATTGTAGTTCTACATTTCATTTAACCCATGTCCACATAACATTATTTCAGTAGTCCTCTGACCCATCAAAGTGTTTGTGGACTTTTAAACATTGAGCAATGTTTGCTTTGACTTTCTTCATGTTATCCTTCCATACGTGGTATTCTTGTTCAGCTTTTTTCTAATCATGGACTCATGAACACTGAAAACTTGCTAATATAAGAGAGGTCTGCAAATCCTTAGATATTACCTTACACTATTTCCAGGCATTAGTCTTGGAGACGTTCTTTTACTCCTAGGAAGGGTAACCTTGGTGCTTTTTTCTACTAATCCTCCACTTTCTGCCTGATAGTGAATTGCAATAGTTTTGAAACTTTTTCCAGTCAATTAAGCACTGGCAAATATTTTTTTAAGGTTGACTAATACATGTGTATCATGTGTTTGACTAACAAATGTGGTGCAATGACAATAACCTAGCACTCAACACCCAGAAAACCAAAGAGGTCATCGTGGACCAAGGTAGAATGTGTGTCCAACTTCAAGTTCCTTGACATCCACATTTCAGAGGATCTCACCTGGTCACTGAACTCCTCCACCATGGTCAAAAAGGCACAGCAGCGTCTTTACTTTCTACGGAGCCTCAAGAAAGCTCACCTGTGTCCCAGGATACTGGTGGACTTCTACCGTTGTACCATTGAGACCATGCTCACAAACTGCATCTCAGTGTGGTACGGCAGCTGCTCTGTATCGGACCATAAAGCGCTTCAGCGGGGGATAAAAAATTGCCCAGCGCATCACAGGCACGCGATTACCCACCACTGAGTCTGTTTATCAGAAGCGCTGCCTGAGCAGGGCGAGAAGTATCATTAAAGACCCCTCTCATCCTAACCACAAACTTTTTACCCTCCTTCCATTCAGCAGGCATTACAGGAGCCTTTGCTCCAGCACCAATAAACTCAGAAAGAGCTTCTTTCCTGAGGCTGTGACCCTGCTGAACTATACACCGTCACTTTAGCCTTATTATTGCACTCACTGCACTGCACTGCACTGTATTATTACTTTTGCACATCTATCTTTGTAATTTCATACCTGTACAGCTCTATTTATATTTACAATTCTTTTTATATTGCACTATTTATATCTGTAGTTATTGCTTACCCTGTTACAACTTGCTCAACATATGCTGCTCTGTGCTATCTTTGCATTCCACTCCTTACTGTATATATGTATAGTAATTTAGATTTTATTTTATATACCCCCCTTGTCTCACATTCTGTGTACACCTACATTTTATATATTTATTTATATACCACCACATGTACAATAACCTCAAATTGTTAGTCATTTCTCTTTTGCACTTTATGTAAATAATAATGTATTTTGCACTTCTGGTTGGATGCTAACTGCATTTCATTGGCTTTGTACCTGTACTCTGCACAATGACAATAAAGTTGAATCTAATCTAATCTAAAAAAAATGCAACAAAATAAGAGAAAACAAGTCATATTTAAAGACAGACAGACATCCTAAATGTTTGTTTTCATTCTAATTACGTTAATCTTTTTCCTCTGGACCACAGTATGCATATGCAAAGTAACCTTATTCCTCTCTTCTGGATGTATATAAATGTTAACCAGAGAGCTTTCAATCAGGCTGTTCATTTGCTATGCCCACAGGATTCTTAGATACCCTACTTCTAATTATTGTTTATTAAATCATGTATTATTTTTATTATTATTAATGTTAATGTTTAATGTTTTTCATTTAGAATTTATTCAGGTCTTAGGTAGTCTAAAGTAGACTATGTAGATTTTAATGGGAAATAGTATTATGTATTTAATGATCAGTAATATGAGACACAATATGTTAATTATTTGCTAAATATATTCTGAATAACACACATTTGAAAAACATAAACATAGCATTAAAGTGCGTCATCATTGGATGCAATCTGATGGGCTGGCGTTCTGTCCATGGTTTTCCCTGCCTTTGCACGATGATGCTGGTATTGGCTCCAGCCCCTCTGTGACCCCAACTGACAGGATAAAAAGGAAGATAATGTATGGATGGATGGATGAATGGATTGATGGCACATTTAAGCTGTTTGCTCTGATATAAGCAACAGCATATAAGATTTTCCTGAATAACAGTTTATGTGAAATGTGAAAATAAGCAGAAACCTGGTAATCTAATAGAAGTTAAGGCATAAATCTTTGGAGATACAGGAAATTTTCTTGGGTACACATGATGGGAACCAAAAGTAGCTCATACATGTCTGTACGTTTGGGTGTTCTACCTTGAAAGTAGTTTGAGAAGGTTTTAACATATGAATGGCAGTCAGAGAGAAGTTGTAAGCATGTTGGCTCTACCTAACAAGTGACATGAGCAATTGCTTAGGTTACTGCAAAATTTGTACTAGTAAGTCGTCCAAGATGCTTAGACCATTTGTTGCAAAACAAAAAGTAGGTGGTTTGTCTAATGTGCAACTGATACTATCTAAATATTCAGAAAATAAAGTACTTATAATAGTAAAATGCAAAAATGTCACCACTGTCACCAGGTCTAGATCCACTAAAGATTGAAGTTGGGTAGTCAAAAAATTCTACATCAAGAGACAAACACTTTGACTGAGAATGAGAATCATTATTATTACACAGCTTTTAATTTTCCAATTTTACAATACATCAGCTACAAATAACTGAGGAAAAGTCCTGCCTCTGACCCCCAAAAGGCCTAAGCCTCTGAGGTTCTAAAGCAATGGATACATAGCTGGCATAGTTCTTCAGATGTGGGAGGAGGGTGAACCCTTTCTTGTTTCACTGAAATATTAGAGCATTTTGAGGTGGTATGATACAGTGTAAACTGTATCATTCACATATGAACATGAATAAAGTGAGATATTTTAATTGCTGGGTGAAATTGTATTCTTTGGAAGCATGCTGTCCATTATGTCCAAAGTAGCTGTATTTGGATATTAAAATGTAACTATTTTACATTTTTGTCTCCTCAAGTGTTTTACTTCTATCTTCAGGGCCATGTGTTGTATTGCACTTCAACCTGCATGAAAAAAAAAGGATTTAGAACAGCTATATTAAGATTAGAATGTGCATACATCTATGAATCATTAAAAATATCTATTTGAGCACTTGTTCCATTACTAGCCCAAGAATCAGCTTACCAGACAAGACAAAAGATATCAGCTATATCTGAACAAGCTTACCCCTTTACTTTCTGCATCTGTAAGATTGTCTGAGGAAGGACTTTTCCTGATGTTTCAGGTAGCAACAAGCAGAGGAGGCTGGCCAGCACAGTCAAGATTCCAATTAACAGATATGGTAGGAATTTGTAATGACTGCCTGTTGAGAGAAATATATCATACCTCACAACTATTCTGCACCGAAGATTCAATCTTTCTTTTTATTGTGGGTACCCTCAGTAAGCAACCGCAAAGTGACCTAACAATTATAGTTGTGTGCAAATATTTTGAAGTGAAAAGAATTCCTCTGCTGCAAACTACTTAAAATTAACAAATGTAAATTAAATGTTTACATTTCCAAGTTGTTTTCTAGTTGTTATCACACTGACACAAGATGACCCAGCTTTGTATACTAAGTTGCAGTTACATAAGAGTATAATATTGTTTATGTTGATGAAATGGCTGCAGTTAATAAGGGGAGTTACAATTCTTAAGCGAATGAAGAAAAACACTGTTTGGCGCCAGTGGGCTCTAATGTTAGCTAGCAAACCTTGCTAGCACCCCCTGCAAAAGCAAAACTCACCATTTGCAGATATCGTTGATGGACACTATGGGTTTTATTAAGTGATTATTGCAATAAAGCTTCACCTAAATGTTTCACATGATGAAGATAGCTGGCTAGCTTAGGTGCATATAGCTAGCTAGCAAGGCCTGGTTAGCTAAATTTACACTATATGGGCAGAATAGACAAAGCGTTAATAGTTCCTCAGAACTGTAGTTTTTAAAATACATTTTTGGCTGCAGAGATTGTGTTTACTTATTTTCCATATAAAAGTCAGCAAAATGTAAATGTAATTTGGCCAAGCTTGACCAAACCTTCAGCATACAACTGTATTTCTGTCAAACTGCATAGGAAGATGCAGGACAAAGTCGGTTGTTTGCTGTGGCAAAAGCATAAAAAACATTTTATTTAGATATACAGTCATATGCAAAGGCTTATTATTTGCCAAATTGAAATGTTTTACTTTTTTCCAACATGTTAACTTTAGTAATTAAAATACATTAAAAATGTTCTCCCTAAAACATGTAGATTTATTTTCACATCAACAAAGCATGTCATTTTAGCAGAGAACATAAACCTTACAACCTTTGAGAAAGCAGAAATTCAAAGGTGCAAAATAAATGAAACAGCAATCAGTCCATTGCTTAAAGCAGAGTTTATCAACCTTGTCTGCCACAAGGCCCACTTGTTCATTACTAGAAGGCACGAAGGCTCATGGGAAAACAAAATTTGTTGCTTGAACTTTTTCAACATGTCGAGTATTTACCCTGGCCTTTGTACTCTGCAGTTGCACTGGCCTAGCACCATTTACCATATGAAAATGTTCTATTTCTTTTTTTTATGGTAAAGTTAGTCGTGTTTTTACTGATTTTCTTGACAAAGATGCATTTTATGACTAAGAGTGCTTTGCTGCCATTTGTGGTTCATGGCTCAGCTAGAACCCTGATTTAGTGTGCACTTATTTAAATATTTCATTTTCCTTTTTCATCTCAAAAACTTATGCACATAAACACAGCATCCTTGAGAATACAAGCAAGTGCATCACGTACCCAGGTATATAATGAAAGAACAGATGATGGATCCAACTCTTGCTGACATGGAGCAAATACCCATGGCCATGTTCCTCACCACAGTGGGGAAGAGTTCTGATGTCACAGCATAAACAACACAGAATGCCGCGGTGACGCCAAACTTCCCAACCATCTCTAAGAAGATTGCCAGCTCTAGTAGATCTGAAAAGACAGCATCTTTATTTTCCCTGTGCAAAATAAATTAAAAGCAAGAGCACCACAGTACAGACACAGAAAATGTATCCATACAAAAATCATTGCCTGCATGTGCAGATTTGCCAAAACTGTCTATGTGATTTTTTATGAGCAGGACAATTATACTGGCTTTTAATAGCTGCAGGATTTTATGTGTCAGCACCGTTTCAAGGTCTAAAAATGATCTACACTGAATAATATGTGGTGAATGTGAAATGAATAGGCAAACAAAACAAAAATGATGATCTGGTGCTGTGACACCTCTGCAAACTCACACTCCTTTAGACCTATAGCCAGAGAACTGGTAAAGGAGAATCACCAAAGCTAGTTTATTAGGTGCCTGGCTGCCTATTTGCCCTGTCATATCAAAAAGCCAGAGGGTGCCTACGAACAAGGAAGAAAGGCGAAGTTTCTAACCACTTGTACATTAACCAGCTCTGTTACAGCTTTAAAACAATACAAACACACGTAAAAGCATGCTGCTATTTAGTGTAATTCACTTGAACAATATACAATTCTCATGTATAAACATAAATATTTCTAAACATGTCTGAAGCATTTTGGTGTGCACATTTTCCACAGTTTAAGTAAGTGCTCAGTGTCAGGCCATATGAAATTTTCTGTTTCACCATAAATCATGCAGCACTTTCATCCTGGAACATGAGAGGTTACAAAATCTCTGCTGCACGATTTTGTGTTAAGAGGGGAATCCAGGAAGTCACTGCAAGGTCCAAAAGGCACATTTCTTCATGTATATATTCAGGTTTATTTTATATATTGAAGCTCATTTATGCAGAAAATGTATTCTTATGCATGAAGCCTAATTCATAATATTTAAACCCCTAATTTGGGGATTCCTAAAAAAGACCATAATAAATTTAATTATGTGTCCCTGAAGATGTCACATTTGGCTTACCTTTGGGGACAAGCTGAACAAGGAGTATGATGACTCCACCTAAAAGGAGAGTTGAGGACTGGCAGAATCTTCGCAAACAGTATTTGAGTAATAACATAGCTATGAAGAAAGCTGGAAGCTCCACAACTGAAGATATGAAGAAGTTCAGGTGGGGATCACCGTTAAGGTTGTTGGTATTCAGAAGCAGTCCATAGTAAGACATAGTGATAACCATCCTGAGGTAAAAGACAATACAAACTTTTTTATATTTTCCTTTAGAATACCACCACAGATTGTTTCACAGATTGGACAAGACTTTCTTACTGACATGCACTGTTTTCCTTTCTCAGGACATAACGCTTTCCCATATGATCTCTAGCAAACTGGTGAAATATTTGTTCTGCAAAGCAGCTTTCTCCTTGCAACCTGAAACTTGAATTTCCCACATTTATACATGATCCGCCTGACTGTGGATTGGTGGAGTCTTAAGAGATGTTTTATAACCCTTTCCAGCCTGATGAGCATCAACAACTCAGAAATCTTCTTTGGTTGTGCCATGATACACTTTCATAAAAATAAAGAAAATCTGAAAATCAATGCTCTGTAATACAACAGCCACTCACACCCGATTGTCATCTCATTGATTAAAATACACAGGACATTAATTAATGCTTATCCTCTCTCAGATATAAAGTATTATATTCTCTTCAATAATAAATTACCAGGTATAATCATTTTGACCTATATGTTTAATTGGGTTCTCTTATGTCTACTTGCCTATGACTTGTGAAAATCTGACCACTTTTTAGGTCACAGGTATGCAAAAATATAGAAAATTCTAATGGGTTCACAGACTTTTAAGTAGCACTATTTATTACAATGATGTAAAGAGACATGAGAGTAAGACAAAAACAGATCCCACAAGTATGTAACCTTAATAATTAAAAGTCTATTTTACATGCATCATAATGGACTTTTTTTACCCATAAATCAATATGGACTAATTCTGAAATCAGTAAATTAATGACTTGAAATTTAATGAAATTAATGACTGAACAAAAGTCAGTACAAAATGGCAGCATACCATAGTAATGAACAAATAGTGCACACAGTAACTGCATTGCAATTACTCAAGATATCAAGAATACTGTATTTCCTCTTTCTCATCACAACAGCCTCCTCAATCTGATAAAAACACAAAACAACTGATGAAAAATAAGCAAGGTATACATTTGACAAGTCTTTCAAATTCACGGTTCACAAGATGACTGTGAAGCAAGTTCATGTCTAACATTTTATTTCTCTTTAATTTTACAAGGTTTTTACATTCATGGCTCAACCTGACTTCCTATAGGTTTTCCACTGAATATATTTTAGAGATTTGATTTAGTTACCCTAGCAACAGTAAATGTCTTACCTCATCAGGAACAAAGATAACATCTGGAACGATTATTTTGTTTTTCTTTGCCGCTTTTCTGAGTATTGCTTCAGCCTCACCTATCCTGCCCTGAGAAATCAACCACCTAGGGGACTCTGGAATGAACCTTAGTAAAAATGTTTGGATGAGTAATTTACAACATCTTTCATTTTTCAAATGACTGATCCAACTGTGTTTTTAATTCTCACATACATGGTATATGAAATACAATAAGCATTTAAATGTAAATACCAGTGTGGCGGAAGTTTCACATATGAATATATTTTTTATTGCAGTTGTTTTGCTATTTTTAACCTCTTAACCGTCCCCCCCTTTTTACCAATTTCCGCCTGAAAAAACATACCCAAATCTTGAAGCTTTTCACTGAAACACTGCATAAATTAGTGTAATTTTCAAGATGTAATGTTCCTGAAAAGCCTTCAAATTTGTACTAGAAGCACTAAAAGGCATTGAAATTAATCTGTAATGCTCCAAATATGCTGAAAACAAAAAAAAAATTAATTATTTTAAAATTTAAATTTTAGTGCCTACCAAAAATAAAGTTTATGTGTCCCCAGACTTTTTCCTTTAGAAAATTGTTTCTGCATGTGTCTACAGTCACCAGAAAAAAATTGATTTTACTGATTTGAAGTTATTCAAGCTGGAGTAGAGAGTGAACAGGGGGTCCCCCCCACTGGTCTATTGGGGTGTCCAAGGTCCCCCAACCTCCCCAAAATGAAAGCAGCTGATTTTACTGCAAGAAAATATGTATATATGTGTATATGTTATATTCTTTTAACCCCCACATCTAAAAATGTGTTTATTCACTTTCCTTGACAAAATAATGTCATGTATGATTTTTAGGCCATTTTTTTACCATATTTTACATGTTTATTATAAGTCCATAAATAAATTATCTTCTTGGAAAAAACTCAGTCAGTTTATATCCTCATGTTGTACTTTTATTTTGGTATCGTTTGGAGCTGTTTATCTGGTGTAAAACTCCCTCTGCTGCCCGATTTCAGTAGATCGCCGCCGTTACCCTTCCTTTTGAGCTTCACTAATCATTCATAAACATCATAAAATATCGTTTTCTTTGGTTTGGGACTTTGTTTAGGGTTCATAGTTAATGTTTTGATCGTTGTTTTGTGTCTGTGTGTCTCCTGCGTGGCGCGTTTCCTCTCTGCGCTCTGCGCACTGAATGCGCGCTGAGTCTCAAAAACCCACCCGTTTTTCTAACCCACCCTTCTCGGTTACGCGTCCAGATATCTCCGCGCCTGATTTGGTTCACAGACTTGGTTGACACGTTTTTGGAAAGAGGAGGGCGGGACTATAAGGGGAAGTGGCGAAAATGCGGATTTCAAACTGTAAGATATTTTAATACATTTTTTAATTCGAAGGCTTTTGTTCTGACCTGTCGGATCTCCGGAGTACTCCTTCCACAAAATGGCGGTTATTAACGATCGGATTGATGGAAAAACACAAGTTTGGTCTCGTTTTGAAGCTGAAACCCTGAGGTATGTGGCGGTGGTGTGTCCCTGTGGCGGCTGAGAGCCTTTACGCGTCGGAGAAACGCAGAAGTAGTGGCGGCGCTAGTTACTGTTCGGAAAAGCTATTCTTTATTTTTTATTTAAATACTGCTACATTTCAGAGTATAATAGCTTACACCATCGTAATCCTGAGGGTCTCCCCGTTCGTTTGATGTGTAATATGTCCAGATTGGCCAAAAGATGGCTTTACGAAAAATAAAAATGTTCGTAGTGTACCTAATATTTTGTCATACTAACGCTAGTTTTTGACCAAAATATTTATTTTCTGAATGACAATAAAGAAAAAATGGCAAAACGACCGAAAAGTAGAGATTCTAAGCTTTCATATGGTACCTTGATTGTCTTTGGTGGTACTGTAGATCTTCAGATATATCCTTAAATATATTAACCGTTAAGTGGTTAAAAAGCTTTGGATGTTTAATGTGTGTGGTATTGTATGAATTTTGGGTGGTTTTGAAAATATTTTGTGCAGGGGCCAGAAGACCGTCTGGCATATACAAACGCACTCTGCAGGGGTCAGGTGTCCATTTGGCATCATAAACTCTGCAGGGGTCCCGGAGATTACTAAAGTACCGCATGCTGTGTGCATGGTGAAAACATGATTCCGATAAAGCGGGTCAGGGATTGCACAGACTTTGGGGTTGAACTGTATAATGGGGAATATGAGTGTGCTGATATGCGTTTGTAGCTCTCCTGCTGGCGAGAAACTCTGCAGATTAAAATCACATTCTTCATTCCTGAAGCATTTGGTTTGGTGATTTATTCAGTATGAAAAAAAAACTTAATTGACACCAGATAAGTCTAAAGAGTGATGTGATATGGTAAAAAGAATTAAAGAAATATTCTATGATGGAATACAGTGCCTGACACCTAATTAAAGAAAATGACTTTAGTCTAAAACACATTTTTTGACATGCATTAATGGCAGAGAGATATGTGTAGGGCATTCAATATCAAAATAAAACTCTTTTTTTAGGTTTATCTATTTTACCATTATCAACATTACATGTGAAAACTCAAGACACATATGTTCACTGGTCATTTTGTATGCTAAATGTAATGACTATATTTGTCTTGAAATTTTCTAATCCCCACCACTGGAATCTAAGACAGTACTTTTTTCTTTTCCACTTTGCAAAGTATTATCACAGTTACATGTGAACAACATATGCAGCAACAATATAATTACTAGAGATAGATCGATTACAGAAGAATATTTTGTATAATTATACATATGCATTAATTCTCTCATATAATAAAACACTAACTATTTAAACTGAAAATTACAGCTTTCTCTACCCTTTAAAAATATTAGGACACTTTCTTTCTTTATTATTTTCAGTCACTGCAGCACAGCAGTGACAATATGTTATTTAAAAACTTCAGCAGCTCTTCTGTGTCTGATCCACTCATAAAAGCACAACACACAACACCAGTCAGATTAAACACTGACACTGTGTGTGCACGCGGATCATACCATTTTGCAAGGCTGTTGTCTTTTCGTAAAGACAAAAATAATAAAATAAAAAGAAATAAATTAATATAAATAAATAATTATATATATATATATATATATATATATATATATATATATATATATATATATATATATATATATATATATATATATATAAATAAAATAATTGGTTCAACCATATACTCTCTATGGATTTAACATTTCCAGCTTGTCAGAAGAAAAAGAAAAAAAAGGTTTTTTTACTATAATCTTTAGGGGTGCTGGGACTCTAAACTAGAGCTAGCTACACCCCTGGTCTGCAATTTGGGACGTGGCCAGAGAGTAATGTAACTTTATGTTTCAGAGGGCTTTCTGACTAAAGTTAATATAAACGTTAGCTAACCCAGCCCCTCCTAGTCTGTTACCATAACAACACATTATACTAAAGCCGGTTTGTTGTATATTTTGTATAATTTGCTGTTCATTACTCTCATCACTGACCTCACTCATATAATACACTGGGATTAGCATTAGTTGATTTTTTTATCTTTAAGTCTTTAGTCCTTAATCAACTAATTTATTATTTCACCGAAAATTTGTACACTATAAACTATAAAATAATTTGACAATTTCTGTGTATTTGCTTCCTAATATACTGTGTAACAGTATAAATAACAGATCAATATCAGTTGATCAGGTTGCCATGTCACAACACAGTTAATCCACAGTAATTAAAAGTAAATAAATGTACACTTAAAGATAATAACATACGATTTCCTGTGTAGTTGGCATGTATTTACTGTATTTTTTTGCTGTGGATCCGCATTGGACAATGTCTGGGTCTGGACCCGGACCACAGTCCACCTATTAGTGACCTCTGCTTTACTCTATTGCTGCTTGTTGACTAGAAAAAATTAATAGTTCTGCAACCTCTAGTCTGCTTCTTAGCTTTGTTTTTATTGTCACAGAGTATCCTACGTTAACCTTGTGTGACCATGCCCTAACCCCCGCTACAAACTTTGACTGTGATCACTGGATTAACACAAGCAAACAGTATCTGCTTTTGCTTTATTGTGTCCCCAAGTTCTAACCTTATATTGATGTTGATGTTAGTATTACTATTTGCCACATACTCACCACCACAATGGAATATAGAGTATTCCAGTGAGAGCATTGGTTAGCACCAACCATCTCCAAGAGCGGATGAAGTATGCTGCTAATGGCAAGAACATCTGGCCAATCCCTGATGCCATAAAAACACCCAAAGAGCAGAACACCACACGTGTCTCTGGGCTTAGAATCTCTGATCCTGCTCACCAAAAGAGTTATATAATTACAGTTATATTCATATCACAGACATCGGTAGTTAATTTTGTGAGGTCATAAACAAAGTTGCTGTGTACCTAGCACAAAGCCTATGACATAATTCGAAAACCCACTTAATCCCACAAAAAAGTAAATTGTGGTGAAAACCTCCCAACTTGGAGAAAACATCTGCATGAATATGGTTGCTGTCTGCATTGCCATCATGGCAAAGAGCAATGGTCTTCTGCCATACCTGCATATAAAAGGAATAATTATGTTTTATATACATTGATCAATTACAGACACTTATGACGATTTTCCACCAGCCAGTATGATACAGCATAGGACAGTTACATGTTTAGTGGTGGGTAGTTTGTGTAGGAATTAGGCTGTAAGCAGTTATCCACTCTTCTGTATAGTTGTCTTTGGTCTTCCCTGATCCTGATTTAGCAGCACAGCACAATTGGAAGGAAAACATAACCTGTCTCAGGAGTCTGCACCTGCGGGGAAAGGTGCAGACTGCTCTGAAAAATATCTACAGTGGAAAAAAGACTTTAGCAAGAATGACCAAAATTTAGCATATGTGTAGTATGTTTTACTTGACAGTAAATAAATATGACAAAATGGTAATCTTGGATTTGTAACCATACCGTACTGAACCGCACTGCCTGATGGGAAAAAGCAAAATGGAAAAATACAGGTGTGCCTTAAAGATTAGCTTTGAATTGCTTACTTGTCAGACAGCTGTCCTGAAATGAAGGTTCCCATCAGAACACCAAGAAAGTACACAGATGAACTTAGGGGGCCTTTATATTTATTTTCACATACCAAATCCCACTAAAACCAGAACAATGCAAGTTACCTTCAGACTACTATTATTTGGAATAATAGAATTGTATGCAAAATGAAAAAATTGCATGAAAGGTCAGTTTTAATCAGGCTATAAAAGGTATTCATCAAACTGTACTTTTACAGCATAAAACCATAATTTGAGCTGAGATCGTTTTGCCACTTATCAGCTCATGCTAAAGTAACCAACTCTTTTCTCCTTATGATTTCAGGTTAAATGTAGCTCTCTGGAAGTTTCTGTAGTGCAATGCAATAAGATTTAATCTGGACAAGAAAAGTATTAATTGGGCAAAGATAAAAGGCAATTTTCAAGACACTACATATAACAAGGTATAGGGAAGTCTATCAGTATAACCATAAGATAATACAGTTTTATCAGAAACTGTGGATGTGCCACAACAGGAAACCCTCCAAAACTGAGTATATTAGCAAAAAGAGTTATAACAAAGAGGCCAACAGGAGCCCTGTGGCAACTTCAATTCATAAGACAAAGCCGCTCAATATCTGACATGGCAACAACAACAATAACAAACCTTATAGCTACATACACATTACCAGACTAAAGTGACTCATGTGTCTTTTTGTATGTATGTGTGGGCTTGGTGCTGTCATCATCAGTCAACACCAACAATAGAGGAGAGGAACAACAGTGGAAGGATTGGCTTAATATTTGGGGAACTAAATCTGTTTAAGGAAAGCTGGGATGAACCTACTGTACATTTGCCCAGTACAGGAACACACTAATGTGGCTGCAGTGCATGTGACGGAGCCTCCACCAGCGTGAAGTAGCATTTATAAGCAAAGCATCCCAGAAATATTGATAAACTAAAATATATTTGCAGTTAGGAATAGTCTAGAATTCTCCTCAGTGTTGTGCAAATCTTATTTGGAGCTAGAGGAGACATTTGGTGGAGGTGATGTTGCTAAAGGGCGATCTACAGAATAGTAAATTCAAGGATTTACGAGCTTGCACTGTGGATGTTATTCAGTGTGCTAAGAAATATAACTGTCTCTGTGTTTTTACTTTAGTTAGACTATGTAATGACCAGACCACATAATATTCAAAGCTAATCTAGGCAATTCCAAGGGGTATATTTACATTTTCTTCCAACTGTACTACAAAGACAACATAGCAAATGTTGAAACTGAAAAATACAATTGTGTTGCATTACTTATTCTTTTAACTGCGCTCTTTACACGTTTGGGAACTGGTGAAAACTGAGGAAAACACTTCTAAAAGTGTTTTCCCATTCTTGCTTGATATAATTTAGGATCTCCTTTGCTGTATTTCTTATTTCATAATGTGCCAAATGTTTTCAGTAGATAACAGGTCTGGTCTGTCTAGCACCCAGACTCTTGTACTATAACTCAATGCTGTTGTCATACTTGCAAAATGTGGTTTGACGTTATCTTGCTGAAGTTAACAAGACCTTCCCTGAAAAAGACCATCCCACTGAATACCAAAGGTTGTTATGACCTTTGAAGTCCCAAGGAAGAACCTTTAAGAAGGACTTGAGAACAACTTGAAGTGTCTACATGATACAGCCTTTAATTTTCCTTCTCTTGTTAGATTGTTTTAGAATATAAGTGAAACTCTGTTTGCTCACCTCACTTACTATAGTTGATTGATAGATTTCTTTGCTGTAGCTCCATCCGTTCGCACAATTCTCCAGCTCAATGTCAGTCACATTCACATCCACATTTGGAATGTAGTCTAATCTGGAGTAGTTCCTCAGTGTATCTACTTTGTACCTGGTGCATGAGCTGTGTTTTAAAACTCCATCCTGGGTTAATATAGGAATAGCAACTTCTCTCCATATTTCGCTGATGTTGGACTCCTCGGGAATCAGACACTCATGCGGAGGAGTGTCACCTACAAACACTATGTAGATGCCTGCAAAACCATTTGGGAGAATGCTGATGGCCAGTGCTAAAACACTGTCTGTTGAAATGGTCCCCATGTTCCAAGGAAGGATGTGATATCATCATAATCTCTCATTTTCAAGCTTTTGAAATACACTCTTTTCCTAAAGACTCTGGAAACTACAAGCAAAGATTCTTTTAATACTCAAATGCTGTGTTTGACTCATCCCAGCCATGCCAATGTAATGTTACATATCTACAAATGTTGAACAGAATACAGCTACATTCTTAATAGCTGTCTAAAGTTCAAATCCTGACACGCTACTCTTTCCACTGTTGTGTAAACTAGTACATGTAATTGTGACATTTTTGGACATTATCTCTGTTTGTAATGAAGTAAACAAGAATAGTAGTCTAGCTCACCTTAGAACATGTAGGCAGTGTGTCAGTTCCTGGTAAAAGCTTTGCAAAAGCCATATCCAGTTTTAATATCTAGTGGTGAAGTAATTCAATGGTTGAAGGAAAAAGGCACTGTCAGTTAGTCTTCAACATTGGCCTCCTGGAGGATTTCAATCGAATGACTGGTGTTATGGCAAAAAAAAAAAAAATTGAATAAAGGTTGCCTCAAGGCATTAACACAAATATCAGAATTTAGAAGACATTCTACATTGAGATATCAGAACCCTTATTGTGAATTAATAATTCAAGGATGAAAGCTTTAATGGGTTACTCATTGACAGGTCCCTTGGCAAAGACCCTTGGACTTTTGAAAATGTCTTTGGCACTTGGTAAAATCTTGACTACGGAATGAATTGCACAAACTGCAATTAAACCTTTTTTTTGTAAGAAACAAGGAAGCACACAGTCCCTCCTCCTCAATGTGTTCTTTAACAGCAGTTTAACAGGGCTGTGAGCTCAACATCTAACTTCATTCCTTTCCTGGAAAGCAACGCCAATGCTTTTGATTGATCAGGCGTTTATAATGGTCACTTGCCAAGAGCTTAAGCCATAGTTGTATTTACTGATGCTTTAATTGGCTATTTGCCCTTAAATGCTTTAATGGTACCTTTAATATTATTGACAAGAGGTTGGAAAATGCCACCTGGACAATGCCGCTTCTTCATTCTCAAATGTTGGACTCATGACAGTCTCGACATAACAGCAAGTCACTATTGACTCTTGAGGTGCAAAAAGACAGACTAGGCTGGGGCTGTTTATAAGAGCATACTTTTGAGTCCTACTTAAATTAATTTTTTAAGGTAAATACATTAATTGTGGTTGCTAGCATGTTGCTTGCTTTTGTGCTACCCCTTATCTTTGTCCTTGTGATATATGTAATTTTAGTTACAAACATTACAAACTAATCATTTGTAGCTGCACCCTGACTCTTTTAGCCTTTTGTAGATGGAATTTGGCTGCTGTTTAATTTTAGTGCTAACAGCTAACCATAGACCATACTTACGGTTCCATTGTTTGCTAATGAGAATGTGTGAAAAGTTCTTTTGTTTCAGGTTCATCCCATTTCTGTCATCATTCAAGAGTCTTTGTCCCATTTCCAAAATTCCTCAATTAAAAACCATGAACAGTATTATGTTTGTGTGTGATGCCCAATTTGGTAGATAACTAACAATGACATGCATGCTTTGTTGCATTGTTTGTAGACAATATTAAAGGGTGCTGGATATGTGCAATTTTATGACATTTTTTAAACGGAAATCTGTAATATAGTATTATACATGTAATATAACTAACCTAGAATGTTGTGCTCCCTTTTATGCTTACTTATTAGTATAATGTTTTTCAGCTGTGCATCACAATTGAACCAATTAGCCCAATAACATCCTTAACTTGGATTGGCGGTCCTGCCAGCAGATTTAGGCAGAGGACTGAGAATTGCTGATAATAGGACTATATGCAAAATAAGCCTCTATACAAAAATAGGCTTTAATACAAACATTTTCATTCTTAAAAAATCTGATACACTTAAATTAATTGTGAAATGGACAATATTGTTTGTGTTTGCATGAAAATTGCATGAATTGCATGAAAATTGCATGAAATGAAATTCTAAAGAATTCTAAAAAAATAATATTACTGAAATATAGTATTCCAAAATGATTAACTTGGTTAACAACAAACGTTAGTGTGTGCCAACATATAACATCCTACAAGATACCTGAAAGACAAGTATCAGGACTCTTCTCTGTTCTGGCACTCAGCTGATAAAATGAACTTTCGCTGTCTGTCTAAACTTTCTCTCGATCTTCAAAGCAGAAATAAGACAACTCCTTTTGTGAACTACTTAAGTGTGTACTGATTTTATTAACTGCATTGCACTTATGCAACAGTGCAATACACAGTATTAATTTTTTTTATATTTATTTTTTATAAATTACAATATGTTTTATTTGTTTTACTTTAATGTTTTCTATAATGTTCATTTGACCACACAAAACATTTTACTTGAGTTTTTTATTTGCATTGAAGACTTCAAAAAATTTAGTCTTTGCTTTTTTACTTCACCTTTTACTTTACTACACCACATTATAAATATGATATCTTGAGGTTTCTGATTTTCTCCATTACACACCCCAGTGGCCACAATAGCAGATGAGACAAGAAGTTTAAAAGTAAAAGCTTAATATTTAAAAGTCATGTGCTCAAGGTCAAGTGCTTCCACTTTATATTAAGTGTCTTTAATAACTGTGTCATTACACATGAACAACACATGCAACAATAATGTAACTACTAGTAAAACAGCCATCACTGAAGTGCAGCATTTTTTTGTTGTTTTTTTACACACAGTTTTTACCTTTTGTAATTACTTATAGGTATATTCATAGTTATCACAGCATATTCCCTCTAATGTAGTCACACATAATATACAGCAGCACAAACTGATTAAAAGATGTCTATCCCGCAGAAAAGCATAAAGCTATGACCACTTCTGCATTCAGCTGCACTCTAGCACTGAAGGGCATAATTCAAAATATCCAAATTATGGGCCCTTTCAAAAAGAATACAAGATATGTTGCAAGAAAAAAACATATACTGAAGTAAATTTGTGCTTAAATGCACATACTAATACACATACCCATCCATTTCCGTACAAAATCCAAAATCATTGCAGTATGCTTTTTAATTTAGTAGAGTATTTAAAGTATATACTACCGCTCAAAAGTTTAGGATCACTTTTCATGCAATTCATGCAATTGTCATGCAATTCACAAATTCACAATATTGTCCATTTCACAATTAATTTAAGTGTATGTGATGATTTTTAAAGAAGGAAAGCCTATTTTTGTATATAGGCTTATTTTGCATATAGTCCTATTATCAGCAATTCTCAGTCCTCTGCCTAAATCTCCTGGTATTGCTGCCAATCCAAGTAAAGGATATTATTGGGCAAATTGGTTGTTAGGACACCCTTGCTCAATTGTGATGCACAGCTGAAAAACATTCTACTAATAAGTGAGCATAAAAGGGAGCACCAGCAGTTGATGGCTTGCTGACAGGCTCAAAATGGCCAGAAAGAAACAACTTTCTTTAGAGACCCGTCAGTCCATTGTTGTGTTAAGGAAAAAGGCTACTCCATTGAAAACAATAAATTTAACTGTGATCCTATGTATAACTGTGATCCTATATATATATATATATATATATATATATATATACACTACCGCTCAAAAGTAAAGATATTATCATTCAACTGCACCACACTATTTGTGTCAACATAGGCCACACTACAGTTTGGATGAAATTACAATCACACACAGGAGCAATGTTATGATTATGTGAACATACAAACTTTGAAGTTGACATTTTCAGCAACATGACAACACTACCTTTCAGTAACAATGAATTTTTTAAAGGCATCAGTTTCAGATTCAGCACCCATCATCCTTTGTTTTGGAAAAAAATACATTTTGCAGGATTATCAGATTAAACACATTGAAATTATCAGCATATTGTTGCTGTCCAAAGAAAAACATCATTCGAATGCAGCTGCTGTTTACATTGTGTGAAAACTTTATGATAAATGGACCAATAGAAATGCTCCCAATTAATTTCTATTGACCTACATGGAAAATATAGACCGTTTTTTCATTGGACAGTTACGATATATAGGATACATCTGCAACTGAGTGACATGAGAGATGAACTTTAATAAGATTCCTGTGAAATATGGTAGTAACTACAACAATGGATTAAATTCTATTTTGGCTTATTTTCTATGCCATGGCTTCATGTCTTGCTTCATTTTTACTGTAGGTTCCTGATGCAGAAGAAAAATGTACAATCCAGTGTATAGTGCCAACAATTTGACAACAATCTGTCAAAGTACTCCCACGTCCAGGTAGTGATATCATCACAGAAACATGCCTTTTTTTAATGCAGTGCCATGTGAAAGGTTGCAGGTCATGGGCGTTCAGTTATGGTTTTCAGCCTTTCCCTATACACATATTTTAGAGTTCTTAATTTTTTCAATTCTTGCAGTCTCTGGCTGAGGAATGACCCCACTAAAAAAAAAAAGTCAAAAAAGTCTTTTTTGGTTGTGCCACAGGACATTTAAGCATCAATGTATCAACAAAGTTGTGATTTTTAAAGTTCCAAATGTAAAAACATACCAAACTATTTTACATTTACATGGGAAAATGTGACTTGTTTTTTTGTTCATGAAATTATATGTAAACCACAGGTCAGTCACTTGATGCCTTTTGGCAAAGAGGTGACTCTTGACCTATCTGTATGTATAAAGGACTGTCTTTCTTGAATGCTCATTTTAAACCCAAGGACAATTGCATCAAAATGTTAAAATGTTTTTGAACATTTCAAATGTGTCTAATATTTCAGAATCTCCCACAAGAGATGGGTCTAGAATGTTTTAACCTGCAAATTATATACATGCATTATGGGCTAATTAGTCAAAATACCTTTATGTATATGACACAATGTTGACCTTCTCCTAATCCTGCAAGGCAAGATTTTTTGGATTGGATTATAGCTCAGCTGGATTGCAAATGGACTGAGCTGTCAGACATTTGACTGGAGAGTAATTTTCCCACCAGACCTCCTAATAGACCTTTGTATTCATTCTCACAAACAAGCTTCCACTGAACGAACAGTATAGAATATGGGAGTAAAAAACTTATATAACACATAGTGTACGGCCAAGCACAATATATACAAATAACTTGTCTTTATCTAGAGAGTCAACATGACTATCTCCAGATCTCTAGTGTATTGCACTCAATGTGTTAATTATCTCACAAGTGGTTGCTGTTATCTAATTCCCCTGTCATATGATGATAGCTAGTGAAGCATAGTGGACTTGTGTTCTGGGTCCGTAGGTTTATTATATACAGTGTTGTATTCAGCTTTAAAGCTCTATGTTGTAATTACACATAAGGTTAATGATTTTCAGTACTGTTCATATTTAACCATGTTTAAATTTGTCTGAACTGCATTGTTGGAGCAAGACATTGTTGGGACTATCATTGGCATTTTGATGCAATTTAACAAATGAGTACATTCATGAGTATATGAGTATAGAAACTGCTACTGGTGTTTCTAATTTTAACTTTAGGTCATAGCTACAACTGTAATACATTTCATGAAACAATTATTAGAACCCAGGGGATTCATCATCAGGATTTCTTTTTCAAGTCAAACCTATAATAACAGAAAGTTTTAGACTTCAGAAAATCTGGAAACGCAGAAAAGATAAAACACATTAAATAAAGAGGACTCAAAAGTATGCACTTCATAACGACTTAAATATAAGCTAATGTGTTGACTATGTTCAGGCTTTTGTACAAATCAGATCATTCTTATCTCTTCCACTGGAGCTTATGTTCAGACTCAGATGGATTGGATCTACTCATCAGAGGTTTTTGTTGCTTGTCAAAAGAGCAAATCTTACACTAAAACTGATATGTAGTCAATGACACAATAGATTTTATACACAATAGATTACATTTTATAGTAAGGGTACTTGTACCACTTACAAACACTGAATAGATTCCAAAGCTCGTACAAATGCAAAGTAAAAAAGTTTAAAACATTATCATTATAACTATAATCAGAGAGTAATCGAATCTGTGATACGTGATGGAGTGTCCCTTACAAACACTATGTAGACTTTCAAGAAAAGCAGGAATTATCATATTCTTTTATCATATTCTTGCAAACCTGATCTTCCTACCACAGCCAACCACTTCTTCAAACCAACATCAGTGTGGTGAGTTGCAAAACAATAAACGGCACCCACATTACTTGATTATATATAAGGAAATGCTAAAACAACCGTCAGCCGTCAAAAAGAAAAAATGCATTTCTGTTCAGCATTTGTGATTTATTGCACAATAATTTTGCACATGAAACGATCATCATAAAACAATGATTTGTTTTACATAAATGTTACCTATAATGTGATCAGATGTTAAGTTTAGATCTAATGTCATAGCAATAGACCAACAGAACCCAACAACAAACTCAAATAATATGGCTTTTTACATTTCTACTGGATTAAGGTCTGAACTTTGACTAAGTCATTACAAAATGTAACATTTCTGCTGCAGAATAATTTCTGATTTATTTGTAGATTAATTGCTGTCTTAGGGACATTGTCATTTTATGGATGGATGCACCAACATGTAGAATTCTTAATACAATGGAGAATTCACAGCTCCATCAAATGTTGGTTAGCTGTTGTCTTCAGTAGCCAAATTCTGCCACTATCATGTTTCACAGTTAGGGTGAGCATGCTATGCTGCCAAATTAAACATCTCTCACTGATGCCAGAAAGTTCCCTTTTTGCCCCATCCAGGCACATAACATCTCATTCAATAGGTCTTTAGGAAGCTTAAAACCGGCTACAGTGTTCCTGGTGGATACAGTGTTCCTGTAGTGGATTTCTCCATGCTGTCATTCCATAGACACTACTCTTGTTCAGGGTTTGTCTGAAGGTGGGCTAATGAATGCTGACATTTGCCAGATTTTTGTTGGATGACCACTACTGAAACTGTAACAATGGTTGAATTTTCTCTATTATACAATGAGCATTAACAGTTTTTCTGATCTTTAGAAGAGAGGGCAAGCACTAACAAATATATGTATTAAACTTCAGACTTTGATTTTTTAATAGGGGAGCCATGCTCACAGCTGATTGTCATCCAATTAGTTGAATTTTCTTACCCTAAATATTTTTTATAGCAAGGTGGTAGCTCTAAATTCTAGATATATAATATGGAATTGACAATAAATTCAGTCATTCAATAAATACTTTTAAAAATGTATTCTTGCTAAATAATATACAGTTCATTCAACACAAAATCATCAAAACTGAAAACAAATCATTGTCCAAAAAAAGGTTTGCCGCAGAAATTATGGCTTGTAAAAAGACTTAAGTTTGCTCTGTGATGTGATTTGTTATTGCTGTTTTACTATTTACTTACAGCATAATTAAAAATGCATAATCTAATCATATCTTTTTAAAAAATGTTGACACTTTTTGATTTGTGTGTGTGTATTAGTGCATGCTTTTTAACAGATCCCCAATTAGCAACAGAGTGATGCAGCACTGCTGGGCCTGCTGTACTTAATGTGAAAAGATCCTGCTTCCTTAGGATATGTCAGGTAAGTCTTTGGTGGCACAGTGCTGTCCACAATTACTCTTACTGTCCGCAATGAATCTTTTTGGGTGCATTTGTAAATGTATGTTTGCCCATTTAATCAGTCTAATCTTAAATATGATAATAATTCTGTCTGTCTTAAGCCAACAGATAGGTGGGAGAAAAGAGTGAAAGAGTTCATTGAAAGAGTTCAAGATAAATTCCACCATTTTTACAACACTTCTGAACTATTGAGTCCCTAAGATGTAAACAGAGTCTTTCAGAGTGGATTGATGTGAAGCATTTCTGAACTTACACGTGTCTTTATATGTATTGTTTATGATGGTAAAATTTGAAAATAAGTTTTCTTTTGGAACTATTTTGCTTTACAACACCCTGCATGTATTCCACTACAAGGAATGGATTGAAAACTTTATCATTAAACTATCATAAAACAATGCCACAGACATCAAACTGGGTATTCATAGCCATTTCAAAAATACATCTGTACAAGGAAGCTTGTAGAATCATTAACCTCTTCAGACTTCTGGATCACCAACACTCTCAAAAAACTACATTTTAAGTATAGAGCATTTCACACCAAGAAGCTCTTCATGAACAAACTCTTACAGTAAGGACGGATGAACAAAAGGACTCATATCCCATCCAGCACTTTCTGCTGATATTGGCTTAATAATGATGCCCATTAATGCCAAATGCCATGTCTGCAGTTTCTCAGCTTCATTAAAATTCTGTTTTTGAATATCAATAAATGCAGCCTCTATGGCTTCATGGCTTTGTTTTTGTTTGGTACAGAAATTGACTGACATTACTTTTAATAATTTAAATTTTAATAAATGTGCTGATAATTCACATTTCTTCAGTTTTTAATCTGTAGAGAAACATCATGTCACTTGAATTATCTGTTAATATGAAATTCATTTTGACATGAGATTTATAGTTATGCCAATATTATGTTACACTGTAGAAAATTTTTCTTAGGCAAAAAAAGTACTTAATGTGGTAGCAAGTAAATAAACTAGGTTTATTCAACCTAAATAAGTACTTTTTAAGTTTTTTAAATCAAAGTAAAGTATTCAGTAAAACTAGTTCAACTGTTTGTTACTACAGGAAGTAACGTTTTTAGTGTTATCCACAAAACACTGTTACAGTGTAAATTGTGGAAACTAAGGATGATCTGTTTATATATTATATTTGCAGTCATTTTTAAAACAGCTGTTGTAACTGGCAGGTTGAATCAATTAAGATATGACTGGCATGTTAGAATAATATGACTTGTACTTTTATGTAAGTTTATTAGAAGTAAATGACATTACACTAAGCATGTGTTTAAGTATATATTTTAGTAACTAAAACTGTATAGTAAGAGCACAAGAAGTGTTTGGTTAAAATTCTTGAATGTTTGTGTAAATATACTAATAACATACTAAGATAACAATGTGATATACTAAGTATGTGATTGAAGAGCACAAAGGTAGCATTACATGAATAATTTAAGCACACTTAATGTATTTTAGTTTTTAATTCAGCAGCTAAGACAAATGTTTTTAGCTGGCACTGGAAGAGTGGCAAAAATGGCATATGGTTAGTGTACTCAGTATATATTAAGTATAACTTAAATTAAATATTAGTAGTGATTTAGTACAAAGTAGTAAAATAACTAAACTAAACTTCACAAGGGATTTGTTTTATTGAATTCCCTTTATCTACTGTTAGATAAATGAGATCTGATCTCATTTTAAGTCAAACTTGTACAGCAGATCACAAACAAGCAGCACAGTAGGTAAACCTGGCATCACACTAATTTCATTTTAAAACTTAATATAATAATTGTTTTTATATGATAATTGTATTAACTCTACTTGTAGACACACTATGTGTTTCTACAGATACAGAATTTAGTCAATTTGTTCTGCATAATTGGTTAGTTCATTTTTTTGTTATATTGTTATTTAAATGTACCTAATAAATTGGTCTCTAGAGCATGAACTTTTTTAAACACTTTGTGTTATTAAAGGTTGAAAAATGCTAAGGTTAAGTAATGGACCACAGTGAGATTTGATAACAGTTAAATAAACAAATCAGTAAAATATAGTATGTAGCATTTGTTATACACATAGTCTTATAATGTTCTTAATGCCACTGGTTCAAAGTTTAAAAAGTTGTGCTGCTTTGTTTACCACAAAGACAAAAGCCAGTTAGCTTAAGGAATACTTGAATGTGTAAGGAAGCAGAGGCATGTACACTATTTGGCCAAAAGGCTGTGCGCACCTTTCTGAGCTTATATAAGCTCATTATCTTCCGCTTTATCCTGATATTCAGAGTCACAGGCCGGCCAGAGCCAATCCCAGCGTCTTGAGCAAAGGCGGGGCATGCCATGGACAGGTCACCAGTCCATCACATGGCCAACACACACTCACGCACACATGGACCTATGGACAATTTAGAGAGATCGATCAACCTGCATGTCTTTGGAATGTGGGAGGAAACTGGAGTACCCAGGGCGAAACCCACTCAAGCAGGGTGAGAACATACAAACTCCACACCGAAAAACCCGGACCGGGAATTGATCATCTTGCTGTGAGGTGACAGTGCCTCAGTTCTAAAACCATGGGCAATAATATTAAGTTGCCCCTTATCGCCTACCAGCGGCACTCAGCGACCTTCCTATGTCTACAGCTTTGTGGCAGAGGTGTTGTTGTTCCTAGCCACTTCCAATGCTCAATAAAAGCAGACCAGGGCAGAAATTTTTTCGACCCACTTTTGGCAAAGATGGCATCCTATAGTTTTTCACTAAAACCCATTATTTTGGGTATACTGAGAGATTGTATGGCTACCTGCCTCATTTTAGACAGCTGTATTCAGCAGTTAGGAGGTGTGTTTACATACTTTTGGCTATATAGTGTTTTCTTTGCCCTGTCCATGATCTTAACTTCACAAAGCAAAAATACAAAATTTATATAATTTTACACACAATCCTAAGCAATTCAGCATTTGTACACCATGGTGTCCTCAGAGTTTCTGTTCCTTTAGGACAACATGCTTCCTATTTTCCTCCATTATATGGTCATCTCCGCTGGGGCAACTAAAGCAAAACAGAATCAAAATGAGAAAAAGTCTTATATTTTCTAACAGCTTATGTCAGGAAAATGAGTGTGTTCTGGGATAAACATACCATTTGCACTTCTGCATCTGTTCCACAGTCTCAGGCAGGACTTTACCAAAAGTCTCAGGCAGAAACATGTTCGCTAAGGATGAGCCGATGGTGAGGCTTCCCATCAGAATATATGGAAGATACTTACTAAAAGTCCCTGTGTGACAAGAAAAGGCAAGCTCCATGACAAAATCTTTACAATCAGTTAAGCACCTCTAAGATTGAAGAAGCAAAACAGTTAATTTCCTATGAAAGTTACATTTTTTTAGATTTCGTATTCTCAGTAAATAAATCATCAGCTTACCTAGGAATATGATGTAAGGTGCAGTGATGCTACCAATACGGGCAGCAGAAGAGCACATTCCCATCCCCAGGTTTCTAACCACAGTTGGGTAAATCTCAGCCGTGTAAATGTACACTACAGTGAAGGACATGGTAAAGCCAAACTTGCCAGCCATCTCTAAGGCCAGTGCCAGAGTGTGAAGACCTGTAACAGAGATTTACAATTGAACTTTACTCTCAGCATTCCTTTTAAGCCACATTTCATATTAAATGCAGTTGGCTTTTCTTAGGTATGATACAATTTGCTATTTCAATGAATTTCAAGGTACATTAAAATGTAGAGCAAGGCCTTTGGGTGGTGTCAGAGACTGTCCGTGCCGAGAGTTGTTCGCCCTATTTTTTGTTCCTATTTTTCCACTGCATTTTTTAAGAGTCCTTGGCGCCTAATGTAAGAGTCAAGAGGTAGTAATTACCAACACTACACATGATTTGCGCTTGTAGGGTGGCAAATTCAGGGGTTTATCTACTTATAACTTTTATGCAAATTAACACAAGTGTAACTTTGTAAATAATATATGACCATGTGATTACCTTCATATCCTTTTTACATGGGAGCCCATTTTGATCAGGTAAAAAGTGCTTAGAAGGTATGTGATTATTTTAATTATTTTAAAAAGTTTGGATGACCTTGTCCTATATGAAGTACTTTCATTAATAACCTGCAACAAAAAATATTGTTTATTTAGGTGCTATTGTTATAATTTGCTGCCACTACCGATGAGTTTGTAAGTGTAAAGAAGACACTAATGACAGCGTTCTTACTTTCGGGGATCAGCTGAATCAAGAGAAGGAATCCTCCACCTATACAGAGGAATGCTGAGAGAAGTGGTCTTCGTGGGCAACTCCTCAGGAGTAAGGTGGCAACGATATAAGCAGGCACTTCAGTAACAGCTGATAAAAAGCAATTCAGGAATGGATTGCCAATGAGATTGGACGTATTCAAGGACAATCCGAAATATCCAATATTGATGGCCATCCTGAGAAGACAAAGGCCAAGCTGAATTTTGCAAATATATATATACACCTAAACAATACAGGTTTCCAGAACCCCACTGATTTTGGAAAACATGATACTTACCATAACAGTAAACACATAAAGGTAGTACAGCATATATTTCTGGTCTTTACAACATCAATCATGCTGTACTTTTTCATATGTGATGACACCGTGCTGGCCTGAGTGTCAGACAGAAAGAAAAACTGAACATACTTTACTGGCCACAATAAAAAAGTCTATGTAATTATATATTTTATTAATGTTTCTGCAGGGCAAAAATTTGCTACAACAACAAACAGTGCCATTGAACAATAGAATCAAACCTCAGACTCTTTAAAGATGATGTCAGGAGGCGTAACTTTGTTTTTCTTAGCGGCATCCCTCACTATGGCCTCAGCTTCTTCTACTCTTCCTTGAGAGATCAGCCATCGAGGAGACTCTGGAATAAACCTGTGTCAAGGGCACCAAGGTTTTAGAGCACTACTTGCAGTTTCTAGGTGCAGCTGTTCTGTAGACAGTTTAAGGTCTTCCAATTATTCTAAACCTGAAGGAGGACAAACAAGCATGTAATACCACAAGAAGAGCTCTCTGATAACTGGTAAATGAAAAGCTATTTTTACAAGGACAACACAGGTATTCCAGAGTGACACAAGCTTATATAAGATTTTTTTAAACCCTAGGAGTCCTAGATACATCACTGACCTTTAGAATAAACAGGATATTGGAAAAGAAAACAATAGCTCTAGACCAGCTACTTTGCTGAGCTTCTGCACTGTTAAACTGTAAGGTCAAATATATTGTTGCTGTCCAAAGATTTTCATTGTCCTACATAATTCAAGGTAAAACTTTGTATTGTATGAAAATTACATGGTAAATGATTAACATAAATGCTTCAAAATTGTTTGGAATAAAATCTCTATATTAACATATTAATTTTATAGACACTAGCAAAAGAAAGCTTTTTCGTAGACTTTTACCTGAGAATGGGAAGACAGCAGGTACACATATGTCATTACATTCAGCCAAACCATGGCAAGATTTGCATTTTTCTAACATTATCATTTATGTTGTATATGTGCATGTTTGTATAACACTGAATGAATGAATTTCACATGAATTTCTATAATAAAATTGTGATGATAATTGTATATATTATTGTTTAAGTTCTATTATGATCATCTATTTTAAGGTTTTTTAATACTTTGTTAACTGCACTATTTTAAAAATGATAAATACAAATTGCATAAACACATATAATTCAGCATTTCTGTAGGTATAAAAAAAGTAAAGTAATAGTAATGTAGTTTACAATTAAATGTTTTGAGAAAATGGTTTCCATGTATTGATTTATTTATCTTTAAATTGGTGGCTCACACAGTTATGACTAAGGATGGCAAAATGTGGTAAGATTTTTGTCATGTTTACATTATTGTACACTTATTACAAGATAACTGAACTTTTTAAATTGTTTTAAGGTTAGACTACTAATCTCACTGCACAGTTCAGCTTTTTTTTGGGGCAGTCATGGCCTGAAGGATAGGGATCCGGTCTTGTGACCGGAAGGTCGCCGATTCGATCCTTGGGATCCCCCAGGCCATGACTGAGGTGCCCTTGAGCAAGGCACCTAACCCCTACTGCTCCCCGGGCGCCGTGGATAGGGCTGCCCACCGCTCCGGGCACGTGTGCTCACTGCCCCCTAGTGTGTTCACTAGTGTGTGTATATGTGGGTGTTTCACTGCACAGATGGGTTAAATGCGGAGGTCAAATTCTGCTGTGTGCAAAATCACATGTGGCTAATTTGAATGTCTAAAATTCTAAAAAAAAAAAACATTTTGTTGTAACAAATGTGCTTTATATCTTTATACATATTTTAATTTAATATTATCTGCTAATAAAGTGAGACAGTTTGACTAATCACTGCAAATAAGTAGAAAATATCCAGAAATACATGAAGCTTATAACAATCTAAAAATTAAATATCGACTAGATATATGAAGATTAAGATTAATTCATTGAGAATCGAGCCCCTAGTTTAAAAAAGTCAGATATTCCCCAGAGTAACAAGCATGTTCCTGTGTATAAATATTTTTAATCCTCCCTGCTTTGACTCTTTATTAGCTGATTCAGGCAAGATGCAAGTATGGCCTCGTTCACACTTTACATTCTTGATGTATGATCCAGTCAGTGTTTTGTAACAGGCCTTACACAAATTTCCTGACAAAATGGTTATTAGGTGGGAGGAAATATATATGTGTGAGTCATCTCTGCTGAAAACTTACAACTATGGCAGTCTTTATAATTGTTAAGAATATAAATACATATAAATTGTGTGTATATATATATATATATATATATATATATATATATATATATATATATATATATATATATATATATATATGAAACTCACCATAGTTCACATAGGAAGGTAAATAGTATATTACTGCTGTCTTTTGAGTATAAAATATGTTTTCATCATACCACTGACACTGAACACAAAAACTTATCTGCAAATTTGTGGAGGCAGCACTTACCACCACAATGGGATGTACATCAGTGTTAGCCCTGATAGGACTCTAAGCAGAGTTCGCCAGTCTCTAATTACAAAGGCAATCCATGGCAACACCATGTACCCAATGCAGTAGTGTAGAAAGGCACCCAAGGTGGTGAAAAGAACTCGCATGGACGTACTTAGCACCTCAGTACCTGCAGACATAATCACACACGAATGTTCATGAAGTTTAAGAGAACCTGTAGTAAAAAAGATATGTGTCAATGTGAACAGTATAAAAAACTTTTCTTCTATAAAACTGTTTTGTGAGAATGCTTACCAAGAACAAAGGCTGTAATGTACAGGGACACTTGGAAGGCTCCCACAAAGAAATACAGGACACAGAAAACCAGCCAGGACTGAGAGAATGACTGAGCAAAGATGATGAGCGACTCTAAGGCAAGGGACGTGAAAAGAACCTTCTTTCTCCCGAACCTTGAACATAAAAGAATAAAAAGCATTTTATTCACACGAGTATGTCTCTTTCAACCTTTGAATCTGTGAACATGACACAAACATTTACTTAATATTTGGTTTTCCACTATTCATTAGAAAGCTGATAACTCATTATGCTGTTTAATCAGACATTATGTAATAAAGCAAACATACACCAACACAGCTAGAGTCTTCCTCTGTCACTTCTTTGTCTTTGCAGCAGATGGCGATGTTTCAGTATTGAAGAGTCTTTGGTGGAATGGCAGTGAATACACTGTGCTGTTTCCATGACCACAAATAATTAGCATTTAAACTGTCAAAGAAACCATTAAAGGTGCAAGTGTGTTCCTTGGTGAGTTCATTAGCATGCAAGTGTGTCACACAAGCAGAGGTTGAAAGAGACACAAAATTCAGTACCTGTCAGAAAGCTGGCCTGAGACGAGGGATCCCAACAAGTAGCCCATGTATAATGTTGAGGAGGCAAATGGAACTCTCCACTGTCTCTCACACACCAAGTCCCACTGCAGACAAAACACACAGCTTTACTCTTATTTTGATACCAAAGCATTATATTAACTTTTAACTTCAGCTTTAAACGTTATTAATATCTTATCTTTAAAGTTCACTTTAAGTGGTTTCTAAACAGTCTACTATTAACCACATTATCGGTACAATTAATGTGCAATACCCCCTACAATTTGTCCCATGTTGGCTGGCTTTTCCGGCACATTGGGTGAACCAATTTACAACATAAGCACACTAATTAAGAATACCAAAGAAAGAATATCACTTTTCTGTGATTATACAAATTATATAAAATACAATATTGTTACATTAACACACATAAGCGTTAACTGTGTATAACTATGACAGTATATTCAGTGTATATATTTAAAGATAGTAGTTTTTTTATTACACTGACAAAATATTTACTTGTATTTGAGCACACATTTGCAAACTCAGTGTTATTTAGGTGTTTTTTAGATTTAAAGTTTAATATTTTATACAAATGTTTATACATTTTGCACAATCATCTTTGCTGCTCCAACTTTGCAGTTTACTTTGGGGTTAACTTTAATCTGTCTGTCTGAATACAAAGTCACAGGCGAGGTATATAATGTAGGAACAATACTAAAGCAGCATTAAACAGACTTGTTATTGACCATAATAAGATGGCAAACAGTTCTTTAGGGTATCAGAACCAGGACTCACCTCAGAGACAATTGTAGAGTGGTAGATTTCTGTACTGTATTTCCATCCTTCCACACACGTTTCCTTGTCAATATCAGTAAGGTTTACGTCGCCAGAGTTGTACCCTTCTGCAGCCAAATGTTGAATTGTGTTCAAATTGTATCTCCAACACTTGCTTGGTTCTAGCTTTCCATTCACCACCTCAGTGGGAATGCTGGCCTTGATCCATTCTTCACTCAGATTCCTATCTGGGACCTGGCAGTGGTGCGAAGGGGAGGCGCCAGCAAACACAATGTAAAAGCTATGGAAGCCAGTGGAAATGTAGATCGCGTTCAGAAGCAGGAAGATGATCATGAAGAAAGGACCTTTTTGGCCCAGAAAATCTGTGTCTTTTTCATAATCCCCCATTGTAGTAGAGATAACAGGGAGACTCATGCAGAAAGGAGGGAGTTGAGAGTTTGGCGTCCTATGGTGAATGACACAACCACAAGACTCAAAAGCTCCACCTTTGGGTTTGTAGGTCTTGAGGCTTTCTTCAACCTCCCCAGCTTATGGACTTGAAAGCTTGATGCTCTCCACAAGTGTTGTTTACCTTTTTAAGGAGGCCTCTTTCCAGGGATGAGTTTTATCCACGTCTTCCGAACACAAAAGAGTCACTTATGAAGGTCACATTGCTCACACGACAGCAGACTCCTTCTTGGGTTGACCAACCTTCAAACGCGAGTTCATCGAAGTGTGCACCGTAACACAGAGACTTCTCAAAGCAGCATTCTTTGTGATACAAAGACCCAAAAGAATTACACGTGCCTGCAATGTGAATAGCTTTAGTGGCATTAAACTCCACAGCACACACCACACTCAAATGGCCGGGGAGCTTACCACTACACCAGGGAGCAGAGATTAGTGGTGGTCAGTCTTAGCAGTTAACTGTTTTTGCTCTCCAGACTTCAGCTGACGTACAATAGAAAAAGACCCTGCGAGACACAAGACACTGAAATTTAGCTCATGTTAATCTGCTCTAACCATGTTTTACTGTAAGATCTGACTGTTAAGTGAAACTCTGCTGTAGTGCTATGTGCAAAACAGTCAAAATATTTACTGAATGTTCCTTGAGTCAGGTTTACTTACTTGTTTGCCTTTGGTTTGTATTGCTGGAGAAAGCGATGTGGGCCTTGTGTTCTGTGTGAACCTGTGTGAAGTTTGTCTTCAGTGGTACTTGACTCTTATATGTAGCAGTTCATCTCTGATTAACGACCATTTCTTTTCTTAAACAGCTAATTCACAAGCTCTTATTAGTCTAATCATTGTCTCAGAGGCAGTGATTAGATTACATTCAGATTATGGTGATGAATAGCATAAAAGCTTATCAGTTTGTTTCATGTAAATGAAGAATTTATCTTCAAACATCTAAATGTTTACATCCCTATTCACCATTCATGAAATTCAACTGAGGGTGAAAATCTATTTTGATTTGTCTGACTCATATTTACATAAAAAGTCCCTTTTAGTTATACAGACACAAGAAAATGTATCAAATAAAATACATAATGCTACATAACAAGCCAAAACTATAGAGGAAAGATGTGCCATGGCAACACAGGCGAGGACTGTGTGCAGCATGACAAAAAGTGAAGAAACTCTATAGGTAAGTTAGATATGGATTATTATTCTACACAATTAAATCAAAGCTGTATTGACTTTGACTTCAGTTTGAAATCATTGCTTTAAGTATGTTTATTTTATTATAATAAATTATATATAATATTTATTTTTTCAACTACCAATGCAATAATAATGCCCTTGTCAAATGTTTTGGTAGTGACAATATTTTAAATTTTTTTTACAATTTTAGTGAACTCACAAATGCTAAAAAATCTTACCTATCTAACACAGCTTTGAACAATCATGTTTTTATGAAAACGCATCAAAAATTAGTTGCAAATAAATTAATTTTGTGAGTGAATAATTTGCAAGGTGACAGATTTTCAGACTTTTACTGCAGTCTAACTTGCAGGTGTGTGGCTAAAATAAAACTCCGTCTATGGTTTAAAACTTGGAAGTGAAATTCAAATATAATTTTTATTATTGAAAATGTAATTCATAATGTATTTTTACATTTTATATTTCAACATATAACATATATATTTAGGGCATGGGGTTTAGATAGGTAATAATCCTAGTAAATAATGTCTGAATACTTAGTTCTTTGAATTTGGCTCTTGCAGTGACTCAGTATAATAATCCATACATAAGTATATGTAAGCACATAAGAATATTATTTATGATAGTAGTTAGAGGTAGAGGTGGTCTCTAGTGCTTTTATGTTCTTTAGCAAGCCATGAATTGCTTTCATAGCATTTGCAATCTGTCAATTCAGCCATCCGTAATGATTAAAGACTTGAGCTAAACAAGATTTACTTAAAAAACATACGCTACACTATTAATGGAATATTACTATAAATAATAATTGGATACAATATCAGTCAAACATGTATAGTGCAAACGTGTATAGTTGCTGTGAAGACAAAAATCATATGTCTCCAAAACATAATTTTTTTTAACTTTTTTTACTTCCACTTGAAATTTTTTTTTTTTTTTTAAAGCTGCATTCCCATTGTTTCTTTTTTATCTAGGTTTAAAGGTAGTTTTCATTTTCAAAGTCAAAAGCCAACAAAAATGTATATACAAGGTTTTATTCTGACAACAGAATTATGCTTTGTTTATAATTCAGCCAGTTTGCATGTTTGGCACATTTGCAGGTGGCTGCAGTCAACAAACTGAAATATTAACAGTATTATGACTTTTTTACTATTATTTTAACTATAACCCTAACTTTACCATTGAACATTTATTGGACCTGATGATAATAATAATAATAATAATAATAATAATAATAATAATAATAATAATAGGTTGCACTTATATAGCGCCTTTCACAAACCCAAGGATGCTGAAAAAAAGTTAAAGAGAGTGAAAGAAAGAAGAGAAAAGGTGAGACTGGAGCTGAGATTTAAACATAGAGACAGAGGAAGATAAGCAAATAGAGAGAGGTAGGGCATTCCAAAGAGTGGGGGCAGCAACACTGAAACCTGAGAGAGCGTGATGGAGCATAGGGGTGTAAAAGGGCAGAGAGATATGATGGAGCTAAGCCATGTAGGGCCTTATAAGTCAACAAGAGTATTTTGTAGCGGATGCATTCAGAAACAGGAAGCCAGTGAAGCTGATTGAGGACAGGGGTGATATGAGCAGATTTTTTTTGAACGGACAAAGATTCTGGCAGCAGAGTTCTGAATATACTGGAGCGGGCGAAGAGCTTTAGCAGGTAATCCATAGAAAAGAGCATTGCAGTAATCTAAACGTGAGGTGACAGAAGCGTGAGCCAGAATCTCAGAATCTTTCAAGGAGAGCAAGGGGCGGAGTCTACCAATGTTACGAAGATGAAAAAAAGCAGACTTTGTTAATATGAGAGACAAAACTGAGACTGGGGTCAAATAAGACACCCAGATTTTGAACAATGGAGGATGAGCTGACAGAGATATAATTTATGCTCATTTATAACAGTGTAGCCAGAGTAGGCGGATATGGCTGCTTTAGAGCCAACTAATAAAAATTCTGTTTTTTTTGGCATTTAACTTGAGGAAGTTAGCATTCAGCCAGTTTGTTAACTCCAGAACACAGGACAGCAGTGAGGACAGAGGGAATGCCTCAGTGAGTTTGAGGCTAAAGTAAATCTGAATATTGTCGGCATAGCAGTGAAACTGGAGATCATGTGACAGGATAATGCTACCAATAGATAATAAGTAAATGATAAATAAATAATATAAATAATATAATAGAGGACCAAGGACAGAGCCCTGGAGAACTCTCCGAGTGACTGGGACAGTAGGTGATTTATTCTTTCCTAAAGACACAAACTGAGATCGATCTGTTAAGTAAGATGAAAACCAAGCTAACACCACACCAGAAAGACCAAGAGAGGAGAGACGAGAAATGAGTATATTTTGACTGACTGTATCAAAGGCTGCAGTAAGATCAAGCAGAAGTAAGGCTGAAGCACAGCTGGAATCAGAGGACAAAAGTAAATCATTGAGGTTACGGACAAGTGCAGTCTCTGTGCTGTGGTGACAGAGGAATCCTGACTGAAATACTTCAAATATGTTGTTGTTGCTCAGATGGTCCAGCAATTGCGATGCCACAACTTTCTTCAGGACCTTAGAAATGAAAGGCAAATTAGAAATTGGTCTAAAATTATCTATTACAGCTCTTAAAACAAGCATAATGGCAACTGAAGGTTTGTCTAGGTTGCAGTCTTACAATTGTCAAAAAACTGCTCTGAATATTTTTGCTTAATTGACAGCTTTGTAGTTCTATCAAAGACATAGAACATAAATAGCTATGGCAGTGAATTCAGACAAAGTAGGACATTTATTGTTATTTTCCCAGTAGGTGCTACATGTGCTTAAAATGGGCATTGATAATGCCGTTTTGATAGTTGAGCACTTTTTCTCTAAAACCACCACAAAATCAATAGCTTATCAGGTAAAGTTGAAAAAAAGATACACATGTTGGTAATATTTAAAAACTCTGTCAATGCCTACTCAAAAACATTGTTATTTATGTTATTTTAATGGTGCAACACAGGACTATACAGTGTGAAATGCGTGCAGAATTTACAATAAATACATCTCACAACAAGCAGTTGCAGAGTTTGGAGGGGGTGGAACACAAGTTCAGAAGGGTGGGGAATGGGAAGGGTGGGAAGAGTGGGAGGGGCCGTCCCCAATAGCGGCAGCCCTGCAGATACAGTGCTTGTGGAAGGAGGTGTTAATGGTGGGTAAGGACACTCCAATGATCTTCTTCACTGTCCTTACAATCCACTGAAGGATCCTGCGGTTCATGCAGTTCCTGCGGTTCCACACCAGACAGCTGGTCAGGATACCCTTTATGTCTCCCTGCAGAATTATTTGTTGGCTAATGAAAACAAACAGACAAAAATAACACAGGCCTGAGGTTTTCATTTTACTATGTGCTGCTTAGCCCATACTCACCCTGAATAAGATTGCTTAACTGTATAATAAAACTGTCAGTCGTTTTTCAAACACAGTAGACCACACAGGGAACATTTCTGAAGTCACAATTATTAGCAATGTGAAAATTAAATCCCAACAAGTCAGAGAATCTTGTTTTAACAGGCTAGACTGATTTGCTTTCATAAAATTAATTTCATAAAATGAAGTTTGAAACTGGATGTTTGTGATTAATGGTGTGTATTGGGCTCTACAGATTAAACTACCCTAAGCTGTCATTGCAAACGTTGTGCAATAGCAGTACACTGACAATATACAGACTTTATTAAGGCATTATGCTGTACATTGTATATGTAAACAAATACAGTTTAATTTTCAGTAATGGATTTTGTGCTTTAGGGGGCTTCTTACCCCCACCCACTTCCTCTACATCTATTAAAAATCTATTCCACCATTTGCTTGTTCTATGTGAGCCTCGTAAAAACATCCTGCCCTGTTGCTTTATAATAATTAACCCAAGCAATGCTCTTTATTACACAAATGTGTTCTGGGTAGCTTTAAATATTACAATGCCGCTTCTATGGTATACTAACATTTTAACAATACAACTGTTGTAACTCGTCTTGGTACACATTCATACTACATTCTGAGTATGAGACTGTGTATTTTTTTATCAAGCTTAGGCTATTTTGCCTTGAGCCAAATAGGACAGTGGTCTTCACTCTTAGTCCTGGAGTGCAGCCTTCTTGTAGTATAGAATCTCCAGCCTGCTCCACTGTACTGGCACTGTGCTGCTGCCCCCTGGTGCTCAGAAGGTGTTTAAATTGGACTGAACACCTGCATTAGGGTAAAAATTAACCACTAACCATACAAGCCCTAATTTACATACACCAAACATGCTAGACCCTATAGCATCATTAGAGGAGGAGCAGCTTCTGCATTAGAATGTATAAAAGTTGGACATTGCTCAGATTCTTTGCAAACAAACTTGCCAAATCTCAATGTTTCTTCACACAAACCAAGAAAGGGATCAAGCTAAGAGTTTTCATATCCGCGTTAAAACCAGCAACAAACAGACCTGCCATGGTTATGATTACTTGATAAACATGATTTAAAATAAATCTACAACAATTTGATGCCTACAAGGTGTTCCAAAAAAATTGGAAAAAACATACAGCTGTGTTGCATCACCTTTCTTTTTAACAATGTTCAGATGATATCTTTTGAACTTTGTGGTGGGGAGAATCCAAACAGAAAAATCCTGGGCAGTCCTTTATTAACAAGTCCTCCATATTAACAGTGCTGGACAGTCATTTATTCTAGATAAACAGTCCTGGACAGTCCTTTATTCCAGATTAACAGTCCTGGACAGTCCTTTATTTCAGATTAACAGCACTGGACAGTCATTTATTCTAGATTAACAGTACTGGACAGTCCTTTATTCCAGATTAACAGGACTGGACAGTCCTGTACGGTACCTTATTCCAGATTAACAGCACTGGACAGTCCTTTATTCCTGATGAACAGTACTGGACAGTACATTATTCCAGATTAACAGTACTGGACAGTCCTTTATTCCAGATAAACAGTCCTGTACGGTCCTTTATTTTTATAATAACAGCAGTGGACAGTCATTTATTCCAGATTAACAGTCCTGTATAGTCGTTTATTCCAGATCAATAATCCCGGACAGTGCTTTATTCCATATTAACAGTCCTGAACACTCCTTAATTCCATATTAACATTACTAGACAGTCCTTTATTTCATATCAACAGTACTAGAGAGGCCTTTATTCCAGATCAACAGTACTGAAGAGGCCTTTATTTCAGCTTAACAGTCCTTTGTTCCATTATGGTTTTATTTATTACACAAGCACTTTGGTGTTTACTGTGTCATCTGAGAAATCAGAGATCACAAGCATTCAGTACTGATTTTTTACACAAATGTTCCTCCAAATTCTGTTCATCTTTTATGAATAATTAATCATAAAAAATAAAGTTGATATTATGGTAAAATGCTAAATACAGTGGTGTGAAAAAGTGCTTCTGGTTTTGCATGTTTGTCACACTTAAATATTTTGGAACATCAAACCAATTTAAATATTAGTCAAAGACAACACAGGTAAACACAAAATGCTATTTTTAAATAAAGGTGTTTATTATTAAGGGAGAAAAAAAATACAAACCTACATGGCCCTGTGTGAAAAAGTGATTGCCCCCTAAACCTAATAGCTGGTCAGGCCACCCTTAGCAGCAACAACTGCAACCAAGCGTTTGCGATAACTTGCAATTAATCTTTTACAGCGTTGTGGAGGAATTTGGGCCCACTCATACTTGCAGAATTGTTGTAATTCAGCCACATTGGAGAGTTTTCGAGCATGAACAGGATCTTTTGGTAGACAGCAGAATTCATAGTTCCAATTACTGCCCCAGACCATCACACTACCACCACCATATTTTACTGTTGGTATAATGTTCTTTTTCTGGAATGCAGTGTTTCTTTTACGCCAGATGTACTGGGACACACACCTTCCAAGGAGTACAACTTTTTTCTCATCGGTCCACAGAATGTTTTCCCAAAAGTCTTGGGGATCATCAAGATGTGTTCTGAAAAAATTGAGACAAGCTTTAATGTTCTTTTTGCTCAGCAGTGGTTTTCGTCTAGGAACTCTGCCATGTAGGCCATTTTTGCCCAGTCTCTTTCTGATGGTGGAGGCATGAACACTGACCTTAACTGAGGCAAGAGAGGCCTGCAGTTCTTTGGATGTAGTTGCTGCGCTCTTGCAGTAATTTTGTCTGCAGTCTTCCCCATGTTGAGCAGAATTAAGACAATTTAATGACACCAAGGAAATCTATGCAGGTGCTTTGAGTTTAGTAGATGATTAGTGTGTCACACTGAGTTTAAAACATAAATGCTCTGCAAATTTCGGCTGATTTCTTCACAGTATTTAAATTTTTCGAATTCATGTTTTCATGGATTTCATGGAGTTGGACGCCCAAACTATATAAAAATAAATAACAAATAAATACTTGAAATTGATTTAATTGTGGGCCTTGAATCTATAATCTATGAAAGTTTAACTATTTGAATGGAATTATGGAAATTAATCAACTTTTCCATGATATTCTAATTTTCTAGAATATATATATATATATATGTACAGTATATTTATGTAAGTACATTTAACAAGAGCAAATATATGTGCATAATATCAATGAATGCTTTCTAGGCTACTTTTTCCAGTTATGTAATCTGGGGTCTTTGAAAGACTATATGTGCTTCATTATTGTACAGTTATGTTCATCTTTACTGATGGATTGATTGATCATTAAGTAATCAGTACTGGATTATTAATCCAATCAATAGTGACAGCCTGGAAACAAACCGCTTTACACTAATGGCCCAATCTGCTCCCCCAACCTTCATTCACAATTGACAAAGATGTCTCTTCAGGGGTTCTTTGGTAGAGAACATGGATCTATATAGAACCATAAACACTCAAATTAATAATGTCAAGCTTGTAAGTATGGTGGAACGCTTTTTGGTGCCATATAGAACCCTTTTCAAAAAGGTTCTATACAAAATCATCTACAGCTCATTTTCCACCAATCTGAAGAAAACTTTTATGACGCATGATTAAAATGTTCTTTGCATCATGAAAGAGTTTTTAGATTGATGGAAAATAAATAGTGCTCAAAAGTAGCCTGGCACACTGAGAATCTGAATCTGAGTCTTGTTTGTTTATTAAATTCCAAAATAAGGCTATTATATAAGTTTTAATGATCTCAAATGTTTGCAAAAATAATAACCAGGTTTAGTAACTTAATTTTAGAAAAGATTTGAAAAGATAAGGCAAATAATCACTAGTGGGATTAACATTAGTCTTAGTCTTAAGTAGGTTAGTATTTAGTATTTTATATTGGCAGTGAAGGGAAATATGACACAAGATCACTACTCAAGTAAAAGTGCAAGGTACTTTGGTACGTAAAGATGTTTTAGCAAAAAGCATGGCTTACATTTTTATTTATTCAATTAAAGCAGAAATATACATGCTTCAAGATATACTTAAAGTGAGAAAGTGAAATCATTCATTTTAAAATGTTTCTAATAAAAGATGTAAAACTAGGGGGTTCTCTGTTGAATGTTAATTAAACGCATGCCATCATGACACTGAACGTTAATAATGTTTAATGTTCAACCTGAATGCATCCTCAACAAAATTAAACAAGTGGCAGTTTTAATATCTGTACACCAACTCGACTTATTTTTTCCCTCTAGAATATGCACAGACTGTGCAGAGATTCACCCACCAGTCACTTCATTAGGGACACCCCCTTCTATCTGTGTTCTTTGTCCATTTTATCACCTCCACTTAACATGTACAGTTTGTGAAAGGAGCATATTATAGTTCTACAATTACAGATTGTAGTCCATCTGTTTCTGTTTGTCCCTACTGTGTCTGATCCACTCGTACCAAAGCAACACACGCTAACGCTCCACCACTAAATCAGAATCAGAATCAGAAATACTTTATTGATCCCAGGGGAAAATTGCAGTTATTGCAGTAGCAGCCGGTTATGTAGAAGAATAAACGCTCCAATAATAATTTACAACATAAAAGAAATTTGTAATATGTACACATATATAAGTCTTATGATACAATAGAAGAATAAAATATAAAGTGACTGTGTCTATAATAATAAGTACAGATATACTGTATACAGCAATAAGAGTTTAGAAGTTAGAAAGTTATTGCACATTTGAGTTCTTGCACACATAATTAAATTATAGTTCTATTGTTATTACTGTACATGTGAAAGGTGTCGTACATTAAGAGAGGAGTTATAAAGTCTGATAGCCACTGATAGGAATGACCTCCTGTGGCGTTCTGTTGTGCATTTTGGCTGAATGAGTCTTGCACTGAATGTGCTCCTGCGTCTCATCACTGTGTGATAAAGAGGGTGGGAGCCATTATCCATGATGGCCTGCAGCTTAGACAGCATCCTCCTCTCAGACACTGCCGTCAGTGAGTCCAGCTCCACACCCACAACATCACTGGCTCTGTGGATCAGTTTATTAAGTCTGTTGGTATCTGCCACCCTCAGCCTGCTGCCCCAGCATGCAACAGCGTATAGGATGGCACTGGCAACTACAGACTCATAAAAGATCCTCAGCATAGTCCTGCAGATGTTGAAGGACCTCAGATGCCTCAGAAAAAAGAGACAACTTTGGCCCTTCTTGTAGAGGGCGTCAGTGTTCTTAGCCCAGTCCAGTTTATTGTCAATGTGCACGCCCAGATATTTATAGTCCTTCACAGTGTCCACACTGACCCCCCTGATGGAAACAGGGGTCACCGGCATTTTGTCCCTCCTCAGGTCCACCACCACCTCTTTGTCTTTGTCACATTGAGCTGCAGATGGTTCAGCACACACCACGCAACAAAGTCATTCACCGTCGCCCTGTACTCATCCTCATCACCACTGCTGATACATCCAACTAGTGCAGAGTCATCAGAGAACTTCTGAAGGTGGCAGGTTGAAATCAGTGGTGTAGAGGGTGAAGAAGACAGGAGAGAGGACAGTTCCCTGCGGTGCTCCAGTGTTGCTGACCACTCTGTCTGACACACAGTGCTGCAGATGTACATACTGTGGTCTGCCAGTCAGGTAGTCAACAATCCAGGACACGAGGGGGGCGTCTACCTGCATCACGTTCAGCTTGTCACACAGAAGAGCAGGCTGAATGGTGTTAAATGCACTGGAGAAGTCAAAGAACATGATCCTCACAGTGCTGCCTGGCTTATCCAGGTGAGCGTAGACTCGGTTCAGCAGGTAGATGATGGCATCTTCCACTCCCAGACGAGGCTGGTAGGTGACCTGGAGGGGGTCTAGAAGTGGCTGGACCATAGGCCGGAGCTGATCCAGGATAAGTCTCTCCAAGTTCTTCATGATGTGGGACGTCAGTGCCACTGGCCTGTAGTCCTTGATGTCACTGGGCCGCGAAGTCTTTGGCACAGGAACAATGCAGGACGTCTTCCACATCACAGGGACCCTCTGGAGACTCAGGCTCATGTTGAAGACATGCTGCAGGACTCCACAAAGTTGGGTGGCACAGGCTTTAAGCACCCTGGGGGGGACACCATCAGGGCCTGCAGCCTTGTTCGTGTGTAGTCTCTGTAGCTGTCTTCTCACCTGGTCAGCTGTAAGATTCACTGTAGAGGTGACTGGTGGGGGGTGGGGGGGGGGGGGGGGGACTATCACAGGAGGGGGGGGTGCTATCAGGAGGGGGAGGGAGAGGGAGTGGAGTGGGCTGTTGAGGCCTGGCAACAGAGGAGTCAGGGAGTGAGAGGTCAGGGTTTGCAGTGTCAAATCTGTTAAAAAACAAATTTAACTTGTTGGCCCTGTCCACACTGCCCTCTACTGCCCTGCCACACTGCTCATTGTACGACTTTTTGTATTTATGTCTGTTTGTATTTATTGGGTTGTATTTATGTTTGTTTGTATTTATTGGATTATATTTATGTTTGTTTGTATTTATTGGATTGTACATCGTGGCAGGAGATTTTAACCGGACTGATCTTAGATCAGTTTTACCACACTACCACCAATATGTGAACTTGTTTTCTCCACTCAACCGGTGGAGAAAACACACTAGACCGGGTCTACTCAAACATAAAGAAAGCATTCAAAGCAGTCCCCCACCCCCACCTTGGAAACTCAGACCATCTCTCTGTTATGCCAATTCCAGCATACAGGCCACTGCTGACCAGAGCCAAGCCAGCTGTTAAGCAGATAAGGACCTGGCCAGAGGGAGCAGTCTCAGCACTTCAGGGCTGCTTTGAATGCACTGACTGGAATATGTTCAGAGAGGCTGCCACTGTCAATCATCACACCAATCTGGAAGAGTATACTGAGTCAGTGATTGGATATATGTCCAAGTGTGTGGAAGATGTGACTGTCACCAAAGACATCACCACAAGAGCCAATCAGAAATCCTGGCTCACTGAAGAGGTGCACACCCTTTTATGTGAACGTAATGCTGCTTTTAAGTCTGGTGACAAGGATGCTCTTAGATCTGCTAGAGCTAACTTGAACAGAGGTGTCAGAGCAGCAAAGTGGGCTTATGGTCAGAAAATTCAAAACCATATCACTGACTCCAAAGACTCCAGGCGCTTGTTGCAGGGCATTCAGTCCATCACGGACTATAGGCCACGCCCACCACTCAGCAATGACAGCACAGACTTCCTTAACACACTCAATACCCACTTCAGCAGATTTGAGGACAACAACACCACCCCAATAACAAAGGCTACCCTCAGTCTGGACGATGAAGTCCTCTGTCTCGACCCAGCTGATGTCCAGAAGGCTCTACGCAAGGTCAACCCTCGGAAAGCAGCAGGTCCTGACAACATTCCAGGGTATGTACTTATGCAATGTGCTGAACAACTGGCATATGTCCCATCTATAACACCTCTTTGAGCCAAGCCATTGCGCCTTCAAAACCACAACCATCGTACCACTGCCAAAGAAGTCACCAGCAGCATCACTCAATGACTACCGGCCTATAGCACTGACTCCCATCGTCATGAAGTGCTTTAAGAGACTGGTCAAAGATCACATCACATCATGACTGCCTCCAACATTCGACCAACTTCAATTTGCATACCGCCCCAACCGCTCCACTTATGATGCCATATCAACAGCACTCCACCTGAGCCTGACTCATCTGGAAAACAAGAACACTTACGTGCGGATGCTCTTCATTGATTTCAGCTCTGCCTTTAACACAGTCATCCCCCAACACCTTGTTGAAAAACTTGGCCCATTAGGCATTGACACCTCACTGTGTAACTGGTTATTGGACTTCCTTACAGACAGATTGCAGACAGTCCGAGTTGGAGAAAACACCTCCCAAACCACCATCATGAACACTGGTGTTCCCCAAGGATGCGTGTTGAGCCCTCTGTTGTTCACTTTGTTGACCTACGACTGCTGTGCCAAGTACAACTCAAACCACATCATCAGGTTTGCAGATGACACTACAGTAATGGGCCTCATCAGTAACGACGATGACTCCGCCTACAGAGAGGAGGTGAACCAACTCGTTGCCTGGTGTGACAGCAACAACCTGTCACTGAATTTCTGGGGGTGCACCAAGTTTCTGGGGGTGCACATCGCAGACGACCTGACATGGACCACACACACCTCCTCCCTGGTCAAGAAAGCGCAACAGTGCTTCACTTCCTATGAAGGATGAGAAGAGCTAACCTTCCGCCTCATATCCTCACTACATTCTACAGAGGAACAATAGAGAGTATCCTGACCAGCAGCCTCACGGTCTGGTACAGCAGCTGCACCATCGCCGAACAGAAATCACTCCAGAGAGTGGTGAGGACAGCAGAGCGCATCATGAGGTCCTCACTTCCACCTGTACATGATCTGTACCCATCACGGTGCCACAGCAGAGCCACCAAGATGGTCAGAGATCCCACCCACCTAGCTCACGGACTGTTCAGACTGCTGCCCTCTGGAAAACGCTACCGCAGTATGCGGTGCAGGACTTTCTTTCCACAAGCCATCAGACTGCTCAACACTTCATACTCAGGTGGTCCTCCACTTAATGCTGCTAATTTTGTGCAATAGACTCATTGTTTCTTTCTAAACCTAAGCACTCTTACACCTTAAAATGTTTTAAATTTACAGTGTTATTTTTTTGGAAGTATATCTATCTATTTAGAGTATTACTCACTATTTATCACACACACTCTTTCTATATTTTTCACTGCACTGTCATGTTGTTATTTATTTGTCATGTTTGTTGTATGTCTTGTGTTTTTATATATCTGCGTGTGTGTGTGCGTGTCTGTGTGTGTGTCTGTATGGCTGTGTGTGTGTGTTTTGGAAATTGTTTAGGGATATTGCTATAAGCTGTTTTTTAACAATGTTATCGAGCCATGTCTTCCTTTGTTTTCGTGTTTAAAGTGGGGTCAGTATTAGGCAATAATACTGCTGGATGAACAGGAATTTCTTATAAGGTTTAAGGTGAACCCTGAAATTTATATTTCCCCGTTATGATGGCATAAGCGAGGCTTCTATTAGAAAGAATTCAACTGAAACCCCTATAGCCTGGTGCTGCTTATCTGTAGTGTTTTCTTAGCTGTGGCCATCGGACAGTTTTTATTGGGCTGTTTATTTTTGTTTCTTCATTTGTTTTGGAGGTTCACTGTCGTGTGCTCTCTTGTCTGGGAACCAGGCCGGAACTGTATAGACCCACAACCGTTTTGATCCGGTTAGATACAGCAATGTCCACACTATTACTGTCCTTATTACTGTCCTGCTGTGTGGAGCCTGTTGAGTGTCCAGCTGTACACGGCATCACTAATAAATAAAAATCCAGCTGTTCAAAGTAAACTACAAGAATATAACCCTTTGGTTACCACCCTTTGGAGAGCAGAAACAAATCTCTTCAGTGCCTCAGTGTGCTAATCTTCAGAAGAACATCCCTGCAGTGTCCTGGGTATCATGCTGTTAGTTATCATGGACATTGCTTTTTTTGTATTTTCTTGCATTTAGGAAAGAACAGAAAACCCTTTGCCCAAAAACCTTTACTATTGCAGAGCTATTACGCACAAGTTATTAATAGTTCAAAAGATATTTATAAGAACATTATATACATAATAAGAATTGTAAGACTAGAGAACAATTCTTGAATGACTGCACAGCTTAAGCCTAAGCAGTTCCCAAATGGTTTCTATGGTATTTTAGGGGGTTGCTTAGTTTGAATACATTTTACATGTTTTTGTTTTTGTTATTCTTACCATGATGGTTTTGTGTTTATGCATTATATATGCATTAAGTATTACACTACAAGTCCTTAGAGATGGATGATTCTAGCCTTAGTCTTGTTTTAATTAATGATACAGTACACAAAGAAGAATATTTCATTTACTAATTAAACTAAACTAATGAAAGAGTAAGCAACTACCATCCTGTTTGGTGAGAGAGATTGGAGATGGGCATATCAATCAATCTCATGTAACAGCATTCTGTTAATAAACACATTCAGTTTTGTTTATAGACATATCTCAGTTTTATTATCTGTGGTTATTAGCTCTTATGTAAAACTATTTTTATGGTTGTGCATTGCTATTTGTTCTTTGATTACTGCCAGATTTTCACCACGTAACTCGTCCTAATCGGATGCATGGATTCCAAAGAACAACAGATCCACAGACATACCCACCCACACAGCTGTATTTGGCATTTATTCATCCCTTGTCCCTCACCTAGAGTCCCATTCCTTTCATGCATACCCAGCAACAATCTGTCAACCCATAAAGAAACCACTTTACAACATGGATCCATCCTTGGAATGTATTAGCAACCACCTGGGATACCTTAGCAGCCAAGCAGCAACACCATAGCAACCACTTAGCAGCACCCTAGCTACCAGCTGGGACACCAAAGCACCTGCCTAGCTACCAGCTGGGATACCACAGCAACCACCTAAGAACACCCAAGCAAACAGCTGGGATATCCCACCAACTGCCTAACAACTAGCTGGGAAACCCCAGCAACCACCAAGCAACATCCTAGTAACAACCTAGGATACCATATCAATTACCAAGCAACATCTTAGCAACCGTTGTCAAACTGCTTACATTGTGCAACCATTGTGCATTTTCTTCTTTTATTCTGTTTATCGCATGTCTTCTCCTGTGCAATATGTATTGTATTGTGACACTGCAATTTCTTTCAGAATCAATATCTTATCTTATCTTATCAATATATTATGTAAATATATATCCAACTAGATATCCAAATATTCTATATTAAAAGGATATATATTTAAATATGAGAAAATGTGGTTTAGCATTGTTTTGCTTAAAAAAAGATGAAAAAGACATTGTACGGATGCCAGTATCTATTGCTACAAAACCTGGAAATAACTTTTGGAATTAATAGTGCCTTTACAGAGTCACCTATGCCATGTGCACTACCACACCTCTGCACCATCATGGATGCTGGCTTATTTAATGTGCACTGATAACGAGCCACCAAGCCTCTCGTCTTTGGCTCAGAGGACACGGTGTCCATGATTTTCAGAAAGAATTTCAGATTTTGAAAGTGATTTTTGAATTTGGAATTTAAAATTGAGATACATGAACTTGGGCCCAGAAAAGACTGACCTTCAGTGGAGAAAGCGTCAGTATGTTTCCCGACTTCCCTGCTCAAATATTAAACCCGCACAACAAGTTTGACGGTGGACGAGAAACTAAAGAACAGCCAAATAAAATCTAACATTCATTTCTCAGCCCTTTAAGAATATCTGATGCTAGAGTTCTTTGATATATAGGTCCAAATAGGTTGGCATTGGAAATCAGCATCACATTGTCCATGTAAAGCCCCGTCAACACCTGGCACAGAATATACACAAGCAATTAAATAAATTACTATATGTGCCGCTTCACACGCATGTCATTTTGGACCCTTAAGTCTTTCCTGTGCATGCATGTGAGCTCACTCCTACAATACCACAGTTAATCTCTTAGCTAAAATCTGACCATGGGACCCATGACACTCCAGATGAAAATACACTTCTACACAGAGGCCGGTACATTTGTAATTAAACAGTATTATCCTAAGGTAGTGTGTTCACATATTTTTTGCAAATGCCTGTGCTGGGAAGTCTTGTAAGTTTTATAAGACACTTGGAATCCTCTTTTTCTATCTAGATGCAAGGTCCAACAAGTAGTGTCTAAAGCATAAGTGGGTACCAAACATCTAAATATTTACAAAATACATAAATGTGAGTGTTTTCCCATCTTTTTTTTATCATTATCTAGGCACCCACTGAGTGGGTGAGCACAGTTCACTGTCTTTGTTTATTTGCTTGTTGTGTTGTAAAATCAAAATAATTTTTTAAAAAATTGCAAGTCGGTGGCACAGTGGTGTAGTGGTTAGCATGGTCACAAGACAAGGTTGGATTCTCTGTGTGTGGTGTTTGCATGATCTCCCCCTGCTTGAGTGGGTTTCCTCCCACAGTCTCAAGACATGCATGTTAGATTGATTGGTCACTCTAAATTGCCCGTAGGTGTGAGTATGTATTGGCCATGCAGGATAATGAAGATGATGGGCGGAAAGTGTCACGCCTGCCCGTCCATGTACCTTTGTTTACATCCCGTCCATGTGTTTCTGTTTTGTCACGTGCTCCTTGTCTCTGCCCTGGCCCCGCCTGTCACACCTGTTTTTCGTTCGTCCTGAGTTGTGTCACCTGTTCCCTCTTGTTAGTCTGGTTATATATACCCTGTGTTTGCAGTCTGTCTGGGTCCTACGTTGTGTTATATTGTTGTGTGTCGTGCTATTATGCTCTTAGAGTGTATTTCTTTACCTGTTTTTTGCCGTAATGACTCGCATTAAACCTGTTAATCCGCATCTGCCTATGTATCCGCCTCTGCCGTCTCATACAGCGTTACAGAAAGTTGTCCAGGTGTGTTCATCTTTTTTGCTCCATCCCAAGTGTTGCTGTCATCAAATTCAAATTGAACATATAAAATAAAAAATTTTTAAAGATATAAGTTAAGGCTGCAATATTCTCAATGAAATATAGCTTTTAAATGATTTGCTCATATGTCTGTGTTATTAGGCATAAAAAAGATTGCCAAATTAAACAAATCACCCTTTATGTAATAGTTTGAAAACGTGTTCTTTTATTATAAACTGTTACATAAACATAATGTACCTAGCGGCTGTACATTGTTTAGGTTTCACCAAAGTAGAACTGCATCATGACAATTTCAGAGAAGACCTTACATTTATTACCTTTAGCATTCACCTTACTCGTTCCTATGAATTGTACCTATTTTCATACAAAGACAAAAACATGAAAAAGTAAAAAGCAATCAGTTGTCTTCACTCACGAAAGCAGCTACGTCAACAATAAAAAAATCATCTTGTTAATAAATGAACTGCCTGATTTATTCTCTTTATGTGGAATCTCCCACTTAACTGAATGAAAAAGGCTATCAGAATCTCTCCTCCTGAAGAATCTGAACTGTGGAAGTGATGGAGGAGGTGGTGTCTTGGCATGGATCCTTTTCTTCATGTTTTCTAGAGAAGCATGAGCAATTTAACCTGTTGATGAATAGGAACAAAAACTTTAACACAGGGCTTCGAACCCCTTTTATAAATGATTAGGAATTTGAAAAGAGGATTGATAGATGTGCAGTACCAGACTAGGTTTACATTTATAGTCACAGTTGATGAAATTAAGATTAAGAATCTTTAACCATTTTATGCAAATCCTGGGTCAAAAGTGACCTTGCTATATTTGCAAATCAGACAGTATCTCACAAATAATTCTTTAAGCCATCAACATAGTATCGCTACAGAATAAACAACAGGTCAAAAACAAGATTTTTAATGGACATGTGGAACATTAAATAATGAAATCCATGTTTGATCCATGTCGTGCATCAGAAGGGGTTTGCTTAGATTGTGCATCAATGGGTTAGAGAACAATCTTTCTGGGAAAAGTCTGCTTCTGTTTTGACTGGCAATTATTTTACACTGATAAGACTTTGAATCAAATAAAGGGCTCCCTTGAACATCCTATTACCTCCATTGATATACCTCTTTGCAAATCTTCTGATTCTATTTAAAGTAATTCCACTGACATCACATGATCATGCCGTCACCCAGTTACATTTTAGTAGTAGTAGGTGAAATACAGCGTTATCTAAAGCAGAAATCCCAAGTTCCCATTGGAAGCAACATTGGAAACCATGATGTGTCTATGACACACGTGTTATCCATTATTATTATCTATTGTCGTAAAATCAGAAATTTTACCAGTAGCTGAAATTATTTACCTGTCCCTTTTTTGCATCTGTTCTATTGTCTCTGGAAGGGGACGATTAAAGCTCTCCGGCAGAAACACTGTGGTAACTGATGACAAAAGGCACAAGGTACCCAATATTATGTAGGGTAAGTGCTGATGATACACACCTATGGAGGAAAATAGCAAGGCATGACTCAGGCATCAGGTTGAATATTCACAATATAATAGTGTCTGAATTGAAATTTTAAGTAAATGGAACAAAAATCTGTATTATATGCACTGTCAGCGTATTATATGGTTTTTTTTTCTTGCAATACCGGTTTACAACAATGAACACTTACTCAAATAAATAAAATAGGGGGCAACTGCACTGCCTACACGAGACACCATGGCACAGGATCCCACTGCTGTGTTCCTCAGAACTGTTGGGTACAATTCCCCAGTGTAGGCATATATCAGGGCTGTTCCTATGGCTATCCCAAACTTCCCCATCATTTCAAGGGCAACAGACAAAGTGGGTAGACCTACAAAAACATACAGTGTATGATTGTGTTATATGTACATTCTCAGCTGTTGAGAAAAAGACCTTTGAAATATAAGGTTGAATTGACTTTAATTGACCCATTCATGCTCCGCCCACAAGTGCACTTTTTCATAGCTAAGACAAACTGTACAGAACATGGCCTAAAATACTAGTCAGGCTAATTAGAATGTGTTATTAATTTCAAAATATTTTATTTGTTGTGTGCATGTAAAGTTAAGATAAATACAATGTCATTTTATGGGCAAAAGTGGATATCTGATCATCACACCTACATGAGCGCATTGGACATCTCAATTTTAAAAAAATTCCATTCGATTTTGGTCTGAACCTCCCACTAGATTTTTAATGTCTGTGGACAAGTTTGTGCATATTTAGTAAAAAGAACACGTGTGAGGTCAGGCACTAATGTTTGATAGGTTGGTTCACAATCAACGTTCTAATTAATCTCGAATGTGTGTATACTGGGATTGAGGTCAGAGGTCTGCGCAGGCCACTGGAGTTCCTCCATAGCAAACTCATCAAGAACATAAAGGTTAAGAGATTTCTTTTGTACAATTGCCACTATGCAATCTTGTAGCATTCACCTGGCATGCACTAAAACCAGATTTATCCCTTAATCATAATTCATAATTTTAGAAAGCTTTACACTACTTCAGCCATGATCCTTGATTACTGTGGGAGTAATAAAGTGTTATCTTATCTTATCTTATCTTATCTTATCTTATCTTATCTTATCTTATCTTATCTTATCTTATCTTAGTTCTTCAGTACAACCCATCCTACTGTGGCTGAAACACCTGAACTCAATAATTAGGAGACAGTACCATATACTTTCTAGCCATAGAGTACTTCTTGTCATTTTTGCCATAGTTTAATAAAGCTGGTTCAACCTTGCAACTGCTGCTATCATGAACAGGTCAATAGAGTACCATAAATAAACCTCTTACTCGATGGTACTAACTGGATGAAATAGAGCACTACTCCTCCTAGCAGCATGCTGGCTGAGCAAGAGAGTTTCCTTGGTAAGTAGCGTAGAGACAGCCAACTGATGATATAGGCGGGCACCTCAATGGCAGCAGAGATGAAACAGTTTACATATGGATCTCCATGGAGTCGAGATGTGTTCAAAGAAAGGCCAAAGTAGCCCATGCTGAGGGTTATCCTTAACACAGAAAACATGGCATTCACCACAGCTAAACACAATAGAATATAGATATTCTTCAAATGTAACTTGTGCTTGTGCCTTAATACACTCAGAAAAATAAATTAAAGTAATCAAGATTGAGGTCATCATCAAGCCCTTCATAACTTCAACTTCATTAAATTGCTCCAATGTAAACTAGGTGATTTGGAGTGGGTTTTTTAATGGTCTGTTCTAGAGAAGTATGAAAGAAACCAGATATCTAAAAAGTTTAATGTTGCTCGTGGTAATGTGATAGGTTTGATTTGATAGGTAATTTGGCCTAAACATATATTTGCCATAAATGAATAAAACATAATGTATATAGGTTGATGTGAGGCACCTGGGCCCCAAAGAAAACATAGTTTAAGATTTATCAATAACCCCTGATTCCCACACCAGCACTATAAAGATGTCAAACCACGTCAATTATGTTTCTATTAAACATTTAAAAAATATACGTTTCACATCAAACTATTCTCAAGTTTTTGTTTTTTGTTTTGTTTATTTAGTATTGGTACACATGAGGTGCTCACCACACTAGAAACAATATCAAAGTGGTTTGCCGAATGTTGCTGGTCTTCATAAGATCCAAAACATTTGATTCTTCTGGTTTTGTGTCGCTCTCCTCTTCCTGTAAAACATAATCCAGTTTTCACTTGAGTGTTGAGCAGAAATATATTTAACACTTCAAACTGTTTCTTTGTGCAATCCTTGGGTGTTAAACACAGTCATTTTATGTTTCACACATATTTATTTACCCCTGTCTTCTTGAAGATGATATCAGGAGCACTGACTTTGTTTTTCTTAGCAGCATTTTTCAATATGACTTCAGCTTCTTCTACTCTGCCCTGAGAGATCAGCCATCGAGGAGACTCTGGAATCAACCTGCAATAAAAACAAGAGCTGTGATTTTTTTTATGAAAAATGTTGTTGTAACCAGTTTTAAGTGTGATTTTTATCATAATAACATGGCGCTTACCAGCTGCCTGTAGATGAGTTATGTATATATATAATAAGTATATAATGCAGACATAAACATTGTATAAATGCTATAAATACTATATATAATTCAGTTGTCCTTTTGAATCAGTTGCACCAATAATAAAAAATTATGCTGTCTTGTACAAAAAAAAAAGCTAAAGCACACCAACCTAGGTGCGTGAAAAACATTTATGGAACATATGTATCTTGATGACTTGATACACTGAAGTAGACGTTTGCGGTGACATTTGGAAAAAGACCACTGAAAGCAACAAACGTGCACAATGATTTTTGTGGGGCTTTAATTTGAATTGACAATGATCATGGTGGACAAAGTAATGAGCATGATACAGTGATCTTAAACAAAAATGCAGCTAAATAAATATTGTGTCCTCTATTGATCAGGTAGGCCTCTTATCAATCTGTATGGGCCCAGACCCACACAGGCCTACCTGTGCTTACACACCAGCATGTGCTGTGAACATGAAAACACAACTACAATATTATAATGATATAAATACAATATTTGATATTATTTATAGATTATTGTAGATATCTGCACAAATCATCCCTCATATAAGCTGGAGCATAAATCCAACTATGGGCTTGTACACACAAAAATCATGTATTACACTCATGTAAAACTCATTTCTAAAAATAAAAAGCGTTTAATATGCCGTGCCCTACATCTGGATTCCTGGACAGGGATTAGGCCTAGTCCTAGGCTACAGAGCATTCTAACAGTTAACAGTTAAAAGAAAGTTGTAGCCTAGAAAACTGAATACCCCTAATGTTTAACTACATTGTTAGTAGTAAGCCAGTTATTCACACCTACCACCAGAGGGGGATGTAGATGAGACCAGGTACAGACATTGCAACTAAAAGCATCCTCCAATTTCGTATTAGGAATGCTATTAGTGGCAACATCATGTAGCCAATTGCAAAGAACAAACAAACTCCCAGTGATGAGTAAAGGACCCTCACAGACCCAGTTGGGATTTCTGTACCTGTTGATGATAAAAAATAAAAATAAGCCTAACAATGTTAACAAAAAACATATTCAAAGTTGTGAGTCTAATGGTGTCATAGCACAGGCTTTTGTGTATGGTTCTTTCTTTTGGTTTATTACCTAACACAAATGCTGCCACATAGTTGGAAATTTGCCCCAGTCCAACAATGAAGAAGAAAACAGAGAACATTTCCCAAGATGATGCAAAGACTTGAATTAAGGTAAAAAATGTCTGAACCATCATGGTTACGAAAAGGACAGGCTTTCTTCCAAACCTTAGTACAACAGAGACATTTAAAAATGAAATCAGAAAAAGAAAAAACAATATAGTGTAATTCACATGAAGGATGGTCGTGTTGTGATTAGTGCTACCGGTCAGAGATCTGTCCAGAGAAGAATGAGCCACATAGCACACCAAGGAAGTAGATGGAAGAAGTGAAGGGTTGTTTCCATTCATCGTCACAAACAAGGTCAAACTACAAATAGATTGACCAGCGTCAACATTAATATAATGTATGCTACACAACTGTATGCAAGACTTTGAACAATCTTATGAATCTTATGTTATGAAAATCATATATACACACTATTTGTATGCAAATGTATTGTGTATTTGCTGAATTTGAATCTGGAAAGTAATACAACTAGCTTGTGAAAAAAGTATATTTTATTTTTTCAATTAAATATAAATTATGCAATAAAATGAACTGATTTTAAGACATGTTCAGACCATCTCTTCCCCCTATATCAGACAATATTCAAGTGCTATTTGCATATGTTTGTCTTTAACAAATAGTTTGATAAATTATGTTTGCTTTTTAAGTTTTGCACTGAGACTAATATAGCTAATGCAAGTTTATTACCCAATAGTTGGCACTGTGCAAACTGTGCACAGTGCTTTTATCCTTGCCTGTGAAGTAATACAAAATGGACTTTATGACATCATAAAATGGTTTATAACAATTTGACATGCAATTACTTATAAAAATAGACAAAAGTAATGACCAAACTCAAGTCTTTTTTAAGCTATGCAACATACTACAACAGTATGTCATCTGTTATCAATCACATAAACCTGCTTGAAATTACTTTGAAACTAGCAATGTAAGCTTCAGTTATTTGCTGCAAACTACTCTGCTAAGTTAGTGGCAAAACACATTTGACATAGAAATCTGTAGGTGAACTGACCACTCACCTCAGTAACGATGGTGGATTGGTAGATGTCTTTGCTGTAAATCCATCCATCTATACACTTCTCCTGTTCAATGTCAGTGAAACTTACATTTCCAGGACCATAGCCTTGAGCAGAAAGGTTTCGTATTACATCCAGCTTGTATCTCCTGCACTTACTCAGCTCTAGCTTACCATTAACTGTCTTTGTAGGAATGCTTGCCCTGACCCAGTCTTCACTCAGATTCATGAAGGCTGGGATTTGGCAGTGGTGGGCTGGTATATCAGCCAGGAATATAACAGAGAAAGCACTGAATCCATTCGGAACAGTGCTAGCACACAGCAAAAAGAAGATGATTTTTTGAAATGGTCCCCACTGGCCCAAGAATGCTGTTGTTTTCTCATAGTGCTTCATGGTAATTCACATCTACACTGACCTCCACGTGCACTGTCATTCTTAGCTGATTCAGTATAAGTACGCCCACACTGAAAGACAAATGATTTACAACTGCTGGCTTAGGCACACTGGCTTTGTCATAACCTTTTTGTATGCTATGTGATCATAAACTAACTTGATCATAATCCTTTGTGTTCTCCTTTAGTTGGTGATAAAACACTTTACCCATATTTATGGCTTAAGTTTAAGTGCCTTGAATAACGTAAGAGAATGTTTACCACAGTTAAGCTTTCGCTGGTGCTTATATAATAGTGATAAATAGAGCTGATGATGGTTATATAATCAACCCGACTTGCAAATGATTTATTAGATCTTGCCAGAATCTTGCTATCTTTATTAGATAGATTAGATTAGATTTATCCTCTGTTTAATGACAATTAATCCCTTTCACTTGTATGTTTTGGGGCATCTTGTTAAAGAACTTGGGTTAAGATGGCAAATGATTCATTATAAATCTTCCATGATTTACTGCTGTTCCAATGTCCAGCCTGTAAAATGCCTCTTGATGCCTCTTTCAAGCATTTCATGAACAAAGGTCATTTTGCAGCCTACCATGTTATTCATAGTCTCTCTATTTTACAGGTACAATTTCTGGGCAAAAGACCAAGTGCAAACACGGGCTGTGTAAATCGCATTAAATAATTCATACAGTAAAGTGACTTTTTTTGCTTCAGGAACAACTTTAGAAAACAAACTAAATCTATAATTATGACTATTTGTATTCACCATTTGTTATTAGCTGTACTGGCTTTATTATGTCCTTTTCTGGAGAACACTGATAAGATCCACTGCAGCAAAAAAACAACAAACACAAAACAGTTGCAACCCAAACCAACAGAAGCTGAAGCCTAAAGCACTACAACACATGCCAGTACTGCCATGTGGATTTATCGCATTTCTGCTAACATCCTTTTAATTTGAGAGACCTTGTCAGCCGTGATACTACTGATTGTAGTACAGTGATGATCCGTGTCTAAGACAAACCTGGTTGTGAAGATTATAAAAAACAGTTACAACTCCTCAGGTAGAACCCAAAGTAGATCTTTAAAATAATATTTATGACTGCAGAGTATGGGACCACCTGGGAATACCATATGCTGTTAGCTTTGAATTTGAGGCCATGATTAAACGGAAAGCAAGGCACCTTTAATAATGGGCTTATATATGGAATTTTTTATAAAGGAACTGTATTTGGCCCTCAGTCTTTGCTTACAGCCATACAACCTTGTATTGGCCCTTCACCTTCGGTTACAGCTATACCGCCTTCAGCGCGCCTTAATCTCGTCCGTTCTTGGAAGCTAAGCAGCCCTGATTAAACAGAAAGCAAAGCACCTTTAATAATGGGCTTATGTATATAAAGGTATTGTATTGGCCGTCAGCCTTTGCTTACCCCCATGCTGCCTTGAGAGCACCAGATCTTATCTGATCTCAGTAGCTAAGCAGGTTAGGGCGTTTAATAATGGGCTTAAATAACAGAAATGTATACAAAGGAACTGTATTGACCCTCGGCCTTTGGTTATGGCCATACCGCTTAAAGCCTGTCCGTTCTCGTCTGATCTCAGAAGCTACGCAGGGCTGGGCCTGGTTAGTACTTGGATGGGAGACTGACTGGGAATACCAGGTGCTGTAAGCTTTTGATTTTAGGCCATGATAAAACAGAAAGCAGAGCACTGATAATAATGAGCCTATGTAACAGAAATTTACATAAAGGAACTGTACTGGCCCTCAGCCTTCGCTGACGGCTATACCGCCTTGAACGAGCCCCATCTCATCTAATCTTGTAAGCTAAGCAGGGCCGGGCCTGGTTAGTACTTGTATGGGAGACTTCCTTGGCATACCAGGTGCTGTAAGCTTTTGATTTGAGGCCATAATTAAACGGAAAGCAAAGCACATTTAATAATGGGTATACATAAAGAAAATTGATGTAAAAAGACCTGTATTGGGCCTCAGCCTTCGCTCACGGCCATACCGCCTTGAGCAAGCCCAATTTTGTCTGATCTCAAAAGCTACGCAGGGCTGGGCCTGGTTAATACTTGGATGGGAGACTGACTGGGAATACCAGGTGCTGTAAGCTTTTGATTTGAAACCATGATTAAACAGAAAGTAAAGCACCTTAAATAAAGGGCTTATATGAAGGAAATTTACATAAACAAACTGTATTGACCGCTAGCCTTTGTTTACGGCCATGCCGCCTTGTGCGCGTATGAACTCATCTAATCTCAGAAGCTAAGCAGGGTTGGGCCTGGTTAGTACTTGGGTGGGAGACCCCCTGGGATTCCAGGTGCTTTAAGATTTTAATGTGAGGCCATGGTCAAACCGAAAGCAAAGCACCTTTAATAATGGGTCTAAATAACAGAAATTTATATAAAGGAACTGTATTGGCCCTTATCCGTTGCATACAGCCATACCGCCTTCAGTGTGCCCTATATCGTCTGATTTTGGAAGCTAAGCAGGGCCGGGCCTGGTTAGTACTTGGACAGGAGACCGACTGGAAATACCAGGTGCTGTAACCATTTGATTTGAGGGCATGATTAGACGGTAAGCAAAGCGCCTTTAATAATGGGCTTATACAACGGAAATTTATATAAGGGAACTTGATTAGCCCTCAGCCTTTGTTTACGGCCTTATCGCCTCGAGCTTGTCTGATTTCGGAAGTTAAGCAGGGCCTGGCCTGGTTAGTACTCAGATGGGAGACCGTCTGGCTGATGGTTGACAAACTGAACATGGACACCAAAGCTGGTTCCCTAAGTCCAGTGGCAATGTGGCAAAGTAATAGGAAACCATGGCTTTGAAGTGGTCTACTTCATGGCTTGAGGGGTGATTAAACTGGGAGGTATTTTTTAGAAGAGACTGAATTGATTATCATATAAAAATATTTAGGAGAGAGTAAGATATTGATAAGGGATTTCAACACTGTCTCCTTTTATGAGGCGATATTGATCTGTGGTAATCTGTGGAGCGAAAGGTAAGTAGGCATGCTTTTTTCTAGTATGCAGCAGGTTGGGGGCATAAAAGTTACATTTTATGTTATGCTCAAGATTATGCACAGATAAAGACATTTGATGAGCCTGACTTAGCAGTTTGTGGCTGAGACTGGGTTGGTGGGGTGATCAGGGCATGGACTATGTATGGATTATGTGTTACCATTACTGGAAGAATTATATAAATTGTAACACTATGTGTGGATGGTTTTTGAGTGTCTTGTTGGGATGGGAGGGAAAACGGGAATATTTTTATTGTTCTCTGAGAGAAGTGACAGTCATGTTTCCCTTTTTCCACTAGATGGAGACTATACAATATAGGATTCCTGAGTTCCTCATGCTGTTAAGGAAGGGATGAGAGACTGTGAAATATCTTGGTTGTTTTTACATTTTGTCATAAGAGGATGACATTGCATTGTTTGTTCTGTAAGGTTTTTCAGCAGTGGGTGGAGAAATCAGAGATTGTGTGGTGTTTGTGTACTTATTGTAGACAGTGTGGGAATGATTGTATTTTTGGCATGGATTATTATCTGGATTGATGGATTTGACTAATACCATTTGTGTACTGTGTATTTTATGCATTGTATGATTTTATTAATAAAAAAGCCCAATTTTGTTTAATCTCAGAACGTGAGCAGTAACCGGCCTGATTAATACTGGTTGTACTGGGTTTATTTACTTTTAATTTGATACTAATTTAGTCATCTTTAGTCAAAAACATGTAATTTTAAGGAACAAAGATATATTCAGAAGGATACATATGTGTTCACAAGCTACAAATTGGCTGTACGGTGGGTCACTTACGTGCATACCCCTCTGTATGTCTAAGTATGCCTGATCTCGGATGTCTCCAAAAACTAAGCATGGTCAGGCCTGGTTAGTAATGGAAATATCAGGTGCTGTAACCCTTTCAGGCTGAAGTTTTCCTTTCATATTTATCTTTAAATAGAATTACAAGAACATAAGCTATAACGGGGGTGAATTTAGTAGTTCTGAGGCAACACTTCCAGAGAGTGGGGACATTTTCCCAGTGGACATGGGTGGAGATAAGGCAGGCATATCAGAGAATTTTCACTCTGTAAAGTCTTCCAGGATATAATTCTGGCAAAATGACAAACTGAGGCCAATATTGTTTCAATTTAATTTCATTTAATTATTACATACAATAATGTGCAAACTTCATCCTTTCATTATGGTTTAACATTATATGCATTTTATGTCTAGATATTTAAATTTTTTTCAACTGGGTAAATAACAAAAACATCCAGTCCGGATTTGCCATTTAGCTCTGCTCTTACCCTGGCCAATAATCTCCACATAATCTCTACTTTAAACAGAAAACTCAAGGTTGGCAACGAAGAAGAAGAAATTGGAAACACTGAAATTATTTCAGCTGTAATTGATATCCAATCATTGATGAAGGACTTTGGGTCACAGTTTGGACAGAACATCGCCATGACTGCTTCTGTCACCAAACCAGTTGAATGTAATGTGGCTGAAATCATAGACTGCAGGACAGCAATAAGATCTTTAGAACAGCATGTGGACTTGCTGAAAAAGAAAAAGATGGACAGTAAAAGTATTTATTCATAGTTCAAGTTGATCTTGGCAATGAAAGGAAAGTAAAAGATTACACATGGTAATAGTGGCTGTTTAGTGTGTCTTTTTTTTTAAATAAAACTTCATTAAGTGTGAATGTCTCTATTAATTTTCATTGGCCTTGAAGCATGTTGGCTAAATTACATTGTCTTATGGTTTTAGTAAAGCTCTAAATTCAACTAAATAACTAATAAATGAAGTACAAGCTAATTATTTTTATCCAACTTCATGCCTTACGTATAAAACAAATTAAGGACTTAATGTGACCGATTTAATGACACTTCACAGAAGTTTTTGGTAATATGTACTCCATCCTTATTCAGGGGAAATGGTGGAGTTTCTGCACTGATGTGATTCTGTTCTGAAGAAATTATTACATCATCCATCTCATCAGCCAGTGTTATAGTACTAGAAAAAAAACTGATAATTCTAATAATGTTCTTTATGAGCTTTCACAAAGCAGAAATAAAAACATCTGTACGCCGCCTTGTTATTGTGTCACTGTGACAAAACATCCTGTGGTTGTGGGAGAATGAGTATAAACTTGTACATTTGAAAATTTGTTTTTTTTTTATAAAGATCTCATATGATGTTGGAATCTAAGCAAGTTGAGGTCCATTAGTTTTTACCTTTTTTTATCAAAAAATGTACCTAATGGGTAATAATAGGCCAAATATTGGTCCCAAGCAAAAAAGGGACTGCATTTGGGGCAGCTTTCACTTGCAGCAATGTCATTCTGAAAAGGCTTGATCTCAGCTAATCTGGGAAGCTAAGAAGTGTGTGGCTTGGTTAATACTTAAATGGGATACTGGCCAGAAATACCAAGTGTTGTAAGCTTTTCAGCCACAGGAAAACTTAAACTGCAAAAAAATCTAATGTGCAATATAATGATTCCAAGCTGAAGAGATGTAATGTAACTATTCAGAGAATGACAGAACTCTGAAGCAAAGCAGGGTCTGGCCTGGTTATTAATTGGATGGGGAATCGCCTGGGAATTCCAGTTACTATAGGTTTTTTTAACAAGGCAAGACTGTTTAAATTGAAAAAATAAATATATAGGATATAATGGAAATATGTTATAAAATACAGCCATACCACTCTAAGCCTGAACTTATCTGATTTCGGGTCAGACCTAGTTAGCAATTGTAGTAGCGGAGGTGGGGTTTGCTGGGGTTCAGAAAATTTGTACGGGTTTGCCGAGGTTTATAGTGGTATACATGGATTCACAGCAGGGTTCATAGGGGTTTGCAGTAGAGGTTTACAGAGGTTTGCTAAGGTTCCAGGGGTTTGCAGGAGTTCATAGCAGTTTACAGGGGTTTGCCAAGGTTCATTGGGGTTTGGAGGAGTTCACAGAGGTTTACAGGGTGTTGGTAAGATTCACAGGGGTTTGCAGGAGTTCATAGCAGTTTACAGAGGGTTGGTAAGGTTCTGAACAATTGGCAGGGGTTCATACTGGTTTACAGGGGTTTGATAAGGTTCTGGAGAATTTGCAGGGGTTAATACTGGTTTACATGGGTTTGTTAAGGTTCTGAACAATTTGCAGGGGTTCATAATGGTTTACAGGGTTTGATAAGGTTCTGGAGAATTTGCAGGGGTTCATACTGGTTTACAGGGGTTTGTTAAGGTTCTGAACAATTGGCAGGGGTTCATACTGATTTACAGGGGTTTGATAAGGTTCTGGAGAATTTGCAGGAGTTCATACTGGTTTACAGGGGTTTGGTAAGGTTCTGAACAATTTGCAGGGGTTCATACTGGCTTACAGGGGTTTGTTAAGGTTCTGAACAATTTGCAGGGGTTCATACTGATTTACAGGGGTTTGATAAGGTTCTGGAGAATTTTCTATAAAACTAAAATACTTATGAGGTATATACCCTTATATTTTAAGTTACATTACATTATAAGTGGACCTCTGCGGGCCTGTGTGTGTGTGTCTGTGTACACACACAGTGGCTGGAAAAAGACAAGATGGTATTGGCCTTATGGTCTGAATTACTTCGAAGGTCTAAATGAAATCAGAAGGTAGAAAAAGCTTCTTGTTTTGGTAAAGTAACAGACGTAACTCAATCACAAGAATACTCATATCAAAAGTATAAATAGTTACTGGATAAAAAGTCATTTTATTTATTTTTTTTCCACCAGGGGGCAGCAGTGAGCTGCAGCAGCATGACTGTCACCTGACAGCATTGTCACATATGACCTACTTTTCACAGATATATCAGAGTAAAAAGGAGTCTACAGCTCTGAGACATGTAGGAGGAGAGATAAAGAGAATAAAGAGAATCTCTTTTGCACAGATAGTCTCTGACACTTCATACCTGAGAGGTCACATAGCTACCTGGACGGGTATAACAGGTGTGTTTACGTCAGAGACTCTGGGTGTCAAGTTTCTATTCCCCCACTGTCATCAGGGTCAAAAGGAGGTAGAATTGAAACAAAGTGGAGCTGAGTCACTTCTCACCCTAGGCACTGCACACTTCCCTAGGCGCTGTGCCAATATCTCCCCACCTCTTACTAAATGGGTCTGCATGCATATGTTGTGTTTATACAGTGGAGGGCACAGCTTCATCTCTTGCTAAGGCTTAATGCCATGCAGTTTATATGTTGTGCAAAGCCCTGCTCTAATAATACCCCAGCATGTTTCATCAAAAGATATATATTTAAGCTGTCAAGTAGGCCCATTAGATCTTTTTGCTGCAGAGTATGAGAACGTTTTGCTGTATATCACTGAAAAGACTTTTAAATGGTGCATATCATAAAAAGCTCATGTATAATCTAAAATTATTTACTAATCAGACCTACAGTTAATATATACAAACAAAATAAAAAGATTACACTGTCACATTTGAATTTGTTGTTTTGTGATACATATATCACATCTCCAGTTTTGGAAAGCCTTGGCAATATTACCTCTTGTGTTGCTTCTATATCACTTTCTTTGTTTGTTGCTGAACACGGTTTGTTTGGGAGATCGGTGTGTGTGTGTGTGTGTGTGTGTGTGTGTGTGTGTGCATAAATTTGTGTGTCATCATTCTCATTGGTTGTGTGCTTGTAAACTTAATAGGAACTCTTCTCTTCTACATTCTTATGTAAGTAAAAACCTTAAAGACTGTTGAACGTCCAACATCACGGTAATGTTACATCCATATACCAGTGATATCACTTCTTACCGGTTCACGGTTGTTAAAATAACCTACCAGTAGATTATTATAATTATTATTTTTATTATTATTCTCACTGCTGCTCAATGTAAATAACACAATAAACCAGATGTATATAGGCACAGAGTGCAGAAAATGTAAGCCTCGGTCTACAAGTGCAATACGCATCACTCCCTGTTGTGTTTACTTGCTATTGTGGTCTGTTCAAAAGTCATTAGCGCCGAAAAACAAATAAGCTAACTTCAGCGTGGTTTTGTAGGACATGATGCCATCCCCCAGTTCCTCCCGTTCCATTCTGGGGGCAAGAGATAAACGATTCTAGCGTGGGAGGAAAGAGCATTTCAGATGCTGTTGCCACAACCACAGCTGGAGAGAGAGGGAAAGAGAGAGAGAGAGAGAGAGAGAGAGAGCGAGAGACGGGGGTGGAGGGCATTGTGGCGGGATGAGAAAAGATTAATATGGAATATAACCCCTGCAAAACGCATGATTCATCGCCAGTTTTCAGTCCAACTTTTTTCCCACCTTAAATGTTACAGCTGTTATTATAGTAAAACCGAATGTAGCTGTTGCCTCGCTTAAGGTGGAACAGAAAATTCGAATAAGCAAACTTAAGCGTCGCCGATATGTCAGCTGCGCTTTCCTGAGGAGCGTGTGTGCTAAAACATATGATCCCAAACAAGCACGCATTGCATACGGTTCTCGGTTTTTAGAATGAAGTCGTTTTAATATTTAAAATTTACACGCCAGCATCGTGCAAAATTCTGTCCATTACATATTCGCCGTTAATCTCCGGCGCTAGTCCAGTCCGTACCAGAGCCCGTCTACGTTCCGGGAAGCGTCGTGCTCTGCATAATAAGAAATGCGGGGCTAACGCGCACGCGCTCGCGGCCAAAGCATTCGCGCGCACTTCCCAGCGAAGGGCTGGATCTGTGTAGTATGCGTTACTGACTGTAACGGTAAATTTTCGCGTCGTGTAAGCCGGGACGTGTCGCACTGCTGCATGCACCGGATGAAAACACTATGACTGAGGGAAGTATGGAGCGAGGCGTGAAGGAGGCGGCGCCGTGACACTTACGCTCAGTTATCCTCGAGATGCGCGCAGCTGAGGGCGAAGCTTAACTCGGATCACTTCTGTTAGCACTCCGTGTTTTCGTAACATTACTCGACGGCAGCATCATGTCGGAGCGCGGGGGGCTCCAACGGACGGGTCTTCCGTCCCCCCACCTGCAGCATTCCAGGTCGGTCACCATTTCTTCGAGTCGCCCAGTTCAGATGAACCTGTTCGCGACGTGGGAGATCGACCGCTCCTCTCCGAGCTGCGTGCCGAGGTATGACCACTCACACGCGCGTGTTTGTGGTTGATGAGGCGTGCAATTCATACAGGTCCGTTTGACCGTTTCAGCTAAGGTGAGCACGCGGTGGTCCCGGATGTGGCGTTTTAAACTTCGCCTCAGAAAGAATGCACTGCAGGGAAGAAGTAGCGAAACAGTTTAACACATCGCTTCGATGAGGATGAGCAGAAAAGTACTAAGCTTAATGGGTTTTGGTGGTTTGTTTTAAGTTTTGGATCACCTGTATCTCCTGCATCACGTTGTGCTTTCTGTTTGGAACGAACTCATTAGCTAGTTCATTGGTTCACGCATGGTTATTTCACAAATTTGAGATAACAAGAGCCAAAATGTGGGACTGTCCAATAGGAGGAGAGCAGGTGCATTTCTATTGGATAAACTGCAACTTTTGTCTGATGCGGCTGTAGGGAGCCTCACTTTTCCTAATAGGGCTAATATGTTAAGTCTGTTAAGTTAATATATGGAATCTAACCTGCAAAACAAGTGTGCTTTGCTTTTGTTTCTGTGATGACAAAACCAGTGCATTTACATACAGCAGTTCTGTTCCACTCATTCACACTGTACTTATAAGAACACAATATGACACAAACAGTCTGTTTAAGGCTGAATTGGATTATTTAGTATGAACCAGAAGATGTAAGTTAATTCCTAAAGAAATCCAGTCAAAAAAATCCCACACCAGAACATATTAACGTGGTATAGACTAACATGAGATAAATACTGTAACAAAGGCTGTTTCATCAAGAAATTCATGTTGACCAGTTGGGTCCATGCTCAACTTTATTTCCAAACAAACAAATAAACAGGCATGCACTTATTGCTGGCTCCCACTCCCCATGCTGGTAGATGACTAAGCTAAAAACACAGCCTCCTCTCGCTTAAAACTAAAAACTAAACCAAAGTCTGTATAGGATAGTCTGCTAGGCAGTTTTTCCAGCTATGTAAGACCAGGCTCAAAAACTAAAGATCACATTTGAAGTCATGCAAAAATGAATTAAATGCAAAAGTAAAATGTAAGAAAAACACTTTTTTAAGTTATTCTTTTATAGGCTGGGTCATTTACTGGTGTTCTGTTCATCCTATGAAGCAGTGAAAAATGATTCAAATAAAAAATAAATACTAAAACATTATGCGTGATGTCACATTGATGCATACTTTACATATGGACTCTGTTCTCTGTTTAAGTTTGAGTGTGTAGGACTGAGAGCATGCGATATCATATGGGATACATGGTGATGCAGAGTAATTGGGATTGCTCTTATTCACAATGTTATATCTTAGACTCCTTTATTAAACAGGGCAAAGGTCAGTTTTATGCTTCTGTACATTTGGACAGAGTATAATTTCCTCCCCTAACCTTATTATTGGCCTGCAGCGGCGCTTACAGCCATTCTGGCTCTGAAGTTACACTCTAATAGAGGAGGACAGTTGTAAGTGTATTAGACCTGTACTTCAGGAGAGAAAGCCGTACAGGGCTGAGAGGGCCCAGTGTGCTGTACTGAACAGCATTAGTGTGTGTGTGCGTGCGTGTGTGTGTGTGTATAATCAAGTTCTTACGTTCAAGTTTAGGTTCAAGAGGCTTTATTGTCATTTCAGCTATATACAAGTACGAAACATGAACCAGCGTTAAATCAGGACCATGGTGCAACACAAAAAAGCAATAAATACAAAGACATAAATTAAATTAAAAACTGGACATGAGTCAGACAGTACTTGCTACTAATAATATATATATATATATATATATATATATATATATATATATATATATATATATATATATATATATATATATATATAGTTGTGCAAAGAAGAATGTAGCATACTTTGATGTATTAGCAGATATCCTGGCGTACATGAACATAACAGTCCCTGAGGTTGCAGCCATAACAACAATAACGGAATAAAATATTTGGTGTAAACTATTTTCTGATATTGTTATGGAAAAGTGCAAAAACGCAGGAAGCATGTCATAATGCAGAAGTGGGGAGCAACATGGTGTCTATTGTATGTGTGTGTATGTGGGTGTGTAAGGTGTCTGTCAGTTTAGTCTCTGGGAATGTAATGACTTGTGGGAAGAAAGTGTTGCTCAGTCTGGTCGTGAGGTCAGATGGCAGAAGAGGGAACAATTTGTGTGAGTGGTTTGTAGGGTCATCTCCAATTTTGGTGGCTTTTCTGATGCAGTTTGATGTAAATGTCCATGATCGGGGGGGATAGATACCCCAATAATGTTTTCAGCTGTCCTTACTATTCACTAAAGGGTCTTGTGGCAGTAATGCAACTGTTCCAAATGTTCTTTGTCATGCCTGTGTAGAAAGTGGTAATGACGGTATGTGAAAGATGAGCTTTCTTTAACTTCTATAGGAAATACAGATGCTGCTGTGCTTTCTTGTTTATAAAGCTGGTGTTCAGGGTCCAGGTGAGGTTCTTTGTTACGTGAACTCAAAGAAACTTGATGCTTGCAACAATATTCACAGAGAAGTTGTTGGTAATGAGTGAAGAGTGGTCACTCTGTTCTCTTCTGAAGTCAATGCATTTAGATACAGGTTGTTGAACTTGCACCAGTCTGTCAGTTGCTGAGCCTTCTCTCTGTATGCTGACTCATCGTTCTTGCTGAAGAGACCACTCACAGTAGTGGAAAACTTTATGATGTGGTTTGTACTGTGCGCTGCTGCACACTCGTGGGTCAGCAGAGTGAACAGCATTGGACTGAGCACACTGCCCTGGGAGGCTTGAGTGCTCAGTGTAATTGTGTGCAGAGGGAGGTGTTCAGGCCCAGCAAGCTCAGCTGTCCAGTCAAATGCTGAGCAATGATGGTATTCAATTCTGAACTAAAGTCAATGAATAGCATAACAACAACATAATTGTCTATTTTCCCAAGATGAGTGAAGGTCAGGTGAGAAGTGGTGGTTATGGCATCTTCTGTGAAGTGATTGGGACGATGTTCAAGCTGCAAAGGGTCCAGTGAAGGAGGTAGCTGGGTTTTGATGTACATCTTTATGAGCCTCACGAAGCACTTCATGATGACGGGTGTGCAAAGGGACGGTAGTCATTAAGTTAGTCATGACACTGGAGAATTTTTTGACCGGACAATGGTGGTGGCCTTGAAGCATGCTGGTACTACAGGGCTGTTTATGTCGAAGATGTCTGTAAGAACATCTGCTAGTTGGTCCGCACAATCTCTGAGCACTCAGGCAGGAATGTTGTCTGGCCCAGCAGCTTTCTGTGGGTTGACTCCTGGTTGTTGGGATAAATGCATGTTGTTGCAGCTGGATAAAAATCAAGATACACTCTCTCCTCTCTAACACTTAATGGAGTAAGTGCCTTTAGCTTTATAAAAGCTTTCGGAACACTGTGGTCCAGGCAATACGCACTTATTTATGAACTCTGGACATGATACAGAGATCTTTTAGACTTTAAGAAGTCTCCTTAATTATACTTCTAAATTGTAAAGGCAGTCCAAAATCACATTGCTTGTCCAAAAATCTTTTGCTAACATTGATAGCAAAAGCTCATATTGGACTGCACAGAAGGTTAAAACAGTTTTTTGCAATTTCGCTGTTGAAATGTCAATTCAAATTGCTTTATGGAATATGCAGACAAAATGTCAAGTCTGCAGAGTCTACAGAGTATTCATTTGGCTGCCATAGCAACATGTTTTTAGTGCAACTTCTGCATCTCTCTCTCTCTCTCTTTCTCTCTCTCTCTCTCTCTCCCTCTCTCTCTCTCTCGACAGACTCCTCAGTTTGACTCTTAAGAAACTGGTGATGTTGAAGGAACTTGATCGAGACCTGACCTCAGTGGTTATTGCTGTTAAACTTCAGGTAAACTCCAGAAGTACAAACAAAATTTAGCTCTCCGGATAGCTTTTTTCTTCTGCAGTTTTTTAGCTGTGTGGTGTGCATTTGCCATCTTATGATAAGATCATACAATTTAAAGAATAACAATATTTTGAAAATTAAATAGTCTTTGGCCAGTTCAGGTCTTTTACCATTGGGCCAGACTGGTGGTGGTGGGGCAGAAGGAGGGAAATGAAGGAGGCTTACAGCACCTGCAAGCAACAAAAGGGAAATGCAAGCACAGCCATTTTAAATACCAATGCGATAGAGTAATGAATGAATAAAGGATTGACATAGCACTAGAAGCTTCCTGGCAAAATTTTGGCAAAAGCTTCCATAGCCACACAATAAATAGATTTTTGCTGTCATCTTTATCACATCTCACTGCAGTACATGGCATTTTATTTTTCTGTTTATATTGTGCAGTCCAGAACAACAGTATGACATTAGAGTATCAAAAACCGCACAAGTATGTTGGTTTGTGGCAAAAGTGTAAACGTATCCAAAACTAAAGAAGGAAGGCTGAAACAAACAAAAAGCTGTTAAAGTACACTTAGGGGTAGGAGAAACTGTGGAAACCTGTGTTTAAGGCTCTGACTTACTCCTGAATGTGTGACCTCACAGGGATCTAAACGTGTTTTGCGCTCAAATGAGATCCTGCTGCCATCTCCTGGACTCACAGAGACCGATCTGCAGCTCACCTTCTCCCTGCAGGTTTGACCTTGCGTTTATTTGTGCATGTGTGAGTGGTTAGATTATCCTAGTGTGTCAGGTTGCAGGTAAGACAGTCCTGACATTACATCTTTCTGAGAATGTCCTACTCAGTAACTAGATTTCCATTTAAGCCAATTAAAAACAACATTTCAGGAGTGGAAGTTGATATATACCAACATATCGAACGTATGTTAACATTATTTTAATAGAATTTTAAGTTAATAATCTCAACATTTTAAGTTTTCTTAAGTATCTCCCATTTGTGTGTAGCATTAATTTCAGCAAGTGGTGATATCTGTGAATTCAAACTCGTGTTTTTATATGGAGCAGTTGTGTTTTGTGGAATCATGTTTAAAAAAAAAAAAGTTATATCATAACTTTTTCCAGTTTTAATTTACTTCTAAATAAAATGATCTGACTCTTTACTTCTTTTTTCCTTTATTTTAAAAGTATCCTCACTTTTTGAAGAGAGATGCCAACAGGCTGCAAATCATGCTCCAGCGAAGAAAGAGGTACAAGAATCGCACAATCTTGGGTTACAAGACACTAGCACTGGGCCTGATTAATATGGCTGAGGTGAGACTTCACTATCCATTTCAAAGCTTCTATAACTGTTGTCACAAATATACCATTAATTTAGAACTTAGATCAGATGTTATATAGGTCTCTATAAGCATAACGTCACTGTCCAAAGAACATGTATCTCCATTTTTGTAGATTTTTTTTTTAACATCATTCAAATACAAAACATCATTCAAAAAGTCCAAAATAGCTTTGAAAATGTTCTGGTTTCATTGACTTACATTCAACATGAAGGATTTTGGCCTGTCCTGTGAAGTTGCTACTTTGAAGATGGACATGTTTTTCTTGGGACAGCGACATATATACCCATAGGCCACTTTATCGTGTACAAGGTGTTTGTATTTATACTCCTTGTCCATTTGGACATATTGTGCACTTTGTAGTTCTTCAGTTGCAAACTGTAGTCCATCTAATTCACGACATGCTTTGTTAGTCCCTTTAACTATGTTTATTAGCGGTCAGGACAACCACAGGACCACCACAGAGCAGATTTTTGGGTGGTGGATTATTCTCAGCACAGCAGTGACACTGACACGGTGATGTGTTAGTGTGTTTTGCACAGGTGTGAGTGGATCAAACACAGCAGTGCTGCTGGAGTTTTTAAATATTGTGTCCACTGACTGTCTACTCTGTTAGACACTCTTACCTTATGTGCCACCTTTTAGATGGCTAGATAGTTTTGGTTGGTGGCCTGTTCTTGGTCCAGCAATGAAATTGATGTGTTTTAAAAGCTCCAGCAGCATTGTGCGTCTGATTCACTTGTACCAAAACAATAAACACTCCAGACATGTCAGTGTCACGGCAGTGCTAGGAATGTTCAAATAATACCTATTCTCTGGAAAGCCTGACCTCTAACCAAATGAGTGACGGAGGATACAGTACAGTCGGTGATTATCGAACTACAAAGTGCTCCAATATGGTAAGGAGAGCTGATATGGCTGAATGGGACAGTTAGTGTAGATACAAGGTGTGCCTTGTGAAGTGACCAGTGGGTGTATATGCATTGCTAAATATTTATGACCTAGCAGCACACAAGCTTATTAATTATGCACCTTTATATTGGACTCTTTTATGGCTTCTCATCCAAAAGGTTATGCAGCACCCTTACGAAGGTGCACAGGTGCTTGGTTTGCATACAACAGTAAAGGACATGGCTGTGCCCGTGGCTGAGATCAGGGTCTACTCTTTATCCAGTCAGCCAATAGACCCAGAAGGGCCAAAGGCCAAACTGTCTGGTAAGAAGCTTTCATAGAGCAGTCAGAGTAAATTAAAATGAACAAGCACATTGAAACTGATGTGCTGATCAGTAGATAAAAATTTCTCACTTTGTTGTCTTGCTTTAGCACGTTTTCTGATCTTATTTGTTCAGTACTAATTTATTGTCTTATCTGATAAGCTTTGCGGTATTAACTATTTTCCTGTAGATCGCTCACCCGATATTGATAACTACTCTGAGGAGGAGGAAGAGAGCTACTCATCAGAGCAGGATGGCAGTGATGACCCTCTCCACGGGCAGGTTAGAATCAGAAGTGGGGCGGGGAGGTGGGAGATGGAGGCATAAAGTCCAAAAAATAGTGATGCAATATATTTTACTGATATTTCAAACCAACATTTGATAACATTTGATTTGTAACCCTGTATGAATGAATGTTATATTTTTAATGCATATCCAGGTGGATGCGGTTCAATACATTTTTTTTATGTTTGTGGATCGCCATCTGTAAAAGTCCAAGTAACATTTATTTATTCTTTGACAGTACCTTTATGATGATGAGGATGAAGTAAGAAAGAAGAAACCTCGTCGTAAGCTCACCTCCACTGCCTCCATTACCAGAGCTAATGTAAGTAACTGGAGCAAACCTCTTTTCATGTTGATCAGTTATCAGCTTAGCTTCCCTGATGCTCTGATGCTAACCATAACCAAAAACAACAACAGCAAATCCGGTCTCTCAGTCAGTACAATCAGATCTGACACAGCTTGTGAAACATGACCTAGAGCTCCAGTCAAGTGTGTGCTTCTCTAGTGAAGTGCTCTGATTTTCTATCTTGACTCTAATCCCAGAGAGCAGGCGTGTATGTGTGCATGCGGGCCTGAGGTCACTGATGGCCTTTTGACACAGCTCTCTCAGTCGTGGCTTGAATCCTTTGGAACATACTGAAACATAAGGGGGGCAATATGTGTCAAATATGTTGAGGTGCGAGCTTGGTATCTCTCTTCAGATGCTCATCTTTATCAGCTTTGCTGATTTGTTTAGCTGCATGGTGCATCTGCTAGCTCCTGTGCCAGTTTGCTAAGCACTCCTGCCTGTTGTGACTGTTTTTTTCCTCCCCCTCCTCTGCTTGCTGCTATTTTTTGCTACATGCTGTTGTACAGGCTTATATGGCACTAATTCATGTGGATTTATTCTTGTTGGTTTTTCTGACTTCCCACTCTTCTGTGTGAGGTTAAACACATGTGTTTTATCTTCAGCAGCCCAACATCAAGCAAAAATTTGTGGCACTACTGAAAAGGTTCAAGGTTTCTGATGAGGTAAACTTGCATGCATCTCACGCTCTGTTTCTCTCCCTATCTCTGTGCCATTTCCCTTTTTATCCTCCACCCACCCTGACTTCAGGCTGTTTGTTGTCTCTGTTGTAAGGGTTCCTTTCTCATGGATGGGTCAGAAATCTGTCTAATCTTTGCTTTACCCTGCAGAAGAAATTTCTACATTTCCATCTGATGTATGCTATCACACTCACAGTCACTCGTGTTGTTGAGTTTTCATAGTAATGTCTTAACTGGTTTCTGATGTTGAATGCAGGTAGGATTTGGCCTGGATCACGTGTCTCAGGAGCAGATTCGTGATGTGGAGGAGGACCTGGATGAGCTGTATGACAGTCTGGAGATGTATAACCCCAGTGACAGTGGACCAGACATGGAGGAGACTGAGAGCATCCTCAGCACACCCAAGCCCAAACTCCCGTAGGGTAAACATTTATATACATTTACATACACTCAAGTGGACAGTTTATCAGCCTTAGTAATTATAGTGTATTTTAGTTTTTTCATTCGGTATGTGCAAATGAGAAAAGCAGAGAGTTCAGCGACATAGGTTTTTAGTGGGAGTATATTTAAGAACAGACAAATTACATTTTTAGTCAGGACCACTTGGTCAAAAGAAATATTTTATTTCAGTTTGCAAGTGAGTTATATTTAGCACTATGTCTTTAAGAATTGGGTTCCATTAAAGCAGTAGAAGGGACATTAACTGGCAAAAAGGACTGTTCATTGGCCATACTTCAGCAAACTGATTATTTAAAAAATCTCTTAAACCAACAGAAGGTACTGCCCCCATATAGAGTTAAGTGTGCTTGCATTGAAAGTAGTTGCCTAGCTTTATTCTTCCACCACATCTGACTATTCATACCTTTTTTTCACTCTTTTATTGCAGGCCATTCTTCGAAGGCATGTCTCAGTCCAGCAGTTTGAACAGCAGATGTAGTTTGGGAAAAGACACACTAAGTCCTGTAAGTTTCATGTTTAGAAAGCATAACAACAAACCTCACCATAATTAGAAGATATTTTACATGTTCTCAGTGTCTGCAACATGTACAGGCCAAAAAGTCTTAAGCGTATACACAACACTGCAGCACCACTCTATTGACTTGACTCTAGCAACTACTTTGCTGTGGACAACTGTGAATGTCGGGAACAGGTAGGAGCAGTGAACTATAACTCACTTTCCTCTTTCTCTGTCTCTTTCTTTTTATCTCTCCAGCAGCAGGGGGAACACATTGTATGTGGTAAAATACAGCGCTCCAGTAGTGCACACCTTGACGATGCCTTCTCCGAGACAGATACACTGGTGGGATGTCTAGCACCTCAATACTGCTTATTTTCTCTCGTCTTCTCTTTTTTCCTCTTCCATGTCTACTTTGTTTTATCTCTTTCTGTTTGTCTGAGGAATCTCTATGTAATGAATCTGTCTTTACTTCCACTTTTTGTAGCTGGTAGATAATGTGTGGTTTGTGTTGTAGGAGCTGAATGAGGTGGAGACTATGGCGGAGGGAACCCCCAGTATCACTGTGTCTGTGGCAGAGAGACCGCGGACCCCACAGAGGAGCACCAGCCAGAATATGCCTTCCCCAAGGTTGATTAAATTAAAAAATGTATTCTCGAAAACACCTCACAATAATACAGTTTTTTTTTTATCAACAAAGACATTTGGCATCTCAAAAGTTTGTTACTTTACTTTTGCACTGGAGCTGAATGCTACAACAAGTAAAAAACTTATACCACACCACTTAACACCTTGCAAAATATATGCCTAGTGTAAGTCATCACATACACTACATGTCCAAATAAAACCAGACAAACCTTTGAATTAGTGTATTTAGTGAAATCTCCATTGAAAAGCATTTCCAGTAGAATGGGACATTCGGTAGAAGCCACACAAGAGCCAAGCAGCACAGGGGTATGACATCCACAATGCCAAGCAGCACGGGGGTATGAAGCCACACAGAATTGGGCTGTGGAGCAGTGGGACAGCATGCTCTGGAGTATGCACTGCGTACCTTAAGGATGTGTTTGTAATCCAGAGCTAATCATCCAACATCATTACCCAGCCTCACAAAGCACCACAGTAGTGCTTTCTGCATCCAGTGCAGAAATCTTACAGAAATGCAGAGGCTGGTATTGCTGCAAAAGGGGCTTAAATATGCCCCTTTAAAACCTTTTATTTCAGAAGAAACTTTGGATGAGCTAGTGTGTACAGTCTTTTACGTGTATAATAGATTTGCCTCAAATTTTGAGTATATGTTAAGTAATTTCTGTGTTTTCTGGCATGGTAAGAATACTGTATTAGGATACTTGAATACATATTCACATTTGCACTGCAAGTTATTTTGTTGCAGAAAAAATGTACCAGTAGTGCCACATTTATAAACTAAACTAGACTACCTGTGCATCTTGTTAAGAAAACATTTTATAAACAGTATTAATGATCTACTCAAAATAGCAAATGTATGCCAATAAAACAGTATATTGCCTCTTTCTACTGAATGGTGTATTGTTTTCTGTAAAACTCGATGAAAACGTTGATCGTATAGCTAAACTCTGTAGTAGCAGTCATCTTGAAACATGAATTTTGTCTGCACACGTGTCCATTTTAGTAAGTAGGAAAGTCTATTTAATGCTACTAATGTACCTGTATCATTGTTGGGCTTTCATTACTGGTTAACTACATAAGAATCATAGCTGAATTGCAAACATGTCTTTGTTTGAAATATATTGGATTTTTAAAAAATATATTCTCAGGCTGGATGGTGGCCACACTCCGAAGCACAAACGAGGGACTCCCATGAAAGAAAGGCAGCTGTCCAAACCTCCCAGCGAGCGTACCAACAGCTCAGACAGTGAGCGCTCCCCTGAGCTCAGCCTTACTCCACAGGTCAGCCTCCCCTTTTTCAATCTTTCTGCTCACCATTCCTCCTACTGAGGGGCTGCCATTGCTCTACAGCAAGCATGCATGCATGTATGCGTTCATAGTGTTCACAGGGGTGATTCATTGGGGCCATGGATTGGAGCGCAGGAAGCTTCAGGTGGGTGTGCTGGGAGCAGAGCAGTGATGGAGAGTGTGTAGGAGAGTGGGTGCTAATTCTGCTTATGTAACAGCACACTGGCTCTGGAATGAGTCAATACCTGGCTAATATTGCAGCTAGTACTGCGCAGAAGTGTCATATTGTCTCTCTACTACATAGCAGCCATTATGTTGAAGGGCCATATTTTTATTCTGCCCTGTGGTGGTGTGTCCAATATGTGTATGACAGGTTACCAATTAAAGAGACATAAATAGATGTGATTTTGAGTTATTTGTTAAGCTGTTTTGCAATGTCAAATGTTTATAAAGTGCTGTTGTGTATTGAATACATACAACTGCTTTGCAATGTCCTTCGCTTGAAGGTGGCAGCATGTGTAGTTGATGAGTCAGTTTTAGAGTCATCACTTGTGCATTAATGGCTATCAGCACTGAGTGTACATTTTCTAGACACTGGACTAAGACTAACCTTTCCTTTTGCATGTTGGTTGTGTGACTGCACATAGATGCCGAGGAAGATAGTGTATGACCAGCTAAACCAGATCCTGGTCTCTGACAGCACCCTGCCGGACAGCCTCATCCTCATTAATGGTAGCGACTGGCAAGGACAGGTAGTCAAAAAATGTTAAAATGATCTTTTCTTTACATCCACTTATATAAGTTCTCCCCTCTCCCCGCATTCCTTTGTCTTACTCGTAAACCCATTTAGACGAGACAAAACAAAGCTTTATTTTCCTGGCCAGTTTACATGTACAATGTTTCTACAGGCTGTTAAGATTTGCTGCTTGATTTTGGTCACATTGAACAAAGAACACTTCCCTATTACTTAAATAAACATGCACAGCCAGACTGCACTCATTCACTGTTGTATGTTCACATATCTCCGATGATAAAACTGTTGTGTAATGTCACATATGCTAAAGACTTAACCTCTAGTTTAGTGACTGATTTAACAGATTTTTGTTTGTTGCTATTAATATATAAGTTAAATAAGCTAAATGTTAGTGTGCCATCTTTATAACTGAAATAGCAGAAATTTGTAAAAGCTGAAAAAAAAAGCAAACATTTTTGTAAACAAGCTTTCTGCATTAAACATCGGTGTGTCATGACATGCTTGACTGGCATGTGCTCATAATTGTGTAACCTTCTCTAGTCTTTTAGCCCAAACAAGTTAAGTATCTGTTGTCTGTGAAGTAGCCACAAAGCAACTACATTAAATTTTGGGGAAAGGAGGGGGGTATAAAAAGGCTCATTTGAATATAAAGCAGTATGCTTGCTAATTGAGTTTTGCTACAGAAAACACTGTGATGCTTTTCTCAATGTTATAGCTTTTAAGTTTCAGACAGACAATTAAATTGTTATTTGTGACCATTGGCTCTCAGGCTAATCACAGCATTGATAAAGGAGCATCTGTCTCCTACATAAGAAGGCGTAGCTCCTGAATTCCTCATTCTCAAAACGTGCTCATCCCCAGTGAAGTGCACGGAGGAAAGTGTGGTAAGACACCTTACTCCTGATTTAGAGAACCAGGGTTATGTGAGTAACCTAGCATTCTCTTTTATCATTCGGTCAGTATCTCATTTTGGGAAAGATGTAGCCAACTCTTGAACTGCATGCTTTCCCAGCTGGTCTGAGGCAAAAGCGGTGCAACAAAAGCCAGGGTAGGGAGAATAAAACCATACTGAAAAGATAAAATAGCAATTCCTCTAGTAAAATGAGCCTTTAGGGGGTTGTAAGCCGATGGTATTATAAGCAAAATTAAGAACTTCTATCTTTCAGAAAATGTTGGTGTGACACTGGAGGACCCTGGAGGAGGCCCATAAAACAGAGAATTAGATTTGATTTTCTAAAACCTCTAGTGCGATCTATATACACATGTGAAGTGTGCACAGGACACAGTGCAGCCTCCAGATCTCATCTAAAGAGAAGGAAGGATACAAAGTTACAAGCTCTAAAGCAGAACCCGCAAAAGCAAATGCATCTGTCAGTGAGAAGAGAGGGCGTGTTTGTGCACGAGGCCTGTAGATCTACAGAGACAGATTTTTCCCAAATCTGTTTTTCCACCTGAGGGTGAAACCTCCAGCTTCCATAAAGGGGGTTTTCCAAGGAGAGGAGATCTGCCCCGACATTCATATGGCCCGGCACATGAGTCAGGAGCAGGGAGCTGCAAAAGTCTGCTGCTCAATAGAAGATTCTTGTGTGCTGGCCTATAGAGGAGGGAGTGTGACGGTTTATATATGCCACTGCTGTGGTGCTATGATAGAATGAGGACATGACAGCCCTGGACAAGATGAGCAAAGTGTCTCAGAGCTAAGACTGCTATAAGGTGTTGGATCCAAAGGTGTTGTGGCCAAATGCCGTGCCATTCACCTCTGAAGGCAAACCTCCGATATTTTTTGTGAGCTGGGTGGATGCCTATGTAAAAGTAAGCGTAATTAAAGTTGGCTGAAGTAAGCCAGTCTCTGGGAAGGATGGAGCGGCACAGAGTTTGTGCCATTAACATTTTGAATTAAAGACAGGTGGCCTTACCATACAGCCAGACTTTGGCAGAGGCAAGGGGAGGGCCTCATGTTCAGCTAAAGGGTGCAGGCCTGCCCTCTGTTAGACCTAGGAGTAATGACTAAATTATTAAATTGTTTTGGTGTGGGTGAGAGCCGTTTTCTGACCTTGGCAAGTGAAGTTGGCCCTGGTGCGCACATTATGGTGTAATTACTGCATGTGTTTTCATCAAAACCTTTGCTGAGCAAAGGGAAGGTGTTTGGTGCACTGTTGCTATTTGAGACCCTTGTTTCCCCTCTCAAGCCGAACTCCAAGAATGGCTGAGAGGGAATAACAACTGTCACTGTAACGAGGCATCAAAGATGGCCATGATACAGTGTGGGGATGACTGGGTAAACGTGTCCTCTTCCTTTCACATGGAGGAGAGGAGATATTTGGAGGTGATGGGGTTTGGCGGGGCCTGGAGACAGAGGAAGTGTAAGATGTTTTAACCCTCTGTTTCTGTGCTGGAGCATCAGAGCCAAGGTGGAGGAAATAGAGTCCTGGGGTTGTTTGCTCTGGGTAGTCAAGCCTGCTCTTTGGAGGAAAACTGAGGATTTATTGCATGTTTGGTGTGAAACTGGCTTCCGATGGAAACAGAGAGAAGGCTTCACCCTCCTTCTTGTGGGTGTCACACTTTTGCCTCATGGCTGTTCTAGCAGTGCCGAACAGCTGTTTCGGTGTGACAGGCAGGTGAAGGATGCCCAGCTTCTCCTTGTCACTAAAGCTAGAGAGATCTAGCCAGATCTAGTGCTCTCTCTCACAGCACCAGCAAGCCCATAGCAAGTCCTGATCTCTGAATAAGCATGTTTGGAGTCAAGCTGAGTGCTCTAGCTGTGTTTTCAAATACACCTAGCCTGTGCTGATCTGATCTGTGCTGATTGTCTCCAGAAATCCAGAAAGCTGGTTGGTTTGTTTAAATACAAATCCAATTAGGTTTATACATGAATACATTCAAAAAACAAAACACTGAAATGAAAAAACAAATCGGTTATGGGCAGACTTATCTCTGAATGTAGCTAGACTGACAGTTTATCCCTGCAAAGACTTGTTCTGTATGTGTGTATGTCTGTGTGTGTAGTACGTGACAGAACTCCTGCAGGCACAGAAGCAGCCGGTGGTGTGTACTTGCTCAGGATCAGAGATTCAGGCTGTGCTTTCAGCTCTGCTCACACGGATTCAAAAATTGTGAGTGGCACAACCCTAGAGGATCATGAACAACATGAAGTAGCAGTATATCAGGATTGAAGATTAGCTGGTAGGAAAATCTTGAGACATTTTTTAAGTATTCACATATCGTCAGGAGGTGACTGTTGTTGATTGCGCTATATTTGTGCATATTCTTAGCACAGTTTATACTAATGCAGTAAATTATATAAAATCTGCTTGGTATATGAATTCATTCTAATTGCAGGGTGATATTTTTAAAAAAAACTACAAAAAGAATGTGGACTTTAGGGTTTGAAGATTTTAACTTGCATCAAAATTTAGTGCTTTACTAAATCAGGTCTACCATTCTAAATGCATGCAATTGAAATGCCATGTCTAACCATGCACTGGTGCATTTTAATGCCACTAATCACATCACAGGTATTATTCTAAAAAAATTGTTCATATGTATGCCTTAATTCTCACTCCACTTACCACCCACTAAACCCTTACTTTGAGCTTCTGTTTTCTGCAGCTGTAACTGTAATTCAGTCATGCCCAAACCAGTGAAGGTGGTGGCTGTGGGAGGGCAGAGCTATTTGGGTGCCATCTTGCGCTTCTTTGTCTCTCAACTGGCCAACAAGATGTCGGACTGGCTCAGCCACATGAGATTTCTGGTGGTTCCACTAGGCAAGAAGTTTTTCACAGTGTAATACGAAATTAATACAGCTGGCATTTTTTAAATTGGGTAATTCTTGATAGCATGTCAACTGGGCAGTCACATTAACTACATAGTGAAATTAAGTGTCAGTGTCTGTATTGCAGGATCTCACCCCGTGGCTAAGTATCTGGGCTCCCTGGACAATCGTTACAGTTCAGCTTTCCTGGACAGTTCATGGCAGGAATTCTTCAGTCGGTCGGAGTCCCCTCAGCCTGGTACATACGCACTGCTATGATGGACTCTCGTTAGTCTTGTGTTGGAGCACAGTTTCTTTAATATGATCTGTAACTCTGTGTTCATGTATGCGTCTAGGCTTATTGCCTGCAGATTTGGACGTGGCTAATCGCATTTGTCAATACATCAGTGGGGCCTCAGTCACTCACCAACTTCCTATTGCTGAGGCCATGCTGACGTGCAAGCAGAGAGTGTGAGTATGACAGCAGAGCTGATTCAGTAGTGTGGGTGGGAAGTATGGCAGCCATAACATTAAAAACCACCACCGTGTTTATACATTCATAGCCCATTTAATCAGCTCTTATTACCATGTAGGTGTACTCTGTAGTTCTACAATTACAGACTGTAGCCCACCTGTTTCTCTGCATACTTTGTTAGCCTCTTTATACTCTGTTCCTCAATAGTCAGGACTCCCACAGGACCACCACAGAGCAGGTATTATTTGGATGGTAAATCATTCCTCGGCACTGCAGTGACACTGGCACTGACACTGGTAATTTGTTAGTGTGTGTTGAGCTGGTATGAGTGGATCAGACACAGCAGTGCTGCTGGAGGTTTTAAACACTGCATCCACTTTAATAGACACTCCTACCTTGTTGGTATATCTTGTAGGTGTAAAGTCATAGACAACAGCTCATCTGTTGCTGCACAGTCATCATGTAGTCCCACATGAGTGGTCATAGGATACTGCTCACAGGATACTGGCAACTGAATGTTTTTGTTGGATTATTCTTAGTCTAGCAGTTACTCTGGTTAATGTTATGTTTAATGTTCCATACAGTGCACCAGTTGAGTACTCCCATGTCTAAAAATGCCATAGCACAATGCTGTATCTTGTTAATAATTTATCTTAATCTTTTCCAGGCTAGATGATGATTCCTGCCAAAACTTTGTACCCTTTGTGGGTGTAAGTAATTTTTAGGCACTAATTTAGTAATTTAGCTGAACTGTATTATTCATTCCAATTTTTGTTTATATTCAGTACATGCTTTATGTTGAACAGGTAGTTAAAGTTGGTTTGATTGAGCCCAATTCAGGATCAACAGGTATAAAATGCCATTTTGTGATCAGCCTGTTTTTCTCTAAACTTCAGTTACAACCATTGAACTAAAGTGCTACCACATATGACTGGAATATGTAATTCCTTCTCCCTCCTAAAGGCGGAGACTGCGAAGAGGGAGTGGCTTTAAGTCTAATAGTTCCCTCAACATCACCACCTGCTCACGCACTTTCCACAGGGATGATGAAAGATGCTGCCACTCCACCCCCTTCACCATCCCTCAGTGGTGGATTAGCTGTTATTGGGTAGGCATGACATCAGTACTTTATAAATTAATATGTTTGGATGTAAAAGTCCCGCTGCTCTGTACATTTTCCCACAGTGCCCTAAAGTTAGCACATAATACCATGTGTTCATTTTATTCAGCCTCTAACAGGCTACTGAAGATAATACATAATAATAAATAAAACATAAAATGTTAATATGAAAAGTATCATTTTTTCCTCTAGATATTACTGGAGCTTACATTGTTTAGTAAGTCCAGGGAGTACATGATTCAAAACCAAAGAGATTCCGATCTCTCTTGACAATTTAGAGTCATGATTAATTTTGGTTTTGTACTTGCACATTGATGGCTGGATAAAATATTTGTTCCTTTTGACCAGGAGTCCCATCATGTCTCATGGAGTAGATGCCATAGGCCTGCAAGTGGATTATTGGGTGGCAGAAAAGCGTAAAGATGGTGAGAGGAGGGACACCAAGAACACTCTAAAAAGTACTTTCAGGTCTCTACAGGTCAGCCGGCTCCCCAACTCATCCCAAGGAGAGGTCCAGCCTAATTCCTGCACCATGGCTATGATTGTGGTTACCAAGGAGAAGAACAAGAAAGGTGAGTATAGAGTCTGGCTTTATGATAATTATTTGCATTTTTAGAACTGTACCTTATTTATTCACAATACATCACCTTTGGCGGTTTAGACATAGTGTTTGGTAATATCTCCATATTGACTTTATTTAGCTGCAAAACATCGCTTGCCTCAGCCAGCCTATTAACACTGATAAAGACTATGCTCAAACATTCCATTTGTCTGTCGCCAGTCCCTACTATCTTTCTGGGGAAGAAGCCAAGAGAGAGAGACATTGAGTCAAAGAGCCAGGTGATTGAGGGCATCACAAGACTAATCTGTTCTTCTAAACAACAGCAAACAAGTCTACGAGGTAAAGGACAATCTCTGTTCATTCTCAGAGTCTAAATGAGCTCTTTTGAGAACAATCATTAATTAAACCATCCATTTTTTCTGACCTAAACATTTAACACGTGCATTCCGGATCTTAAAGTAGGCATAACAAGGCAAAATGAAGTGCAGTACACAAATGGCATTGTTTTTAAAGAAATATGGCAACTAAAACAGGGATTTGTATTTAAGAATTTCAAGACAAATAAAAGGCAAACGCTTGTGGGATCACAATCAAAAGAGAACATTGACACCGCTCTGCACTCAAAACTGCAGTGTAAATCATGCTCTGTCTGCCATAATTCCAATAGCTTTGCTAAAACATATGAAACTATATTTACTTATTACTTATCCAGCGATCCAAACTTAAGTGTCACACACCCCCGCCCCATAACATTCAGATAGCCGCACAGAAAGCACCACACAGTGAAATGTCATGTAGGTTTGTGGATTGTTTTATATTGTCGTCTATATACACTGGATTCAAATGCCTGCTAGTTTTTTAGTTAGGGGATCTAATAAAGAAGGTTTTGCTTTTTAGTGGGGCACATTTTTTGTACATCACTTATTTTCACAGTTTTGACTGTTATGATTGCTTTTAGGTGTTGTACAGAATGCAGACATGCAGACAATTGATCCTAGCTGAACTTACAATTAGGCTCATGAAGCTTATTTACCTTTTTGCTTTTGTTTCAGTATCTGTGGATGGAATGGAGTGGAACGATGTTAAGTTTTTCCAGCTGGCGTCTCAGTGGCCTACTCATGTGAAGTATCTCCCAGTGGGTCTTTTTGGCTACAGTAAAATTGTCCCCTAGTGGTTTCAGCTGGAAAAAATAGGATAGCTACCATTTATTATCCCTGCCTTCCGGAAAACATGGAGGGCTAGATATTTCTTTGTGAAGCTAAGACACATGTAGGGGTTAAATTGAAGTCTTTATAGAGGAAGAGTGCATATGGGGATTGTTTTTGTAATACACAGTCCCCTTGGGGCCAGAGACAGACATCCACTTGATTAGATATGGTATGTAATCTTTATGTACCCTTATATTCTACTGTGCCGTTAATAATGCAATAACATCCAAATATTGTATTTTTGTGGTAAGATAATTCAGTTGATGTACTGTTAACTTGTTTTCAAGTTCAGTGACTGTGCTGTGCAATTGTAGTTATTTTCTATCAGAGTTGAGTCTAAATAATCTATATATACAATATACAATAGAATTTTGCATATATCATGCGTATCATGAATATTAATGGCTTAAACTTCTCAAATGTTTTGTAAAAATAAACCTTCAAAAATATTTTATGATAAAAATAGTATTGAAAACGTCCCAAAAAGTATTCTACTTTCTAATATATGGTCATTCCCTTATTTTGTGGGACTGATTTTGTGTGTGTGTGTGTGTGTGTATGTGTGTATAAGGGCAATCCTGAATGTGTAGAGTGGACATTTACTGTATGTTCTATTTGCACGATTGGTCTTGGCTGCTATTGACAACTTGACAGTTCTTCCATTCTACTTTCTTTTAAATATTGTTGTTCCATGTACAATACAAGCAGCTGTAATATGCACTTTTAAGGTGTTTAAGTGTAATCATAAAAAATGCCATCTGTCTCTACCTCCCTATCACATTACAAAGTGTGATGATCAATGATGGAAAGTTCATGTTGACTGAAATAGATACACAAGCTGCAAAACTCATCATTAAATTCCAAATGTGTTAACAAGGATTTTATTTCCCACAAACAAAAAAGTGTAATGTACCATAATTGCAGTTGACATGTTCATTGTTGTATGCAAATAGGTATTTTGCATGCTAAAATGTATTAATATTATGCTGTCACAATTAATGTAAATTCATAAGTGGAAGTTTTTATTGAATTATCTTTTAGCAATGTTGTCAACTTATGTGCACTGGAGACAATAAATGCATCCTAATTGGGCTATTCTAGCAGTTTGTGTGCTACACTGTGCATGACAATATTACACCTGGTGATTCTTTCATAATGCACACCTCTTTGGGACAAAACCATATTTGCTGGTACTGTCACAAAACAAAACTAGTGTATTGCTGCACAGGGCTGATTAACATTTTGGGTTCCTCAGCCATCCAAGAACATACGAAATCGAGAAATCAATTAATTCTTTATTTCAATCAGGATTTTTTTTAAACAAATATGACTGACATAATAATTGACAGTAGTTAGCCTTAGTCAAACAGCAATCCAAACTAAACACTCAAAGTAACTTTAGCTTGAAATGTGTTTTCATGACAGAAAGATCAGTACATTTAATAAAAAATTTGTTTAGCAGCTTAATTTCCATATATGGCTGGTATCGACTGGGGCATGGAATGCACGTTTTGAAATGTAGTTATCTTGATATGTGTTCCTAAAATTACATTTTCTGTATGAATAAATGATCAAATATTGTTAGTAGTTTGGATACATGGCTGAAATTTTGATTTCAGGTAAATTGGGTAAATGCAATTATTATTATCATGTCAATGTTCGACTTATCGAAAATTATTACAGCCTATAACTTAGTACACTGCTCAAAAAAATAAAGGAAACACTTAAACAACACAATACAACTCCAAGTAAATCAAACTTCTGTAAAATCAAACTGTCCACTTAGGAAGCAACACTAATTGACAATCAATTTCACATGCTGTTGTGCAAATGGAATAGACAACAGGTGGAAATTATTGGCAATTAGCAAGACACACTCAATAAAGGAGTGGTTCTGCAGGTGGAGACCACAGACCACTTCTCAGTGCCTATGTTTTCTGGCTGATGTTTTGGTCACTTTTGAATGTTGGTGGTGCTTTCACACTCATGGTAGCATGAGATGGACTCTACAACCCAAACAAGTGGCTTAGGTAGTGCAGCTCAAACAGGATGGCACAGCAAATCTTCTTACCACAACTCGCATTGATGTGCCATCCAGAGGCTGGAGGCGCTACCAGGAGAAAGGCCAGTATACCAGGAGACGTGGAGGAGATCATAGGAGGGCAACAACCCAGCAGTAGGACCGCTACCTCCGTCTTTGTGCAAGGAGGAACAGGAGGAGCACTGTCAGAGCCCTGTCAGAGCCCTGCAAAATGAACTCCAGCAGGCCACAAATGTGCATGTGTCTGCACAAACTGTTAGAAACTGACTCCATGAGGATAGTATGAGGGCCCGACGTCCACAGATTGGGGTTGTGCTTACAGCCCAACACCGTGCAGGACACTTGGCATTTACCAGAGAACACCAGGATTGACAAATTCGCAGCTGGCGCCCTGTGCTCTTCACAGATAAAAGCAGATTCACACTGAGCACATGTGACAGACGTGACAGAGTCTGGAGACGCCGTGGAGAGCGATCTGCTGCCTGCAGCATGACCAGTTTGGCAGTGGGTCAGTAATGGTGTGGGGTGGCATTTCTTTGGAGGGCCACACAGCCCTCCATGTGCTCGCCAGAGGTAGCCATTAGGTACCGAGATGAGATCCTCAGACCCCTTGTGAGTCTATATGCTGGTGTGGTTGGCCCTGGGTTCCTCCTAATGCAGGACAATGCTAGACCTCATATTGCCAGACTGTCCAGGAGTTGGCGGATGCTTTAGTCCAGGTCTGAGAGGAGATCCCTCAGGAGACCGTCCGCCACCTAATCAGGAGCATGCCCAGGCGATGTAGGGAGGTCATACAGGCATGTGGAGGCAACACACAATACTGAGCCTCATTTTGACTTGTTTTAAGGACATTACATCAAAGCTGGATCAGCCTGTAGTGTGTTTTTCCACTTTGATATTGTGTGTGACTCCAAATCCAGGCCTCCATTGGTTAATAAATTAGATTTCCATTGATGATTTTTTTGTCAGCACATTCAACGTTGTATTCATCAAGTATTCAATGAGAATATTTAATTAATTCAGAACTTGGATGTGTTATTTGAGTGTTCCCTTTATTTTTTTGAGCAATGTATTTGCAGCTTGTGTGTTACACATTGTGAGAATTTCCCTTCCATTGGACTCCACATTGACCTCTGCTGGCCGCTCAAAGTTTCCCTGTATCTAATGGATTGATCAGAATTATGAGAAAAACAAAATTAAGTATACCAATTTTTGGCACAAATGTTTACATTTACTTCCTATAATCTTACACATTCTTTTTTTTACAAGCTAAATGTAAAAAAAATCATGCATAGGGTCCTTTCCAGAGAGTTGTCTTGTGATCTTTCTACATTTCTAGAAAATGTATGTGTGTGTGCCATTGGGTGTATATCTTAGTATGGACTGTGTAGTACCAAAGAAGATAAGACACTAGGGGCACTACTTATATTTTAAAACATTTAAAACAAGACAGTGTCTTATACCATTCAGTTTGTAAACATGCAGTTGCGAACAAACAATGCATTAACTATTTCTTAGCGTTTTTCTGCAAATGCACATTGTTTAAAAAGGATTCATTACATACTCCTGGCTGTGCATTTAGTGTTTGTCTCAGTAAATGAGGGTCGCCTCATCCATCCATTTGTTATCTTTCACTAGCCGGGGTCACTGCCTGTGTCATTGGGTGAAGGCAGGATACACCATGGACAGTTTGCCAGTCCATTGCATGGCCAACATTCACTCACACCTACATGCAATTTTGGGTGACAGATCAACCTAACATGAATGTTTTCGGACGGGTGGAAGAAAACCCACTGAAGCACGGGGAGAACATACAAACTTCACACATAACGGCCTGGGAATCGAACCTGGATTGGCTTGCTGTGAGACAACAGTGCTAACCACTACACCACCGTGCAACCTGGGTCGCCTCAATGCGAAATAAAATTGCAGGGGAGAAATATATGGCTATTGTGTGTGCTTAAACGACAGTTCAGAGTATTAAGTCTTTTTGGAGAAAGTGAGTGGGGTTCTGGAAATGCCACCTTTGATGAACCCCTTAGTCTGGCTGGGAGACTGAGAAACCTGGAGGTGGGTGATTGGGAACAACAACCCATTTCTAAGAAAGGGGACCAGAGAGTGTGTACCAATTACAGGGGAATCACTCTGCTCAGTTTATGCCACGGTGCTGGAAAGTGTCATTTTTCAGTGTCATTCTGATCAGCATAATGATATTAATCTAACATAATATTGCCCCCTGCTGTTGCTGCTTGCCAAGATTCTGCAATATACGCACATGAATCAGACAGATTTAGATTAAAACAAATGGAGCAACAAAATAATGAACAACAGCAGGCTCATCTGATCTCTGGAGACAGACTTAAATAAGCCAAAACAAATCAATGTTCTGAAACGTCAGTCAGAAACCTCTGCTATAGGAAGAAAATTCTTACAGGGTGTGGGTATGCAATAAAAGAGGGAGAGAGAGAAAGAGAGAGAGAATAAAATGGAGCGCCTCTCCTTTTGCCACTCAATAGCTCGATTATGTTTGCCCAATCAGTGGACAGCAATGAGAGAAGCAAAGACACCAGCCTGGATGGAGGACACAGTGCACGCATCCTCTCAGTGATGGGCTGCTCAGATTGTTGCCTGTTCAGGATCACCTGCTTGGTGTCTGTCTTGCTCTACTGTGGTGAGTTCTGCTTTCACTTTGCTGTAGTTTCTCTTTATATACTTAGAAACTAACTTACAGTGAATGCAAATCATTTTTTCCATTGATCTCTTCAACAAATGAAGATCAGAGGAATTTTAGGGAGAGACATGCAGGACATTCAAGAAGGAAAGGAAAATTTGAGTGAATATAATTTAAACTGTAAATGCATGGAACTCCTTTCCCAAGGACTAATATCCCTTTCTTACACAATGCACATTATTTTGTTTTAATTTAATGATCCATACACTAACTGACAGTATTTGCTTTTAGGTTTGCTTTTGTTTTTCTTTTTTTCTTATTTGCTTTTAATTGTGTTGTGCACATATTATGAAGCAAAATGTTTGAAATATTTTCTATTTGGGTCAACAATCACTTTCTCTGGAGGACATGGACCCTATTGTTCTTTCTCTTTTTCTCGCAGTGTGTTTGGCCTAGCTGAGGCTGTCAACTGTAATTATGGCTTGATAGTCACTATGTATTCCCACACACACACAAAAAGGGCCTGGGGATGGTGCAGTGTTGGGTGTGGGGCACATCATTACAGTAATGAGACATGTGGGTATGTGCAGAAATCAGAGTGGATTTTTCATACATTTTCCATGTTTTCTTCTCCGCAACTACATCTTTCTGTTTGTTATGAATGCACTTTGTTCTCTCACTTTGCATTTATTGGCTAAAGTTATAGAAATTATCTAATTGTCAGTCAGTATGGACATACATTTCTTATTTCTTTCCACCCCAAGTGAACAGTATCTCATTCAGATAACTCACAAGGGCTATTAACAAAGCACAGTTAATTGTGCAATTTATCTGAACAATACAGTCATAAACAAAAGTTTTGCACACCTTGTCAAATGACACATTCATCTTCTTTAGTACACATCCTCTACAGAAAACACACTACTGTACACTTTAATACAAAGTTACTGCTCATTCATTTAGCCTAACTGTTGTCAGTAGACAATGTGTTAATTTATTTTCACTTAGAAAATCAATAAAACGTCATTTTTATTGGTGATGTTAAATCTGTTGTATAATGACTTGGTGAATTGGGAGAGCGTGTCTGCAGTGCCCAGGACTTTTGAAATATTGTTGTGCTTAAACGTAAGACCAGAGAATGTATAGGGATGACAACTGCCACTCAATAATGTCCAAGTCCAAAATGACTTTTGGTCACAAGACCAGAGCCCACAATTTCAGCCCATAACTGGAGAAACAGAAGATGGCCATTAGGAATACCATTACGCTGCCCATCACAGATAACTATGTGTTAACTATGTACAGTGGCAAGAAAAAGTATGTGAACCCTTTGAAATTACCTGGTTTTCCGCATTAATTGGTCATTAAATATGATCTGATCTACATCTAAGTCCCAAGTACAGACAAACACAATGTGCTTAACCTAATATCACACAAACAATTATAATATTTTATGTTTGCATTCAACACATCCATTAAACATTAACAGTGCTGGTGGAAAAAGGAAGTGAACCCTTATGCTAATGACTTCAACAAAAACATCCAATCGATGAAACAAGATTGGAGCGAGCTGTAGAGCTACTTTGACTTAACTTTATAAGTTTGCTATTCACAAAAAGCATCTACTGATATGAACCATGCCTCGCAAAAAATGATCTTTGAAGACCTATGATCAAGAATGGTTGATTTGCATAAAACTGGAAAGTAATCTCCAAGACTTTAGGTATTAACCAGTGCACAGTTAAACAGCTTGTCTAATGGAGAAGATTTAGTAGTGTGGCTACCAAGCTGATGCCAAAGGCACAACACAGAATACACAGAATAATTAGAGAGGTGAAAACAAACCCTAGAGTAACAGCTTAAGGCTTGAGGGAATCGTTGGAACTGGTTAACATCTCTGTTCATGAGTCCACCATATGCAAAACATTGAACAGGCATGGTGTCCATGGCATGACACCACGGAGAAAACTGCTGCTTTCCAGAAAAAAATATCACTGCAAGCCTGAAGTTTACCAAAGAGTGCATTGACACTCCATGGGAAGTCACGTTTTGTGACGTCTGGGAAAACGTTTTGTGTAATGATGAAACCAAAGTTGAATTTTTCGAGAAGAACACACAGCACTACGTTTGGTGTAAAAAGAAAAAAAAAACGTCATTCCAATGGTGAAGTACGGTGGTGTGAGCATCATGATTTGGCACTGCTTTGGGGCCTGGACCGCTTGCCGTCATCGAGGGAAAAATTAATTCTCACATTTATCAAAGTATCCTACAGAATAATGTCAGGGTGGCTGTTTGCCAGCTGACGCTCAGTAGAAGTGCGTCTAAACATTGAAGTACATCTGCTACAGAGTAGCTTCCACCTTTTGGAGTGACCCAGTCAGAGTCCAGACCTGAATCCAATAGAGATGCTGTGGAATGACCTCAAGAGAGCTATTCATACCAGACATCCTAAGAATATGGCTGAGCTGATTGCTGCCAAAGGAGTTCCAACCAGTTATTAAATCCAAGGATTCACTGTTTAATGGATGTGTTCAATACAGACATGAAATATTATAATTGTTTGTGTGGTATTAGGTTAAGCACATTAAGTTTGTCTATACTTGGAACTTAGATGTAGATCAGATGACCTTTGATGACCAATTAATGCAGAAAACCAGATAATTTCAAAGGGTCCACATACAGTGTCTTGCCACTGTATACTAAAAATTAGATTGCATCTGTTGTTGCATACCCTTTAAATGTAGTTTTTAAATACCTATATTTACATTTCATATTTACCTGATAGTGTTTTCCAAGAGAAAAACTATTTTGAGGAGTAAGCTTGAAGAGTACAGGAATGTAAACATTCAGAATTTGACAACATAAGCCCTTTTCATACCTGGTACATTACATAGTTATATTGTCAAAATCTTGTGTTTTTAAATGATGCTTTAATGTGTAGGTGCTGTGCGTGTGACAGTGAGCGAGTCCAGTCTGGAGGTGGTGCAGGGTGACTCTGTCACTTTACCATGCTCCTTCCTTGCAACGATGCCCCTGTTCCGCCTCAGCATCATCTGGACTTTGACGCCCCTTTTTGACCCAGACTCTCCTACACAGGTATGGCTCATCACAGGCTACACATGGACAAAAAGTTTGTGCTGAACTGGAACAGCTAGGTGGTTCTGGGGAAATATATAGATCAGGACAAAGAGTTAAAATGTCTATAATCAAGTTCGCTGTGGCTGATGGGGAAGCCTCCTTAAATGCGGTGTGTGTAGTTTTGCTCATAAGTTTACATACTCCTGGCTGAATTTATAAGATATTTAGATTTAGATATAAATGATCATACAGGGAATATGGAATAATTACATTAATCCTAATAATAATTACAGTCAAAAGTGTATATGCACCTCGTTGTGTGTTGTCTTTCAGCATCTATGACAGGATGCGTTTGTGATAACTGTGAATGAGTACCTTCCTTTTATCAGGTGGTAAATCTGCCCACTCTTCTTGCCTAAAAACTAGCCTGCAATGCCTTTGGTTGCCTTGCGTACACTATATGGTGGAGTCTTCCCCAAAGTGTCTTAATGATGTTGAGGTCAAGAGACTGGAGGGCCACTCCAAACTCTTCACTGCATTCCACCACGACCACTGAAGGATGTCTGGTCATTCTGTCCCAACTGCAACTACTAAGAAGATGCCAGTTTTCTTTCAGGATTTTCTTTGATAATCTGCTGCTTTTATTTTTCAAGTTTGACCACTTTACAGAGTTACAAGAAATTTGTCAAGCACACTGAAGCTAAAGAGACATGTGAATGTGTGCATATATAGATATCTATACATGCAGGTCTGGGTAGACATACAAAACTATTATACACAGAACATCAGTACAGCTCTGCAAATATGCATTATGTTACTGTAATATAAGAGTTTCTGTAATACAGTAAAGGCTCTGGTTAAGTTTAAACTTAAGTGTGAGGTGTCAACTGTGGTTAATGAGTGCTATAGCTCTGAGTAAAAGCTGTTAGCATGTCTGGTTTTAATTAGGCTGAGGCTTGCGTAGCTTCCTTTATCTAGGCAGACTTACAGTGGGTCAAGTTTCAAACCACATTGGCAAACTTTAGAATCCTCACATCTGGATCGTTAGAGTCATTGGTGTGAAGGCTGAAAAGGCTTTTTTTGTTGGCATGATTTTACCAAGATACCAAACATGTCCAAATCACATTCCGTGCAAGCAATAGAGGAAGTGGAACGAGTCATCTGAAAGACCAAATTTTTACATTTTACAAAATGTAACATTTAACAAAAACACTGAAATATGACTGATTATAAAAATACTGAATAGCAAATAATTTTGAGCTAATACAAGTCTGAATAAAAGGTGTGGTGTATTGTTTTTCCAGGTATATTCCACAACTAGGAAAACAGTTTCTGCACACATGCACCTGTGTAATTAGAAAAAATATTTAAAATCATATCTGAAAAAACTGAACTGTGATAACATTGGATCTGATTTTTCCCAAAGAACCATGATTGATGTCAGGAGTTCAGACATTTACATGTCTGCCTCTGATACAAAGTTATTGTACTTGTCCTCCAGGTAATTGTGTATGATCAAGGGCAGGTAATAGAAAGCCCCGCATTCACTGGCAGGGTGGAGTTTACTGGCATGCCCTGGAGCGCTGATGTCATCCTCAATGATACGCGGGTGTCTGATGCTGGTACCTACCGCTGTGTAGTGAGCAACCCGCCTGAAACAGGTGACCCCGGCATTGGAGAACTCAGCCTCAGTGTCCTGGGTAAGAAATACAAGCTGCTTAGCCATTTCTTTTATCAACGGTATGAATATGGTTTGAACCTCACACTGATTCATGCGTTCAAATTCCAGGCTGTCTCTGCAACGTCACTATTTTTAGCATGAAACAGCCAGCAGTCATCCAGCATACATACTGAGAAGCTGACGGTGCATGATCCAGCATGATCCTTTTATATCCTATCACTGTCACTTTTATCACTAAACACCTATATGCATAAAAATGTATATAAAACATATATTAATATTTTATGGAATTTAGCAATCTTTCTATGAAAAACCACATTTACCTAATTTCCCCTTTGCAACAGTTATAGTCAAATAAGAAATGTTTGGTGTATAAAGCTTGCCTCCCTTCACCTTGGTTCATAGTTGCCCTGCTTCCTCCTGTAATGATACAAAATAATAGCAATCAAACAGAATGCTGGATTCAAACTTGGTCTTACAACACTACAGCAACCCTCACTACAAAGAATATGTCCACAGGCATGTTTGCTCAATGAAAACACCACAGCCAAGTTAAAATGTAAAACACAAATCTAATTGTCCTAAGCTAGGCATATTGCCATGATAATGATGAACATTTCTGACAACAAAATGAATGTTTAGTTGTCAGAATGACAGATAGTAAGTTGTATGGCAGTGATTTAGGGTTGTGGAAATAAATCTGAGCCTGCTATGCATTAGGATTTGACTGGTCATAATATAATGATCTAAATCTAAATTAATTGTCCAAAAAGAAGGCAGTTTAATAAACATTCTGTCACCATTTGAATAGGTTGGCCTTAGGGCAGTCTGGGTAGGCCCAGGCCCACTGAAGTTTATGCTCAGAAGATCCCAGCAAATCTGATAACACAGTTGTGAGGAAAATATTTTATTTGATTATATTGATTTAAAATACCTCAGTTGGCCACCAGGGGGCCCAAAGTATAAGGATATCATGATGCAAACTTGTACTAGCTTTTATTGCCTATTAGATACATTTGTCTCAAACCTCCAGTGAAAACTCCAGAAGCAAGCTTCACCAACGATGGAAGGGCCTACGCTTTCCCAGGTTTTCCCTTTCCTTTACTGTATTGTAGCTTTTCTACAGTTACACGGTAGAGCAAAAACTCTCTCCCACAGAAACCACTTTCTCTGCTTAAAAACACCTTGTGGGGCTTTCGCTTTCAACTACTCTGTGGGTTATCCAATCAGAACACAGTGAGGGTGCTGACAAGTTAGAACATCCTGGGCTCATTAGGAGGGGAGCATAAAGACAAAGGGGCTCTATCTGGCTCTATCTGTTTCAAGCCAAAGCTGAATGAGAAAAGTCATGTTTTTGGAATATTGAAGAATATAAAAATAAAATAGATTAAAAATGAGCGTAGTAGCTTGTCTTTAAACATGTTATCACTGACCAACTCATCTAAAGAAAATATGGAAAGAATTCGTAAATAAGATTTTTTTACAGCTATCTGTATTATGGTGTCTCTGCTTTATCTGTGTTTACATAGCACCCCCATCACTACCAGTGTGTTTGTGGGAGGGTGACACAGATGCAGGGGGCAGTGTGACCCTGTCTTGTCTAGTGGTGGAGGGGGTCCCGGCTCCACAAATGAGCTGGGAGAAGCTGGAGCCTGAACAGATCACTCTTCCTGTTAACATGGAGGGTAAGAGCTGAGCGCTACATTTCCAACAACACAAAAAACAATAGGAGCAATATTAGTGTTAGTGTAGAGTTGGTGTAGTGGAAGATGACTGGAATAATTGTGCTGTTCCTGACTGTCCAAAAATTAATTTTTAATGGACCTTAAAACAGCAAATATTTAAGAACTACTGGGTCATTCCTAGTATCTGTTCATCATAAAATTTTGATACGGTGTACAGTTTGAATTAAATACTGTGTTTAAATTTTAGTCTGAATTTTTAAATGTGACAGTGAACAGAAATCAATCAGAGCAGAGGTCATTAACACACTCCTTCATGCATTTACAAGTCTTAAAAGAACAGTAACAAAAACTGTAAAAAAAAAACAAACCAGAAAATGGTAAAAAAAACTACTGTTATATATTTATATAGCTCAGCCATGTCTATGTGTCCAGTAAGTCCATGTCCGTGTTTTTGTAGGCATGCTAATGGGCTCAGTGAAAATTGTCAATGTGTCGGCACAGAACTCTGGTGTGTACCGCTGCTCTGTGTCCAACTTGTTGGGCACTCAAAACTGCTATGTGAATCTTTCAGTCTATACCCGTAAGTTTTTCCGCCTTTCCTTATTCACCCTACACTGTTTCAATAAGGGCTAATTGGCTTTTACCTTTCACATATGTTTCTACATTCATATATTGTATTGAGGCATCATTGTCAAAGTAGCTGCACATCACCACCAACCCTACATGTACACCAATCATTACATTAAAACCACCTGATGATTCAAATTTCACCTTAGAGAATACATACACTGCACTGCACAAACATTTACATCCATTCAAAAAGCAATTTGTATGGGCCCTTATTCATTTCTTTTTAAAGTTCACTTCTGCATTTTGTCATATGGATCCTGACATTAACCAGCCTTTTCTTATTTGTGATTTGATCACACTCAGGAGTAAAAAAAAAGGTTTATACAATTGTGTGGTTAAAAAAGAACATGACATTTTTAAGACCTTTCTCATGAACAAATTTAAGAAGAAGAAAACTTAGGAAGACATTTTTTATGTACGTTAATGTTTGATAAACCACTTTTGAACCACTCCTCATGTCAGGCCAGTAACAACTGTAGTTATCATCCAATAAATGATTCAGCTAATCAATATATCAGACTGCGTGAATCAGATCAGATGCACTGGTGATAAAACGTCAATAGAAATTCCAGTTCAACTTCTTTGAACTAACTCTCAAAACATCAACAACTTTACTGAAAACAAGAGGTTCTAGTTACATTTTACTTTGTTAATGTTTGTTTTGCATTTACTGTAATGTTGTACATGAACATGGTACTTTATATCCCATTTTTTAAACTAACATGCATATATATTTTGAAATTATTTTTAGGTTTTATTTACCTATATATTGTTTGAGTCTTCTCTATTTCATTGTTTTAGTTAAGTGTTAAGTAAATAACTGGAAGTAGAGTTTTTATGGGGACATTACATTAACACAATTTCCAGAAAACTGCATTTTTTTTTATTACTTAAATGTTTAATAGCTAGAAAGTCTCAGGACAAGGTAGTGTCAGTGCAATTGCAAAAATGTGTTTAGATCAGTTTAGATCCATGTTGGTCTATTTTTTTTCCTGCATCAGGTAAGGTCATAGGACCACCACAGTGGCCGTGTTAGTGTTTGTAGTGTAGCACTGAAATCTCTCTGTTGTTTTACGGTTATTCTCCGGTCTGTTCATTTCAGAGCACATGCGAGTGAACCAATGAACACAGTGTATGATGTTAACTGTCTGTGCATCTCCCAATGCAGCTCCAGGTCATTCCCCGGGCGTCCTGCAGGGAGTGCTGCTGACACTCTTCATGGCCCTGGTGCTGCTGACCCTGGTGGTCCTGGTGCTGTGGCTCCACCGCTTGGCTCAGGAGAGCAAATGGAGGAACAGTCATGAAGACGAGGAGTGCTACAACGAGATCAGATATACTCCCTCTCTGATTAAACGTTCTTTTGTATGAGAAGGAGGGAGTTTTTTGTACCGGGGGTGTTTTTGAATACTCATTTAAATATCATGTTTGCATGACAGATATTTTTTCAGAGTGGGTGGGAGATACTAGGCTTAGCCTTCGAGTTTATGTAGAAACAGAAATCAGAGCTCCATTGGCGATTAGATTGTAAATAAATTAATTACTGGGCATCCTTCAGTCTGCATGTACTTGAGAAGCCTTTTGACGAATTATGAGAAGCACTATTAGTATCTTGTTTACCAACTATTGCTGTTCGATTGATATTTTTAAGTCATATTGGATCCAATAAAGAGGAAGTGCTCCCTGTCATAAGCGGAAACTCAAACACATATATTTTATTAAAATTGGACGTATTGAGGCTCGATCAAGCAGATAAAATCGGACACTAATCTAATGAAAATCTAGCAATTTTCTGAAATATACTGTGAAAACACATCACTGACATTTACAACAGATATGAAGCCTAACGTACGGAGGACAAAAAAATTCTGAATAAATGAATGCACAAATGAATAATATAATAAATAAATATTAAATAAAAAAATACATCATGTCATGAAATGTATTTATTTATATATACATTTATTCCTGTATTTCCAGATTTATTTATTTCTGCGTTTTTATGCTAATTAGGTGGGCGTTCCTATACTCACTCTATAGCATGATGAGCTCTGGTTGTTAGCTTTGCTACTACTACCTCGGCGGCTGCGCTCTGGAGCATTGTTAGCGTTGTACAACTAGCACCAAGCTATAAGTTGTTGATGCTCATTTGCCTAAATCAACACTACATTCCTTATGGCAGCCATTTCGAACGAGAACTCATTAGGCCTTCTCTAAAGGCCGAGAAGACCCTGAGGGTTCCTCTCTGTCTAAAACAGGTCCTGGAGATCTACCATTCTGGAAACATCAGATCCTACACACATATCAATAATGTTCAGAAGGCCCTGAAAGGTGTTTTAGATTAAGGGTGTAGTGAATTCTCCAGGACCAGGATTGGGCACTTTTTGTACTGCAGTCTAGCTCTCTGCCACCATCTCCTGGTCAAATTTGCGCATAGCATATTGGGCTGTCCAGTGAAAAAGATCACACATGGCATTCCCTTGGCCCAATACTTGTGCTAGATGGGCGTGTCACTGCCAAGGACTACCAAACCATTCTGGAGGACCATGTGCATCCAATGGTTCAAACATTGTATCCTGAAGGCGGTGCCGTGTATCAGGATGACAATGTACCAATACACACAGCAAGACTGGTGAAAGATTGGTTTGATGAACATGAAAGTTCAGGAAACGTTTTCCTCCACCAGCATCACGTAGTGACCTGGCCACTATCCTGTAAGAAGAATGGCCTAAAATCTCTCTGACCACTGTGCAGGACTTGTATATGTCATTCTCAAGACAAATTGACGCTGTATTGACCGCAAAAGGAGGCCCTACACCATGCTAATAAATTATTGTGGTCTAAAACCTGGTGTTTCATTGTCCAACCCCTGTACACACAAACACACACCGAAATTAAACTGATATATTATTGAATGCAGTGGAAACAGTGAAAAAGAAGAAAACTGAAAAAATATATTAAAAAATATATATACCCATTTCGAATTAAACTCCAGCAATATATTAAAAAAACGAAGGATGAGGCAACCGGTGGAACATCTCACTACTATTTAGGTTAGCAGGTAAGAAGTCAGGAACATGCTTGGATATATTAGGAATATTTCAGAGTCTGCGTCTTTCAGAAGATGGGGATTGGTTCACCGATGTGTGAAAAATTGCACAGACAAATAGTACAATTCAGTAATAACATTTTGCAATAAATCTTTGTAGCACAGCATTTTAAACAAACATAAGTCTATGGTTAAAATCACTGCAGGGGCTCCGGAATCTCTGCCTATGAACACAGTTTGTCTCTGCATTCGCAAATGCAAGTTAAAACATACAAAAAAGAGAATCCATATATAAACAGGATCCTTAATTAAGATGAACTGAATAGAAGTGGAAATGTGTCTGGTGGTTCGGCAAGTTAAAATGTTAAATTCTTTGCAAGTGGAGAAGGACCATCAGGCTTGCGATCAGTTTAATGTTGTGGCTGCTTGGCGTACCCAAATATAGATAAATACTACTACAGATGTACACATGCGTTCCAATATGGATGCATACCAATAGAAATATCACAATCCCTGAATGAAAGTTATCTTCCACATTTATTAGTACTAACATTTATTTAAGTTCTCACCCAGTATTAGTTTGTGGAGATTGTCTGGATTCAAAGAAAAAGAATTTCATTTGTAAGGCATACTGTAAGGCTGAGGGGAAGCAGATCTGCATAAGAAGTAGGCTAACCTGGTTTCTTTTTCAAAGTTCTATTGTTTTAAAATCGTAACCATAGTGAAACACATTTTGGTTCATATACAAGATGTTTACCATCATAGTAAAAAAGACCCTTTAACTAGAAGAAGAATCATTACAGTATTCAGTTCTTTGAGTTGTAATGGTTCTGTATATAACTATATAACTGCATTTACTATAAAATAATGAGACAGGAGTGGCTAAAAGAGAAGGAGATGATGATAAAGATGCGGATGGTAAGAGAGGGTTGGCCAGGAGAGAAGGAGATGATGATGGAGATGTGCAAAATGAGAGAGGAGTGGCTAAGAGAGAAGGAGATGATGATGATGGAGATGCGAATGGTCAGAGAGGGTTGGCCAAGAGAGAAGGAGATGATGATGGAGATGCGGATGATGAGAGAGGAGTGGCTAAGAGAGAAGGAGATGATGATGGAGATGTGCAAAATGAGAGAGGAGTGGCTAAGAGAGAAAGAAGATGATGGAAGGGGAAAAGAAAAAGCTGAAGTTGGAGGAAGAGAAACAAAGATGAGCTGGAGGGAAGAGCGAAGAATGCTGGAATGCATAGTGAAAGAGTCGGACAAACTGGTCTCTAAGATGGAGAAAGCCAGGGAGAAAATGAAGAGATGACAGCGTAGAAGAAGATGCTGCGGAGAGAGAGAGAGAAAGAAAAAGAGAGGAAATGAAAGAATAAAGGGAAATGTTGAAGAGGGAGAGAGCAGAGGAGAAAAAAGAACTGTATCAGTGTATGGAGAAGGCAGAGGAGAGACTGGTAATAACTGCAGAAGGAGAGCAAGGTCATGCAAGAGGAAAGAATAAAAATGGAAGAGGGGAGGAGGATGTTCAAGGTAGAGAGGTTGGAATACAAGAAATGAAAGGCAGAATACATGCAGTAGCTCTGAAGAGAGATGTGGTGGATGGGGACTGAGAGAAATCAGGAGAAACAAAAGCTAAAGGCCTACTTGGAGAGAGATAAGGTGAGGAATAGGGAGATAGAGGAGTTGTGGAGTAAGATGGAACAAAAAACTGAGAGCATGCTTAAAGAGAGGAGCAAAGGAGAAAGAAGAAGTGTCAGAAATGAAGATAAGAGTTGTGAAAGCATTACCAGTAGAGCAGGAGATCCAAGTTGCTGGTACAAAAGTGACCAGGAGAGCCATGCTGAAGTGGCCTTCTATGAGCCCTGATCTAAATCCTATTGAACATCTGTGGAAGGAGCTGAAACATGCAATCTGGAAAAGATACCTTTCAAAGCTGAGACAGCTGACGTGCAGTGTGCTCACAAGCAATCGGCTAAAATATCTGCAGACAGGTGCAGAGGTCTCATTAAGAGTTACAGAATTCATTTGATTGTAGTGATGGCCTGTTTTTTTCAGGCCAGTTTCATTAGTTTATTTTATATTTTAATTCTGATTTTAATTAGCTGATTTCAGTAAATTTGCAATTATTATTCAATTTGTTAGTTTCAAGTTATTTCAGTGACCAATGTGGGTTTTTCTTTCTTTAACAGAAGGGTAACAACAGTCACCACTGTAGTTATACTATGTGCTAGCAGTGATCTATATGATTATTATGAAAAGCAATAATGAAAGCAGCAGGCCAAACTTTCTGCACTTTTGAGACTTCTCCAAATGAATCTGTTTACATTGTTTTGTGATATTTTTGCCTAATTTTCACCCTTTTTCATTTATGATTTTTTCTTACCATTTACTCTTTTGACTATATGGTCTTATGCTTCAGGCATCATGTCAGTATGTGTTGGACAAAATAAACATTTTGTTTCATGGATTTTTAATGTATGAAAAAAAATCCTAATTTAACACGTCTATAATAGAATAAAATACCATCAAACATATTAATCCTTTCAATATGTAACAGTAAAATTTTGTACAGCTATCCAAAACAAATGTAAATAAAGCGCTAAAACAAATTCTGGGCTCGGTTTTTGACCGGGGTCACGCCATCTGCACTTAGAAAAAGCTATCTACACTAAAGCTATCTACACTAAAGGTTCGAGAGCATGTATAAACTGTGTTTTACGATAGCAGCTTTCAGTACAGATATTTAAACTAGGAAAGAAACATGTCTTACAGCCTAATAAACATCCCTAAACGCAGTCTCATACACATGCACGTAGCAGAAATCAGAAATCAGAGAGTTCCTACTGTAATATCACCTGTTCCTCATACCATGAGTACATAAACCAGTGTTATTCAGGAATATGGTGGTCTGATATGAAAACACTCTGATTTGCCTGTTTTATGGGACTTCAAATTGTTGTCTATATACAACCCATTGGACACTTTTTACAAATTTTCCATCCCATTATTCCAAATTTCTACTGTAATATCACTTCATCCCATACCTTAAGTATAGGAGAGTGTTCCTCAGGAATTTGATGGTCTACATTGATAAGAATTTGATTTGCCTGTTTTATGCTTTACATTGTGGTCTATACAGAACTTAATAAACACTTTTTACAAGTTTGCCATCCCACTACTCCTGATTCCTACTGTAAAAGCACTTGTTGCTCATACCATGAGTACATGAGAGAGTGTTAATCAGGAATATGATGGTCTGATATGATAACACTTTACATTTTTTGACCTTTGATTTGCCTGTTTTATGGGACTTCAAATTGTGTCTGTACAGACTGTTTAATAACAGAGAATGTCTTCATTTCTATCATGTATGACTGCTCCGCATATAGATTTTAACATATGTTTTATTTCTATAGATTCACTGATTCACTAAAAGTTAAGCATAGTTTGATTCTTGTTGTAAATTTAAATAAAAGTAATTCTTTATTTCATAACAGCCTCAGCAATGACTGTGATGAGAGACTTGTGTGTTGTAGGTTACATAAACATCACATGTAGAATGGCCAGAAATCTGGAAGGAGTGTCCAAGAAGTAATAGATCTGGATGAACCCCTTCCTGCCTAGACATTCTGAAATGTGCTCTGCCAGACTGTGCACTTACAGTGTTTTGGTTAGGTGAGGTGGAGAGACTTCTAATGACATGGGAGGGCCTCAATCAAGTCACCCATTAACCAATGAACCCACAATGCTACTTTTTCTGCATAACTGGTACATGAGTAAAAATACTTATTATAAATTCCCCAAACACAGTTTGAGTTTGATTCATTTTTATTTTCTTAAAAAAAACTCTTTTCATTTTTTCGAGTGACTAAATACATTTAAAACATTTTCCAGTAATAACTGGATGTGTGGTTTGTAAATTCAGTCTTATTGCCCCTGTAGTTATATATGCTAGTCTTGTACATATACAGTGTTCTTCATAGCTATTCACTTTTTGTAAATACGAGCTAAAAAGAAAGTGAATTTGTCTTTTTATTTATTAGCTTATACAAATATAGGACAGATCTAACCCTCAAGTAACACAAGAACAAACACAGAACACACAAATGAAATGACAGAGGATGTTGTTGAATTCAGTCTAGATCCAAAAGTGGAATTGTATTGTCTTGTTTTGGGACCTTGTTTTAAAGAACAACATGCAGGAATGTTTTAAATGATTGATAAATGATAACTTATTATGATAACACAGATTGATATTTGTATGAAATGTGTTACCACAGCGCTGTGTTCACATCAACTGTAAGCTTTAATCCTGGTTAAAGCTCAAATCTGAGGGAGCTAGTCTATGTTTTTGTTTTTGGAGGAACTAACTTATCCTATTGTACCAGATGCTCGGATTACATTAAATTAAAGACTAAAATACATTGTCACACCACAACATGAGTTGAATAATTTTCTGTGATGTGTTGAGTTCTGTTGAGCTGAGAATAAATAAGACAAAGGCATGTTGGCTTTTTTAATTTTTTTGCAGGTAAAACCCTGATAACTCCACTGTAGCTTTTTCAGCTCATACTGCAACTGCAAAAGAAGAAGCAACACATGTCCAACACATACTGTAAATAAATGTGTATGAATTCATGACAAGTGCGTCTGTACACTCTTCTGCACTAGTTCTATCAAACAAGTGTAAACTGACTTACATCGTCTTGCTGAAAAACATTTCCTGCGTGCCTTCAGGGATCTGGATGTTGAACCGGAGTGCTCGTACTCTCCTAGATGCTCAGTAATTTGTGGTACAGTGAGCTTTAGTAGGGGCAGAGCACTTACTCCTAGAAAACATAATTATGGTTCTTCAGTAATTTCACTAAAATAGGCCACAATATCTTCAGATTACTTTCTACATGGAGTAATAATTAAGTGTAGAAATCTCTAACCTAAAGCAGGTAGCTGAAAAGGGGAGCTGGCATTTGCAGTGTAGGAAGGAGCTGCGCCTTCTGGAGCTGAGAGAGATGATGGCTCTGCTGTGCCTGTCTTCAATTTCTCTAGCTCACATCGTAGCTGCTCTACTTCCAGTTCCATCTGGCTTAGACCTGCAACACATGTCCAGGATGCTGCTAGAGACCACTGAATCAAAACTCGTGACAATATATACAAAAATATGTTTACATGAAAAGATTAAGTGGATAAAGTTCTAACCTAAACCAGGCATCTGCTCAGTGGAAAGATTATTCAGCGCAGGAGAATCATTTATGCCTCTTAGAGCTGAGAGCAGAGATGATTTTGCTCTGTCTCGCTCTAGCTGTTTGATCGCACGCTGCTTCTGCACCACGTCCTGGGCTCCCCACTTTGAACCTGCAACACATGTCCAACCTGTTGTTACAGACAGCTGCGTCTGATCTCATGATAGACTGTACAACATGTTATTTTATGTTTAGTTCTTTTCTACTCTGCTTTCTTTACTAACAGTAACTCACTTTTTCTCAGAGCAAAGACTAGTGCTCTGTCGGAAGTAGGTCCATTCCACACCTCTGGTATGGTCAGAGAAGGAAGGAAGTCCCTTTTGAGCTCAGTAGACCATGAATCTACCTGAGTCTTCATTTTGTGGGATGTTTGGTCTGACCTTATCTGCCTGGTCTGTGAGAGGGAACAGAATATTTTCATTTAACAAGTCACATTGTAGGTGATTTGCAGTAGCCAGTGAACATACAGCAGCACAGCTCACACCTTCTTTATCTCTCAGACCATTCTTTTTCTCGTCTGTCTGGACTTCGCTGATTACGTGTTAATTTTACTCTAATATATCTGAAAGTCGTTAATATTGTCTCATTACGATATTTAATAATCTAACACATAACATATAACTAAATAAAAAGTCTAGTTTTGGGATTATCAGATTGTCTACTCACATGTGGTGGTAAAATGAATAAACTTCTGGATGAAACGAATCAGAGTTTTTCTCTTCAAGTTCTTCGTCCGTCGCTCGTTTTCGTCTGCTGTGATTTTTCATAGGTACTCTCTTTTATGGGTCGCGGAACATCAACTGGACAGTGTGACGTCACAATGGCTCTTTGGCATATCCACATGTTCCATCTACATGGTAACAGCTTCTGTGTGGGCCTCATGTGTAAATTAAATAAGAGTTTTATTATGATTTGTTTCGTTATCTCATAACTGGAAAGCAATGAAGGCTGGGTTTTGTTTTTCTCCAATAAAGAACTGTAATCTTTATATTTTTCTTTCTAGTTTTTTATTAAAACAAAGGGATTTGCATTAACACTTGGATTACCATATTTCTTTCTGCCGCTTTCCCGCTCCCGCTACGACAGTCTGCTCTCTACTCACACCCAGTGGTCTAAAGTAGAATACTACCAATCATCACAGCTTGAATTGCTCACCCGTCCTGTTATGTTTGTTAGAGTTTAACTGGGAGACCGTTAACTAATGTGTGAGACTAACGGTTGTAGTAATCTGACAGGTTTCATTTTCTACGTGTATGCTGCTCGGTTTTTGACCGGGGGGCACGCCATCTGCACTTAGAAAAAGCTCGCTAGTGCTATTTACACTAAAGGTTCGAGTGCATGTATAAACCGTGTTTTACCATAGCAGATTTTTTTTAGGAAACACGTCTTACAGCCTAATAAACATCCCTAAACGCAGTCTCATACACACACACGTAGCAGAAATAAGAAATCAGAGAGTTCCTACTGTAATATCACCTGTTCCTCATACCATGAGTACATAAACCTGTGTTATTCAGGAATATGGTGGTCTGATATGAAAACACTGATTTGCCTGTTTTATGGGACTTCAAATTGTTGTCTATATATAACCCATTGGACACTTTTTACAAATTTTCCATCCCATTATTCCAAATTTCTACTGTAATATCACTTCATCCCATACCTTAAGTATAGGAGAGAGTGTTCCTCAGGAATTTGATGGTCTACATTGATAAGAATTTGATTTGCCTGTTTTATGCTTTACATTGTGGTCTATACAGAACTTAATAAACACTTTTCACAAGTTTGCCATCCCACTACTCCTGATTCCTACTGTAAAAGCACTTGTTGCTCATACCATGAGTACATGAGAGAGTGTTAATCAGGAATATGATGGTCTGATATGATAACACTTTACATTTTTTGACCTTTGATTTGCCTGTTTTATGGGACTTCAAATTGTGTCTGTACAGACTGTTTAATAACAGAGAATGTCTTCATTTCTATCATGTATGACTGCTCCGCATATAGATTTTAACATATGTTTTATTTCTATAGATTCACTGATTCACTAAAAGTTAAGCATAGTTTGATTCTTGTTGTAAATTTAAATAAAAGTAATTCTTTATTTCATAACAGCCTCAGCAATGACTGTGATGAGAGACTTGTGTGTTGTAGGTTACATAAACATCACATGTAGAATGGCCAGAAATCTGGAAGGAGTGTCCAAGAAGTAATAGATCTGGATGAACCCCTTCCTGCCTAGACATTCTGAAATGTGCTCTGCCAGACTGTGCACTTACAGTGTTTTGGTTAGGTGAGGTGGAGAGACTTCTAATGACATGGGAGGGCCTCGATCAAGTCACCCATTAACCAATGAACCCACAATGCTACTTTTTCTGCATAACTGGTACATGAGTAAAAATACTTATTATAAATTCCCCAAACACAGTTTGAGTTTGATTCATTTTTATTTTCTTAAAAAAAACTCTTTTCATTTTTTCGAGTGACTAAATACATTTAAAACATTTTCCAGTAATAACTGGATGTGTGGTTTGTAAATTCAGTCTTATTGCCCCTGTAGTTATATATGCTAGTCTTGTACATATACAGTGTTCTTCATAGCTATTCATTGCATTTATCAGCTAATACAAATATAGGACAGATCTAACCCTCAAGTAACACAAGAACAAACACAGAACACACAAATGAAATGACAGAGGATGTTGTTGAATTCAGTCTAGATCCAAAAGTGGAATTGTATTGTCTTGTTTTGGGACCTAAAGAACAACATGCAGGAATGTTTTAAATGATTGATAAATGATGACTTATTATGATAACACAGATTGATATTTGTATGAAATGTGTTACCACAGCGCTGTGTTCACATCAACTGTAAGCTTTAATCCTGGTTAAAGCTCAAATCTGAGGGAGCTAGTCTATGTTTTTGTTTTTGGAGGAACTAACTTATCCTATTGTACCAGATGCTCGGATTACATTAAATTAAAGACTAAAATACATTGTCACACCACAACATGAGTTGAATAATTTTCTGTGATGTGTTGAGTTCTGTTGAGCTGAGAATAAATAAGACAAAGGCATGTTGGCTTTTTTAATTTTTTTGCAGGTAAAACCCTGATAACTCCACTGTAGCTTTTTCAGCTCATACTGCAACTGCAAAAGAAGAAGCAACACATGTCCAACACATACTGTAAATAAATGTGTATGAATTCATGACAAGTGCGTCTGTACACTCTTCTGCACTAGTTCTATCAAACAAGTGTAAACTGACTTACATCGTCTTGCTGAAAAACATTTCCTGCGTGCCTTCAGGGATCTGGATGTTGAACCGGAGTGCTCGTACTCTCCTAGATGCTCAGTAATTTGTGGTACAGTGAGCTTTAGTAGGGGCAGAGCACTTACTCCTAGAAAACATAATTATGGTTCTTCAGTAATTTCACTAAAATAGGCCACAATATCTTCAGATTACTTTCTACATGGAGTAATAATTAAGTGTAGAAATCTCTAACCTAAAGCAGGTAGCTGAAAAGGGGAGCTGGCATTTGCAGTGTAGGAAGGAGCTGCGCCTTCTGGAGCTGAGAGAGATGATGGCTCTGCTGTGCCTGTCTTCAATTTCTCTAGCTCACATCGTAGCTGCTCTACTTCCAGTTCCATCTGGCTTAGACCTGCAACACATGTCCAGGATGCTGCTAGAGACCACTGAATCAAAACTCGTGACAATATATACAAAAATATGTTTACATGAAAAGATTAAGTGGATAAAGTTCTAACCTAAACCAGGCATCTGCTCAGTGGAAAGATTATTCAGCGCAGGAGAATCATTCATGCCTCTTAGAGCTGAGAGCAGAGATGATTTTGCTCTGTCTCGCTCTAGCTGTTTGATCGCACGCTGCTTCTGCACCACGTCCTGGGCTCCTAACTTTCCTGTATGGAAAAATATATTGACATTTATTTTACAGTAAAGAAAATATATTTCAAATAAATGAGGAATATATGTACAACCATCTCTAAATATATTATTTATATTGCAATATATTCTCAAATATATGTTTTGACATGTATGAAAGAGTAGATATAAAGATTTAGCTGAGTTCAGTGATTATTCTTGATGTTATATGAACTGAAATGGGATTTTCAAGGACAAGGGCGTAGGAGCGGGTTTGACATTGGGGGGGGACACATTTGCTAATGTGAATCAAAGCCCACCCTATCTCCTAAATATTACCTATAAGCTGGTTCCACAGTAGGTAAGGTAAGTCTGTAAGTCTCTGTATGGGTGCTAAGCACCCTAATAAAAACAGCTGATATATATATTTATATATATATATATATATATATATATATATATATATATATATATATATATTGATATTTATATATTTATATTATATATATATATATATATATATATATTTATATATATATATATATATATATATATATATATATATATATATATATATATATATATATATATATAAACAGTAAACAGACCACCTGCAGCATTAGCCTGCTAAATTAAAATAAACCGTCACTCCTAGCTAACAATAACAGAATAAAGAGTGTATCAGAAATATGGACTGCTGATAATGACTGTAATGTGGTGGTTCTGAGTGATAAAGTGCAAAAATACTCATTTGCAAAACTTACTAGACACACACCACCAGTCAGATAAAACACGTGACACCGTGATCTAGAAGCTGGATCATACCATTTTGTAAGGCGGGGGTGCTGCTGCATTTTCGTTTTTAAAATTATTGGTTTAACCATATACTCTTTATGGTTTTAACATTTCCAGCTTGTCAGAGACATTAAAAGAAAAAAAAACTTTAATCTTTAGGGGTGCTGGGACTCAATTTAAATCTAAACTAGAACTAGATACGTCCCTGGTCTGCAGTTTGGGACGTGGCCAGAGCAGTGTTGCCAACTTAGCAACTTTGTCGTTATATTTAGCGACTTTTTAAAAAAAAAGCGATTAGCGACAAATCTAGCGGGTTTTTTGTGTTGTTGGAGACTTTTGGAGACTCTGCGGTGAACACACCTGATCTTCAGTTACTGTCCTCAGCGAGCAGTGGGAGCTGCCGTGAGAGCAGACCCACACCTTTCCACGACCCACTACACTCACTGCGCATGCCCAAAGCCGCCGCTGACCCCGCCCCCTATCTACAGAACAGGATGTAAATATAAATGCGTCTTAGATAGATAGATACTTTATTGATCCCAGAGGGAAATTTTTCAGTGTGACACGGCCTATTTCAAAGGCAACAAAAAATCCAGTTAATTTATTTTAGTTATAATATATTTAGGGTATTTTTACTCACTTTTTGTCTCTCACACAACGTTATTGCTTCAAATACACGCAAATAGACAAATGCAAATGCGTTTACGTCATTTAGCGACTTCTAGCGATTTTTTAGGACAGCCAGCTTTCAGGATAGCTACTTTCTTCACTGAGGAGTTGGCAGAGAGTAATGTAGCTTTACGTTACGTTAACTTTACGAGTGCTTTCTGACAAAAGTTAATATCAACGTTAGCTAACCCAAACCCTCCCAGTTTGTTGCGGTATATTTTGCCTCTCCAATAAGGCGAGAGCTCCGTTCAGTGAATCTGCCGACTGTAGGATATTTCTGAACAGGCATCTCAACACAAGCCTTAACAAAGTTAAAGACCATCTAACAACCTGTTGCTAACAACAAACACAGTGCGTGAATTGCGAAGGCTGTCAAAACCGCTTTCAAAATAAAGTGATTTTAAACAGTTTCTTCTTTTTCTGTGTTTTGGGTGGGACAAATCTACCAGTTTCTGATATTGGTTCCTGCCAATGTTTAAGGAACAACACAGCAAACAACTAACATTGTATGTAATGTTCGCTGGAGGATGGTACGAGGCATTTATTGGCGTTCGCAACAGGTTCTATTCTAATACCTAAGGGAACGTTTGAAAAAATCTGTTTATGGGACGTTCTGTACGTCCCCATATAGTCTCTCAAATATCCTCTGGCAGATCAGCGCAGCAGTCACAACCGTTTGGCGGATTCGGCCCGGGTCCACTGCGTGTTCGGGTCACGATTTATTTGTGTTTTATGATTCTACATCGTTACATTACCTCTTTACGCAGTAAGTTTAGCTAGCAATGCTAGTTAGCCAACGTTAGCTAGCTACCAAGCCAAACAAGCGCTGATAACTTCAACTTGTTTTGCTGCTCAGGCGCACTGCTACGTCTTTTTTGTAAAATAAACTTATTCCTATAACGAATCAAGAGTCGTGTTTAATGTTCAGCATAAATGTAACATGATAAGATATGCTGAAACACTTTAAAAACGGTCCAGTTAGAGGAAATTTCCTCAGGTCAAGGTCCGTCATCATTTCTAAATTGTGTTATGGTTCAGTAGCATATCCTGTATACTGAAGTAGCCTAGTATCAGCACTTTATACCATCAGCAACTGAAAGATAAACACATAACAAATACCTTTCAGTATATTTAAACAATATTAATTGTTTTTAATGCTAAACTGAATTATTTATAAACTTCTAATAAAAGTTTTTTTCCTCACTTCAAGTAAAAACAAGGGCTACATTAAAAAAACAAAATGCTTTTGAAAAAAGTGCATCTTAAAGTGCTTATTAATAGAAAAAGTAAATAAAACGTGCACATCTTTCACATATTAACAATTTATTTCCGTCTTGTATTCCTCACTTACACTTTCTCTTATTCAGTGAGAGAAGAGAGCTTGTCTTTACATCTGGGCTGAAATGGGGTCAGGGCCAGTCTCATATGCATATGCTTTATATTCTGACTGCTGCTTCTGTCCTCGTACCTCGCCTGTGTTTACGCCGCGCTCCCGAGTCTACACAGATCTGATTGGCGGAGAAGCGCTTTTGGTGATCTTACAACCCATGCGATTGGTCTGTGAGTTTACTGCGCCGCAAAGTCCGTATACCGTAAAGACAATAAAAGTTGCGCTGCTTAAAATAAACACTGTCAACATTAAATCCATCTCAATAGTTTATTGGTTTAGGTCCGCACTGGACAACGTCTGGGTCCGAACGCAGACCGCGGTCCGCCTCTGGTCTAGCCCCTCATGTTACTAAGTCACTCAGGCACCGTTTAAGGTGGAATGGGAGAATTAAAAAAAGAAGCAGGTAAATGCCCTTGTCTGATAATGGTATTGGTAGAATGTAGTGATCATGAAACCAAGTCTAAAATGAACTAACAGTAAGAAAACACAGAGTTACAGCGCTGTGCTACTAATATGAACATTTTCACTAGGATCTCTAGATGGTAAGACAAGATTGTTTAAACACCTGAAAGCCAGCCCTGCATGTTTGGATTAATGTAATGCTGTATGTTAGATAACACGTTTGTATTTTATAGGTTATAAGTACAGCCTAGTTCTGTAGACTAAAAGATCTAACAGCAACATCATGTAAGACTACTTTAGTTGATCAGTTGATCTGTGACGTGCATCTGTGGCTCTTTCATTGGACCACCTGATCAGCCCTGTTGCATCCACCAGACAAGGTGAGTTACATTCAAGTAAATTATTATTTTTTACAGGTTTGAATTTATCTAATGCATGTTAGATGATATTTTGTATTGTACCAGTTACACAGCATAATTTATCTAGCTAACATTTTGGAGCCACAAAATACTGAATGAATGCATTCTAAGTTGTTCTCTGATGTTCTGTATAGACGATATGCAACTTGTTTTTTATTGCATGACACATTTAATGCTCTTTTCAATTATTATTTTACTTTGCAATTGGAAACACTGGGAGCACCCATCTTTTCTGCAGCAAATACACATTTTAATATCAAAGTATTCTGCTCTGATTTGTCACTCTTTACTACACAAAAGCTGGTGACCAGTTTAAGTTCAGTTGTGCAAATGCAGTAATCTAGTTGAACAGGCAACAGCGTCAAGCCTTCTAAAAAACAATAGTTTGACTAATCATAAGACATTTCTCCCAAATATCAACCATATTAATTCAACTGTAAATTGACAGCAACATGAAATAATTATAATTTTTTAAAAAATAACCAGGTTTTGTGTAAATGTCCTGTGTCTAATTTATTCTCCACACATTTTATAAATAGTTTTTTAATTATAAGCAATAAATACTTAAATGATCTTTTATTAGACTTTACACTGACCCTGCAGTGCAAATTTGGATACAGTTCTGTTCACATTCTGCTGGATCCAGTGTCATGCATGTATTGAATTTAGTCTAATTTATTAAAAAAAATTTTAAAACCTTTTTTTAAAAAACATTTTTAGACACAGTCTTCAATGTGTAACACAAACAACATAAAAAGTACACATTTACAATGACTGCTCTGCAAACGATGACCAAAAAAGCTTTAATTTAAATAGAAGAGGAAAAAAACACATTAAAAAACTGTACATAACTTTGAATATTGAATAACAGCTTTTAAATAAAACAATTCCCCATTATAACTAAAAGATGATTTAAAAAAAAAGTGGGATGGTGTACTATTTTACAACAGTTGTGCAAAAGCAGTATTAATTGACTTCCTTCCCAAAACGGCTTAATTGAAAAGTCAGAGCGTGCTCTTTTGCACTCTGGGTGTCAAGCCTCTCCATAAAGGGGAAATACAGGAACACGGCTCCACTAAGACTCAAAGTAGTGTCTTTCTTTGAAAAATAACCAGAAATCCAATAATAAAATAGATTTTTATATATATATTTTTTTTAAATATATATGTATATACAAAACATGCTGTACATAAATGGCAGAGATTCATTTAATCCCTTTTATTATTGACACCCAAGACTGTCCAGTAACTTGTGCTTGCCTTCCTCCAAATAAAAAAAAAAAAAAAAAAGAAATCCCTGTAGCTTTGGAAAAATTACACTGAAGATGAGACAGAGAAACACAGAAATGGTCCTGACTAAGAGAGAAAAACATTTTAGGCCTCTGTCCAGCTTTGACATAGTCAGTCAGTCAATAGGAATTACAGTTAATAGAAAAAGGGTCATTGGCTGACCATTGCTTAGCATGTGCTGAACAGAAAACATTGATCTCCCCGAAAAAGTGAGCAAATTTAAGACCTGAGGAGGGCTAGACAACGCAAGCAGTGCCACTGACACCATCACCACAAACACAGAAGGTGCCAGACACCTTTGGGGGTGGGATGGAAGGAATCTGGTCACAAAATGTTCCCAAGTAGTGTTTCCAGAAAAAAAAATTTCATCATTTGTGTACACTTCATGCTACACCTGGATTGTAGAACCGGCAGTTATTGTAAAATAGTTCCAATCTAACACTAACACTTTGAGATTTTGAAAATTAAAAGTTATTTTTCTGCAATAAGTCTAGAACAATCATTGTATAACATGGTCAGGCATCTTCCTAAAGAGCACTTAAAGCTGTTAAACAGCTCGGTCAAATTTAAAGGGTTGTACTGAATGTGGTTATATTACATGGAAATGGGCTTTTGATGAATCCACAACTTAGGACTGCAATACAAGTTTTCTTTTATATGCTGAGTCTTATATGTATAATCATCAATAATCTAGTTGCTGTGATCATTTATAAAGCCCTTTCTGTATAAACACACACAAACAGTTTACAGCGTCGTAAAATGTGAGCCATTCGATCTGACCCGACTATCATCTCTTGGAAGACTTTCCTCTATTTTCATTTGTGAAAGTCTTAGAGGCGAAGCACTAGTTGTATAAAGTAGTCAGGGGAAGTATTAATAAGACTTAATTCAGGGCAGAATTAGCAAAAAATAAAAGGTCTCCAAACCACCATGTGAATGGGCCTGGTGCTTCTCTAGCAAACCCATCAGTCCCCTCCAGTGAACACAGTTCATCACATAACACAATGTTACATATCATCGCTGTCCTATGAAAAATGAATATCTCCAAAATGGCAACGTTACAGGAAAAGGCAAAAAACTTACTTCATCTTTAATGTAAGTCAATGGAACTTTTTTTCTAAGTTATTTTGGAGCATTTCTATTGGTTCATTCATCATGAACATTTCACACAATATAAAAAGGCAGCTGTCAAATTGAAATGATGTAGAAAATAAAAAAAAAGAAATACATGTTTTTCATGGGACAGCGACGATATGTGCTCCTGTACCTCACTGCTCAGTCACTGCTTTCACCTTTTTGGCACCACATCTAAAGCCTAAGCGCACTATATAATGGTCATCACTGCTTCATTCACCATTGAGACACCATTTGGCCAGTCATACACAATGGAACCCAAAGAACAGAGAATACATCCAAACTAAGAATATCTGAAGCTCCATTACAGACAGCATGCTGTCATTCCACATTTTTAGCTAGAGGGTGCTGTGAAAAGAATACAGATGAACCTTGAGCACAACAGCTAGGACTTGTAATTTCATTAGTAGTCAGCCAGTGCTCCATTTGCCTATTCTGGTGGGGATGGATCAATGTAGTATAAAACACAGAATGACGAAAGACAGCCATGGGCCCAATTTCAGTTAAATTAGAATACAAACTAAATACTGAAGGAGGTTTACTTAAAAAAGTTCTCTAAGAGGGAAGGGCAGAGGTTACAGTTTAGAGTAGCGTCACCTTTCCAGTTAGTATCAGCAAGTCACAACAACAAAGCTCACTCCCTCCACCTCCAAACAAAACCAGCAATCGAATAAATATGTATCTTTGTTTAAATTGGTATATCTTTATTTGTTTTTTCAGTTTTTCCAACTAAAACGTTGGATTTTAAAAGTCAATAGGAGCAGTAGTTTGGTTAGTTCTATTAGTAGTAGAGAGGATGACGCAGTAGCAGTAGTATTGTAGTAAGGGGAGCTGTACTGCACGTGCCTGCTCACAGCAGTATGAAAGCAAGGGCCCTAATAAAAGGCAAAAAGAACCAGCATGGTATCCCTCCCACTACAGCAAGTCCAATGCATTAGGGGTGGGGTAGGTGTCCATACATCCTCATTTTGATGATGGCAAAATTCTCCCCTCATTGATGTAAACAGGACCTCTAGCCTGTCAGTGATTTGTATCTTATGTTTCAGCTCCGGCCCACCTGCTCTAGCATTTACTTGCATCATGCCTTCTTTCCTTTTCTGAGTGGGCTGTAAACTTTGCAGGGAGAAGCACCAAAAGTCAAGTGAAGTGTCTGAGGTTATGTCTCAGACTGTGCATGTATATAAGTCTTTTCCCTGAAGCTAGCTAACAGAGTGGCCATGGGTTCTGAACCGTTGACCTAATGAGCATGTGAAATGAAAGTGCTGCTTTGTCGACCGGATAGCTTTTTGGAATGTGTGTTCTGTGGGATAGAAACAGGAGGGTGAACGCTCAAGTCCTTTGGCGCTTCGACAGCAAATTGTGGACACAGGCAAGAGGTTGTTACATAAGGTGTGGTATTTGATGCCTAGAGTGGGTGGGTGGGTCATTTGCTACAGTTGTCGAGTTCCCTTTTTGTCACTGTGGTTATGAATTGAAGCAAAAGATGCTTAAGGTTTAGAGAATCTTCAAACACCCACCATTACACGGAGAAAAGTTTTGTCAGATTGCACTGGCTTGGCTTTTAGGCTTGTGAGCCATGAGACCGAAAAAGATGACCAGAAGCCTTGTCAAAGAAATCATCATACAGGTTCATGACATAACTTGGCCTTAAAAGAGCAAGAACTAAATGAGAGTTTCCCCAGGCAGCACTCTTTCCTAGAGTACGCACATATGAGTAGGACAGCTGAAAAACGTTTCTAAAATTATCCATGACTTCAAAGACATGAAGCAGATCAACAAAGGCAATGAGTGGGTCAGCTCCTTTCAGCTCTCAACGTAGGCTTATGCAGGACGGCTTCAGTGACCATGGGCTGTGTCAGAGACGGACTCCACATCCCAGCTTTACTTGGTCCATGCCTAGTTGAGCAAGTTCATCTCTGTGCAGGCTCAGCGCAGGTGCTCAAGTAAAGGCAGCTCTGTAGACTCCTCCCGCACACCGGGAGAATCTGATGTCAGGGGTGTGGTCTCTGTAGGTATGGCAACCGCCACTGGATCCAGCAATTGGCTGGCTTCAGTGAGCGGTGAAGCTGTGACAGCCTGGGAAATGTAATGAAAAAAGCCAATTTAAAAGCAATAGCTTAGCCCCCAAATAAATACATAGACAATCAAACTTATACATATCCCTAAACGCAATCATACTTAATGATCGGTGGTAATCTGCTTAAGTATTTGGTAAGAGAAAATTTTGATCCTGTGATGGTGAAACTAAATTATTTTGGAGCATTACTTAAAACATCCTAATCTGATGTGTGTGGCCAGTCACATTATGAAATAGAATACTAAGGATCTTACATGTTTAAGCCTAGAAATACACATATATGAAGTCACAAATCTGCCTTAGATTTCATGTTAACAAGGTAATAGGCCCATAAGAACCATAAAAATAAGTAAGAATGAAGCTCTGCTTGTAAAATTTAGAGTTCGACTTTAAGCATGAATATTTACTGAAGGATTAACTGCAAAGCAAAACACAAAGTAAAAAAAAAATATGCTGGGATTTTTCCAGACTATGATCTACCACCTGAGCAATTCAGCATCTTCCATGCAGCTCAAGTGTCCCAATACATTAGATGCACCAACATAAGAAATGAATAGTTCATGGGTTCTAAAACTATAGTGAAACACTGATGTACAGTAAGAGGGACATTGTTTCAGCTTTGGATTTTCAAGTAGAGCCCATGTAATGGTCTGAAGTACAATAAGCATGCATTCCACTTTTGTAAGCATGTATGAGAGCATACGAGGTAAAATATTTTTAAATGTATATTTTAAATTACTTTTCTGTAAGTGAAAATCTAATCGTAAGGTGAATAGAAGCCTTATACTTCACTCATTACCATCATGGAAACACACTTAATTAAAAGATTACTTAATGTGGTTTATAAAGTGTAAGTAAAGTTTTTTGTGGTTTCAGACAGTGTCTGACATATTGTGATCTATATGAACACAAGTATGCTGCATAGACAAGTCAGCAACAGCAGGTAGCTTGAGGCCAAAATTCTATGTGCATTTCTTATTTATATCAAACAAGTCCTGACTAATCGCATAATGACATTAATGTTTAATTCTGTATTGGTACGGTCAGTACAAATGTTTTAAAGCACATCAGCAATACACCAATCCGCCATAACATTAAAAACTGCCTTCTTATAACTACGCTCATTGTCCATTTTAACAGCTCCACTGACCAAATAGCAACACTTTGTTGTTCAACAATTACATACTGTAGTCCATTTGATTCGCTGTCTATATTGTTTATCTCCTTTCACCCTGTCCTTTAATGGCCAGGACCCACACAGGACCATCACAGAGCAGGTGCCATTATGAATGTGGATCATTCTCAGTGCTGCAGTGAAATTGAGATGGTGGTGTGTTAGTGTGTGCTGTGCTGGTGTGAGTAGATCAGACACAGCAGTAATGGGGTTTTAAACACCTCAGTGTAACTACTGGACCGAGAATAGCTCACCAACAAGCAACATCTAGCCAACATTGTCCTGTGAATTATGCAGAAAAACAGATGGGCTACAGTCTAATTGTAGAACTAGAAAGTACTCTTATGTGGTCAATGGAGCTGATAAAATGGACAATGAGCAGAGTTTTAAGGAGGTGGTTTTAATGTTATGACTGATCAATGTATGTATTACACTAAACAAGTTTAAAAGTGAGATGATGTTTCTACTCACCTGAGTGCGGATACTCTGAGATAGGCCTCCATCCCCTTCCATTGCCGCTGGCCCATTAAAGCCTTTCCTGCCTGACAGACTCCACTTACTGTAGAGGCCTTCATAGGGCAGCCCGCTGCCCTGGCCAAGGCCCAGTCCCAGGCCTCTCTGGGATGCTCTGTGGCTAGGGTTGTCCTGCAGGCTGCCCGGGCAAAAGCGCTCAGCTGGTGGCAGGGCTACAGAGCTGCTGAAGGACAGCTGTGAGCTGGACAGGTGCTGGCCCAGCAGCCCCTGAATGGAGGAGGTCCGGTGGAGAGAGTTGACAAGACTGGCGTCCATCCTACCCTCAGACTGGCTAAGCAGGGCAAGCGGGAGGGGCTGGGAGTGAATAGGCCAGCTTGGTCCTACAGGGTTGTCAGTTCCTGTGGACAGAGGGCAGGGATTTTAGTATTCAGAACTTTGTCATGTCATGAGTCACATTAAGACTGTTTACTGTGAAGACATCACAAAGAACTAAAAGGCCCACAATAAGAAGGAAAGTGTACTGACAAATAAAGGGCCCTGCAAGTGGATGAAGACCAAACAAAATAGATTAGAATGACCATGAAAAAAGTAAAAACCACGTGTGGACAAAAGCTAATAAAAGGGGGCTTTTATAATTGCCATAGCTCTTAAATAATAAACTCACTAATTAACACATACATAAGGCTCATATTGGTGTTTTATCAGCCAGCTGGTTGTTTGAATTTTATGTTAAACGTTAAATTAAATTTCAAACTAGTGAATAAAATAACTAACTATCTAACTAACATTAGCCTATGTCAATAAAAGCAACCTTAAACAAGATGAATCACTTTGAGATGTACTAATGATCAGCTAATGAGACACATAAATCAGCATCTTGCGCTGCTGGACTACTGATTGAGTCTTACAGGCTGAGCTTACTGTTCCAAACCACACACTACTGTCCTTTACCTACTACACTAAAGAACTCGTCTCTAATGATATACTCTATTGTGTGTACTAGTATCCAGTATGGATTGATACAATCACAACCAAATAAATTGTAGCACTTAAACACACAAATGTCTTAGTTAATTTGATTTATTATACTGTTTTAAAATAAGCTTCAAAGTGAGTCTTGCTGAAAAAGTTTTACTGCCTTTGCTCAATCGGTTACGACTTTGTTACCTCACATAACATAACAGTCATAACAGTAACCATTGCGCTACCATGATGTTGCCAAAATGGTGGAGTCAATGAAATACTATGAATAATTTAGTATTTAGAATGTGGGCCTTACCCATGGATGGTTGCACAGTGGTAAGGTGTGACTGCGGCACAGTAGGTGCTGAACTTTGGAGAGAATGAACTACAGGATTGTTACTGATGGAGGTAGACCCACCACCACAATCAGAGTCTTCGATATTCCCTCCACTGTTGCAGCCAGCACCACAGCCCTTCTGAAGCCTGCAAGATCAAAGAAGGTTGGATGTATTAATTGTACATTTTCATGATACGGAAAATGGTTATTAACCGTAACATAGATTTTAGAAGTCAAGAAAGCACTACTGAATCAGTTGTTAGAATGGAATCAAAAGATTTAAATGTGGAATCAGGAATTACGCTGACAATTGCTGAGTGTGTCTCTAACCTGTCCCAGCTACTGATAAACCAGGTGTAGATGTTGTGTGGGCTAACAGGGCCTCCCCACACGGAGCGGAGCTGGGCATGGCACCCTGCATATGATGTGGTCAGGGGGGAGACATAGATGGGATATCCGATGGGCTGGTCACAGGATGAATTAATCATGTTGCGCAGGGCCTGCTTGGCGTTCTGAATGCTGCCCCGCTCAGGGTTCCGGTTGCGCAGGAAAACCAGCTCCTGCTGTTGCCCAGCCCACAGTCCACGCACACACTCTCTGTTGACCTGCAGGCAAGATGAGTTAGGAAACTTTATGTAGTGCAGTGATAAATTATGAAGTTGAGCTGGTCTGGATAATTGGATTATAAACATTATTTCAATTAGGATTATGTTCTGGGTTGTTTCTGTTTTTTGGGTGGGTAAGGATCAGATTTTAAAGAAGACTTGGATTTGCTGAAAAGAAAAAAAAAGAATCTGTGGGAACTCACAAATAAGACCAGATAAAAAAGGAAAAACAAAAAAAGTGACTAAAGCAATATATCCAGCTTTAACAGCATGAAAATGAGCACCTTGATGACTCTGAAGCTGAGAAAGCGCTTGTTCAGCATGATGATCTTATACTCGTCACTACCATCGTCCATGACGTGTCGCAGGGCTAGCAACGAGGGCATGTTGGCCAGGATGGCACTGCGCCACACAGGGTCACCTTCATGAGAGATCAGCATCTTCTCCTCGTTAGCCGTGATCGCATCGTACAGCACTACTGGATCTTCATACTCATCTGGAGAGGTGAAATGGTCCTACACATAAAAGAATCAACAAGGGCATTAACAAAAGATAAATAAGGCATTAAAATTCTTCACTTAAAAATGTAGATTTAGCACTACAGATTTACATGAACAATGTGCAAGCAATATTTGTATTTTATATTATTTTCAGTTATTTACTACTTTCTGTCCTTGTATAAAGTCATAGTTTAGGTCATGTTCAGATTTATTTATTTTAGCTGTTTGGGGTACATATTGAGCGCTTCCCATCCCTGGTACCTGCAAACCTATTTTTGTCCAAGCTATAAATACACTGCAGCATTATCCCAGAAACCTAATTTAAGAAGGATGCAGTGTGGCTGAGGGACAGCTGAGCTCTACCTGGTGCAGCTTTAGAGACATGCGCACCCCAGGCGCCACCACTCGATTCAGCAGGTCCATGTCTGCAAACACCCACTCGTCCCTGGGGGAGGTGATCCGGAAGTCACCCTTAAACAGGGCGTGGAGCCCATAAAGGAACGGTTCCAGGCTGCCCAGGAAGGCAAAACAAAAGTTAGAGGAGGGGGATAATAAATTAAGAGGCGTATGAAGAGCAGGTCATTCTGCAGTAGATGACATTGCGATAAATTAATTGGAGTGATTTATATCTTCTACCTGGCGGACATGCTGTGGGAAGCTGTACCCAGAGCTCTGCGGCCCAGAATGCAGAGACCAAAACAGAGTGTGACCAGAGGGGATTCTCTTTCACTGTCCACAGGCTACACAGGGAGAGAGACAGAATAAAATGGAGGAAGATACTGGAAGTACTCATATACCGAACCACAGCATTTAAAGGAATGACAACACACACACACACACACACACACACACACAAAGTAAAGGAGAGCAATATGCCGACCGCCTGTCTGCGGCTATTGCAGTATTGGATCCAGTCCAGGTAAACCATGCAGAAGGCGGTGGGGGTAATGCCAGAGGCTCTGTGGTCGTAGTCTTCGTCTATGTTCAGGTTGAAGGTGGGGTCACTGTCCACATATGAGGCACTGAGGCAGGGTCTTAATGCCTCTTGCACTGTCTCGTTTGCCAACCACTCCTCCAACTTGGGTGAGCGGCTTACGTAGTAGATAATGCTCTGCAGCAAGGAGTCTCAAAGTCAGTTTTTGATACACTGACCAACATGCAAACCATGGCAACTTTAAGAGTACCTCTAAAATACAGTATCAGATAAATTAGTGAAAAAAAAATTTTTTAAAAAAATCAATGTGTTATAAAATGGTTGCGATCTCTTACCTTGACATAGTAAGTGATGAGAATCTTGCGCAGATCAAACACCTGCAGCATAGAGGCAGCATTGTTGTCACTGATGCTGTAACCTTCCAGGACATACTTTGTGGCTGCAACCTCCCAGGCCAGCCAGCGTTGGCCAAAGGCGGCATTGAAGGAGAGCATGTGGGGCAAATGACCAGGCTCACAGCAGCAGCAGCCCTCATCTTCCTCCACACCCTCAGTGATTGCCTCAACTTCTCGCTGCTGACAGTATGTACCTTTTCACACACGAGGGGAAAAAGGGGACTCAAAAACTGAACACACAAGCTAAGTTTCAGTGTGACAGTGACCGATACTTGGTCACAACATTCAAGTTTGTTTTAAATAACGTTCCCACAAATAATCCATTTGAATATCTGATTTCAGGTCTATGTCCTACACTTAGACGCAGCTCACCCCTGAATTCCAGTCCTCTGAGCTGGAAGGTGACAAGGCCATTGCCAATCTCGATGATGTGCACAAGAGCATTGAGGTAGTCAGAGGCCAGGATGAAGCAGTCCCCAGTGCTGTAGTTTCCCCAGCGGCCCAGCAGCAGGTCTCCACACAGAGAGTGCTGCAGTGAGCGTGTCAGGTGCTCATAAAATATAGAGTTCAAGTTGTTATCATCAGCACCTTTACATGGATGAGAAAGTTCGTTATTAGAGAGCCAGATATGAAAAAGTCAAAAAAGATAAAGAGGAGTCAAAATTAAAAGAACAAAAAAAAAAAAAAAACCCACACCACTCACCAGGGTTGCGGTCAAGTTGTGTAGCCAGACGTGTATTAGAGTGGTCCACTCTTTTGGTGCTGCAAAGTAATATAATGAAGCTGAACATGAGTAGAAGTAAAGGCTGATACAGCCACACCTACACAAAAAAAACCCCCAAATAAAAATGGAAAACACTTACTTATAGTCTCGTTCCCAGAACTTGACAGGGCGGGTGTATGAAGTGACGAAGACAGCACTGCCCAGCACAGGGTTCAGAGGAGTGGAGAACAATGCAGAGAACACTGCCTGCACAAACAGCATGGCAGAATCTGACAGCACAGAGGGTGCTAAGGAACACAATATTAACTATGAGCAGCAGAAAGAACAGAACCATTCAGCACTAGCAAACAACAACAATACTTAGTTGTAAAAGTATAAAAGCAGTAACCGAAGCTAAAGCAATCTCTATACACAGCCTAGACAAAATAAAGGTCAGGCCTCCGGACACAGAACCCAAAATGAGATCAGTCATTTGTAGTTAGTTCACAACATGACCCATTTCAATTCGCTTTAATAACATTGTCTCTGAATCAGAAATAAAATTGCTAAAAGCAGCACAAATATGGTGGAGGATACGTGGAACAGCAAATGGCTGGGCGAAGGCATGAAAAGCAGAGCCCCAGGTTATCTGCCATGGGGCAATATACGTCAACACAAAACGCAGCTTGTACAGCAGATCCCATAGCTGTAGAGACACAATTACATGTTTAGGTCAATAGACAAAAAAGAAAATGAGCAACGCAAACTAACATTTCCTATAGAAAGATGCATGTAATTCAAGAATTCTAAAAAGTAAGAGGAGTTTGAACCTTGCTGAAGAGGATGGACATGAAGTAGTAGTCTAGCAGAAAGGTTTCGGAGAAACGTGGATAGTCGAACTGAAAGAAGAGGACTGTGAAGCAGAGGGTGACATACTGCTGCGAGGGTATGCAAAAGGCTGAGCGCAGCAGCTTCATTCCAGCCACCGAGATGAACAGAGCTCGGCCACTGGACAAAAAAAGAAACAACATTGCTCCTAATGAATCAACATGGACAGCACACATTAACCCTATCCTATTAAATGACCTGCCAGTGATCCTTTAAAACTCTAATTGTTAAAAACATGCATGTTCTAGTTCTGGATATGTGGAAGCTTTTTATTGTGTTCTATAACAATCTAAAAAAGGCAAACCAGCATATATGGAAGCAAGCAAACATATTGAGAGTTGTATGAGGATCAGTAATGGCTTACGGTTTTATCAGATTAAAAAAAAAAAAACAAAAAAAAACAGCTTATAAATTGAAGCTTATTCTCTTGCATTTTGTGTGCTCAAAATAGCAGTTCATGATGGAAAAAATGCTTTTTTTATTTAGTTCTGGTTGATCGTATGTCAAAATCAATACCAAAAAAGCATTGAGATATCCTGTTATTAAAAGGTTTTCGGTATAGAGGTTTATACATTTAATATTTGTGAAATTCAGATACGGATTTCTAGACACAGAGTTTAATTTGAACCAGGAGGGGCTTACTAAGTGCCAGGCTTGTCAGGGGTTTGGCTGACATTATGGGCTTCTGTGGTCAGCGAGTTGAGCACCACGGCTGGGTAAATGAAGTACTTCTCCAAACACTGGAGCCAGGCATACAGCTTCTCAAACCACATCAGCTGAGCTGCATCTGCAACACACAGCAATATAATACAGCAGCACACACACACACACACACGTATGTGTGGATGTACTTACCTCGGACTTCAAACTGGCTATACTCATGGGAGCGCAACACAGGATGGGCCAAACAAAACCAGGGCAGCTGCTTGCGGAGTTGAGGCAGTAGGTAATGAGTAAGGAAGCCCACTACCCCAGCAAGGATATACAGGACAAAACTCAGTGCAGGCTAAAAAAGAAAAAGAAGGAGTGCAAACATTTTAGAAATAGTACAAACAGAAGGGGTACCTGAAGATGATAGAAGTATCTCTTACCTTTACAATCAGATGACCAGTTCCATATAAACAAACAAATCTAAACAAATAGTGTGAACTCAAATCTTGGTACTGACTGACCTGCAGAGCAATGAAGACAGTACTGGCACTGATGGCAAACGTGATAATGGCCATGAGAGGACACATGACCAGGTCAGAGTGCAAAAGCTCCTTCTGTAACAGATAATCAACAAACATGAAGGTTTTTAAAATGACTAATCTCTTTTCTCAACAGGGATGAGAGAAATAGGGTGAAGTGTCCTACCACAGAGTTGCGCAATTTCTCTGGCAGAGGGTCTTTGATTTCCAGCGGGGGCTCTTCAGGGGTACGGTTTTCTAGCTCTGGGAAGAATTTGGTGCGTACCAGTGACCTACAACAGACCAAGATAACATTTTTAAGTATGTATGTACATAGGTATATAAATCAGGATGTGGTGCTCTCTGTCTGCAACTGACACTGACCACAAGATGGTGGGATCACTACTTTGCCTGCTCAAGTGGTAGGACAAGGCAAGGAGTAGACCACAGAAAACAGAGAAGAGCACTGGCACATGAGCATCTCCCCAAGGAGCCTATACAGACAAACAAAGAGGAAAATGAGTTTAAAACAACAAATCAGAATGAACTGTCCTGTTTATAGTTGTATCTCACAATGTTTTTCTTACATTGATGGCACCCAGGCAAAATCCATAAACCAGAGCAGCCACCAACACACTGCGTAACAGGCTGTAGAAAGAGGACAGGGGGCTGGTGGTGGCTGAAACACAAACAAGCTTTTAGACTAACATAATACAGAATTTGTTATATCAGTTGACTTTGATAAAATCTGCACATTAGCATTGCAACAAGCTATAGACCTCCAAGTTATCACAGTGTTCGACTTTGTGTTCTGAGCATCTTTATTTATTTATTTATTTATTTTTATCAATCTCAGATAGAGAGTCAAAGTACAAATGTAATCCATAAGTCACTTTTTAGGTCAAGTTATTGTAGGCCAATCACATAACTGATTCACCTGTAGGTTTTAAAAATAAAATAAAGCATCTCTCAATCATTGTTTGCTTCAGTATAATCAAAATTATAGCAATTTTTCATACAATGCAGAACTATTTTGGACTTAAAACAAGTACATAAACTGAAAAATTTCTCACCTGTTCCCCCAAACACATGCATGTCCACCTGCTCCAGCAGACACATGAGAAAGGTATTGACCTGAGGTAGAAGCCCAAATAGGAAGATGACTGGGAAACAGAGGATAAAAACTGCAAAAGAAGAAGAAAAAAGAAATAAGACAATACGTCCATCTCTGAATACTTTTTGTCACGTATGATTATCACGCACTACTGTAATTTACACAAAATAAACAGTTTAATCCCAAATATCTGTAGAAACATGCCTGAATTTGATCAACAATTAACAGTTGAACTAACCTATGAGCATGTCTCTAGCACAGAGCAAGAAGTGAGCAGAAAAGAAAGTGACTCCATATAGGGAGATGGGCTGTAGGCTCTTGGAGTCGCCAGCTATGTTAAAGACCCAGATCAGAACACAGCACAAGCAGAAGTACACAGGCCGGCTGTACACAATGATCCAGTTATGGCCCTGTGCAAAGAGGACATACAACATTTAAAAAACATGATCTTTAAAGCACCTAATAAAGCTATGGCAACTCCTGAAAGTGTAAACAAAATCAAGAGGGGTCTCGAATACTTACATGCATTGGAGAAGCTGCATCAGGTTGCACACTCTGGAAGAAAGCAGGGTGGTACACAAATTTAACAGTGCAAAGTTCAAGATCTTATTCAAAGTAACTAGAAATTGTGTGTTTGCGCCTACTTTCAGTAAGGAGTACTGGCAGCTGGCAATGACTAGACAAAATTGAAAGACCCAGATGTCTCTGAAAAAGCCCTGTAGCAGCAGCAGGAAGCCGAGAAAGGCCACTAGGCTGGCCAGTACCACTGCAAACACGTTCTCCCCTACACGTCGATTCCTGCAGCACAGGTAGGAAAAGTAAACATACAAAAATAATGGGTCTAAAAATGCTGAAGTAGCTATGATAAATGAAACCTGACACCCTTTATGCATCATCCATAATTGCAATTAAGGTATACCTTTAAGTGGTTCCTTTGTGTGGAGTTGACTAAATGTCAGTGTCCCTCAGCAGTCTCACCTGTCTAATAAAGCCAGCAGGGCCAGCCGGTCGTAGCGCACTCTAAGCCACTTCCCTGGCAACACCCAGAATCTGTAGTACTGTTTTGGTTTGGCCTTCTCCTCTATCATCAGCGTGTTCTCCTGAGATTCATGCAGGGACTCATGATCCAGGTCAAACTGCACGGGGGTGGTGGCATATTTCAAAAGGCGGTAGGTAAGCTGTAATGTCAGAGGGTTAGAAAATGTGTGTATTGTAAGGGGTGAGACAGCTTACCTCCGGCATCTCAAGGGGTACTCTGCGCACCTGCATGCCCTGAAGGACCACTGGTCTGGGCTGCAGCATGGACAGCACTGGGGCCACGTCCTGTACATCAGTGGAGGTAAAGCTAGAAGACTGGGACTGTCTCTCTCGCTCCCTATAACACACAATCTTAAAGTCACATCCTGAACTTGAATTCTACATGGCAATGAGTCTGATTGTTTGCTTAATACTTACTGCACTGGATCCTCATAACCTCCTCCCGCAGGTCCAAAAGTATAAGATCTTTTTATACCTGTGTAACAAGGGAACTACTAATGAACCACGCTACACAAACTGGTCAAACTTACTCACAAGACAAAACAGGACAATAAAACAACAGTGAAGGTTGCTCTTACCACTCTCATCATAAAAGTAATGCACTGCTCCCTCTGAGGTGTCGTCAAAGGTAGAGGCCTCATGTACACCACTGCGTGGAAGCAGCAGTGAGGAAGCAAACTGCAGGGCAGTGGGAAGGGCCCGCGCACGCGAATGGGAGGAAGCACGGGCCCTCTGGAGGTCCTGGAGGCTGGGTGGGGAACCCATCGCAGATGGGGGCGGTGTGGGATTGCTACCCGCATTGTGTCTTCTGCGGATGGCCTGGGTCCTCTTCACACTACTCACTGAATCTCGTTTGTTCCCTTCTTCAGAAGCCAGGGCTACAGAATACAAGACCAACTGATTATTTTTTATAATGTTCAGGGTTATTCTCAAAAATACAGTGAACACACTAAAGTCACAGGACTATTTCCACACTAGTGGCATTTATACACACTTGAGCAAATAGCCAGTAACAAAAAACTAATGGTATATTTTATTCAGAGCAGTCATTATAGAGTATTATTACAAATCCAATTCCAACAAATTGGGACAGTATGTGAAATGCATGTGAAATCCAGTTCTGTGCTCAACTCTGCAACAATACAGGGACTTGTTTGTCACATTTTGTGCTTAATAAGTCACACGTTTGGAGATTGACAGGAGTTGAGATGCAGAAAGGTCAGTCCAACACCTCCACTCTCAGTTAGGTCACCATGCTGTTACAAATTGTGCAGAAAGCATCTGAAAACAGTTGTGCAAGGAACCCACAAATAAACTAACTATTCAGATGGCCCTTTTCTTTTCACGCTCAGAGAACTCAACGCCCAGTATTTCCATTACCAATCTGGCTGATACCACAGTATGTTTTTACTGAGCACCAATGCACATCAGCCTAGAGAAGCCTGTAGCATTTCTGGGGGCTACTGACATAGTTTTCAGTTTTGACCTGCATTTGTGGATGCAGCAACAGACAGTGCTATTGATCACAAAACAATGCTCAATGTTAAAGCAGTGCCATTCAAGGGGTTTTCTGTTCATGCATAGACATTTCTTCAGATTCTCTGAATTTTGATAATATGCACCAGAGAGTGAGAAACAGTTCAAATCCTTGCAATGCCGGATTGAGCAATAGTATTTAACTGTGCTATTTGATTGATGCATGTTTGGCAAAATTATACAGCTTAGTTCACCCTCGCTCAAAAACAAAAAGGGCTTTCTTGGGTGCTCTTTTTATATCCAAACATAATGCTTTACCTAGAGATGGAAAGATCGATCGGCTATGTATCGGTATTGGCCGATTTTTAATCAAAATATGCTATCCGTGATCGACTGATATTTGTCCAATTTTGCTGATCCCGAGAGCCGATCGATGGCGTTAAACAAATGAGCTCTATTTCTGTATTTCCAGCTAGTGTTTCATTAAAACTCCCTCCGGCCAGGTATTTGCAATTCCTATCTGAACCGCTAGGTGGAAACAAATACCCTTTCATTTTCCACAGACTGACTAAAAGCAGCACGCCTTGCGAGAACAGTTTGCAATCATGTCATGTGCGGATAGAAAACATTGTCCGTCAGGCAGTTTGTTACCATATGTGACACAGACTCATCCAGGGCGTAAAAATATCTGAAATTTTTTTTCAAATCTGATACGCCTTAAGAGTACCCCACGCGGCTGAGTACAGTGGGTATCAGCAAACAGCAGAGCTAGCACACACAGCTAGCACAAAACAAATAACACAGAAAATCGTGCAAACCAGATCTAACCTGTACGAACAGTACAGCAGCTACATTTAATGATTGCAGTTTTTTTATTTAAAATAACCCAGAGTCTGCGTTCAATCTTTGAGAAGCTTAAGTAACTCAATTACAAAAAAGCAAAGATTCGTTTAATACATAGAATAACTATGTTTCACAACGCGCACTTACACCATGGCCAGGTGACGACAAGATGATGTGATTTGATGGCGCGGTTTGAAAAATGGAGAGAGAAAATAGCGAGAGGCAAACAGAAGAGATAGGCCAGAGAAAACAATACAAAGTGTATACAAAGTACGACAAAACGTCTGCTGTAAAACCAAACTAGCCGAGGGATCCAGTTATTGGGAAGTTCGCTTCTTATTCAAATTAAATTGCTGCACCATTTAAGATGGAACAGGGAATTTGAAGAAATAGCAAACTTCAGAAAGCAAGCAGCCAAGCTTTTCCAGCAAACTGAATTTTCCAGTGAGTCTGAAATTTACGGTTTGTAGAAGTACAGTAAGCTTACACAATAATGCTCAAATATACAACATGATATGCGAATCTGTAAAAATGGGCTTTTCCTTACCTCCACCCACGGCCCCTTCCTCCAGTAGCTCTCCTGCCCTCCAGCCAGTTTGGTTTCCTGCCCATGAGCCCCCCAGAGAGTCCAGCCTATGGTGAGCTCTGGGGAAGGCCTCAGAATGTCCTGTGCGAGCTTCTAGATCAGATTTTGAGATGGTAAGAGGACGTGGGGTTGGAGTAGAAGAGGCAGGTAAAGGAAGGAGTGTGGAAGCCAGAGTGCCTGTGCTGGTGTGTCCACCACCAGCCCCATCCATGCTGAGCACTCTGGCATGAGTCTTTGCGCTAGCGGTGCTGGCTGAGCGCTGGGCGCTGCGACAGTGAGAGGGGCCTACAGAGTCCACCTCACCAGTACTGGGAAGTTGGGAGACTGGAGGAATAGGTGGGGAGGCAATGCCAGCATTTGCCAGGTCAGGTGAGTAGCAAGAGGTGGATGAGCTAGAGTCGTCTTCATCGTCATCATCATCTTCATCATCAGAGCTGAAGCGCCGTTGGGAGCCCAGACTGGACCCTGCACTCATGTCACTGCCATCATCCTCGTCACTGGAGTCCTCAAACAGGCTCTCACTGTAGGCTTTGGCACCTAAACGGCTGCGGACGGGGATGTAGTCTCTGCGCTGGCCACGGCTGTGACCGTGACGCCTACGGTAGGAGCCGCAGTCGAAGCTGCTGCTGCCGGCAGTGCCGCGCTTGCGGGGGGCTTTCCTGCGACCAGGCCTGTGGCCCACACTGCCCCCAGCACGCAAGTGCTTCAAGTCTTTGGGTCGCACCACCTGCTGCTGTTGAGCCTGCAGCGAGGGGGGTTCAGTCAGCAGGTAGGGCGGCGATGTGACAGGGAGGGCCGGCTCTGAGCACACCAGCCCCAGTGCCAACCCTGAGGGCACAGAGCTGGCCTGCCGTGGAGGGGGGAGTGGAGGTATTGGGATGCCCCTGTCCATGTCACAGGCCTCTGAGGGGCCACTGCTAGAAGGGGATGAGTCTTGAAGGGATGAGAGAGGCAGCTGTGCAACATCTGCAGATAAAGGAGTCACATCCTCCCCTTCCACCAGAGTTCTGTCCAGGCCCTGCCCAGAGGGGAGCTCTTTGGAGGGTGAACGTAGCAGCTCACTGTCCGAAAGATCATCTGTGTCACTGCCACCCAGGAAGGCAGGGTCTTCTGACTGCTGGCGGGTGCCCTGACCCTGATCTGGAGCCGCAGAGGGAGGTGCAGGGATCTGATTTTTTGGCTGGCTCAGCGAGGGGCTCTCCAGCTGGGTAGAGTCTGTCTTCTCGCTTCGGTAGCTGCTGACCGTGCTGAGAGTTTCTCGGTCAGTGGCTGCGCCACCACCGCTAAAGCAGCTGTCAGTGGAGCCAGCAGCCAGCGCCGTCCCACTGCAACTACCTGGATGCACCGCGCCAGGGGCGAAGGTGACTGGGTCAAGGCCCAAACCCAGCAGGTTCTCACTCAGCTCCTCACTCAAGCTGCTCTTGATGAGAGGGCTGAGAGGAGCATCACCCAGGCTTTCTGACTCAGCTGAAGGACCAAGAGGAGAGTAGCCCCCCAGCGGGTGATTTTCAGGGATTCTCTGAGGCTTCTGCTCTGCTGCCCCATCCACTTTTCTGCCCATCACCACTGGCTCTTTCTCTTCTCCGTCTTCCTGACTAGAAGGGGAGGGAGGAATTGAGGGACAGTCTGTCCGCTGCAGGCTCCCAAAGGCTCCACCCACACCCATGAGTGCAGGGAAATCCCCAGCCAAGGCTGCAGCCAGGCAGGACTGAACCACACCATTTGTTCCTACAGGGACACAGGCAGCACATAATCAGCACCTAGTTCTACAGATGTGCCTCACTGATCAGGCAGCCAGTGTTCATTGACTTAGTCATTCTTCTTGGTCTATTTAGCTTCTTAATTAGCTGGATAAGGTTTGTTAGAACAGCAGAAACACCAAAATATGCAGAACATGGGTACCTCATGACCAGGGCTGGGAACCATTGCTATGGGTATACAACCAGGCCAAACAGAGTCAGTTGCACAAAGGTAAAAGCTCATGTCTTACGGATCGTATCCTGAGAGTTGTGACGAAGGACCTCTCTACGGCCAGAGGTCACATTTTCACTGCCCTGCTCTCGCATCAGCTCTTTGATATCTGAAAAAGAAGCAAAAATAACATTTTGCTTTGATTTTCATAGGAAAGCAGATACGAAACATCACTGACCCTTTATACATCAAGAGAAATAGCAACAGCATTGGTGAAGAAAAAAATATGTAAAATATTTAATAACATGGCACACATACACAGCAGGACATCAACTATAGCTTTGATAAAAACAATCAACAAGCAATAAAAAGTACCTTTCGAACCTCCTGAGTCTTCAAGTTGTGGCAAAAATTCCTGGTAAAAGAGAGACCAAAGCATGTTGCCTAAACAAGCATGTTTACAAACTCTTTTAAAGACTTGGTTACATTAAAAGTAATATTGTCCAGCTGTAAAGTGCTTTAAGTTCTAACAGCTTTCAGCTCCTACCGACACTTGGTTAAGTCCAAACAGGGAGTGCTGTGAGCTGCAGCGCACTGGAGGAGTTGAATTTACTTTTCGGAACACAGTCATCTCCACACCCCCTCCACTGTCCCTAGGTAACAGACACAGCAATATGACCTCAGCATTGACCAACATGTTAGGACTAACTCTTAAACACCCTTAAAAGAGCAATAAAAGATGTTTATAACCAAAAAACAGAAAAATACAATGAAATGTGTTAAATAAGTGATTTGCCATTGCCTACGGTTCTTTTGAAGATAAGGAGATAAAGACTTAAACTGCTTTGTAGGCTTATATGAACCATTTTATAAAAATTGTTACAGCATATAACAGCACGTTTAGATCATCTGACAGCAAGAGTCAAACTGAAGAATCATTTGCATGCTCACTGGTTAAAGCCGCAAAGGCTATAGCTAGTCACTTTCCCATAAGTTATCCAACGCAGTACCTGACAGGCGAGTGTGCTGTCAAAACACTGTGTTGCTAAAAACTGAATGAGAAAAGCTTATCATAGAGGACTTCATGAGCAAAAACAATGAGGAGTGGGTAGCAAGTAACAATGTTGTGTTACAAAAAAACCCCAAAATGAAGAAACAAAACTATCAATAGGTAATAAAATATCAAGATTTTGTTTTCCAGGTCGAAAGCCCTCATTAAAGGACAGAGGACTTGCTTCTGCTTTCTGTTAACCTTTTTGTCAGGCACAGTTATGGACTGCACAGAATCCAAAAACAAACATTTATTTTAGTTAACAGTTAATTGACACTGAACACATTTGGATATCACAGATATAGACTATTGTTTCCACTGTCGAGCACTTAGAGGGCAACTGCCTTTCCATAACACAATAATCACTCACAAAAGACGCGCAGGCACAGAGTTTAAAGAAAAAATACAAATCTAATTCTCTACTGCTCCTTCTACAGACCCTGTACTCCCAAAAGTTCCAATAATAAACCTGTTCTCTGCTATTTTTCCAAATACTCTTGGAAACATTTCTGATGCAGCGTGTCATAGCTTCTATGAATTTGAACAAAAACAGCAGAAACAGATTTACATTTATCCAGGTAATAAGGTAACCACATGCTTAATACAAGCTGATGGACAAACGCAGCTTTGTACCGGTGTTGGCTGCAGTCATGAGCTCCTGACCCCTCTTCACCCTCCTCCACCCTCTGGGTGTCTGTGGTAAGTGAAGCCTGCCTCTTCTCCACAATCTCGCCCAAGTCAAACATGGCATGCAGGCGGAAGTTCACCACCTTTATAGCAGTGAAGAAGACAGCCACCACTGCACAGTAAGTCCCTGCTACCACTATACTGGATGGCAGTGCCTGGAGAATAACAGAAAAGTAAAGCAAGAGTATAAGCCAGAATTTGTTGTTGGGAATTTTAAATCAAGAAGTGCTGATAGACAAGCCTGTGCCAGCCTACCTGTGATTATATTTTTTAACTTCTTCAGAGTTCAGACATTATTTGAAACAGTGACTGGTTAAACCGGTGTTGCTACAGTTTTGCTATTGCTGAAGAGCTGATAATGAAGATTTAACATGACATGCACCTTCAACAAACACTGTCATAAAATTCCAACACTAATTAAAAATAAACAAACGAAAAGGGACGCTATCAAACGAAACCTACCAAATACATTTAAAAGGACAAATTCGATTTACAAAGAGAGGTGACCTGTAAAATGCACATGCGGTAAATGAACGAGGACTGTTGTAGGTACATAAATCCACAAATCAGCTTTAAAAACAAAAAATTGTTTTTTTATTATATAGACCACCATTTTCTACTTCCTCTCAGGTACTTTACAAATAATTCAACTTCAATAAAGACAAAATATTAGCTTTATAGCTAATAGGGGAGTAAGAAAATATAGAATATCAGGATTATGTTTATATTTTTTTTATAATATTATGTTTTGCGATACTGTATCAATACACAGATTCCTGGCAGACAGTGAACCATTGTGTATGGTGATTAAACCTCTGACTACTAGATGGCAGTGTTGTAATCCATTTTCAGCTCCACCCCAACATTAAAAAGCAGCGCAAGGGCACAATGCTGTTGTAAACATGGGCAAACCTGTTCATATAGTGGTGTGTTTTAATAGTAGGATTTGAAAATGCTTTTGCAGTATCACAATATAATGTGATATATAGCTATGTAATTACTTTCTATGCCAACCAAACTTGTTCTGTCAAAATTCTTAAGTGTACAATTTCATTATTTTTTCATTTATATTGAAAACACAGGACAGCAGAGGACATCATGTCGCTGGAGTGCGTGTTTGTCATTGTACAGAAACAATGTTATTTGTAACAAGTAATACATAATATATACTGATAGAAAATGTGCTACTAACTGCATGTACTCATTAATAACAGGTACCTGCATATACATACTAGATACATCATTATTACTATGCAGATATTTAAGTGTCACCTGGCCAAAAACGTGACATCACTATATCACCATGAAAGCCTTTAGCAATCCAACCTCTAAACATATTGGCACGCATCACGCCCCATTCCAGTGTATTTGCTAAAAGAAAATCTTCAAGTTGAAATGAAGTTTGGCTTGCATGCTTTGAAGCAGGAAATCTCCACCAAAAGTGTTCATGTAACAAAATGACTGCATACAAAAACCATCCATGCTGAGCCACACCAACTGAAAGAATGCCACAGATGGTAAGATAACATTTTGGGTTTTTCCCACATAATTTGATGCTCTACAAAAGGAGCATCTGAGCTTTCTGACCAGGTGACCTACTGACCATTTTACCCCAACATCTGGCTACCTTAAAAAGCATATAAGATAAAAGGAGTGTCCTCTGCAAGACATCTAAAGAGGTTTTTGCAAAATGTTAGAGATATAGTTCTAGTGTTTGACATAGACTTTCAGAAATTGCATGAGAAAAATCACTGCTTTTGAAACAAAACATCAGAATTTATAACTTTACAGAAGAGCAGTACTTTTAAAACACATCAGTATAACTGTATATTCCGCTGTAACTCTAGGCCATTTTGTTTGACCTGTTCATTATTAAAAAGTTACAAACAATGCCAAATTTGACCAAACATTTACAAAATTAGGTCAAAAACTAAACAACAACAAAACAGAGATACAAGGTTTTGTTCCGACAGCAGTGATATCCAGGAATGTAACTAACGATGCACCAGACACATTAATCCAGAACAGTCCATTCTCAATTCTCTTCTTATAGCGGTCTTTCAAGACTTCTCATTTCATTTGTTTCATTTTTGACAATCAATAAATTAATTCACAGCTTTTTTGCTTAGCAACTCTGGATTTGTCTAACTTGATAGTTACAACAACAACCTCTAATTGAAATTAGTACTAGAGAAAGGCAGAGGCACTGGATGACAATGGGCACTGCGCATATTATTCCCTTAATACCTGTGTGAATTTAAACAAAACTCGCACTCACCATGTACAGGAGAAAAGGGAAGGCCAATAGAAATATCCAGAGGTAGAGGTGAAAGCAGTTGGAGAAGGTGCTCTGATGCGGGTCAACATACCAGCCTCCTGTAAGGGAAGCCCATACCCCCTGACGCAATATCTGTAGTGCTTGAGAGCCCATCTTAATCTTTAGATGGAACAAGCCAGGTCTGCTTCCTTGTAGCTAAAGTCCCCTTTTCAAAGTCTCTGCAGTAGCATTTCAATTTGGGACCACTGCTGCACGGTCATCAACTTATCAAGCAAAGCTGTCCAACAATTAGCATTGACTGAGATTAGTGACAGAGTCCTAGTCAGCGCTCTTTCTGTAGAAACTGATAAATTCACATGCTTTTCCAGCAGACCTTGTAGAGTGTGGTTCATGAAGGGTTTTTGGCACAATTCCGATTCAAAGACTACACGAAAACATTCATCTTGCGCAATCATCAAAACAGCTTGGTTTGGTTTCTTTACAATACTCCAGTTCTTCTAAATTACACTCTTGAAGAAACAGAAAGGTTATTCTGAGTCAACAAAGAAACATAAATATTATGGACATGACATTTAGATCACAATACATTGATCCAGAGGGTGTTTCCTAATGTTCTGTTATCATCTACCTCACATGAAAATAAGCTACCCCTACTGATAAGCTTGGTTTATTTTGTCCCATTAAAAATTCAGTAGATATGCATTTAAAAGCACTCAAAGATAATGGCATTGGGCCATAGGAGTTTTTAAATGGACACTGGACAAAGGTTTCACCGTTCGCCGTGACTATTGCTTTAGTCTACTTACAAATATGCTATACAGCTTCAGACTCCTGAGATCTTGCACACCAGCATATGCCAAGTTTCAGAACAAACTTGCTACATTCGCAATGAAAGATATGTAACGCGGAATGCCTAGTGATGCCAGTGGTCAGAGAAGTTACTATTCTATTTAATCTGATTTAGAGAGATTTAAAGCCACCCGATCTAGGCCGAAATAACGTTAGCCACCTTCTCATTTCTTCTAAACGCCACTGCTAGCTAACACTCAGCATGGTATCACTATTTCAGATGTTCACCCAGAGGATGTTATATTAACGACCGTTATTACCCTATTAAACCGGACAGACATGAACCAACGTTAGTAAACGAATACTGTAAGCCGGTCAACGCAAAGTTAGCTAGCAAAATGGTAAGTTACAGAACTGAGACGGCCTCACAATTCCAGTTAAAGCAAGCTGACATTTTAGAGTACAACCTCAGCTCCAAGTGTCTAATACATTAACGGAATACTTTTTAAATCTCGCTGAATGTTCATAATCTCTGGCTCTAAGCAGCAACTAAGTTTGCACATATACGTTGGCAGCAAGGAGTCCAAGATACCCAGTATATAATGGAAGTTAGAAGTTAGTTAACTTAACTGATTAGCGACAGCAGGTCGACACAGCAAACAACTAAACTGCAAAGCACCAGAACAACTTAATCAAAAGCAGACTGTTTAGCCAAGAAAAATTGTGCAACATCTGCAATCTATATTTTTATCACTACTTTCGGTAAAGCCACTATTAGCTAGCTAGCTACCCAAATCGTTTGAAATTCACTGGCTATGCAGTTCTGTCGCAGGAGAAATAAGAAAAAAATATTACTTCAGTTTCTTGAAGCGCTTAGTTGGCCACTTTTTTGAACACATTGCCACTTACTTCGCTCATATAACATAGACGAATCATATAACTTAAGAGTCTAGACTCGAAAACCACAATTTCGCAAACGGGCTAGCTAGTCGGCTAACAAGCAAGCAGCCGCGTATAGTAACGTTATACTTAGTTAGCAGTTAGTGAGGCCACTTCGCCTTAAACGGAACAGATAGATGTAACTCGACAGCCCAGAGAAAAGAAAATCAAAACCGTCTTACAGCTCGCGAAACGAAACTAACGAACAAACGATTCCACAGTTTCACCGCTCCTCATTAATCCTCCGGTCCGCTTGTCGAGCCCGGGCGGCTGCAGCTATTTCCTCGGTGAGCTAGCTGGGCAGCTAGCAGCTCGCTGACTGATCATTGTGTTCTGTGGAGCAGGCTAACCGACTAGCCTGCTAAATCTGTTGAGCTGGCAGCTAGCCACAGAAACCATACACACAGCCGCAGAGTCGATGGGAATAAAACACCTTAAATGTCTGTGGATATTTCTCTGTTCATCGCTGTAGCCATTTCCGCTTGTCCCCCAACACGGTGTATATAATAAAGCCTTCCAAATTTCGCCTTTCAACCTGCTAATAACTTCCACTGCCGAATCCGTCCATTCACACAGGTAGCAAACGCCCACTGACAGGAAGAGAACAGCGGCCATCAGGATTGGTTAATAAGATAATCGGTCAAGACGCAAACGACTGCTAATTGGCTGTTTCGGAAAAAACCGCCTCTACAGTTACCTGTTTCCGCTTGCACACATTTCTTTAACTGCCATTGGTCAGAGCGCCAGTCGATTATGAGAACAGCCTGCGCTACCTGACTCACCTGAGGAAGGGGAAATACAAAATATATAAATTAAATGCATAGGAATTATTATTAATTAGTTAATACATCTTTAAATCATTACGCGTGACTAACAGGGGCCAGAATGCAGACGGTAAGGTTTCTATTCGTCTCATTAATTTTTTTATTTGTATTTGAGTTGCAACATACACGATCCCAGAGCAGGTTTACAGAAAAAAAACAGTTTTAGCCTCTAATGAGAGAGACAACATCAGGAGAAGCTTCATAAGAGGAAGAGGAACTCAGAAGGGGAACCATCCTTCTCTGTGCTGCACCAGATATTGGAGTCATGACGGCAGCTGAAGGAAAGAAGCGACTGAAATAAATGTACTCCAGTGAAGAAACACATAATTCTGCATATAGTATTTTTTTTTCTTTATTTCTGTTTTGAAAAAAAAATGAAAAGGTAACCTGTTTTCATCCCCACACGTAGGGGCGACAGTGTGTGTTTTTCATTTGGTGGGCAGCAGATGGCAGTCTCATCATTCCATCATTTCAGTGCATGTTCACTTTTCACCACACCCCCGGCAAACGCGCGCTCCTGGAGGTAAGATGGTTGGACACGAGAGGACCGTTCGACAGAAGCCCACCATTAACGTCCATTCATCCAGACTGTGTTCAGAACAATAACACATTTGAGCCTCTTTGGATCGCCATAGGGTCGCGTCTTCTTCTTCAAGAGTCATGTGACCCACAGGCCTGATCACCACTGTGTGTCTTCATGCGTTTGACCACAACGGCACAGAAAACGATGTGGACTCGAAAGACTTTGCTGTCATGTCTAAACTTGAAGCTCCTCAATGTGGTAAACAGTGATTCCATGTTAATGAAATCGAAATAAAATGTTTGAAGTGTTTATTGTACCAAAAAAACAAACAAACAATTGTTTTATGAATGTACATTACGGTACATTCATAAAATAGGTAATAACATTTCAAAACGTTTCATAACCACATAAGCTGCTTTTTATGAATCTACTGTTTGGTGTATTTGTAATATGTATATTTCATTTGTTCTGTTTTTCATTATTCAGTAATGTATGGGACCTAATTTGATTGTTTCTATGTTTTAATTTGAAAATCACCAATCACCAAGGCCAGCACGGTTTTGTAGTGGTTAGCACCAAGGGCATAGAATTAGCATGGATGGATGTGACGTGTCCCCACCAATATGCAGCGATCCCCTCCAAAAAAAAACCCTGATCTGTTAATGTCTCATTAACCTAGAGGTACAGAAAGGGTCAAATCACGTTCTCTACTCGAGTCCAAACTTCCCATAACACATATAGCCAGTGTGATTGACTATGCCTTTCCTTCCTTGCTGTCATGTGAGACTCTAGCTAAGTTTGGTTATTAGCAGCAACGGAACTGGAAGGAAACGTTCCAGTAGGTGTGTGTGATACTCCACAAGTTTGGTATAGATCCGATACCAAGTAAATACAGGGCAAGTATTACCAATACTGATATCAATACTGATGGGGAGTCACATAGGTAAAATAAAATAAAGTCTGTTTATACCCTATCTACATATAGCAGATATGAACTATTTGTTATAATAATAACAGCCTTATTTATATCATTATTAGTAATAGCCATATTTTATGAGAAAAGAGTAATAATAAAAATCATATTTGATATTAATAATTAACATTGTTCATTTTTATTATTTTAAGTATTATTATTATTATTATTGAAGCATGTATGTTCTTTTTGTAAAACAAGCATATGCAAGTTTAATAACAGTCAAATCTCTTAGTAGCTAGTCATCGCCGTCTCCTATTTCATAATTAAAAGGATGTGATCTAGAAGGAAATCTATAACATTTCAACCCGTTGCCAGATGAATAACATTTTGAGCATCTGTAGATATTTATGAAGTGCCTAAGGGGAAATAATGGTTAAACTATAGCTGTTGCTAGCACAAGGCTGCTAAGCCAATGGGAAAATGCTCCTGTTGCCAAGCTGCGCTCGCAGCTCTGTGACGTCACGTTTGTTTACAAACTGTGAAGTGATCAATATGGTCCCTTTCACAGGTAACACAAGGGTTATTACATTAGGCCCAGAAATATTTGAACAATTACACAATCTTTATGATTTGGGCTCTTCATGCCACCACAATGGATTTGAAATGAAACTAGGATGCAACTGAAGTGTTTAACTCAAGGGGTTGAACAAAAATATCCTATAAAATGTTTAGGAATTCCAACCATTTTTCTACAAAGCCTTCTCATTTCAGGGGCTCAAAAGTAGAGAAATTAACATTACTGTTAGTAATATGTTAATTTTTAATACTTTGTTGAGAATCCTTTGCCTGATATCTGGAACCCATGGACATCACCAAATGCTGGCTTTCCTCCTTTTGGTACCTTGTGGTAAACCCTCTGTATTTCCTCTCATGAAGTCTTCTCTTTATGGTAGACTTAGATACTGATACACCAACTTCCTAAAGAGTGTTTTCACTTGGGTAGATGTTGTGAAGGGATTTTTCTTACCCATGGAAAGGATTCTGTGATTATCCACCACCGATGTCTTCTGATTTGAGTTCCTGAGCTCACCAGTGTGCTCTTTTTGTGTGTTAACACCAGTGTGTTAATTTGGCCACTCCTCACATTTCTGTTATCTCTCTGATGGATTTCTACTTTGTTTTGGCCTAATGATGGCCTGTTTTATTTTCATTTGGAACCCACATGTTGTGGGTTCACAGCAACAGCTTCCAAATGCAAATGCCACACCTGGAATCAACTCCAGACTTTTTACCTGCTTGATTGATGATGGATTAATGAGGGAAAAGCCCATGAGTAGCTTTTGAGATTAATAATTTTGTCTAATTACTTTTGGTCTCTTGAAAAAGAGGCAGCTACATATTAAAAAGCTGCCAATCCTAAACCCTTCAACCAATTAGAATGCAAATACCTTTAAATTAAAGCTGAGAGCCTGCACTTTAAGCCCACATTAATTATATAACGGTATCTTGAATATGGTTTAGTAAACAGTTAAAATGCCAAAACATGTCCACTGTCCAACTATTTCTAGGCCTAATGGTATATTCAGCCACATACCACTAACAAATCAAAACTACTTTCACCCCTAGACATGAAGTAAAGTTACTTTAAACACTATATAATTTCCTGGATACTCTGAGGCCCTCCCACTTTTGGTGATGTTTGTGGAAAAATGGTAAGGAGTTGTGGCAACAAAACAAACCTTGTGAAACACCTCAGGTTAAAGCACAGAATACTAGGCAATTTAGGGGCCCTAGCAGCAAGACAGACGTCTCTGGCGTCAAAATGTGATGTGTGCAAGAAGGCTGTTCGATGCAGTGGCATCAGCACAAATTTGTATAAACACATAAAACAACATAAAAAAGAGAACTCCAAGCTACAAACGAAACAATGGGAGGAGGAGAGAAACCCCTCAGAGAAAGCCTTGCAGTATCCAGGCAGATATAGTGTTAAAAGTAACATAACTTCATGTCTAGGGGTGAAAGTAGTTTTGCATTGTTAGTGATATGTGGCTGAATATAATAACCCTTGTGTTAACTGCGAAAGGGACGCTATCGACCCCTTCAAAGTTTGTAAACCGACGTGATGTTGCAGTGTAAAATGCTACAGACCTAGATTCTGTGGCTAACCGAACCTACACATGACAAATTAAATTAGTAACACTCTGAATTATCTTTTGGTTAATAACCCTTTTTTTTTAACTCTTTTTAGGAAATATCTATCTATTGTGACAACCCTGTGTGCTGGTGCCCTGTCTGGCAGTGTGGGTTTGGACAGAGTGTTGCTCTAATTGAGACACCTGAGAGGGTGAAGATATAAAGCTCTCTTGGGTTTTCTATCTCTCTCTCTCTCTCTCTTTGGTCCCTATCCCTGACTTGTGGACCTGTTTGGTCATGTAATGTCTGCAAATCCTTGATCCCTTTTGTCTGAGTCTTGTGTTTTCCCCTAGACCTTATTTCCTTAAATTCTCAATTTATTATAAGTGAGTCTGGTGTTGTTTTCCCTTTTTTATGTTGTGGTCTGTGAGAACAAGCTGGCCGTAACATTATCTTCTGTAAAAACTGTCAAAACTAGTAGCTAACAAAGAGTGCATTTGTGGGCGGAGCATGGATCGATTGAAATGAGTAAACAAAATATGTGCACTCATAGAAGAGGATGATTTACAAATATGGGAATGTTTTTATTATATGGCCTATTTCATACATGCTCACATGATTCTATTAATTCTATTATATTAATATGAAAATCTGAATTGTTTCTGTATTTGTAAATGTATTTCCATATTGCCATGTAAAAATTTTGCAATGACATGACATGAAAATGGGTTGACATGGGTTTTGTGTGAGATGTAGAAACAGAGATGATTGTGCTAGAGAGTTCGTTTCATCATGCTTTCCCAGAAATCCTTTGATGGACTACTGGCTACTCTCTTAACTTCCTTATCATTTGCCTGGGAGCGTGTAGTGAAATCTTACGTAGTTCACCTCTCCAGGCATGACTAGTCCATGAAGTCCATGAATTTCAAGAACTTTACTTATTTTAAGTTATTTTGTTATTACATAACCTCTACATATGTCTCTTTTTTGTACCTAATTTCATGTTAGAAACATCTTTGTTTATGCTTGCGTAACATGCAAGCTATTTGCCTCTTTTTCATAAAGTACAGGACTTTCTCTATAAAGCATTCATATTTGAAACTGCGACCGGTCTCCTCATTTATTAAATAGTTGAAATGTGTTAGTATTCAGCCTACAACAGATAAAGCAGCTGCTCTTTCCTTTTAGCACAATGACAAAAGTTTTCTTTTATAGCAGTAAAAGCTACAATTTGTGTCAAGACGTAAAAGTTGTGCCTGATTGGAGATATTGTGATAAGTTGGTCACTAGCCTCTTTTAGGGGCACTCCTTTAGGGGCACCAGCAGCTAGAGTTATCTGCTTACCAGGAGCCAGGGCGCCGGACATTAGCAGCAACCTTAGGGTGTTAGCAAAGAATAGATATTCGAGGATAGTGATTCACGTAGGTGGTAACAATATTCGTATGCGGCAGTCTGAAGTCACTAAGAGTAATATTAAAGAGGTGATCAAAATAGCCCATACGATGTCCGATGCCGTAATATGCTCTGGCCCTATTCCAAGACGGCAGGGTGCTGAAGCTTACAGCAGGCTTTGGGCGCTACACTGCTGGATGTCCAAGTGGTCTGCAGAAAATCACGTGGGCTTCATAGACAATTGGTCCAAGTTTAAGGGGAAGTCTGGTCTCGTAGGGCGGGACGGTGTCTGCTATCGTGCAGCATAGCCCATAGCCTGTTAGTTAGTCGGCAGAGCAGCGTAGGTAGTTGCTGACTGTCCAGAGCCAAGTCCAGGCAACAGACAAACAGGCTAAACCGACCGTCTGCTCGCTGCCTTGAGACGTCACCTAGGTACAACTATATTGAGACTGTTTCACTGCCCCGAATTAAACACAAACTTAGAAAATCTAATATCTAATAACTTAGTTAATATAAGAATATTAGATCCAGTGTCTAGCTGCAGTGTTTCTGAATTAAGGTTTGGTTTATTTAATATAAGATCACTGAACTCTAAGGCTGTCATTGTAAATGATACAATAACGTATCATAAAATTGATATGTTATGTCTCGTAGAAACATGGATTAAACCTGAGGAATATTTGGCATTTAATGAAGCCACTCCTATAGGCTATAAGTATGTACACAGCCCCAGACTGTCCGGTAAAGGAGGGGGTATATGTGTCATTCATAAAAATTCATTAGACATGAGTCAGAAACACAATCTCGCTTTCAATTCTTTTGAAATTCTTCTCATAAACATCACCAATCCGACCACTAATAGAAGTGTACTCACCCTAGTCAGCATTTATAGACCACCAGGACCTTATTCTGAATTCTTAAAAGAATTCAGTGACTTTGTTGCAGATCTAGCAGTGAGCACTGAGAAAGTAATAATTGCAGGAGATTTTAATATTCACTTTGAAAACTCAGCAGATCCATTAAAAAAGGCTTTCTCATCTATCTTAGACTCTGGTCTCACTCAGAATGTAATAGGGCCTACACATTCCTGTAATCACACACTAGATCTAGTTTTGACTTTAGGTGTTGATATACATAATCTTACTGTTCTTCCACAGACTTCAGTAGTTTCAGATCACTACCTAATTTCATATGAATTGAGTCTTAGTAAAAATGTATGTACATCACCCCGTTATTGCATGAAACGTTCAATAATGCCAAATACATCTCAGCACTTTATTGAAATCCTTCCAGATTTATCAACCATAATTTTTCCATCAACAGAGCTAGACAGACTAACTGACTGTGAAGAAAATACGCTCCAATTAACTTTAGACAACGTTGCACCTATAAAAATTAAAAAGATGCAACAGAAAAAGCTAGCTCCGTGGTACAACAATGAAATACGCACCTTAAGACAGACAGTACGGAAATTAGAGCGCAAATCGAGAGTGACCAAGCTGGAGGTATTTCACTCTTCTTGGAAGGACAGCCTTAGCAGTTACAGAAAGGCACTTATTAAAACACGCTCAGCATACCTGTCCACACTCATTGAACACAACAAAAACAATCCTAGAGTTTTATTTAGCACCATCGCAAAACTTACCAAAAATCAGGCAGGAACGGAACCTCAGCAGCAATGATTTCATGGACTTTTTCAATAGCAAAATCGAGAATATTAGACAAAAAGTTCTACCAATACGAGTAACCTATCCTTCATCCGGTTTGGCTCAAACAGCACGAAATGTGGTTTTAGAAGAAAGACTAGAAACATTCTGTCCACTACAGCAGACAGAACTAGAAAAACTTATCTCTTCTTCAAATTCTGCTACATGCACACTCGATATGATTCCAACAAGCCTATTGAAACAAGTATTACCCGCTATTATTAAACCTTAACTATCATCAACTCTTCTCTTAGTCTGGGTCATGTACCTAAGTCTTTTAAACTAGCTGTGATAAAACCCTTAATAAAGAAGCCAAATCTTGACCCCAGAGAACTGTCCAGTTATAGACCGATTTCCAATTTACCTTTTATCTCTAAGATTTTAGAAAAGGCTGTAGCTCGACAACTCTGTTTTCATCTACATAAGAACAACATATATGAAAAAATCCAATCTGGTTTTAGGCCACATCACAGCACAGAGACAGCTTTAGTTAAGATAACAAATGATCTTCTTCTTGCCTCTGATCAGGGCCATGTATCTCTGCTGGTGTTACTAGATCTAAGTGCAGCTTTTGACACTATAGATCACACTATTCTCTTGGACAGACTAGAAAATATAGTTGGAATTACAGGAACAGCGTTATCCTGGTTCACATCTTACCTTAGTGATCGCTTTCAGTTTGTAAAGATAAATAATGTATCGTCTAACTCTACAAAAGTGAAATATGGAGTTCCACAAGGTTCTGTTTTAGGTCCTCTGTTATTTACACTATATATGCTACCATTAGGCTCAGTTATAAATAGACATGGAATTAGTTTCCACTGTTATGCCGATGATACACAACTTTACATATCAGCCAAACCAGATGATAAATCCAGATTAAATAAAATATAGGGATATTAGACTTTGGATGCTACAGAACTTCCTTCTTTTGAACCCTGACAAAACGGAAGTTCTCCTCCTCGGCCCAAAGGCTGCTCGGACTAAATGTTCAGATTTAATGTTAAATCTTGCTGACTTCTCTGTAGTTCCTGATTCAGTAGCCAAAAATCTTGGTGTAACAATTGACTCAGATCTGACATTTAATCAACACATAGGTAATATTACAACAACAGCGTTTCTTCACCTGCGAAACATTTCAAAGTTAAGAAATGCGTTATCTGTGTCTGATGCTGAAAAGTTAGTGCATGCCTTTATAACCTCAAGGCTAGATTACTGTAATGAATTATTGTCAGGATGCTCCAGCAGGAACCTGAATAAACTTCAGTTAGTTCAGAACGCTGCAGCTAGAGTACTAACTAAAACCAGGAAATTCGATCACATCAGTCCAGTTTTATCAGCACTACACTGGCCTCCTGTTAAATTCCGTATCGACTATAAAATTCTATTACTGACGTATAAAACCCTGCACCTGCAAGATCTAATTTCCTATTATGAACCGCCACGTTCACTCAGATCACAGGATGCTGGTTTTCTAATAGTTCCTAAAATTCAGAAGACTACAATGGGGGGGAAGAGCTTTTTCCTACAAAGCCCCAAAATTGTGGAATAATCTCCCAGTTAAAATTCGGGACTCTGACACAGTCTCAATATTTAAGTCTAGACTGAAAACATACTTGTTTAGTGTAGCTTTTGGTAATTAATCTTCTCTTTTAGATAAAGGCAGGAGATCTGGGGGTTCTTGGACACAGAGGTTTATGGTAAACTGAGATGTTGGTGCTGTTGTTCCACCACTTCACGCGATCACACAGGTTTGTTGATTGTGGAGTGGGGGGATCCCAGTGTCTCAGGGTGCTCTCATGTCCATGTTACCTTCTGGTTCTCTCCTTTTAGTTTAGGCTGTTATAGTTAGATCTGCCGGAGTCACCAGCCACACTAAAATTCTGAAAATTCATATTCTCTACAGTCATACTCCCGAGCCCAACTAACTCTCTCTCTTTACTCTTCCTGAGGAAATGACTGTCCTCCTGTCTGTTGAACGCTGTTGAAGGACTGATCATCGGGCCATCACCCCACCATCACCAGCCAGCTCACCTGTCCATTTACTGCTACACCCTCAGTTACATCACTGTGCCATCCAGATGCACCAGCACTGAGATAGGATGGGACTGTTTCAGCTCACGCCCACTTAACATAAAGACTCAGTCATAGACTGCCTCAGCCAGAGACTGCCTCAGTCATACACTGCCTCTATCTGTGCAGCTTCTAAAGCTTTGCTATCCAGATTTCAAACATAGGCTCCTTTCTTTGGTATTTAGTTCGAACTGTAAATACTGTTTGACCAGAGGAGGATGGGTCTCCCCTTGTGAGTCTGGTTCCTCCCAAGGTTTCTTCCTCCAGTTGAGGGAGTTTTTCCTTGCCACTGTTGCCTCTGGCTTGCCCACTGGGGGATATATGTTATAACTGTCTGTTTTCAAAACTCTGTAAAGCTGCTTTGAGACAACATCTTAACTTTGTTAAGGCTTTGTTAAATATCCTGCTGTCGGCAGATTCACTGACCGGAGCTCTCGTCTTGTTGGAGCGTCGGGTAGCTCGCGCCAGCTTTAAACGCGAGGTCAGTGATGAGAGCAATAAACAGCAAAATATACTGCAACAAACCTTTAGTATAATGTGTTGTTATGGTAACAGATTAGGAGGGTTTGTATTTGCTAACGTTTTTATTAACTTTTGTCAGAAAGCACTCGTAAAGTTAACGTAACGTAAAGTTACATTACTCTCTGGCCACGTCCCAAATTGCAGACCAGTGGCGTAGCTAGCTCTAGTTTAGCTTTAATAAAGAGTCCCAGCACCCCTAAAGATTATAGTAAAAAACATTTTTTTCTTTTAATGTTAACTTGTGTCTGACAAGCTGGAAATGTTAAAACCATAGAGAGTATACGGTTAAACCAATTATTTTAACAACGAAAATGCAGCAGCACCTCCCCCTTACAAAATGGTTTGATCCAGCTTCTCTTTTCGCCGCGCGCGCACACGGTGTCAGTGTTTAATCTGACTGGTGTTGTGTGTTTAGTAAGTTTTGCAAATGAGTATTTTTGTACTTTATCACTCAGAATCAACACATTACAGTCATAATCAGCAGTCCATATTTCTGATACACTCTTTATTCTGTTATTGTTAGCTAGAAGTGACAGTTTATTTTAATTTAGCAGGCTAATGCTGCAGGTGGTCTGTTTACTGTTTATAAAGGAGAGAGAGAATCTGTAGCTGCTCTGCTGTTGGGTGTGTTATTAAAGCTAAGGTGCTAGAGTAGTGCTGTCTTTATGTGTATTAGCTAATTAATGTTACAGAATGAAAAGATATGAAGAGATGATGCTATAACGTTACTGTGTGTGTGTGTGTGTGTGTGTGTGTGTGTGTGTGTGTGTGTGTGTGTGGTCAGCAGGTCAGCTATAGATACTCAATTCTTATATTCGTATAAGGCCAACATGATCGTGATCATATGCTCAGTATCTGTTGATAACCGTAATAATATTGTTAACTAATTATTAGAATTGGTGTATTTGATTTTAATTATTCTAATTATTCTGTCATGACACACTCATCTTAAGTCTCATGCCCTGAATTTTTCTCATTCTCATCTGGTCACGCTGGCCCACAGAAGCTGAATATTAAATGAGAAAAATGTGTTAAATTGATATGGATCTGTTTATATTTCTCTTAAATTAAATAAACACAGTCACAGTGTTTTCCCAACACTGATTTCGGTTTGATGGTCCGAAATGACTTTATTATCAACTGTTTTAGGGTGCTCAGCACCCTAAACCTCTAATCGTACAAACGCCCCTTCTGCAGACTGCTACTCAATAAATATGTAAAAAAATAAAATATAATAAATAAAATAAATAAATTAACCAATAAATAAAAGGCCATCATCTTTAGAAGTGCTTTTAGTGGTGCAGTATGTAATATTCCAGAGTGGGCTGTTTGGGACACACAGCCTTACTGTCTAACATTAATGTTAGTCTTGTCTAGTCAGGAAACCTCAACATACATTGTTTTGTCTTTTCATTTCAGCATCATGCAACCAAAAAAATAATAATAATTGTTTTGGTTATATAAGTATATAATCCAGACACTGCATGTATAATTTAAAAGTTTTCTGACAGCAGTACCATGTAATGTACTCCACAGAAAACTTTTTATCTTTAGTTTAGTTTGTAAAGTGAGCTTGGATTTATCAAATAATAAAAAGAAGTACAGATGATGTATTTTGTTTATTTATTTACAATTTACTGTAATTCCACTAATGTTGTTCTACGTCACTACACTTGCAGTGATTTTACTACCTTACCTACAGTGGAATCAGGTTATAGGTAATATTTAGAGGAAAGGGTGGGCTTTGATTCATATTAGCAAATGGGTCCCCCACAATGTCAAACCCGCTCCTATGCCCTTAGTGACCAGTGTGAGGTAATGAAAGCCTCACGAGTCCCCACCTCGTTCTCTCTCCTTTGTCACCCTCACGAAGAGGTGGCCACCTTGATGTTGGTGAAAGTGTTCAGCTTCCCATCAGGACCAGTCAGAATGGATGATTTCCCAGAGGGGAGTGCAGCATCTTCAAGAATGTGTGCATGTTAATTTCAAGGTAATAGCATTTATTTACTGTTTTTTTTCCTAAAAAGGCAAGGTAAATCCACTGGCAGTGTTCTGGTGTAGATTTCATGCAATGTCACAATTTTGCTCCTGATTATTTATATATGTGTCTTTTCCCTCAGATTTTTTGTTTCCTAAAATCAGTGTTATAGACATTCTGCAGGCATCCTTATCTGTTGTTATATCTAGCTTTATTATGTGGTGTAAAGTTTCAGTCTGGCACTATTTCATGTCTCAAAACTCATATAAGAGTGAACTGTGTATTTGTACCTAGCATTTCACCGTAAATAAAGGTTTTGTTGTTGTCCAGTATGTTTCCTATCAAAGCTGAACTGCGGGACTGTACCTGGTCAAACAGCTGCCGTTGCATGTGTGTCTAGTTTGTGTTGTGGGATTGCGTTAGTATTATTATATTTTTTCCTCTTGAACAATAGAGTGGGAGGGACAGGGGTCGCTTTCCTTTCATATTGTACAAGTTCATAGATGCAAGTGAACAAAGGCTTGTCCTTAGATCTGAGCCATGTGCGAGCAAGGAGGGATTCAGAGACTGTGCTTTACATCACCATTATTTGGCTACTTCTCGTCCACATCTCTGCCATAAAAACAGATGATGAAACTGAGATGCAATAAAAGTGCTTGACTCCACAGTTTGAAAACTTTCATACTGAGCTAGCAGACATGTTGAAGGTGGTAGCGATTCAGTAAGTTAAACATAATCTTTAATCTGACAAATGTGCTAAATGACGTAGGAAGGATGTCACGTAAACATTAGTAATAGGCCCATCTTCTGCAAATCATATTCGCTTATGACATTTGTACGTATTTTTAAATGGACCAAACGGTAAAATTAATAAATTTAGCATCAGTTGTATTTAACTTTTCTTTCTTGGGCTTGACCACACACAGGTTTTTTTTTGTTAGTGTACCTGTAGGACTGATATTTGTAAATGACCTCTGTTCTAATTGGCTGCCCTGTATTGTGCCTCACTCCAGACTGAAACACACTACAAAATGAAAGGGCAAAGCCAAACTGCTGTAGGCGAAAAAGCAGGATGTAAGATGCTTTGTTTTTTGTGACAATGCAATTCAAAATGGTCTGTTTTTTTTGTATATAAGGACTGTTTTGGCTGGTGAGTAAATTGTATATTTTTAAACTTTAAACAATGTTTCTATACTATAACATACTCATAGGAAATGTAATACATATTGTTTTACAATAATAAAACGTGGCTTTGGCATGTTGCTCAGTGATGTGTAGGAAAGACTCAGAGTGGGATGGGACAAGCCTATTTTCTGTAATAGCCGTGGCAGTGCAGGATGTCATTATAAGCCACAAAACCATGAAAGTGACTGGACACATGTGAATTGAAACAAGTCATCAATGTCATATAAACCATGGTCATTGTTTGTTGTTTCTTTTGTTGTTTTGAATATTTAAAGCACGAAGAAATGAGAGACCACACATAATGAGAAATTTAAGAAGTATATAACCAAGTGTATTTTTTCCTCTGTCAATGTACACATATTTAAATTCATCTCACAGGAACACTTTACAATAACATTAAGTAAGAACGGGAATATACTCTGACCGGCCTATGCAAATGGCAACCATATTGGGGGATACCACCCACCCCCCCCAAAAAAAAACATACTGAGGGGGAAAAAAAGAAAAAAGTTGTGGACATATGGCTAAACTCTTATTCCTGTTGTAATTTAAAGAAATTTAATACAAATCATCAAACATTTAATCCATATGAGTTTACATTTGAAAATCACATCATGTGACCAAAATAATCATTGTTGTGATTTTTTGGAGTAAGCAAACCTGTCTCTGACTTTCATTTCTTCAAAATAATACTGTCAAATATCTGGAGCAGTCTTCACCATCTCATTCCTTGAAGATCCACCATACTACACAGTTTAGTTCCAGAGTTTTTGGGCTGGGTGCTAAACTTGGCAGATTGGTAGATCTCCAGGAAGAGAGCTGATGACCACTGACTTGGACAATGCAATGTTTTTTTTCCCTCGTATTCTCTTAATATATAAAAATGTGGACTCAAGTTCACACCGCTCTATACAGAAATGCTTTTTTTTTTCAAGAGGAGTTGTTGTTTGCCGTTTTGCTTCTTTTTTCATTCCCTGCAAGGTGGAGGGAGGAGGAGAGCCAGCATCTTAATGCAGAGTTGGACACATTCCCTTCCTCTCAGCAAAGATGCCAGCAAAGTTATCCAAAAACGACTTCCCTCCAAACTCCCATTTATATGCACTTTCTTCAGTCTCATTCAGTGGCGTTGGACTGTAGTTTCACACCATGAAGAATATAGGGGCATTGAAAGTTCCCAAAGAGTCTAGAGTATGTCTTTCTGAAGCCAGAGGACGAACAGGGACAAACGCTCACGCACACACACACACACACACACACGCACACACACACACACACATATGCACAGACCTGTATCCTGATGTACTGTCAGCAACGTCCACAGAATCTGCTATTTACATAAATACAGCGTCTTTTATTGATGCAAAGAGCTCCAACTTTTCTTAGGTTTCTTTAGTCAAGACCTTTCTCCTTCCATGATGAGTTGCCACTCTGAATCCCTCCAGGAATCAGGCGAGAGTTGTCCAGTACGATGAAAATCAACCTTATGATTTCATATTAAACAACTCTCTGATCCAAAAGTTTGAACGTGAATACATCATGCATGGAACACCAATAAGTAGCCTAATAGATAAGGAACATCGTAGCACCATGGAGAGTGAAAGCGAGAGAGAATGATCGACATTCAAACGTCTCCTACACTCTCGCGGTTTTGGCCCTCACAATGCAAGGTCTGGCCGTCAACACATCATGATTTCATCAGAACTGCATGTGGGTCCACTGGCTACGAGAAAATTTAAACCTGCATATCAAGTGAGATGAATCATATATGAGCTCTATTTTCTCAAAGAAAACATGCGGCCATTTAGAACTTTTCTAAACTTGGCCAAAAACTGGCCAAAGGTTTAAATTGCACAGCACAAACATTCTTAATGCCCCATAAATTAATGAACAAGGCCATGAAAACGTTGATTATAAATACTGTTGGCCTATTTATCTTACCAACCATATAATTACTTCTTTAAAAAAAAATTATTAACTAATTTTCAAGTGATTACACAAGAACACTTGCCTGTCCGATAGATCACACAGTTACTTACTATTGAATGTGGGCAATTACATTTTTCATATCATTCAAATTTCAGGATTCATTTGATTTCACATTAAAAACAGCTAAAGGATTCAAAACATGGGACTTGCAGATATCACCAAGTGGTAAGTACTAGAGACCATGGCTGGTAAGAGAGAGTGTCATCTGGAAACAGAAATTTTAATTGCAAAGAGAATTAATAGCATTTCATCATCTTGCATGTAATGGAAGATTTCCTTGAGACGTAAAAGGGGGGCATAAAATGAGGTGAAAAATAGCTTTGAAGGACACCCAAGATAGGGGTATTCACCTCTTTTATCTGCATTTCCCTTACTCCTCTTTTTTTCTCTCGGTCTGTACCTTACATGTGTCATAAAGGGATTGAAAACTTTTTGAAAATGCAGTGAAAGAGCATGAGGCTTAAATGTTTGAAGATGAGGAGGAGGGTGATTTTAGCGGGAAAATCCTCAGCCCACTAGCTTCCTTTGAACCCTCTGTTTCTCTCTCAGTCTTTCTATCTCTTTTCTCTCTGTCTCTCTCTCTCTCTCTCTCTCTTGTTCTTTTTCTCTCTCTCTTTCTCTCCTACATCACTCCTCCTTCAGACATAATACTCTTTGTCTTTGTTTTTCTTTCCCTTGGTGGTGGTCTTGGCCACGGCGGCAATGGTGCCAGGCGTTTTCTCTTTGACCACCGCACCGTTGCTTTCCGTGCCAGAGCCGCGGCCCTGGTCCACTTGGTAGGAGCCTTCGTCACGGTTGCGGTATTTGTACATGGCGTACAGCAGGATGAGGATGCAGAGAGCTGCAGCCGCTACGATGCCCACCACCATGCCTGTGGTGCTGCTGGACTCGCGGATGACCTCCACCGCGCCGGGGAGACCCTTGTCCACTGGAGCTGTTGGGTGAGCTGTGGGCACATGGGGGAAATCGGGCGGGTAGGTTAGTCCAGGGGTGAGGCGGGAGGACGGGGCGGGAGGCAGGAGCACCTGGTCACGGGTGTTCATTTTACCTGCAGGGATATGGAGCTGGTCGGGGTGGGTGGTCGGGGCAGGGGGGGCAGGTGGCCGATGGCCGCCGGGGCTATGGCCCGCACTTTTGCCCCCTACGGCTGGTGGAGGAGGCAGGACTGTCCTATCAGTGACCATTGGGGAATTTTTATAGAAGTCCTCGTCATCTGACTCAGTCATTTCCCCTGAGCCGAAGGCAGACACCTCCATGGGGTCACCGCAGTCCTCCTGGTCTGGGGGGCACGGCGGCCTCGGGTCAGACAGGGTCAGGGACTCTTTGGTGGTCTGGAGGGGGCTCAAGGAGGTTGGGGGAGGGGGGATGGCAGGGTAATGGGTGGCCACAGACTGGGAGTCTTGGGTGTCCACTGTAATTATGGGCAACACTAATTCACCTCCTGTGACAAAAAAGAAACAGAAGGTAAGAGGAGCAAGGATTAGTGCTGAAACAAAAAAGAAAGGAATTAATCTGCGCCTAGTAACATCACTACAAACTCACTTATCAACACTACAGGGGCTTATGCTTACAAACAACACAATATCTATTAGTACTCTAAAATGGAAACTTAACCTACATACTGCACTAAGGGTGTTATTCCAAAAATAAATACTGACACATTAACATAATCTTTAGCGTATGTTCTGCAGATGGCTATTGTAGATACTTTAAGATCAGTTGCATGAATAAACTGTTGCTGGTTCCTCTTTGGTAAAACAAAATAGCAAACCATGGAGTTTGGGTCACTTACATCAACAAATAGGCCGCATGATTTTTGCATGGAAAAAAAAGCAAATTACAAAAAAGAAAGCTGTGTAAGATGGTCCCTCAAAAACACAACTTTTCTCCCCTTTATATTGCTTTAGCTTTACTTGTGTGCAAAAATGTGCTGCAACATTTTTAGAGCTCTGCTACTCTAATACAACACCACCACTACTAATACTTGATCAACATAAATAAAAATCTCTTATGTTTTCTAAGTTCTCAAAATCATTGTGGCATTTCTCTCTCTTTGACTTAAAGCAGCAGTGAAAGCTATTATGAAAAACTAAAAGCTAATTTGAAATCTTATGCAATCTTATGAAAAACTTGAAACCTAAAATTATGGATTAGACAGAAAAAAACAAATTAGAGATTAGAATTTTTTTTCAAGTTATCAAAATGAAATTGTGCCAAGTTGTACATCTTTGTCCATTGAAATACTGGATAATGCAACATTCGCACAATGAAGCACTACGAAAATGAATAAATCTGCTGGAAAACATTGTGTTGTGACATTAAATGCCCACATTTGAATCTCATATTTGAGGAGAATGACCATTTAGGAATGTAAACTGGCCAGAAGAGAGGCACATTTAGTTTAGGGAATGAGGCTCTAAGCTATGACTGCATCGTACATACACTACATTCCATTTACTACTAATTTCAAAGCTAGCCTCAGTTCATAATTCAGTGAGCTCCATGTAGAAATAAATCCAGGCAAGAAGGCTCATTGGTATCATCACTTAACACTAAATGAATACAGAAGAACAGCAGAGAAATGATGGTGGAATTCTATTATGCAAAATGGCACAATCCTACTTTATTGAACATGAGACTGTTTCTGTACGCTATATACTCATAGTTATGAAAAAGAGTGTTACACTGTGAGAGTTTTACTAATGCATTTTTTCAACATAAGAGCATGTTCTGCCACGGGCTGGACAGCAGTCTGGCACTTGATTTGAGTGTCACGCTGACTGTAAGTACCTGTGCTGTTCAGGAAGAATTTAGTTAGACATTACAATTAGTGTCTAGTTTTTCAGTTGATGGACAAGAGTGGCTGAGAACACCTTGGCCTGACACAGCAAAAAAATTACAGTTTCCCAAGTGGTCTCACAAAAAGCATTATCTGTAAAAAAGCTAATAAAGAACTCTTACGACTCTTAATATTTAAATATCTTTATCTCATTGGATGACCCACAGATCATTTACTCAGACCGATGGTCTATTGCAAAGTGTTGGGTTATGGCTGAAGTGAGTGAAATGAGAGGTCTGGAGCATGTGCTCCTTTACAGAGCTGCAGTGCTGCTAGCCTCTATTTGTGTTCACTCACCAGTGCCAGGCTCACACTCCTCCAGGTCCTCGTCATCACTCGGACACTCTGCCGAAGCCACTAACAAGTCATCAGAGTTCTGTACAAAAGCAGGACACAGAGCTATATGTTAGTCATTTACATAAATATTCCCGGTATACTTATATGCTTGGCTGAGTGATATGCGAAATAGCCTAATCAAGCATTCTAAAGTAGCAACTGGTGGCAACATCAGCATTTGTTTGCAACATTGGCCAGTTCGAAGTTTGACGTCATTATGATTAGGATTATGATGGGCCCATAATTTATATTTCTCTTGTAGTTTTAGATTTTTCCGCATGATGTTTTTGCAATTTTATATACCATATATATACAAAACAGTTGTAAAACATTTCTACATGACCATTTCCCAACCTCATTACCCTTTACGACTAAAGAAGCTGTTTTTGTTACTGTGCCTTTAAGATATTTGATTGGCTGCGCAGTATTGCACATCGTTCAAAAAGCATTGACAGCTGAAACAGTCATCATAACAGGCTACTTAGTTTTAGGCACTTATGTTTATCCTAATGTTATATGGTGTTTCTACTGTTGAGAACACACCTCCTAAAATGGTCTTAAACAAGTTGCCTATGTGCCTTTTGCACGGTATTGTTTGTTAATGCATTGTTTTTTTCTGACATTCTGGACTGTACAAAATGGGGAGTGAATGGTCTGAAACATCTACATACCACCTAATAAAATGAACCCTTTAATATCAATTAGAAGACGTGACTATTCAATTCCTAATGTCCATTTTATACATTTTTGGGCTAAATTTAATTATGGAATATTGGTGGTAACCCAGGGATGGAATCCCAGCTGGTGATTTAAATTACCATGTAATGTCCCATCCTATATGAAGACTTCACATTATGTATGTATAGAATACAGAGTAAGCCGGAACGTCTCTGATGGTTCCTGGTCTGGGGCCAAGGTCGAATTAACATTCTGCACTCACACCTCATATTCATAAAACATGTAATTGGATCCAGTCCGTGACTGATTTTAATGCATCAGTCTGTCCTCTCCTATCAGGAGGTCATAACAATTTCACTATTCACTTGGACAAGCATACCTCCATTTGTTGAGGCATCATCTTCACCATCTAACTCGATAGGCCTGGAGTTTAAGAGGATTCTTATCGAATGTGACATTTATATTGCTATTTCAGTCCCACCAATAATTCTACAAGTAAATGCATGCAAAACAAAATAAATGCATACTCTTGAGTGGAATATGACCTTTCATATTATATTATAAATCGACACAAACTGCAGATCCTTTCTCAAGTGAAGACGACCTTCCTGTCTCTGAATAACAATAGCAATTCCGTCCGAATTTTTTTTAATATGAGAGCTAGGGTAGCTTTAACATGGCATCTGCCCATCTTTCTCATTTAACAAGACAGACTGCTACTAGTTGAATATATGCAAATGTACTCTTGCATCTGCACATAAATATTAGCACTTAAGCCAAGACATATCCCTTCTGCTCAGAAATGAAGAGAAATTAAGCCTATGTGATGCCTTGAATGCACTATAAGATGTCATTATTATCATTATGGAACTAAATAGATAATACTATAATAGATATACTAAGCTTTCATTCTTTAAGTATTGATTGACTTGTATGCTGCTACAGTTCTATACTGAAAAAGATCAAAGGTACCATCAAAGTCTGCATTGCACCACAAAAGCTTTCCTTAAAATGATCAAAGTCATCTCAATGTCTTTTTGTGACAAATGAAATGCTAAAATAAATTTGCTTTTGAGTCTGATGTACTACACACACAAGACTCTGACATCATGAGGCTCTCATTAAAAGACGCATTGCAGCATTAGCTTTGCCTGGCTGCATTTATTAAAGCATAATTAGGTCCTCTCTTATCTGCGATTCTGCACAATACATATGTGTTTAATAAGACAAGTTTATTTATAGGGTGTTGGAATCGCTGGTTATACTTATTTCGATATGTGTGTAAGTTTCTGACAAATGCACCATGACTAATTCATGACGCAGCGGAAAGACAAACACAAAGCGTTCCCTGTTGAGGGCATTTAAAATGTCATAATCCCAATGGGAGAAACAAAATGTTGTCAACTTAATCAAGGCCTTGCTTGGCAGCCCCTCTAGTGGCTCAATTTCAAATGCATTCTGAGAGCCTTATCCAAACAGCTGCATATCCATGGCGCATCACTAGCTTGCTTCAGCAGTGAAAAAACCTCAAGGTCATTCAAAAGCCTTCTTAGACCAGAAAAAAAATGGATTCACTACTGCAATGATGCTCTTAAATATGTGGGAGAAATAAAACTACTTAGAAATGGGCCTGTGATGTTATGAATCCTAGTCTCAGGTGATTCAGTGGATACTACTTGTGAGCCTGTGCACAGGTTAAGATGTGCATAATAAAAATATCTTGCTCACACAAATGTCCTTAAAAATTTCCCCTGAAGATTGCAAGCATCTGTCAACTCAGCACTACCAAGGACAAACAGCATATATACTCTGGAGCTGCTGAAAAGAATCTGGGTGTAGGATGCTGGATGGGCCTGTAGGCCATATGACGCCAAGGTAGCAGAGCCTTAAGACCACTCTGTGCGGTGACACAAACATGTGGCATGTAGATGGCAATCAAGGGGAGGTCTCAGAGCAAACGTCTGTAGATTAGGAATTCTGTTTAGCATACCGCACAGTGTGAACTCAAACCACCTTGGGCAAAAGAATGTCGTTTTGCTTCTTTTTTCATTTGAACTACACTGCTGCCTTAACGACTCTGAGTCAAACCCACATGACACCTCAAGATTCAGACTGCGTTCCTGCTCATCAGTCAAGGAAGTCATTTCAGTACAGCATTTATATATGTTAAGGGAATAAGATTTCAAGGAGAAATGCTGTGTTGGCCATTCAACTCCCAACTCTGTATAAGCAGTTTGTTTACACTTTTAATTTCAAGGCAATTGCCAGCACTATGTGAACTATACGTAAGAGGTGCATTTGTCTGGAGCTTGTGGATAAGTTGTACAGAAACATGTACCAAGGACCCACAATATTTGAGTGAGTGCCCTAGAAGAGGGCGTTTCCAGAACGATCTGAACTGTAGGAAACCGTATGCAGCTGATCTAGTCAGTTTTGGGTCAATATACCAGTCCTCAGCCTATCTGAAAAAAAGAACTGTGGTTTGCCTCCTGTACTGAACACAAAACTGGTAAACATTTTCCCAATATCAAGTGAGTATTGTGTAACCATAGGTAATATGCTCTATGGCCACCAGTTTACTAAGAGAAGGGGCCAATAATGCCAAGTGGCAGCACAGCATAATGTGGAAAAAAGATACCAAGAACGATAAGAACAACAAGACACGTGCAAGAGACAACAGTGTTGTGGTAAGCAAATATAGCATTAGCAAAAGTGTGAACTGTCTGGTGGTCCCCAAGGAGCAGTTTGAGAACCACTGTACTACACTACAACATACACAGACAGACATTCACCCCAACATATCTACCAAAAACCTCTATTTTACAATTTCAGGATTAGGATTTATACATAATCCATGTTGGTATTTTATAGAGAAGTTCCTGTTTAAATAATATTATCAAACCCTGATCTCCCACCTGCAAAGTGGGCATGTAATCTACTATGATATAAATCCAAATGTGAGTCTTTTGATAGAACTGTGAGCTAGATTTTAACCATAGGGGACCCCAGTTTTGACATGTCGTCGTTGTCCAAAGAAAAACAAAAATATCTCCAAAATGGCAACTTTACAGAAGAGAGCAAACTTTTAATGTAATTCAATGGATGCATTTCCAATGGTTCATTTATCATGAACTCATACATTGTAATCGGAAGCTGCTGCGTTCAAACACGAATAAACAAAAATGGAGATATGTGTTTTTCTTTAGACGGCTAGGATATGCACATATACAGGCCATCTACGTACAGAAAAAAAATATTTGCCTTGATCTCAGCTATTAGCAGGACTATTTTATATTGATATACCAGATAAACTGACCATGATTTGGAAAGATGTTGCCAAAGAACAAGTGTAATTTGTTGGGGCAGCAGGATGAAGCTGTGCGAACCAACATTTTGTTTCAGAATAAATTGAGTCTGTGAAATCAAAAATCAGTGATCAAAGTGCCTGGTATTTAAAAGTTTAATTCATGAAAAGCATGACTCATTAAAACTTAGTGACCCTCTGCACATAACACTTGCAAGCCTGGAAAGCAGATTCAACACATAGTGGAGTCCAGTGAAGGAACACATCAGACTCGGTGATTACAGAGGAAGGATTGTCCAGGGTTAGACAGGCCAAGGCCAAGTAATAGTGCCCATCAAGGTAGTCTGTCTGCCAGACACATCGAAAATGAGTCAGAGGAAGTGTACATGGAGCTGCTTCATCAAGCATGAGACAGGCAGGTAGTCATCACCAGCTCTGCATTGGAAAAACAGTCTCGAAAGCAAATTTGTTGCAGTAGTTGATGTGGCATTAATGTCAGAGAAAAAGAGATTTCATTCTGCTAAGGTTGTGCTTTAGAAGGCTCTGTAGCTTTAGAAGGGCTGGCACTGAGCTGCAGTCCAACGTTACAGGACAATATTTGATGACAAATCTCTCAGCAAGCACACCACTGTGGCGGTGGAAGAGTTTTAAGCCTTTGTTTTGCATGTCTATCCATAGTAGTGGGCACATAGGGTTACTTAGTTTGAGGCTTTTCAGTGGGGTCTGAATTTAACTCTAAACCAGCAGGACAGTTGTGACATAGACATCATGTTGCAGTACAGGCACACTGAGATACAAAGCGTAGAGCTAGGGGCTGTCATAAGGTTAGAATGACTCTACAGTCCCAAAATTAATAATTAGCTTCTATGTTGAGGCATGGAAATCCAAAGGGAAACGTCAAGTAAAGTGTAGTTAGATGTTCCAACTGCTGCTATAGCAGAGGAAGCAGTGATTAGCTTCTATGCTAGAGCATGAGATTTTTGTAAAACAGCTGTAGCTTCACAGAGGGTAGGGGCTGCAGTCATTGCTAAGGCTGAGCAACAAGAAAAGATTCTGTTAAATGACAGTGACAGTATAGCAATTTGCTTATATGGTAAGGCTATAGTCATAGCTCTGCAAAATGTTAGCTTCTGAGCAAGAAGGGAAGCTATGGGGGAACATCAAGCTGTGGAGCGCAAAACCAGCAGTACAGCACTCCACCCTTGACTGGTACAGAGTCACCTAGACAACTACTAATAGGCCAACCAAATTAGTCGATACAGAACAAGAAAATTGCACCACCAGGCTGTAAATATGCTGTGTGCAATCTAAACCTGTGTACAGGTACACAATATGTATTCACTGTACTTCACAGTGTTTCCACTAGTAGAATACAAATAGTGCTTTAAGTTGTAATAGTAAATAGGCGGATGGTGGGCACAAATGACAAAAAAGGACTGAAGGAAAGGCCACAAAAAGAAAATCTTTTAAGATATATTATATAGACTATATGGACATACACCAACAGGAGCTTTTATGACATCCCCTTAGGCAGTTAGGTTCTTCCACACCAAACTCACCAAATCATGCGGGAAGCATACAATTGTCCAAAATGTTTTATTCTGAAACATTAAGATTTCCTTTCACTGGATCTAAAGGTTGTGGCCAACCCCTGAACACAAACCCCATAGCATTCATTATTCCTCCTCCACCAAACTTTGCTGTTGGCACAATGCAGTCAAATTCAGAGAACTCTTTAGACTGACCCATTGTTTCACAAATGCTCAAAAAGCAGACTGCTTGGCTAAATGCTTGCTTTTATACACACCTGTGGCTCACCAAAACATACACAAGTTCAGTGATTAGCAGGTGTGTCCCAATACTGTTGTCCATATAATGTAATCTGGCTTATTTTGTGATTAGACTTGGTAATCACAATGTGTTTTTGTCATTAGACATTTATTAAGAGTTTTGTTACTGTTGTTGTAATATATGCATTTAAAGAAAACTTTACAATGTTTTAACCTCTTATTCTGAAGCAAATCTGTTTTATCAGCTCTGGCTTTTTTATACACCAAAGATCCAGAACACATTCCCAAAAATCATTTGCCGGGCTCTGTCTGTTAATGTTTGTGAAAACACTTATCTGTTTTCTTTTAACTATTTTTATCTTTTTGTTTTTACTTTAATTACTTTCTTGTTAGTTTACTTTTTATGTATGTATAATTTAATCTTGCCTGTTATTGCCTTAATTTGCTGTATTTTTTGTTATTTGTTTTTCATTTTTGATTGCCTTTTTTACTTTGCATTATAAAACACTTTTATTGTGATGTATGAAAAGGGCTATGAGGTGCTATAGGATTTTTGCCAAAATGCACAGCTAATACAGCCATCTTCTATCCTCAGCAAAAAGCCTCAGCTACTCAGTTCTAATCAGGATGCTAGATCATTCATTAGTGTCTCTCGACACGTCAGGTCTGTAACCAGCATTTTACTCCCGCTAACAAAACTCTCCAAAGCAATTACTGGTGATAGCATTTAGAATATCAGGCATGATGTTAGCACCCATCCCTGCAGTGTTATTAACATAGCAATATGTTGCTGAGTTAGTTTGCCCATTTTTAATCTGAAGATGCAGCTGGCATTGCCGCACCTTATACTTGTGTTTATTAATCCTCGAGGATTATAATAAGATTTAGTTTTTTGATTTTTAAACTCCAAACTTCTTTCACAGGTTAGTGCTGGTTACTGTACCCAGTGCATGCTGCACCAAATGGTTTGCTAAATTACTAATGAAACCAAGGGCTGCTACATAAACACAACTTGTATGATTAATATGAAAAACACTTGATCCATCCAAGAAACCAAGAAAACTCATTGTATAGATCTCAGACACGAATGGAATTATATTGATTTTATTATCAATTAATATTATTTTAAGCTATAATATTCCAGGGACAGAGAGGGGACTTGGTCCATAGGTCAAGGGAATGCCATCCACTTGGATCCCATTGAAAACTGACCACTGCGTGTCACTTTGAAATGGGATCCAACACAATTTAGAGTTTGAAAAAAATGTTGAAAAAATGTGGTTGTGATCTGACAATATTAGGAAAATATATGTTTTTTTATATCACATAACACGACTATAAAGTCTGGCAGCCTAGACAGACATCATTATTTAAAAAAGGCCACATTCAAATTTTATACAAGAAAAGGATAACATCTCATTCAAAATGAGCAACTGTCCTGTGAGGTGCCTTTTAGCCTCACACTAATGTTAATGTAGTTCCTCCCCAGGGCGGAATGAGTTTCCTATCTATGACACTACCATCCTGTTCAAATCTCTCTCTCCCTTTTTGGGAAAGGAAACAGAGAGCAGTGCTGCGCTGGGAGCCCCTCAGCACTAAGCCATCTCACTCACATTCCCATTTTTCTACTTTTGTATTGTATGTCTATTTATACCCATCTAAGTCTGGATTAGGAGGGGATTCACAGCACAAACATGGCCTGCAACTAGGTCCATCCACATTCACACTTATGCACAGTGCTGCTTCTTATGAAGCCTGACAGTTCAGCTCTGATTGACACTGATTGTTATTGAGTGTGCCCTTTCGCTCATATCAATTCCTATCTCCTGATCAATGAAGGTGAATGGAGTCCAAATAAAGCCTGACAGGTTAGGAAGAATACCAAACCTCCGAATACTGAGTCACTGCTGACAGCATGTGCTTCTTTGCTGATACATTATAGGGATCAAAACATGGGGAATGGTGCCAGATATGACAATCAATAGGACAAATATTAATGGCCTCCTGCTGTTGCTTTTAAAGATGCTGGTTCAAGTTGAACAGGTGTTCTTGATCAATAAATATAGACCTTGCTGTGAGTCAAATGCAAAATACTTCATTTCAACCGGTACATGAGCGGAAAACATCGTCAAACATTCACAGATAGCTCTGTGAGGAAATGAGAGATAGGGAAGAGAGAATGTTTAGACAGAACCAGATTTAAAAAACTAATTGAAATAAATTGTCTTTTATCTGTGTGATAGGCACATCAAATGTAAGATTCAGTCAAATGAAAATTTCATTGCAGACTTTAGTTCTATTCAAATAATCAAATGATTTATTTCAAATAGTTTTGCTGCCCTGCCAATAGACTCCCACACCTTAGATAAGAAGAATAATCATTTGTGATAATGATTCGAAAAACAACAGGATTACTTAAAAGAGTGCAGGGATAAAAAGCAGAAATACTTGAGACAGATAGTGTGGAGAGAAATATGTAAAACAGACACAAAGTCATTTTTTTTCTTCCACCAATAAAAATATCTATTCACTGCAGGCCAAGTTACCTTGTCAACTGTATTCGTATCCATGGCTGGTGCATGTATAACAAAATTGATTTTTTATTAAATGAATATCTTGCACAAAGAGGAGAGGGTAATTAGCTTTGTTTTCTAAACTAGCACCACAATAGCTCATTTGACTGATAATGCATTGAAAATGTTTGTGTTAGTAAAGAACTTAATTCACTACACATTGTCACAAAGATACAGAACAATCTGGTTTTAGACCACACATGTGAGACTCCAGCCAAAGCACTGTAGACCTCAGTGGTTCACTCATTAATCATCAGCTAATTAGTAAGGCCTTCATCAAAAGGTGAACCTTTTTCCTCTGGGCAGTGCAAAATAGCAAAGTTGTAGCTGGAGGAAAGATCCATGAGCCAGTGACTGATATGCAAAGTCAAGAGAATGACTGATCGGGATGATACTGACTGTGTTTGATGCAAACAGTATGTTCTGATCTACAATGTCTCAGCTTGCAGCACCATTAACATAAAAGGAAAGTACAACAACACTTAATAGGAATTTCATTCATTATGCTCCCTTATTCATTGCCTGGGCATACATGTCTAGTTTGTTAGCATGACTTTTTATGTTAGGTGTTCAGTATGCTATACATAACAAGCTCTATGGTGAATCTCACATGGTCCTCCTCACCTGTGTGATGCTGTCTTTCAGACTTGGGGAGCGCTGTCTGCGGGTGGTGGTGGTGGCCATGGTAGTGGTGGTTTCCATGATTGTGGTGGACATGTCAGCAGCTGCTGGAGGCGTGGCAGATGTAGTTTCTGTGGACAAGACTGAGGGCGCGTCCCCCACCAATCGCAGATTGCCCTCAACCTTAACATTGGGGTCACTCTCGGCAGCCAGCTTCAGCACCTGAAGCCCGTTATAGTACAGGCCTGAGATCTGGCCTTGGAACGGCCTGCCCTTATCCTGACCCCCGATTTTAATAGCCGCCTGACTGTTGAAGATGGTCAGCTGTCGCCCTGTGATGGATCAGAGCAGTGATGGAAAGAAAGGATGGTGAAAACAGAGGGCGAGACAGAGGAGTAAAAGAGGTAGAATGACAGCAAAGCAGACAGAAACAGAGAGGCGAAAAGTCACACATCAGTATGGACTAGAAGGTATATTCTGCATATATTCTGTCAATGTCTACCTGCATGGCCTAATAACACTTTGAACATTTGGACCTAGTGATAGAAATTTCCAATTCTAATGGCTTTTCACTTCTGACCCACTCAGTGCAGGAGTCAAAATGATGTATAAAAGATGAAGTCAAAGATCAGCTACAAAGCAGCTGCAGTAGCTTCTCTAGATGGGCTAAGATGGATGACCAATAGAATAGCTCTTAGCACTACAGAATACACAAGTACATATCATCATCGGAGCCTCATTAACCTAGTGGGGCTTGAGCAATGGATAATGAAGTGAATAAAGGCAGTAAAATTGGAAAACAATATTTATGAATATGTAAAGAGCTTTCAGAAATGTTTTATTCAGAGGCCTTGTTGTTGCTAATCTGCATGGATAAGTGTCATCTGCTAGCTCCAATGCTAATGTGTTACCAGGGCATGAGGGGTTTCTTCCTCATCCTTAGACCCCACAAGCAGACACCCCTCCCACCCGCCAATATGCACACTCTGTCACTTATTCTCAGTCAAGTATTTGGTCCCCTGAATTCTACATTCAGCTCTCTTGCCAGCTGTGTATAAAGTTAGAACTGATCCAATAACTTCCAAACCACATAGAAGACTCTTTTACGACATCTCAACTCACAAAGAGAAACAAATTCTTTACTTTATTCTAAATAATAAAATCACAGGCAGGCTCCTTATTGGTGAGATTAGAAGTTAGAGCTCTTATTGCAAAAGCATAAAACAATTCAAACTGGGCTGACAAAAAAAATCTATGCCTTATGAAACCTAAAAAAAAATACTATTTAAAACGGTAAGAGGACAGTTGAGTTGGGGAAAACAGGCTCTTGCCGTTGGCTTCTGAAAGCTGGACTTTAGCCATCTACTTATTCCTGATGAACAGGTACTCTGACACAGTTGATTATGAAGTGGGCAGCTGTTATGCCCTTAGTGAGAACCACTTCATCCTTAATGAGAGGTTGCCTTTCAACACGAGTAGGCGCTAGCTTTTAATGGTGGAATGGTAACCAAGTTCGACCCAAGTGAGCGTGGTTAAAAAAGATCATTGTCATGAATGGAGACTGCATGGAGAGGTCTAGTTCTAGACAGCTCTAGACTCTTCTCTTTGTATTGGTTCTAGAGAGATCTTGAGTCATGTTTATGCAAATGCAATTCCTACTTATGTCCCATGATGCAATACATAAAGCAGTGCTTGGATTCGGACTAGGAAGTGAGTAATAATGGCTCACTTTAAAGGAGTGGCCTCCAGCTTTCTCATATATTCATTCAACCAGACTGCTTTTAAACTGGAGCTGGCATGAGTAGTGTAGGGTTGGAATGATCTTTGTTGCTCAACTGAGGCTCGGTAAACTCGTAAGCAGCTTAAGGGCATGAATGCAGAATTTGTGGAGACCAAAGTGATAGTTAAAGTAAAGAAAACCACTGAAAAACATGATTTTATCTAAGCAGACATGAATTTCATTTCATCATCAAATGCAATATTCACATATAGTTCTGAATAGTTCTGAAATATGAAGGGGCCGGATACATTACAACAGTAACATGTTAAAGGGACATTTTTTGTTTATCAACTGTAAACATAGATGTTTAGTTAAAATGACTAAATGTCATATACTTCATGCGTTTAGTGGTAAGAGCTTTATCAGTTATAGTTAAAAAATGTTTAACCCTCTGAGTTATTGTGAATAATTAGTACGGATTAGAGATGTAGCGGTTTAAGGAAGTAGTTATATTGTCTTTAAGTTAATTGCCTATTTAAATGCACAGTTAAACCTTCAATGCATGAGTTAGGCACAATCTACACGGTGTAATTATGTATCTAATGTGTGAGGAGCATGGGGTTGGTTCGGCTTTTATTCATTAGCGGCTGTTAGGACGGATGTCAGGTACAGTCTTTAACCCTTCAACTTGCAGAAACTGCGAACTAGGCTTGGGGTTACATGGTAATTCTTATCGTTTGTTTTCAAATTGCATTAACTAAACTACGCAGGAACTTAAAGGTCACTTTTACTTGCTCTCTTGTAAGTGCGTTTGTTCTACACTTAACATTTAGCTTGATGCTTGCTCATCAGAAGAGTTTGCATATAGATGAAAAAGGTGCAATGAATCGGAAAAAGTCAGAACAGGTGAACTTTATGCTGCACACGCTGTGAGCGAAGGGAGCTGATTTACAGTACTCAAGAATGGTACAGATGTCTGTGGGGCAGCGCAAAGCTCTACATAGTGCCAGTTTTGCGTAACAAAGAATGACTTATTTCTTTAACATATAGTGTGATTCCTCCTGAAACTCACATGCATGCAAATGTCTTGCGTGTGAAAGAAATTTGGCAAAACACATACCATCATACTTTTTAGGAATACACTCAAAGGGTTAAAGACAGCTCAAGTACGGTTTTATATAAACTTTATGGTCAGTTTAATGTGAAAAGAACGTCCCTTTAACTATTTGGAACTGGAATGGTTATCCCTTTTCCATGAGTTAGAGCTATTTAGGAATTCATGTTTAGCAACGATTGATGTGTTAGGGGGGAAGACAAGGAGGAGAAAAACAGGTCATAGAAAGCAGATCACTATTTACAGACAGTTATTGCAGTAACGGGGTGTTATTTCAGGGTTAGTCAGGGATTATGTTATATATTAAACCTTAATCTCTGAAGTGGTGCAGTTCATGGTTTTGGAAGGATAGTAAGCAGTTGTTGAAACTAAGCAAAAAGGGCCCAGATGGCAGCAGGAGACGACCAATATCATGGACATCTTTAGAGGGCAGCTACGCTTTTCAAATTTGTGAACCAACTTTGTCCACAGCTTTGGAGATGCCAATTCTGTGAAGCCAATTCTGGAAACTGCACCTCTTACAGAGTCTCAATAAGTCACTGTTTAATTAAGCCATTATTTTTACCTTTGTCGAGTAGCCACTCGTCAACTACCCGACCGAGTCTGTATGGAATTCTTTGCCTGGCTATAGCCAGCCGTTCATTATCAAAGTTCCCTTCAAAGAATTTAGAGAGACAGATAGTTAGAGGTTAATATCTGGAAGTTCAAGCGTCACAAGGTTAAAAACAGTGTCAACATGATTAGCAAGATTTTCAAGTTAGGAAGTAGAAGCTAGCTTTAAGATGTGCGTTATGTTGGTTTATGATGGACTCAACTTAGTTAGTTACTTAGACAGGTTTATCTTGGGACTAATTAGAACAAGTTTAAAATCTGGTTAGAATGCTGTGATAACATATTTAGTGATAGTTTAATGTCTAGTTTGATCATTTCATTAATTTCAGTGTCATTTCAGGGAAGTAAGATCTAATATAATCAAAAAGACATCAATGACCCACAGTGATAATGTCACATATTTTGACATGCATTAAACACAGTCTAACCACGGTAAGTTCAGGAAGACATTTTCAATATGTTTGATTTAAACCCAGTTAATTATATTCAAATACATGTAATTATGTTCAGTAACCCAATGGTAATAGACTTGCATTGGTTTTCCAGATAAGACACAACGTGTATCTGATGAGCTACTACACTTTCCTTTGTCCCCCTGTGTGTGTGAGACAGGGGCTGATAGGTCCTTTTAGCGGGCCTAAAATGAATTCTATGGGCCCGTCACCTCTTGGAGAGAAAGAGATAAGGATCTCGGCACATTACATCTCAGCTCCACTCCTTTTGCCTCCCTCCCACTGTCGTTTTCTTTCATTCATTCATTGCAGCACTCTTTTCTAAACTGCGAAGCTACCAGTGCTCAATCACAGAGGAAGTGAGCTAAAGGTTCCTCATATTTGGATGTCTAGGTTGATATATATGCTGTACAATAGCATTTGATTTGACCTTTAATAGCTCAACATACCTACAAGAATGATGAATAGACCGCTTCTTTTTTTCCTCGCTCAGCATTTCGACAGCTAGAACAACTTGCAAGTCTGTTATTCTGTTATCAACAGTAGGGCATTCGGTGTAGTGGCATAAGCCTGTAGTAACTGGTCCATACGCAGCACAATGTGCCGGCTTCATCCTATGACACCCGCCTCATCACTTCTTGCACTATCCCTACCCACCCTGCACTCTGAATGGGGGCCAAAACCTCCCACTTCCTTAAGCCTGTTAGAAGCTCTCATGTGTGACAAATGCTCTGCCAAACCTTCAAAGAAAACTTGAAATAGAGCTCATCCATGAGTAAGCAGCTGGTGGTGCAGGGAGAAAAAGGAGAAAAAGCTAGTCTACCGAATAAAACACATCCTGTTTGCATTTGGTCTAGAGGCCCTCCAATTATTGACCAAAAAAAACCCATCGTGTTCTTAAAACAATATAATTTAGTATCACGGAAAATATTGTCCTTATTTCCAGTAAAAGCCTGGATCAGACACAAGGGGCCTGTCTACGCATTTATCCACAGGGAGCTTCAAATCTGCCATCAGACAACATATCGTTATCTAATCCTCCGTTTTAATTAACTGAATTAATCACGGCTGTTAATCTCGGCCAAACACTGCCAACTCCATTTACACACAAACTTTACATGTCCTGGATGCTGTGCACACACGCCCAACTCTTTGAAGTCCTTCAGGATACAACGAAAGGCTTCAGAAATGGTGCATCCTCCTGTACAAAAGTGTGTAGCTCTGTTTAAAGAGGCAGCATGAGGGGGCTTTGACTACTTTTTAAACCAGGTTTACGCCTTGGCTCAGCAAACGGCCCCATCTACCTCCAGTAGTTGAGCAGGCTTAGAGGAGCCCTAACGGCTGGGAAGCCTAAGTCTCAGTGGTAGAAAACCAATTTTCCCTTTCAGAAATAGACGAAACCTCTGGCAGCGGGCGAGCCTAGCCATTCAACCTCTAGCGGTCAGGAGAGCAGCCTGCACTCTGCGGAGGATAGAAGGAAACAGGCAGGTGGGAGAATCCAGAAGGACTGAGTGGAGCTCTTTTCAAATAGTTTTCGCCCTCTCTGAGCTGTGTTTTGATAAAAAGCCCCTTGATTCAGGAGGTGGGCCTGGTGTGTGGCAGTGTATTGGAGAACAGATTGGAAAATGAGGCCGGGGCGAGAGCGGGGGCAGTTATTAGAGGCAGAGAAAATGTCTTCCTGTGGAACAGCAGCTATGAGAGGGAGGCGAGTCCCTGAGCACACAGTGGGGAGAGAGAGAGTTTGCTCACATTTCTCTGGGTAAGCGCAAAGGGGTGGGCCACTGCAGAGGGAGATGTTTGTTTGAGAGCGGCTAAAGGCTCAATAGTAGGCGTACCACAGGGATAGCTAGAACAATCAGAGCTAGTTGCACAGGTTAAAGATTTCAGCGTGTAGTAGCAGGTATAGTTGATCAGGTCTTGGCTGAATGATCCTATTAAAAAACCCAGTCACTTTATTAGGCTCATTTTGTATCTACACTAATTGTCCATTTTATCAGCTTGCTTTGCCATAGAAGTGCACTTTGTTCTACAATTACAGACTGTAGTATGTCAAAGTCAATGCAGCATTGAGTGTCAGCCACCATTCAAAATAATACCTGCTCAGTGGCGGTCCAGTGGGGGTCAGGCCATTGGTAAACAAGAAACGCTAAAACATTATATAAAGAAACAGGTGGACTACAACCTGTAATTATAGGCCTATCAAATCACACCAATGTGTTAAGTGGTTCTGATAAAACTGCACAATAAGCACAGGTACAAGGTAGATGTAACCAATGAAGTCGCCAGTGTGTATACTGTGTATTACATACAGTCATATGCACCTTTGTTAAATTACACATCCTCTACAGAGAATACATAATGAATTTTCCCAATACATTAAAAACCAAACATTAATTGTTCATTGCAGTGTGTAGAAGTGTGTTCTCTTTATAGGATGTGGACCTGCTTTCAGATAATCAACAAAATATCTCATTCGACCAGAGACACCAAAACTTTGCATACAGCTGTAAATCGTATTAATCTTATGTTCTTACAACAATCTCAGAATGAGAAATGTTTCTTGTAGACATACATTGACTACTTGCTGATATGTCATTTCTGCAGGCCACAAGCTCTCCTGCGATCTGCCCATTGAGGTGTTTTGGCCAGAGGTTGAAAACGAAAGCCCGCTTTGTTCTTGAAAGTTTGTCTGGAGGAATGCGTTCACAGCCGCCCTCTGTCTGCCCAAAAGCAACGCTGGCTAGCTACATACTGTTAAGGATCCAAATTCATCTTGGGCTGAATTAGGCAAGGCAGCTTGGAGGGAAATATGTCAATTTGCAATTGTTATTAGATTGTTCATGCGGTGGTTATCTGGGCCCTCCACACGGTGACTCAGAGTGCCTGGGAAGAGTTTGAAGGCAAAATGGGCACACTTCAAAACCTAATAACGTACATTCGCAAAATATAAATCAATTTGCACTCTGGCACAAGGCATGCCTCCAATATGCCTCTAAATTGATGCCAAAGGCTTCAAACAGCACCCGTCAGATTTAGGAGCAGAAAAATGCAGTCTCCATAGTTTATTTTGAGGGTGATAATTGTGTGTCTTTGGGGTTGGCTGCATTTCTTCTCTCTCTCTCTCTCTCTCTCTCTCTCTCTTCATGTGTCCTTGCTCACATGCAGCTGTTCCTGGTATTTTCCACCCTCCCTCCAGCACACAATGATCATCTTAGAGCCCACATGTCAGGGCATCCCACCTTTAACCCCTCCCTCTCTCCTGGCAGCCGCTGGATCTTTACCTGATGGGTAGCGCTCGATGACGGGCTGGTTGTCCACCTGCAGAGTGGCATTGCCACCACTGCGTGTGAAGCGCACCACGTGGTACTTGCCATCGCTCACAACGACCGCTGGCTCGTCTATGGTGATGTCATCAGTGCCCACGTTAAAGATCACCCCAATCTTGCCTTGCTCCTGGTAAAAAAGAGGGTGTTCATGTTTAGAACAACAGATGGGTGGGAGGCAGTACTGGTAAAATTATGTTTACAATATTTTCTAAATAATATCTCATCAGATGATATTGTCACTGTCAGAACAGAATCTCTGGTCTCTTGAAATGGTAACGTCATAGAAAAAGACATATCTGTACTTTACTTCCTGTAAAAGAAAAAAAATATTATTTAAAATAATTTTAAACTAGACCTGTCCAGGGTGTTTCCTGCCTACCACCCAATGAGTGCTAGGAAAGGCTCAGGCAGCCCCTGTGGCCCAGTAGTATAAGCGGCTAAACGAACTAATAAATAATTGTCAGACAAGCCTGGCGTAGCTTGCTCTGAATGGATTTTGCTCGATTCTGCTTCTCTTAAATTACACCACAAAGCAAGCGCAGGCTCGAAAAGACAATCAGAGTTGAAGTTAAGGCCAAATTTAAAATCAGCATTATTGTGAAAACCAATGCATTTACCAAGAGACCCTTGCTAAGAACAAAAAAGGGAAAAGAAACATATAAACATAACAAGAAAAGAGATAGAAATAATGGAAACAGAGAGGTCATATGCAGAGAGGAAAGAGAAACATCTGCCTGCCTGGTCATGCTGCAGTAACTCACCCTTGGGAGAGGAGCAGAGCAGTGTCCTCTGTAATGCAGGTGGGAAATGGAGTGTGTCTCCATGTTTTACATTCATCACCTTTCTCTCTCCTCCCCCCTCACCCCTCCTCTCTCTTTCTCTCCCCTCCCTCACCACTGCCAGCCGTTCACTGACATGTATCAGTTCTGACACTTTCCTGCTGTTTCTGTTTTAAACAGAGACTCTTCCCCAGCCACCAGTGAAATGCACCTGTGCAAAAAGTGCAGGCTGCCTGCAGGTGGCGCTGCCGAGCAGCTGTGTGCTGGCACCTCAGGGCGGGGCTGGGCATGGTGCTTGCTCTAGCTGGGGGAATTGCAGGTCATGGTGCTAATGTGGCAGGCTGCAGAAGCAGAGGGAAAAGCTCAGCTGTTTTACAGCCTTGTCATGACCCACTATATCCAACAGGCCAGTGGGAAGAGAGCCAGAGCCAACATTCAGAAAGGAGCCCTGGCTTCCACACGCAGCACAACCTGATCAAACTTCAGCACACGTTCCCAGTTTGGATATATTCTTCCTTCTCTCTGACCTCAACTGACAGGTTCTCATTTAGATGCTGATGCCTGACAAATATCAAAAGCAACATACGATGAATACAGAGCATGTTCTGAAGACTGAAGGACAGGGATAACAAGCAAAGCATCAGTGTATCACTCGCCTCATATTGACAACTGCTCACCATACAAATGAGTATAAATATACATGGCGAATAGTGAGGATGCCCAATAAACTCGGGCCTAAACTTTCAGAAGAAACTTCAGCTGCTAAGACAATTTCCAACATAACACACATGAAGCAATGCTACTAAAAGTGTAAAGGAACTGACCTATTTATGCGCCACCCACAAATGTGTTCTTCTGTGGTAACTACTGCGAGGGTCAGGCAAGCTTTACAGAACTTTGGCAAAAGTCCATTTCAGCCTACTCCGTTTTTGACAATAAACCTACATTCAGAGTTGTCTATTAATTTCAAAGAACATTTGTTTTGTTCGTATATGGAAGGCCACATATAACGATGTCTATTATATATAGCTGTACATATAGTTATTTAGATCAAATGTTTTATTTCACATTAGCATTAAATTTCAGAAAAACCAGAAAAAGATATTTCTCAAAAAACTGATTCCAGTGCATCCCTGATGTTAATGGTAAAATTAAATAATGGATTAAAATTGGATTAAGTTGCCTTGGTTTTGTGTACATACTTAAGTTTAGGTGTAAAATCTTTACTGAGTCCTTGTTTTTAACCATCGTTCAGTTAAACTATACATTTACTAAAATTGATTGCACTACAAATCCCAAAGTCATGTCTTTGCTAGTAACAACTAACCAAGAGGAATGTCATTTTACAGGGGATCTATTATTATGCTGTCCTGATTTTCACTTTGCTTTAGTGTGTTATACAGGCTCTTGATACCTGGATTTGGAAGCCATAATTGGCACTGCCTGCAAAAAAAAACATTACGCTGTCAAAATGTCAACAATATGGTTTTAATGTTTCTATGTCATGCAGTTACTATCTATACAAGAGAACGACGTGTACAAGTTGATTAGAATACAACTGAATGCATGTTACCATTGTCTGTTTATTGTTTAATATTTTCTTGCAACCACCAAACAGCTTTATGCGCAGATTTATACGCAGGTAAAATTTTGGGTTATATTCACAGGTGAATTATTTCAGGTAGTAAAAGCACAGCACATAGCATTTGGTGTTTTTCTCAGCATAATTTTAATGGCATAATAAAAGTGTTCCCCGATCTGCCCTGTAGATGGCACCAACACACCATTTAGACAGCATTTAATTCGCTACAAAATACGCTATGTTTTTTTCATGATTTGTGAAAGTTGTGTATTTATGGAAATGCTTAAATGGAAATAGGTCACTATGCAGCATGACATTTTAAACTCGGTCTCAAACACAAAGACATTTTCACATAGACAGTCATTGCTAACACAAGTATCATATACCAAAGAGACATTTGCAACAGGTTTTAAAGAGCAAAGAAATAACCCAAATGTAGCCGAGGTGGATGCATGAAACGTGCCTCAAGAATAATATTCAGAAAATGCCAGATCCAAGTGAGCCTAGAACAGCTAGGTGTCTAAATTGACACAACTACTTCGCAAAAGGCTGCGGTGAGGTGAACATTGCACCCCGAGAAAATAGAAATAGAAAATAGAAAATTGCTGCCATCTAAAGTCCAGAGTGGGAGTAACAGTATAGTATACTATCTTAAGGAATGTATCTTAATTAGCTAGTCTTGAAGAGAATGAATACAAGCTAAATAACCTTAGATCAGTTTGCAGGAGTTTTAGCCCATTACAAAGCCCCTCATTTGCTTTACTCGAACGCTTACACACGTCTTAGGGATAGATTAAAGATTACTAAGCATAACTAGTTTGTGTACTTATACTTGTGCATAACTAATTTTGATTTTCAGCTAGCAAATAATTGACTGTAAGTATGTAAGATTATTTTCAGTAATCAAATTTGAGTCTTTTTAAAATTGAGTATTCATTTAAGAATATATTTCACCCCAGACTAATAGTAATAATAATAATAATAATAATAATAATAATAATAATAATAATAATAATAATAGGCAGCCTATACTGTACACTGTTGGCAATAGACTGTTTTGTACAGTAACAAATAATTGGCTTACACAGCACCCATCTCTAAGACTCTAATAGCTTATTGCATATCTGTCATTCTGTTAGTATTCATGGTAAAAAGCTAAACTGATAAATCTGTTAAACAACAGCAACAGATAATTAGCCATGATGGATTATACGTGCAGAAAGGGAATTTGGGTGTGGGCGATGTCCCTCTTCAAACAAGGTTGAAATTAGCTTCCTATTCACTAGGTTCTTAACGGCATGTTTCATTCCAATGAAACAGCTTGTACTGATGCCGGCAGACTGTACTTTTCAGAAAAGGAAGTCGACACTTTTTTCATAACATTTTCAGTGAATTCTGAATGGGCTAGGCTAATGTTCATCATTAAACAAGTCTGAAATGTACTTTTTAGTTGCCAGTTTCTTAATCGAATGTTCCGTTCCACCTTAAATGCTACAGTCTGGGTGCCGGAATGTAGCCTTGGTGTCATTTCAGGTGATGTGGAAAATTTAGCAAAGCAAGCTAGCAGCCAACATTAGCTCTCGCATTTTTAAGATGATCCTGGACAAGTTTAATTCAAACATACAAATCTGCTGTGCGCATTTCACGCAACAACCCCAACACCAACCTTAAGGTAGCAGCTATGCTGTGTGATTTTATCACTGTTTGCTGTATTTATATAAAATGTATTGTTTCTTAGTAAGGAGTAATCAATTTACTTTTTGTTGTTGTGGTTTTGTTTTTTTTCCCTCCTGTGTCTGTTTCGACATGTTGCTTCTAAACTGACCAATCAGAGCAGAGCTTGTCAAAATATATATTTATTCAGGTTGAAATCATACTCTGTAAATGGACATGCTTCCAATAGAAAAAGAACAATTTAAAAAGCATTATACAAGAAATAGTACTAGATTAATAGAGTTACTAGATTAGTATTAGTGATTTTAATACATCTTCGTATAACTGTGTGAAAGGTGACCATTCAGGAACCTTCAACCAATGACAGTAAGTCAATACAAGTCGGCATTACAGCAGTTTTGAATTCCTAATGATAAAACAGCAATTGTGTATGCAGACTGTATATTTTACATATAATTAGCAAAAATGTATAATTGCTTTGACCAGGGCTTTGTTTGGAGGGGGAAGACACCTGCAGCTAACTACCCACCATCCTCTGCCCCTGCCTCCCAACCACACAAACACACATTTGTTCTTAGAGTTTTAGCCTGTTGATTTCGAAACTTTAAAATGTAAAAGTCTGAAAGAAAAAACTGTACATACCAGAAAATACAGTATCTCTCAAAATCTGACAAATTTCAATAGTAATAGAAATTGTGTGAAAATAAACTGCTTATTTGTTTTGTTCTCCTGACACATTCAAACAGCTTGAGCTCTAGCAAATAAACATGACAGCCTTGTGGAACTCTTTTCCAGTTTCTATGAGTAAGTGACATTGATTTGTGATATGGTATCACTGCTCATGTCAAGTATAAAGAGAAGATACAACACCCAAAATCTTCTCCATTACAGGTTTGACATCACATGAAACCAGAGATCCAAGAAAATCACAACTACAGAAAATACAGTTCTAGCATGCGTAAGCTCCCTGCAGTCACAGTTTTTGAAATAAAAAACAAATGACGGTAACAAAGTGCAGAGTAACTAAAAATGAATGCATTAAATGACCAACTGTTCTCTGCTATTGTGGACGTGCTTATACCATAGCCCACCAATGGTAATCAGTTTCTCTACATTTCTGCTTGTTTTTATTTATTGGTAGTTTTTTGGTTTCAGTTTTTTGTCATTTCAAGAATTTTGGTGCAAGTTTGCATGGTAACAAGAGATGTTTACAACAACATACTGCAGCTCAGTAGCATAGCATGTTAAACTATAAACCTTTGACAAAAAATAAGCTTTCCTGTTTAACCTAACAACAGAAAATGAACACACCTATAAGCAGAGCATGAAAATGTCAATTCAGAGATGCTATGTGAAAGTTCATGAAAGCTAGAAAATTCACATTACACACTGTCAGTGCTCTACTGTTCTCTACCTAAGCCAGTTTGTACAGGCAAAATCGCTATAGTACGTCTGCTGGCTCTTGAGAGGTTGTTGCTTAATGCTATCAGTTGGCACTCGGAGGATGGAATCCTGCCATGGGCTCTTTGTCAGCCTCCTCTGCGCTCTCTCTTTATCTCCCCTTCTCTCTGTCTCTCCTCCTCTCTGACAGGCTCTCGTCCAATAGTCTGCCTATCTCACCTGTAGAAAAGTAAGTCGTCAGCCAGTCTACCGAGACGTGGCAAGCGCCGCAAACAGCAAGGAAATAGTTTCTTCAAGCCCTGGGATATCCAAATTATGCTTTGAGAAGAAAACGTACATTTAATATTGTGAAAGTAAGATAAGACCTGCTGTACCACCAGCAAAGCTGCTTGGTCTCTTAAAAAGTTATCTCATGCATACAAAGAAAGACTGCATCCTTAATGATTGTGGCTTGGATGTACAATTTGAGAAAAAAAACTTAGGGATCTTTAAAATTTTCTTTAAAATTTAAACACATCTAAGTTACAAAAATGGTTCTTCCATCTATTGAAACATACTTTCTAAAATCACAAGTGGTTCTACTATGGCATGGCTCAAAACAGCTCTTTTAGTTTTGGACCTTTTTTGTGATATAGCATATTTCCACTATGCATTCATAAACACAACCGGCTTTAGTTAATTCTCCAACCATTATATGAATATTAACCACTTAGATGATATTTCAGAATTCACTAAATTGGTTTCAGCTGTGATATATGCAGAAGAAAGCACACAAATACCATTGCGTCTTATTGGTACCAACAATCTTAAAAGCGGAACCTTTGGTACTAGACGCGTAGGCAATGGAAAAAGTAGTGTTCTGGAGCTAAAGGTTCTGGTACTTTATGCAGTGGAAATATTAAGTGCACGCTACAACTGCAACAATCACATTTAATGTTCTGTAATCACATCAACAAGTGCCTCCGCTGGTGCCACATTGTGACCTTAAGTACACACTAAAAAAAGAGGCAACAGAGGGAAGAAAAAAAAACAAGTGATGATTATTTGTGACAGAATTTTAAATTGAATAACCAAACACATACTTGCGTGTTGAGTGCAGTGAATTGAATCAGTTTTCTGTTTTATTACTGTAAAAAAGAAGCACAATTTTTGGCAAATGCAGACCTGAAGTCAGATCTTTCAGTACTTATTACTGATTTATTTAATCGGAGTAAAGACATAAGATACCTAAAGTGTAAATATATTCCTATTCATGCACGCTCAAAATGGTACTTATTGATACAAACAGCATACAAACCAGTAAATATGTTAGAGCATATCAATATCAAAGAAAATGTCGCAACAGCATTGAGAAATATTAATAAAGATTCAAACTATTCTGTCTCTGCAGAAAAGCATTAATCATGAATGTAGTCAGACTGCATTTGGGACTCATTTGCATCCCAAGGCTGTGGCACTTTCTTGGACCAACACGCCTGCAGAAGCTTTTTCCTGTCTTTGCTCTCCTACCTCAGCCTACTCTCTTGTGTTGTCTCATTCATCATGACCTCCCCATAGTCCACTGCTTTTGTTCAGTCAAACGTGCATCCAAGAAACAGCCCTGATGCTCCTCTGCTGTGAGGGCAGGTTAGGCGAATGCTAAGTTCTATGTTCTCGTCATGCACGGTTGCTTGTATCTTTTCTGAGACAGAGTGGAAGGATCTGAAGGAACATTATATTAGTAGCACTCATTAGAAGGAAAGTGAAAGGCCATTGATTCCAGGTGCATGGCCACTCTGTGCTAGGCAGCACTGCTGATGGCAGCCAGGGGAAGAGCAGGGAGGATGAGTGATCTCTCCAGGGTAGCCAGTAATGAGCAGGCGGCGCCACAAGGCCGAAGAGAGATCACCTGACAACAGCCTGTCCCTGCTGGCTAGCATACAAAACACCCAGTTCTAATCCCCAAATGCCAAACGTCTTGCAAAACAAGACTGACAGTCAGGGCTGCAGTTAAGGCCAGAGGCATGAGAGCATCATGAGCGTCCTGCACATACTCCCTTCAATCACTATTTACACTCCCTACTGCACAATTTATGCGCTAGGCACAATCTGTCACTTGTATCTTTACTCAAACATGAAAAAAACAAGGCATACAACCAATTAACAATTAAGCGATGCACCCAGTCCTAGTGTATACTGCGTTAAAGCAATGCATCCTCAGATCCAGGCATTTTTTTCTTGGTTAACTAAAATTTGTGCCTCCCCGAACGGACATAAACAAAGTATTCAGCAATCAATTCACAAAACTGTAGAAATATCTGCTGTTTTAACAGAAACTACCTGTAATAACAAGCACATATATTGTGAAATAAATAAATGCAAATAGTTTAGAATCAGCTGATTCAGGTGAACCCTGCAAGTATGTTTAGAGAAAGAAAGTTTCATTTAAACTTGATTGGGTCCAAAGGCAAAGTCAGCAGCTCCATCTATTCAGCCTCTTAAAACAAGCTAACATAAATAGCACCATTACATAAGATAAACTTAGATTTCTGAGACCTTTCAGTGATTCCTGTTAAATTTGAAGAAAATAGCCTTAGCAAACCATCTGTTCCTCAAAAAGGATAACGGAGTTAACAGCAATGGTGATCTCAATCCAGGCAATATAATACTATGTAATAGTAAACATGTACACTACAGCACAAACAGGCCATCGGATAAGCTGCTGACCTATTAGCAAAGGTGCTTTGACTTATAGAACCAAAGTAGACCACGTTATAACTAGAAACAAGAGAGATGATCTTAAAGCAGATGTTCCATGCAAATGTCCATCGTGGCACTGTGCCAATTTTCCATTTACCAGCAAGAACACCCCCAATTCCTAATTCCTGTAGCCACACTGGCTTTGTGGATAAGATTGGAAACCCTTGCTTAACGTCATCACATACAAGATTCAGTTTTAGACATTATTTGCATATTTGCACCACTGTGGCTTCCTTGTGTATAACTGACAAAGTGCTGAAATTCACAGTTTGTTTGTGCCCTTCAGGAACACGTTTTTCAATGTGTGAAAACAAGAAAGAGAGAGACCGAAAGAGGGAGGCACATTGATTATTCAACTTTTGCAACTACTGCAGGTGAATTTATTAATATGATTAATATTATTGTTGGCTTATTAGAACAGATTAAGTAACACTTTGTTTTAAGATCTACTGTTTTATGATTACTAATATGAACATACAGTTTGTTTGTTTAAGGGATGAATCTCTCTAAGGTGGATTAAAGCAAAGAAAGGCAAACGACAACAACTTGGGCAAGCTTTAGCGCTTTACCAAGAACAGACCAAAAAAGCTCTGGTCGTCACTGTTTCACTAAGCATGCTGCTCTAACCACCATGCATGGACACATTCTCTACCAGTTAACCATTTATGTGCTGACAGTAAATAAAAAAATATTCAAGCAGTTAAGCAAATCTAACATTAGCAAGCTTAGGAATGTGGTCTAATTGTAAGGTGCAATTTGTAAGATTTTTAGTTTTAAGATTAAATTAAATTATCAACAGAATGTAAAGAAATAACCATTGACACTACATCAAAGACATCTATGTATCATGTTACCAGGCATCTAATAAAGTTAGCATGCTAATCAGCTAGCCCCGGCCCATCCTGTATTGTAACACTAGTGAACGCAGCACTCGCTGAAATTGGTTGCCAAAGTGGCAGCAAACAATATTAAAAAGTTACAGAAGTTAAAAATAATAAAACAAGTGTTAACATTGCCATTGCTGGGCATTTACAGGGATAAAGTTAGATGCTTAACAATATTCTTCTACACTGGTAAGAAGTGAAGAGGCAGGCATGTTAATGAGTTCTGATTAACAGTACAGAAACATTAAGACAATGCAATATATGAGGACACTTGTGTATATAAATATATGTACATATCATCTCTGTCCAAAGAAAAACAAGTATCTCAAAGTGGCTAAAACTGTTTTTACTTTTAATGTAAGTCAACAGCACTATTTTGGAACGCCAGCTGCTGTTTTGAAGTGATGCAGAAAAATAAAAAGCAACAATATTAGAGATACATGTTTTTCTGTGGATAAAGACAATTTATATATATAAGTCCAGAAGCAGAGTTTGCACTAACTATATAAACACTCCTTCTACTACTAGTGTCACAAGGAAAAATATCTGATTAGGCACAAGTAATCAAGCTGTTTCCGATGACTATTATTTTGACATTTGGCATTTGGGTGGCCCGTGAAAGCTAATAACACTGTCTTATCTCCTGGACCAAGGTTAAAGTCATCCTGTGGGACACAAATGGGTTTTTCCTTCTGCTATACTGTAGGTCCTTCTTGCCACCATTACCAAATACATCAGCACACTATAGAGCTTGAAACCTTAAAATAGAGCTTGAAATATTTGCAGAAATCTGATGGGACAAGACAATTTAAAGGGATGTACTTTCTTAAATGTAAAAAAGTGGGCTCGGGTTCAAATTTGAAAGGGTTCTGATCTGTCACCCTTTTGGCCTGATTTTGGCCTGCATTTGTCCCTGCTTTTGCTTTTTGCCCCACTTTTCTCTACCTGTTTTTGTTACACATTTTAACTCTGGAGTCACTTGTGGAGTAATATAACTGCGGTATACGATCAAGTAAGGACGATCACATTGTTATATGGTACAAGCCTAATTTACAATTTTATTTAGTTATATATTTAGATCATGTTCGGGTGTCATTGGCATGTAACAATTTTTTTTTTGTTTTCACTGAAAGCTATGCAAATCTCTCATCATGGGACAAGGATAAGGTATGTGGAGACTTGTTGTGTGTCCAGTTGGTAATTGGTTTTGGTAATGATCTTACAGAAAACTGCCAGTCTATTCCAGTTCAGATTCAAATTAGTTTAGAGCATTAATTTTTAAATGACCTGTTGCAAAAACGAGAGGACTGCAGACTGGCCTGCTTTAGAGGCACATTTACCAGTATCCGTATCCTGGCGTTGTTGGAGAGTGTAGAACAGTGTGGACACACAAGAGAGTAGATGAAGGGAGGTGAAGGAGAGGGCACGTTGACCCCATCTCTCTCTCTACATCTCTCCTTGTGTCTCTCTCTCCCACCTCTTTCCCTCCCCATATACTGCCCTCCGCCTAACCCCAGTGCTTTTCTCCCCACTGCCCACAAATGCGGTTGTCCTGTATGAATATAGTTTGAGTGTAGGGCGAAGAAAGAGAGGGAGGCTGCAGGAGATTACTTGACCCATTCCCAGGTTTCCAAGTCACATAACTTGACAGCAGTACAGTAACAGTAACAGCTGCATTATCACCAAACTGCGGAACCACCCGTGTCTTACACAGATCTGATGCATTTGGGTGGGTCTTCACACGCATCCAATTTTTATTGCTCTCACAGTGTATCTCAGTGCTTGCCCTTAAAATTCATAACAGTGCAAGGGCACACAATTGAAGTACCATTAAAGCCCAATAGAGAGTGATTTATAGCTTCTCCTGCCAGAAAAATTATGCATTTCAGCTACAGATACAGTATCAGCCTTATCCTAGATACCTTCAAGAATTATACTGCACTATAAGGACAATAAGATTAAAAATATCTTTTCAGGCGCACCACAAAGTTTTGCCTTAGTGGCTATGATTTCCATTCTGAAAACGTAGCTCATGATCAAAGGTAGAGAGGCTCAGCTTTAATAATAGAGCGCAGTACGGCGTCTGGTTTGAATGCTTGGCTGATACTGCTTTGCAGAAAATAAACTGAAATAAAAATAAAAATAAAATAAAGCTCTCATTAAGCTTCTAGTGTCTAATCAGATTGAAAAATTGTGAATATCGGAAGCTGTCTAACATGAGGCAATAGCACTGTACAATCACATTCTCACATTCAGCCATTTGCTAGGAAAGCTGTCTTTCAATTCGTTCTACGGCAATTATTTCTGGATGAATTCTGCTCAAGGAATTCCATTCATGGGAGATGATATGGGTGCGAATGTTTGAAATGTCTGCATGGTAGCACTGATTAAATACATAAAATAATTTCTGGGGAAAGTAGGTGATGCAAGATGGAACAACAGGACTTTATTCACCAAAAAAGAAGGAATAAAGGAAGATTTTACACTTTGGCCTTGCTCGACAGAGCCTGAATTTAAAATAGTTCCAAAAATGCAAAGCAACAAACCACACCAGTCTGGCATCAGCTACTCTCTTCTCTTCAGCTTCATCAAAACATAGCCAACACTGCTGTTTTTTTCTTTTCTTTTATGTTCTCCCCTCCCAGCATGGAATAGCCCCCCCCCCCCCCCCCCCTGGAGCAGTCACAGAAGAGACTGTGCTAATGTGGGAAGCTAATTTAGAATAAAGACCGTGTGGTTGGGGGGGATGGGGGGGGCGCTGGGAGCCTGCGAGGCAAATTCAACCAGCGTTTTCCCCTGTGCGGTAGCTGGGGCTATCTGATAAGAGTCATGTGGCTTGGAATATTGGCTGAGAGATAGCGCTGATTAAAGGCAAATATGTCTTTCCAGTTCAGGGGGTGAGCGGGGCGGGGTGGAGAGCGGGCCAGAGAGCCTGACCTTTAAGCCGGGGAGAACGAACGACAATGCCCGCCAACCTTACCCTCATGTTGGCCCACAAACACACAGAGCGCTAATAGGTGTCGCAGCGCGCGACCTTCACACTCAATCACAGCCCAGAGATAAGCCTGGACAGCCAAGCCATCGCTGTCGTCAGGGATTCCCCCCCCCCCCCTCCAGCTAATATATGATGGGTTCAAAATAGCTCGAATTAAGCCGATTCAGTGTCTCAGTATTAATTTGATTTCCAAAGACAATGCAGAGAATGGTGGTAGTGTCATACATAAAAGCAGTACCCGTTAGGCAGCTGGCTCATCTGCCAGTACAGAAAATAAATAAAGAAACAAATCAAAGCAGCACTGTGAGCACTCTTAAAAGGGTTCCTAAATAGTTCTTGGCTTGAACGTAATACAAATACACAAAAGAAACCTTTTACATAAGCTCCTTCTTAGTATAGAACCTTTTCATCAGCAATCAGAATTTTTCAGAGAACCCAATGTTCTCCTATGGCATCTCTCCAAAGCACCCTATTCTTTTTTTAGGAGTTCACTGGTGCTCGCTGTTGCTGCTATTCTTGACGGTTTCCTGAAGGTGGGGCTCTAGAGCCAGACGACTCTGCAGGACTCAGCTGGCCGATCTGCACTTGTAATGAAACACTTCCCTTTACATCGCAGGCAGCTGAATATAGAAAAGGCAGTCTATGTGGAACAGAGCAGGCATTTGTATTCGCTGCGTGTACAACAATTGATTCCCGTCTTTCTTTTCTTCCTGCACTAAAGCTGTCTGCCACATTATACTCTCAGTTTCACATCACAACGCTCCGCTCATACTAATAGCCTGGGCTACATTCATACAAACCGCCCGTCTCCATACAGACAGGGTGATCAGAGCTACAGGTGATTGGCTGGACTTTCATTTGACATTGTCTACCCTTTAGCACTGACAAAATGCTGTTCAAACTAGAAAACAGCCTTCTCCCATAAGCTCCTTCATTTGCAGCTGAACGTGTTCATTGTTTTATTTCGGACGAGGTTTCAAGCATTTGTATGGCAGTTAGGGGTGAACAGTGTGATTAGGTTTTATCACTACTGTGATCTTTTGTTTTTTTTATCTTGATTCACAATATCCATTTCTGAGCTTAGAATTGTCAGTAGCTAAAGAACACTACAACTGCTCTTCATTATTTAAAGAAAACCTAATTAGGCCTGCTTAATAGATTTAGTATAGCACAGTAGGTGAAATGGTGATCACTATATTAATAGTTTTTAATAGTTGCTTTAATGTGACAGATGAGCCCATTTAGTCATAATATACTATTTTGCATCATATACTATTTTCCCTAGAGACAGACAGATCTGTAAGGGTTTCAAATGTCCCTTAGCTTGCGTGTATTGTCCTTCAAATAACCTTTAAAGAAGCAATTTATAAGATGACCTGTTGAATTAACACAATCAATCAAACAGGGCGCAACATATCACCAGAAAACTGTGGCGTACATCCCGATTGTAAGGAACATGGAATCATCATTGAGGAGAGTCCCTTCTCCTCAATGTTAGATTTTTTTAATCTTGTCTTGCTTTTGTTTTTTGTTCACAATGGCCACTTGCTGAGAGCTTCATCCATCGTTGCGTTCACTGTTTGTTTCACTGGCTACCTGTCCTTAAATAATCTAAGCAGAAGTATGCTGAACACAACACGTTTTTAGCATGGAGGTACTTTTGTACAGTGCAATGCCTGCAGCTAGTAATGACGCTGAGCTAAAATTCAAAGACTCGCACCTCTGAGACTTGAAACTTGACCTAGACTCATATGAAGTGACTTGCGAACATCTCTAGAAGCCAGACATTCAATGCACATGACAAGAAAACAGAAATGGCCTAAATCTTGAAGACTATGTCTAGACATTCCATCACATCTCTCAACTCAGTGTTGAGTGATACACGACTGGACACCAACACCATTTCTGCCCAAACTCTTCTCTCTGATCTGAGCACAGGAAATCACTCAGCAGGAGTAAGGTACGCTCCTGAAAAGCTTTTACAGCAGCATTAGGATCTCCCTTTACATGACTAATGCAAATCAATGTGGGAAAGGGGACAAACATTGGAAATATATGGTAGAGGAGCTGTAGAATAAAGGGATGAAGGTAGCGTTATAGTCCATGCAGCTGGAGAAGCAAAGTCTCTAATTAGAATCTGAGCGTAGCCTGAAGGACTGGCCTATGACTAATCTAGCCTGAAGGCGCAGCGCGAGTTCTGCATGCACATAGGCAAGCCGCTGCAGGGCAAAGCTTTGCAGTCTGCTCACAGCACAGCAGCTGGAGACAGCTAGTGTCCCAGCTACATACCACATAATGAAGTACAGTACATACATGCAAACATAGTACACATTCATATACCACAGGGCTTTTACCCATTTCTGCTACATGTGTATACACATTTTTATATGAACAGTGTTTGAAAAACCCAATTAAAATTCAACTATTATGGATTAAACACTGATGATTTGTTCATCGGGCAAACAGGAGGAGATCTTTACCCAGGGTTTTTTTTTAATGATGCCTTGACATCCGAATATGTGCAATATATACACAGCCTGGCAAAAAAAAGTTAGATAAGCAAGTACTTAGGAGCCTTTGATTGGATACTTATTTACAGTTCATTTATAAATGTTTTAGTTGCCAACAATAGTCCTAAGTGATGTTTTGAATTACCTATTTCCTAAAAACCAGGAGACATATCCGCTTGTTAAGAAAAAAATATCATCTAGAGCATCAAGAAAAAAACCTTGTGTAAGAAATGTGGTCTGAATGTGCATGAACATTGAACATGATCATGTTAATGAGTTTGTATAAGTAGGTCCGATTTTTTTTTTCATTAAAGCAAACACTCAAACAATTCGCCAGTAGATCTGATCTACTGATCAGAGACTTTAAAACAAACTTGTAAAGTTTATATCAGTGTCACAATAGGGGACATACCAACACATTCAGATATTTAAAAAAATATAACTGTTCTCTTAGATTCTTGTGATATATATGGTCGCTGTCCATAAAAGAACATGTATCTCCAAAATACTAACATTACAGGAGAGGCCTTTAACAGTCTTTACTTTTAATGTAAATGAATGAAAAAGGGTTTGTATTCCATTTTGGAGCATTTCTATTGGTCTATTCATCATGAAATATTTACAGAATAAAAACAGCAGCTGTCGTGTTTAAATGATATAAAAAATGCAAACCAACAAAAATGGATATACATATTTTTCTTTGGACAGCAACCACATATACACACTTCAGTGTTTTCATATGTCCCCCACACACTCCCCTGTTCATTTTAATTTATGTGCACAACACTCATCCTGTTTCTCATGGTCTAAAGAGGTTCCATTGGAATGACCCACTCAGTCAGTCAGCTGATCTGGTGATATATATTTGTGTTTTCAGCGTAAATGATTTAACATACTAGCTGTTGTCCTACAAAGTAATAACTCAAAACTGTGCACTGCATCATTGGGTCATCTTTTGTTTGTAGTATGTACATACACAGACCTGCTTAGATGTCGCTGTTGGTAAATTGCATAAATAAATATTGAGGTGGGTAAGTGATAAATACTAGGATTTGCTCAGATATTAGCATCCACGGCTATCCCTAGCACACACACACACACACACAAATGCTATTTGCTTAGCTCATGAAAAACAAATATACCACCTGATTGGCAAAAATGAAAACTAATCCTGTTGAAAAACATTTGCTTCTCAAGGCTCCACACACACTGGGAACTACATGCAATTTCAGAAGAGAAAACCAATCAGCTACTGTTTGGCTTTCTGCAGAGGAAGCAAATAAGCGGGCCAGTGCTGCGTCTATATGTTCAATACTGGAGCACCTTCCTAACCCAAGTGCCATAATACACTTGCTCATGCAGAGACACCAAATGGACGTGGACATAAATTTCCAATCTGCATTGTTTCCACCTCAATTTTTATTTGGATTTGATGTAAGGGGAAAGTCACCTTCTTTTTTGTCCACCCTTTTATCTTCCTTTATGCATACCAGTGCAGTTTTACAGTTGCGCCCCAGGCGAAATAGTCCTTCCCCAAAGGCACGCCATCTTGTATTCAGAACGCAGTTAGCGGCAACTGTGGGTCAGCTTTTGACAGTGGCTCCTGCATATCGGACAACCATAAATCATATACTGGCTACAGCGCAGCGGACTGGAAGCTCAAGGAGAGCCTCTGCCTTATTTTAGTCCTGGCCATTTCTGCTGATTCCGAGCAAGGATGGCAAATTCGGCTGGGTTGAAGTGATAGTGAGTGCGTGGGTGAGGAAGGAGAAGTAGATGCAGATCTTCACAACAGCACTGTGGAATATAAGGTTAGAGAAGGGTCTTTTTAGCACTTGAAGGAAGCGTGTCCCGATGTGCCAGCGTCTCTTTCTGTGGTTTTACACTGAAGTGTCAGAGAACGGAAACCTCTATCAATAAACCTAGCACAGACCACCCACTCTAATGATGACTAGGACTCATAGCACTGATGTCTATAAAAACACATGCTCCAGGACTGCACAGCACGAAAGACAAGGAAAATCGATTTATCTATGCTCCGCCCACAAATGTACTGCTACATAATGTTGAGTTTCCACTTAGTTGGGGCTATGTTGTTGAAGCTCATTGAAACTAGGCAGGTTTCAAATTACATTGTATTATATATACTATATGGCCAGAAGTATCCACCATCACACCTATATAATCCACACTAACCAGCCAATTCATTAGGTACCCCTACCTTGTATCTACACTCATCATCCATTTTATTAGCTCTACTTGTCATATAGAAGCACTTTGTAGTTCTACAATTACAGACTGTAGTCCATCTGTTTTTCCCCTACAGGACGACCACAGAGCAGATATTATATGTGTGTTAGTGTGCGTTGTGTTGATACGGGTGGACAGTAGTTGTAGTTTGTGCTGGTCAATGTCAAGTTCTTAATCACAGGGCGCTGCCCACAGGACACATTTGGTTGAATTTTGGTTGGTGAGCTATTCTTAGTCACTGCTGGGCTGACCATGTCTTATCTGCTCAAGAGACCAGGGAGGTACACTTTACATCACTCCAGCTAGTGCCTGGCATTATGATATAAAAGATTTTTACTTTGAGTTTGCATGGCCTACCATATTGTGGGTGAGCTGTTGATCCTAGATGCTTTGATTTCGAAATAATTATGGTTGACGAGCAGATCTGACTTGGCATCCTGTGACCTTATAATGTTTAAACTCACTGACCTATCCTACCGCCAACATTGGTGTATTGAATTTTCAAGGAATGTCCACATAATTTTGGCCATATAGTGTACTACACATTATAAAATACACCCCTTCACATCTTTCACATGCATACCAAATAAGTTGTGTTTTTCGGCAGGTTGAATGGGATGTTTTCTCTTGGAAAAGTTGTTACAGAAGAATGTATTTATGGGCAAAACACAGATAGTTTAATTGCAATGTAGATATCAAAATTTATTCCGCTCTCAGTTGCGATGCTGAACGGATATGGCAGCTACAAAGCAAATGGTTTACTCACACCAAGTGACGGAAAGAAGAAAACACTGCTTCATGCCTATATATTTTAAAGCTACTTTTAGCCAAATCTTTAGTGCATATGATGCATTTTGTAAAGCATTTTTGTGGAACTGTATTACATTTTACAAGACAAATGCTAGGTACAGCCTAAAAAAAAACAAACACTAATCTATATAACAGTGATTGAGCATACCTATAACATCTAAGTCACTTTCATCGTCATATGTAATAACAGTAATCCAGAAACCTGTGATGTGATTACTTTCAGTAAACTGGTATGTATGTTTAATAAGAGCTGTTTATATTAAAGTGAACCCTGACTGGTAAGCCCTAAAACAGTGTACTATAAAAATATGAAATAACAACCGATTAGCAAGGTTTTGATTATTATTAAACAAATAGACAAATAGAGAAAATGCCTCAACATAAAGATCACCATTCTACCACTGTGATGCTCTGGACTCAATTCTACAAAAATAAGCCAATCTAAAAAGTTTTCTCTTCAGTAATGTCACACTTTAGCTAAAGTTGGTAAGGCTGAAAGACATATTAGAGATAAGATATTTAGCTTGCTGTCCTTCTCTTAGTGGATGAGAGAGCAACGATTGAATGTGACAAAAACAATTGCAGCTTACTAATAAAAGCATTTTGTCCATTTCTAACCATTAATAAGGTATTTCAAATGGCTTTAAAATGACAGGGCTCCCTTTAAGTCTCCTTGAAAAACAATGTAACAATGACTTAAACTTCCAGGCTAAACTGTAAATTGCCCTTAGATGTGATACAAGCCAGACACCAATGAGCAAACAACACTTTGCAAAAATGACCTGACAAATACAAAAGCTGTATTTGCACCTCCTGAGATGTGTCACAGGCATGCGCAAGCGGCTATTTCAGAGGCAGCACAAACCCTGTTAGCCACATGCAAATGGATTAAATCAGTCTGCACCTTGTGCTTAAGTGTAATGAGGCACACCATGACAACCCAGATTTCCCACACTCGATATGTATCTCCACAGACACCAAAAGCATCCCCATATAAATTCCGGGTAGCTGAAAATATCTCATGTAAAATGCATGAAGGATGAAGCCTTTCAGGAAGATGCTAATAAACAGGAAGGCAGCACTGAGCCTCTGTTCCTCCTCCACACTGGATTTGCCACTAGAAGCTGGCAGTTCTGCTGCACAATTTATCAAAGCAAATTTATGAATCAATTGTCATCTCTTCCTCTGACAAGGGACTGAGTTCTGCCTCAAAGTACTCGACAAAAGGGAAATGAAACTCGCAGAACACTGAGCTTGCATTACTTTCCCCTGCACTTGAAACTTAGCGCCTCGTTCATTACCAATTATGATCAAACCTAGCCTTCTTTCCAAAAGTCAGTAGAATTTCAGTGCAGAGGTCAAAAAAAAGAAAGATCTGAGCAAAAACATTTCACCTCCAAGACAAATGTATTTGATCCAAACAGCAAGGTGTCACTAAACTAAAACTATGTTCCAGATGTGATGTTTCAATAAACCCCACAAACCAGAATTCACCTAAGATTGCTTAGGTGTACCTGTACATTAAAAACACAGCCACTATGTAAAGCACAAAGCATTAATGAGTTATGAACATATAACTAAATCCATTAGTTGGTTTTGTTGTGATGTTTAACATATCATTTAGAAAATTGCTCCAGTGCTAGGCTGTGAACAAAATCTCCTTACATTGACTTACATTACAATCAAGTACCATTTTTTGTTCTTTACTAAAATGTTGCCATTTCGGAGAATTGTATTTTCTGGACAGTGATGATAAATTTAAAGCCCTGACAGGCAATGCAGTGTACATGTGTTTCCTAGCATGTTATTAAGAAGAAAGGATTCTGCTTTTCTCTGTGTTTTTTCTTATCTTATCATCATCTTGCAGAATAACTTTTCTGTTAAAATGTTTTTTTTAGCAATGATTGAAAAATGACATTCAACATAAAAAAAATGACATTACATTTTCAGTTTAAATGCTAAACATTAGCTTGATCACATAATAAAACAAACATTACACCCAATATATCCTATCATTTTGACTTCTGACACATAGACAAATTTCAAATGTAAATGTAAGTAAAATGTTAGATCTTCAAATTACTGTGCGTGTGCCTTTCTCATGTTTTGCTCATTTTCAGGTCAGCAGTTCATGCAACTTTGATAACTCCTATTCTGCTCATTCCACTGAACATCCAAGCCCGTCCTGAGAAAGAAGGCAAGAGCAATCCAGGCAGTGGCAAACCTTTTAGAGCTAAGACTTTAGGTTAGGGAAAAAAAGGTAAAGATTCCTTGATCTCATGGCATAAATCTACACTTGATGTATCTTAAGAGTGAGACAAGACGAATCAATTCTAAACTGAGGTATTTCAGCAAAAAATCTGGTTCATGTTCTTGAACATAACACATTTCTTGTCAAAGCGTGTACAGGATAAAAACAGTAACAGTAAAAAAAATATTGTGGGTGTGCCTTCCTAACGTCTTGCTCAGGTAAAATATAAAAAAGACTTTATTTTCAGGTCAGTGGCTCATGCAACTTTAATAAATTCAATTCAGCCTATTCCACTACACATCCAAGCCCATCTTTGAGAAGAAAGTAAGAGCAATTTGGCAGTGGTGAACCATGACTACTAGACCTAGATTTTAAGTTTGGGCCATGAAATGAGAGAAAAAAATAATTTACAATAATACTAATTTTAATACCTACATACAAATTGCTACATCAGCCATAACATTAAATTTACCTCCTTGTAGTTACACACATTGTTCATTTTATCAGCTTCACTTACCATGCACTACAGAACGCCACAGGATGTCATTCCTACCAGTGGCTATCAGACTTTATAACTCCTCCCTTAACAAACGACACCTTTCACATGTACAGTAATAACAATAGAACAATAATTTAATTATGTGTGCAACAACTCAAATGTGCAATAACTTCTTACTTCTAAACTCATACTGCTGTATACAGTATATCTGTACTTATTATTATAGCCACAGTCACTTTACATTTTATTCTTCTATTGTATTGTAAGACTTATATATGTGTACATATTACAAATTTATTTTATGTTGTAAATTATTATTAGTGTGTTTATTCTTCTACATAACCGGCTGCTACTGTAAAAACTGCAATTTCCCCCTGGGATCAATAGAGTATTTCTGATTCTGATTCTGATATAGGACCATTTTGTAGTTCTACACTTACAGAATGTAGTCCATCTGTTTCTCGGTATACTTTGTTTATTTCCTGGATCAGACACAGCAGTGCTGCTGGAGTGTTTATACACCTCAGTGTCATTGCTGAACAGAGAATAGTTCACCAACCAGCAACATCCAGCCAACAGCATCCTGTGGGCAGCATCCTGTGACCACTAACGAAGGACTAGAGAATGATCAACGCAAACTGTGCAGCAACAGGTGAGTTATCATCTCTGACTTACCTTTACAAGGTGGACCAGCAAGGCATGCATGTCTAAATGTGTGGACAGTGAGTGGACACAGTGTTTAAAACCTCAAGCAGCACTGCTGTGTCTGATTCACTCATACCAGCACAGCACACGCTAACATACCACCACCATGTCAGTGGTGTTAAAAATGATCCCCCACCCAAATATCACCTGCTTTGTGGTCGCCTTTTAGGGGCCCTCAGGATGAAAAACAGGGTGAAAATGGCTAATAAAGTACAGAGAGTGTCAGATGGACTACAGTCTGTAAGTGTACACAGTGCTCCGGTATTGTAAATAGAGCTGATAAAATGGATAATGTGTGTAGAACAGAAGTTCCTATTGTGATCTGTGACATTACCAAATTACAAATACTGGTCAACTTCTACTTGATGGCATTTTAGACCTTTTGTATACACCATGTATTATTGACTCTACATTTTATTTTAAAAGTAGACTTGGGTGGCTAAAAGGAAGCAGAATGCTGAGTCAGTGTGCAATGCTGCCTTTAAGGTTGAAGCCCACCCTTACAAAAACAGGTGCTCCTTTAATTATGAGGCCAGGCACCGCATTTTGACAGACTTTCCCTGCGTTTTTAATCACGGCACATCTGTCCAGGGGATACACACCGCTAAAAAGACTGATTTCCCCTGAGGAGAGCCCCCACCCCTGGCATCTGTTCCACAGCCTAAAGTGCTCCACAGCCAGTCAAATGTGAGATGGATGCCCCATGCCTGAGGCAGAATGGAGGAGTTTGGGGATGTAGCACCTCCAAACAAGGCAACAAAGCACTGGGAACTTTTGTAGCTGCTGTATGGCCAGGGCTGCTGGCTTTGCACATATAAAATGGGGATGACCTGGCTCACAACCTTTGATGAGGCGAATTTGCTTTGTCTTTAAAATGAGCAAAGAACTAAAACAGTGTCAGATCCATTTAATAAAATCCACAGGGTACTCTCTTTACATCTAAACCAGGCACATTCTGCTGTGTGTTAAAAGATACCAGTCCATGGGAAATCTAATAATGATGCCAAAGAATCTCTTTGTCTTCTAATCCAAATGCATGTCTGCAGCAGTAGTCTCTGTCACTAGGTATGATGGAACCCGTCTAATGGAGGAAGCTAATAGTGGGGCGTAATCGTGGAGGCCTAGTTTAATCTGCCTATTAATCAAGCCCATAGTGAGCTTGAGCTAATTACAGCAGAAAAGGTTCCAGCTCCTTAATTCTGTCTCTGGAAGATGTAATTCAAGCCCCTCCTTAGGATGGACTTCATGTTCTATCCAGCTATAGAACGTCGAGTTTTCGTTTCAACTGAACATCCAAGCCTATCCTGCAGAAGGCAGCAGCAGTTTAAACAGTGGCAAACTGTGACTGAAAGCCTCTATTATAAAGCGAAATTTGTAGCTATTGCCTTTATTGTATTTCGAATTATATTTAAAATATTCTGGCCAGTCCTCTAAATTAAATGTGTAAAAGATTTTCTATTTTATTTGATTTAGTATAACTCTACCTCTTCCCTCCTAAGATCGTCCCTACAGTCTTCTCACATGTGTCTCATAAAGAATACACAATATTCTTCCCAAAATCGTAAAAAGTTGTAGCAACATTTAACATTACATCTACTGCAGACAGCACTGTCTGTGTCAAGGTTTGAAAAGTGTAACTACACTTGAGACCATCGTAACGACTGTGTTGAGCTTGTACACATATTAGACAACAATTGATTTAACATTGATGGGTACTCGGTGGTGCTAATGTAATTCTGTGGGCACCCTTATAAATACTTAGTTTAGTACCCAACTGCAGTAGTAATCACTGTTTTTATCTGCTTTGTTCTCACTAGTTCATGCTAATGTTTTTGCTATCATATTTATAGTCAGTGGTAAATCTATGACTTCCAAAAGGCCCGGAATGACATTATTTATTCACTGAATCCATATAAACTACACAAAAACACCACACCCATTAACAATGTGCTAACTACTACTGTCAAAATCATCACACACTTTACTTAAATTGCACTGTGTTGTTAAAGAAGAATATCATAGAGGAGTTTTATAGCCTGCATGGTTATTAATACACTGAGAGTTTTGAGAAAGTGAGAAAGGCTGCTGTACAATGAGCTATTTTAACAATGGATCACTCTGAATGACTTTCATCACAATGACTGAATTATGGAGACATTTTGATTGATTGGTGGAATTTGCCCTAATGCTAGCTCAAACAGACTTGATTATGTGGTGTTTAACACTACATGACATGCTGTTAGCTATAGAACAGATAAAAATATTTGTAAAACTCAAGCTTGCATTAGGGGTAAGTACAGCATTGTGCGCTGTGATCGTTTCTTCTAAACATTCCTGTGAACTGCATTAGTTTTGAGACATAATGATAATGAAGATGATTAATAAGAAACCCTCTTGTAGGTGCCTCTAGGCCAACTGTTGGAAGTTACCAAAGTGACCCCACAGTTGACCCTACAGGTGCAGGGTCTACAGGGTCAGAGACTGGGTGATGATGAATCTCTGAGCTCTGCTGCATCATCCTTCCCCAATAGTTCCTAATATCGGGCTAACTCAAGGCACACTCAAGACCCACAAGCTCCATTAATCCATCAGCTGGCCCCTGACAGGTGGGGCAGCGAACCCCATGGCATCCTCATTCCACAATGCCTGTGAGATGAAGGGGGCCAGAGCCTGGGTGTAGATCGATACGCAGCCACCTCGGAATACCAAAACCACTCTGCTCTTCATTACTGGCAGTGAGTGCGGCTCGCCTTCCGACGGCAGCCCCTCATTCATCAGCCCTTGCTTTCCTGCAAGCCTCAGACACCGTGGGCAAGGAAGCGGCACTGAGGCATCACCAGCCTCGAAGCGATGAAGGACCAAATGGATGGAAGACGGTGAGGGGACATGGCGGAATGTGAGTGCTCCAAAAAAGTTGGCTGTTTTCAGCTTCCTTGGGCTTTCTTCCTCTGAAGCAGCCTGTCATGTTGCCCAGCTGTGAAGCTCATGACCAACTGGATTATGCGTCCTTGGTTGTAATTTCCAATACAAAGTAAATCTCTCCACATGAAGGACAAATACTGAGGTGAAAGCTGCGCTTTCCTTGAAAGCATATCCGAGCCTCTGTCATAACCTGCTCTTTATGTCCGCCATAAACTTTACAGACTTGCTTTTATTTACAGCTGAAATTCCGTATGTTATACAAGTCAAATCACACAAACTTGATGCGATAATCAATGTTGAGCAATGCCCTTGCGCGATCGTGGAGATTACGAGCTCTTGGCTAGAAAGGCACCTCAAAGAAAGAGGGTTTTTGCGGATGAACCATCAAAACAGCCATCTGACAGAGCCCACACAAACCCACCCTTTCAGCAGCAGAATGAAACGTTCTTGTGCTTTATGCTTGCAACAAATGGGGGAAGGCTCTGAAAACAAGAGCCACTCTGTGTCTGGCTGAACAGCTGCTGTCAGAATGTTTACGCCTGGCCTGCTATGGAGGCTCACAACGTGAAAATTCGTGCTTCGTGCTGAATTCATTACTCATCCCAAGAAAGCCTATTAAAAGGCATATTTTTACCTCTCTTGAAATATAATTGCTTGTAAAAAGCCAAGAGGTCAACAAGCTATTTACCAACTTGATTTACCGTCACGCTATCTCAACCTTATGCTATTTTAATAGGCTAAATTATACAGTCCTACTCCATTTTCATGTTCTCAACATTGTATGCAGATGAATGTTCTCATCAACCTCTTGTAATCTTTCCTATGAGCAGTGTTAGATTATCGGTTTATCTTATCTGAGACAACTGACAAGGCTTATTTGCACAGTTTGATCTCGAAATACGGCCTTGATGTGGCCTCGTATTTTCAGAGCGCCTGAAGCATCCTCAGAAATGACTCAACTTAAGATTTTATCCAACTCCATTTGCATCAGCTTTATTTTAGAGGTCCTTAGGGTGCCCTAAAACAGCAGTGGCATCTGCAGAGGCCACATGCTGATGTCACGGCATCTAAATTGCCTAGACCATAGTCCCCAGACGCTGCAAATTAGCAGAGGTTTCACCTGTAACCCAGTCTGTCTTGTATATCACTGGTGGTACATGTCGGTGCTGTGCGGTGTGGTTCAGCACTCTCTGTAAAGAAGCTATTTGATCTAGTTGATCTCAGACCAGCTTTCCGCATCCAAATGCCAGTGCTAATGCCACTGATAATGAACCAAAGCAAGCAGTGTTCATTATGCAACTGAAATCATGACAACTGGCCTGTTCAAGCTGTCTTTGTTGGCCACATTAGCAGCGCCTAATAATAAACTAAAGCTAATAGGGATCATTTAGAATTACGCAACTGAGGTCACGCTAACTGATCTCCATAAGCTTTCGTTCCTTGTCAGTCACAAAGACATTGTCCAATAAACTAAAGCTAATAGGGATCATTTAAAAGCAATTTAGCAACTGAGGTCCTGTAAAGTGGCCTCTATAAGTTTTCATTCAACATTAGCCACCTTAGCACTGTCTAAATGAGCTAAAGCTACTTAAGATCATTTAGCCTAAAAAAGCTGGATCATGCTAACATGTTTCCATACACTTTCATTTACTGCTAGATTCATGAGCACTGTCTAACAAACTAAATCAAACAGAGATTATTTATTACAATTACTGCTCTTTAACAGAGGCCATGTTAACTCACGCCATGTGTTTTTATTTATTTTATATGGATTGTTTAAAAGTAATTTCTTACATTAGAAACAAAAATCATGGTGGTTCTTATTATCTATTACCTAAAAACACTGAATAACCAGCCCCAAACGTTTTCAGTCCTTGTTAGTCATATAAGCATTGTCTAATACCCTAAAGGTATTAAAAAAAACTAAAGGTAATGCTAACTGATCCTCATAAGGTTTTAATTCAGTGTCAGTCACACAAGCATTGCCTAATAGAGATCATATGAAAGTAAACTCGTTCTCATAAGCATTTCTTGGTTATTCGCCATATTAGCACAATCTAATAAACTAAATGAAGGCGGGAGAATGTTTTATTACGCAACTAAGATCATGCTGACTGATCCCCATAAGCTTCCATACACTGTCGGTCATACTGACACTGTTTAATAAACTAAAGCTAAACTAAAGTAACATTTTATAGCAATTCAATGACCGAGATTCCAATAACTTGAGCTTTCATTCATTGTTAGCCACATTAACATTGTCTGTTTTTCAATACAATAATCCCTTTATTCGTTCAAGGGCAGTTCAAGGTCCGTTGAAACTCACTATGTGAAGCTGCAGGTAGTCTCCCAGGCCTTGCGTGCTCTCCACTTGCACCAAAATGGCGTCTCTCAACTGAGTGCTGAAGCCCACGGCCAGCCGGTCAGCCCTGGTGCTTGGTCGCTCGTTAGGGGCCCATGTGTACGTGATGAGGGCTCCTCCTCTCCCAAATATATATGTAGTTCCAGCTGCCAGAGAGAGAGAGAGAGAGAGAGAGAGAGAGAGAAAGAGAGAGAGCAACAGAGAGAGAGAGGAGAGAGATACAGAGAGGGAGAGGGGTAGAGAGGGAGGGAGGGAGAGAGAGAGAGAGAGAGAGGGAGAGAGAGGTTAGTCTAAACATTTGGCAAAAGGTTGAAGGAGGGCAAAGTAAAGGGAATAAACATTAAAAAGGAAAGGTGTCAGGATGAAGGATAGAGCGATAAGAGAAGGGGTGTGCAGAAGGAGAGATAGATGCTAGAGAGTACTCTCCTACATTTCACATTCATCCTGTGCACGGCTTCAAACGAGGAGGAGAAGGGAGGAAAAAAAAGAAATAGCCTCCATCTTCGACTTGCCATCTGTTCTGCCGGGCCTGTGCAGTTAGGCTCAGCCCTGATTTGGATGCTCATTTGCAAAATATTACATCGGCAGCAAACAAATCATCGCCAACGTTGTCATTCGAGGGCACCGCATCCTCTGCCGACTTGCAGCTTAACTGCACCCTGCCGCTCAGAAAAAAGCCAAGATCATTCCTCTGCAAACTTTCTCCAACTTTCTGCCCTTTCACAGGGCTCAGGGTTTAGCCCGCACAGTCAAACTGAAAGATTTAATCTTCCTATGGAGCAGAATACATCATGCAATGCACCTTTACATGCACAATGTACACCATGCTGCATCAATATACATTTAAATATAAAGACCGCACATCCCTTTCTTTCTTTTTTTTTAGACGTCCACTTGATGTTTTTATGGTGTTATGCTAATTCATTTGTAATGTAACCATTGTCCAATCTCTCTTACATATCTCTTACAGTTATAGGGGACCTATTTTTCAGCCTTCATGATTTTATTTTTAGTGTGTACTAAAATAGATTTACATGCTTTAATTTTACCAAAACACATTATTTTTACTCATACTGTACATCTGTAATTATCTGTGGGAGAGAGTTTCTCCCTCCGGTGTGTGGGCTTTTTAAATTTGCAGAAGTGGTCTCCTTTAAACAGGCTGTTTTTGTTAGTGCACCTTTCTACAGAAATATAGGTTTTGACTGGAATTCAGACTCAAACACATCTTATAACTGAATGAATGTGGGTGAGGTCTAAACTGCTGTAGGCTGAAGAGATGGGCATAAGTAAATATGATATGCTTGACATTACAAAACCAACAACAAAAAAAAGGCTGGACTGTGAGAGAACACCTGGCTTGAAACTTTGCTAATGTTTTCAAACACTTTTATACCAAAAAGCTGAAAAGAACTAGATATTACCGAATAAAGAAATCTATGCCTGAAGCTGTTAATGCAGAATGTAAAACTGAACATAATAGTTATTCATTAAGTAACTATGCAAATAATGATGCTGTTGCATTTACAATAACGCTTTACAATAACAGTGACGTTAACGACTCCAGTCTTCTACAGGTCAATGATGTTTGTGTTCTGTTGCTGAGACACAGAGGAGGTTCTCTCTCTAAACAAGGTCCAGGCTGTGTCAGCAGGGGTGGAAAGCTCCACAGAGCAGGAAGGATGGCTGTCGATGGAGTCAATGCTGCCAGGCTAAAACAACGACTGCTCGAGCTGCCTCACCACACAAAGTGCAGCTATATTTAGCAAACAATGTGTGGTAACCCCATGGGGTGCTTGGAGAGCACCGTGACTGACAACTCTGTCACAACCACTGAGATTTTAAAACAAAAAAGAACTATCTTATGTTCTGCTGACATCCTTCTTAGGTGGTTGTTTGTGTTCAGGCTTTTTTATGTGCCTCAAAAGGACCTGTCATCAAAACAAATTGTCTTTTTTAAACCAATGAGTTTTATGTAACATGAAAACACTGTTTAAAAAGTTACTTTACATGTAATATATATGTCTCTCTATATGTATCTATCAGAGATACTCTATATATAATCTATGTGTATCTCTATATGTATTTATCAGAGATACTCTATATGTAATCTATATTTCTCTCTATATGTATCTATCAGAGATACTCTATATGTAATCTATATTTCTCTCTATATGTATCTATCAGAAATACTCTCTATATATAATCTATATGTATCTCTATATGTATTTATCAGATACTCTCTATATGTAATCTGTATGTATCTTTATATGTATCTATCAGAGATACTCTATATATAATCTATACGTATCTCTATATGTATTTATCAGAGATACTCTATATGTATCTCTATATGTATGTATCAGAGATACTCTATATATAATCTATATGTATCTCTATATGTATGTATCAGAGATACTCTATTTATAATCTAAATGTATCTCTATGTATTTATCAGAGATACTCTATTTAATCTATATGTATCTCTATGTATTTATCAGAGATACTCTATATTTAATCTATATGTATCTCTATGTATTTATCAGAGATAATCTATATATATTCTATATGTATCACTATATGTATCTATCAGAGATACTCTATATATAATCTATATGTATCTCTATATGTATTTATCAGAGATACTCTATATATAATCTATATGTATCTCTATATGTATCTATTAGAGATACTTTATATATAATCTATGTTGCAAAAACAGCCCATTCTATATTCATACTAAACACAGTCTGGTAGTTCACTTTGAAGTTAAAAAGAATGTCAGTCCATGCAGAATTATGAGATAGAAATAGAGATTAAGTATTGTGCTGTTTGTGCTGTTGGAAAGCAACACAAAAACAATGAAAGACATTTGGCTGTGGCAGGTCCAGCCAGCCTGTTAATAAATAGTAAAGCTTTTTAAATTAGGGTTAAATTACAGTAATATTCAGAACAGAAAAGTTTCATTAGTTCAGTTTGACAGTTCTGGCATACAGTGTTTTGTCATAACAATAACAGTAACAACTAATATAATAATAATGCTCACAATGTCTGTGTAGTATATATACTGATTTATTTTAGTAGATTCACATTCTAATTCTGTAAAGGAAAAACAACTGTGTTGCAATATAGCTTATTTATGGTTTACATGCATTTAACTTTTTTCAAAAACAACTAAATCTTACAGTGCTTTGACAATAACATATTTTTTACAGTCACCTGTGATTGCTTAGGCCTTCAAAGGTTCCAGACATACCAAACAAGTGGACAAGTGTAGTTCTCTCAATGTCCCTGAAAAGTTCTGTACATTTCAGTCTCGACAATGAAAGGCAGCTAATTAGAATACAGCAAATCCAACCTGTTGAATTCTGAGAGATAAAAAGAGCTTAGGAAATTATCATGTAACAATTAATACTGTTGGTATAGATGGTATAAGTGGGTAAAATATAGGATATGTGTCTCAAGTCATCTAAATTCAGTCCTAATTCACAATTTCTTGTGTGGTAAATCCGTTCATTTTGAAGCCAGGTGCATAACCGTTGGCAGATGACATGATAAATCCTCATTTTGGCTTTTTAGTCCAGACTACCTATAACCCATTTTGTTTAAATGTTCTGTAGTGCACTTTATGCTCAGCTAAACGAGCAATCTCACATGCATCCTCAAATCGAACCTGAGCACCGGGTTGCCAGCATGACGCCACCTGTCGTCTCTGGCGCCCATGGTGGGCTAAATGAGCTTACAGAGGAGGTGAGGGGAATGTAATTAGCTGATCTGGCGAGTGGTCCCCCCGGCAGGCTGTGGGTGACAGTGTTGAACACCTGCTCTCGAAATCTGCAGCTTACTTGTTGCTAACATCAGGGAGTCAGAGGGAGCCCTGGGAACTCACACCTGTCGGAGGAACGCGGGACAGAGCGTGTCGGACTTCTGGTCGGAACAACCAGACTTCACCATGCACCGGAGCGCACAGCTCGGTGCTTAAGGCTACTCAATGACAGACTGCCAAAAAAGTTGGACACTGTGAAATGGAAAGATCCAAAGCCAGTCTGCCCTAAAACAACAGTCCAAAGCCCTCATGATATGCTGAGAGATTAGTTATTTTAATGTAATGTATAAGTAAAACGGCTTCCGTTAACTTTAGAGTTCACTAAGCATCAAATATTAAGCTAATAGAGAAATAATCTGTGTCTTACATACACTGCATAATTTAAAGGGCAATTCCACTGATTTTTTTAAATCATAAACATAATTCAGTCTTTTAGATGTAAACAAAGACTATCAGTGTGGTTTGATGTGAAATGGCTCATTTTGGAGAATTTTACTGTCTGATCTCTTTGCAGTGATGGTGAAATTGGATGTCTACAAATGCAAATCTAACCATTTTTTTTATCGTCTAAAACAATCAGTGAATCTAAATGTGTATTCTGAGGTTCACTATGTAGTAATGCATGTAATAATATAGTGATCATGGTATAACAGTGTTTACTATTACTATTTAGTCCCATGCATATGTACCCCTCAGGAATGTATTTCAGAAAGTACGTTTTAGGCCAAAACTTTAACCCAACTCTATTATAACACATTGTCTTAGGTGTCAGGCAAATGTTCTTAACCCCATGTTACTGTTTGTCTGTGAGATATTAAATAGTTTGGATGACTTTTTTACTATCATTACTATGAAAAATTCTGCAAAATGTGGAATCCCACTTTAAATAAAATACTTTTTTAAGGCAGCCTGGTTATTTACTTTCTTTTCTCCTGTTAACAAACATGAATCATTATCATTATACCACACAATTTCATATTTCAAGTTTTGCATGTTATGTAATCTAGCCATTAACAAATATCATTGTTGCCAAACCAAACCTTACAGTTTATTTTTTGTATTTGGAAAAACTAGTTGCCATTTACATTCTGTAAGCCTTTCTTCATGAATAGGCCAAAAAAAATGTTCCAACATCTTGGAATTGTCCTGTATTACTCTACTTTAGCATTAGGAATGCTTTTTCCTGCTCCTGTATATATCAGTGCTAATATATTTCCTTATGTTCATCATAGAACTTCTGTGTTTAGATGATAGAAGCAGAGCATTAAGTCAACATCATGTTTTAAATTATTATATGCCGTATATCGTATGTATTTTTCCAGCACACTGCTGTTTTCCATCCCAAGGTCCACATAAGGTAACACAAAATAGTCTGTTGTGTTATATATAACCACATTTCCAGAAAAATGCTGGAACACTCTGCAAAATGTGAATAAAACAGCCGTGCAATGACATGCAAATTATTGAAACCCAATATTTAATTTAAAAAAAGTATAAAGACAACATATAAAACTTTGAAACTGAGAAATTTGTTTGTTTTTAAAAAAGTATATGGCTATTTTGAACACGTTCCAGAAAAGTATTGTCAAGCTGTCAAGCTGTCAAGCTGTCAAGATCACAGCATATATTGCTCCAAATCCTGTATATTCAAATATAATTGTAAATTCAAAGATGTCCAAGTCACCCATGCTATGTGCATTAATGCCTTTACCATATTCAATCATGAATGCTGGCTTCAAAGTTGAAAATGGCAATTGATTACTAAATATATGTGGTTAAAATGATTTGCACATCACTGCATTCTGTTTTCATTTACATTTTGCATACCGCTCCAACCTTTTCTATGCCAATGATCACTGTTTTGATTGGCCCTGTTCAAAAAGTAGTTCAGGATGAAACACTCTTGGTAATTTCCGAGTGAACGGGCAGAGCTAACCTTCTGTAGACTAATATACAGCAGTACAGCACTATATATCATACATTGAAAATGTTTGGGCTGTTTGTGCAGTTTGGTTTCCATTGGACGGTATGGACTGAGGGGCAGGGGCGTAGCAGCAAATTCTGGGCCCTGTACACTCTCAATGTCAGTGGGCCCCTATCCATGCCAGTACACGAGGAATGTGAGCGAGGAATACCACGAGGAATCCACGAGGAATACCACGCCCATGCTGAGGGGTAAATTTAAAACATGTAATAATCTATATAATAATCTATATATAATCTATATATGTTATATATATATGTTATATATATGTTGCTGTCCATTGAAAAACAAGTGTCTTCAAAATGGCAACCCAAGTGATTTTGGTCCATTTGGTCCATTCATCATGAAATTTTCACACAATGTAAACAGCAGCTGTTGTGTTCAAATCATGTAAAAAAAGACAAAAATAAGGAAACGTTTTCCTTTGGACAGCTTTTCATGATACAGGCACGTTAAGTGGGATTATGAGCTGTTAAAGAAGGTCTGGGATCTTCAGAACACAAGCGTTAACCTAAACCTGGCTGGTGCAGACCAAAATTAAGCTCTCTAGCCATGATATGGCTGAAAACTGTATCCTCATCCCCTGCAGTCCCACTAGAGGAACAGCATTGATTTCCTCATCTAGCCAAAACTGAATGATGGGTCTGTTTATTTGGTAAATGCTGGGAGGTGATCTTCCTTTTATATAGTATTAAGGCTGCAATAAACTAATCAATAACTCCATCTATTCTCATCTGGCAGTGCAGTTAGCTGCTGTATCCCCCAGATCTATTATGACCTACACTGCTTTATTTGCCCTTGAGGATGATAAATTAACTTTTTATATATTGCACTTTCTACATTATTATGAGCCATTTCAAAGCCCGCTCCTCAAGTGTTACTCTCAGGCTTTCCACGTGTTTGATCTCTCGCAGCCGGCAGTTTCCACATGCACTGAAGGTTAAGTTTCCTCGTCCTTAAGTTTAAAAAGAAAGAAACTGCAAAACACTTTATTTCCAACGCAACTTTCTCCTTCCAAAAGGAGATCTGGATATAACATTTCAACCTTATCTTAATGCAAGTTAAAAATAGTGTACTTAAAATATCATCTGCTCTCTTGTGCGATGTTTCTATTTTTTATCACAACTCTTCTGGCAGTAAGCCAAGAGCTTTTGCTCTAAAATCCTGATAGGTTAAGGATTTGTAAATAGTATTTAATTCATCAAAGAGCAAATAATAAACAGTGTCTACATAAACCCTCTCTGGATGGAAAAAGAACTCTCAGGCAAAAATTCCATTTTCTTGCTTCAGTTGCTCACTGCAATTGAACTAAAAAGCCTTGGCCTGAGCTTTGAGCAAGATAAGGTATCCAGACCCACTCTTTCTGGCTTGCTACAGTCCCTGAGCTGTGCGCCTTTTAAAAGTGCCAGTCACAGAGTAACTTTCCTAAAAGCCTTTTGTGTGATTTGTCAGAGGTAATACGTTTTTCTCCTCCTCTTGTGTTATTCTGGTTTATAGAAAATGTAGCTGTTACAAGATACTGTGAGAAGAGATATAAAGCACAGTCCTCAGAGAAAGGTGAATTATAATGATCTAAGTCAAACACATGGTCTGCTTTTGACACAGAGATGGAAATATTCAGCGAAAGACTTCGAAAGGAATTTGGTCTTAATTCCAATAGGGTCTCATTTACAAGGTTAAAACAGAAATGTGTGCACTGTGGAACCTCTTGCTAGCGTATTATAACCATGGGAATAACCTTTCAAGCTAATGAACCTATTCTTTTCGATGGGATTTGCGCAATGGTGCATGGAACTATGTGTCTTGATCGCCACTGTCATTGCTTCACAAGCTTCACCAAAAATTGTGCCAATTTCTTTATGGGAACTCACTTATTGTACAAGATTTAAATAAAATCAATAAAACATTATGTGACATGCTTCTAGCATCAGAATTATTGGCGATGGTCATAACAAGGATCAGACATATAAAACAGTTCAAGCCTTGTTAAAGTACTCCACTGAAAGCTTATACATGAAATGGTCACAAATACATTGTTTTGCAATAGTTTTGGCCTGAAGCATATTTTATGTCAGGCAGGTATATGGTAGGATGCTGTCAAACAATGCAATACCCAAAAAATTGTTTGTTTGTTTTTATGTTTGTTTTTTGTATATATATATATATATATATATATATTTTTTTTTTTTTTTTCAAATTTACCGCTACTATCAACATCGATATAAAGTATGTCGATATAAAGTATGACAGTAAATAAAATGCCTGTACTTGCACTGTTGACATCACAACCTCTGGTTCTTATCACCACCACAATAAAATGTCAATAAGTTTGACCTCAGTCATTAAACCTATTTATTTTTCTTACATTAGGAAGGAAAGAGAAGCGGTCTGGAAGAGTCATATTTTTGGAAAACATGACTGAATTGGTTTGAATAAGAGGTATGGCTTCTTATAGCATTGTAGGCAAACACCTCCTTAAATTTACTGCCTTTCACCGCAACCACCAAACAAGCCTTTCATCAAGACAAAGTGCAGGGTCGTCAAATGCTTGTCAAAATAACTAACATGTTGAGCACAATCCTAAAGTATTTTGGCCAGCCAGCAAGCAGTGAAGGGTTGACAATAGCAGGCTAGTTAGCTCTGAAATCAATACTTCTCCTTCAGGCATTAACTAATGTGCTAATTTATCACAGACATTTCAAAATCAGCTCACTTACTGACATTTTCAGCAAACACATGAATCACCAAAAAATACCCACAATAGACTAGAGGTTCAAAAGAAATCACCAAGGTTAGAAGAAGCAAGAAAGCAAATGATGACGTTTACTAGCAATTGTGGAGTTTCTGTTATCTGCTGCTGAATGTGTCACCACAGAGACTGGGTTGCACCACAACCTTCCTTTGGTTGATCATGCTGTAGATATATGCCTGAATATACTGCTGCTATATTTTCCCTACAAAAACTATTTCCTAGAACTCAAAATCTAAGCTGGAACGCCATTGCATTCTGACTTTTACTCCTGGAAGAACATTTTGGGGTGTTCTGACCTATTTCCGTCTCTACTGACCACATCAGACCCTTGTGCATGAGCAATGGCATTCAATCCAAGAGAGGAATCCCCCATAGGAAAGTATCACTGGAGAAACAATTAATAAAAAGCAAAACAAGCTGAAATACGGTATAGTAAAACTTAAATCTCCACCAGCTAGAATGCATGCTGTTTGGCCTTAAGGGCTAAGCAGGTACACTCAAGCAGCCATACTCGGCTTACCCTGATTATAAAAAATAATTTTAGACCTATGAAGAAAACTATGGCATCATGAACATTTCCCTCAACAGGCTTGATTCCCATTCAGTAATAGTCCTATGGAGAAAATAATCAAGTAGACATCGACAATATATTACGGCAGTGTTCATATTTGGCTTTAGCTCGGGCTGGTGGCTATCAGATAAGGGCTGTATATAGAGGCTGATGCTGGGGGACTTGGAGAGCGCAGAGGTTATTTACTGTGTGCTGCCAGCCTCTCACTGGGGGATATTGGAATCATGGCCAGTGGAGCATGTGTGTGTACAGGCTCAGTTCTTCTGGGCCCAGGCTCCCTCCTAAGCGCCGGCCATCAAAGGAAAGCCGTTTATACAGCAACATGAAAGCAGAGTGCCAGGAGAACCCAACGTCCCGCCCCTACCACACTGAGAATAATCACGCACAATGTTCAGCTGAGCCCTCGCGCGCAGCGTGAGATCAAAATTCAATTCCTTCAATTAAATACTGCAGATTACAGAATGCTATTGTAACCATGCGTTATTGAACGACTGCAGATGGAGGCAAGGAATGTTGAAGAATGTATATTTTCTCTATGAGAAGACATGTGAAATACCCAACATGCCAGCTTTTCTTGTCAGAAGATGCATTTTATGGTAGACTATTGTAAAGCACAACTGCCGCATGCTCATGAGTCAGCTGTATAGCAGAAAAAATTCTGAGGACTTCTGTACAGTGATGTAATTACCTTCTATAGGGCTTGTGCTTTCAACTACAGGATCGGGACATGTACGATATATAGAGGTCATTTACAGATAGTAGCCTTAAAGGCACAATAACAAAAACAGACTGTTTAATTCTAAGGGATAAAGAGAGGTTGCTGTGCTGTGCTGTAAGAAAATTCCACTCCTTGTTTATTTAATTAAGTTATTTAAGTAAGTTATTATGAATTAAGTTTACTGCCATTAAGTTGTCAGAAGCAGAAAAAAGCAGGAAATACGACATAAAAGATCACCAACAGAACACCAGTAGCTTTTTTGTTTCTCCTTTTCTCAGTGAGGAGCTTCTTGAACAGCTACACATCCTTTCAGACCTTTATCATTGAGGTGTTTTCCCACAGTGGAAAGAGAGGCCCATGGATTTTTTTTCAGATCTGAAGAAAGTGTGGAGCTTGATGTTCTCCTTTCTGTCAAAGATGAAAGCTTTGAGCTGCTGTTTATGTGATGGGATAGTTTTGGTGGAACGTCAAGTTGTGTTATGAAACTGCTTTGGTCAATATCATCTTCAAGCCCTGGCATCAGGAGACGTGCTGCGCCAACACGTTAGCTAATTAGTGCATCCAAGATGCACACAAAGACCCTAAATGCGTTGAAAGAATTTACTTTTTCGAGGTAGGTGACGTATACATCTGATTGGTTCTTTGGATAATCTGACATAAACCAGGCCAAGCCCAATTTAAACACAACACAAGAAAACCACAGAAAAAAATTAGATACAAAAATTCTCTCCACAGAAAAAACCGACATCATTTTTCTAGAGATAATACAAGACAATCATGAATTATGTTTTGGAAGCTCCTTTCTTCTCTTAAGTTTTATTATTTTTTGCTTGTTTTCCTTGTTTTTCTTTTTATTTAATGTATATTATATCCCTTACCCTATAGAAGTGGATTACCTAAGTATCTATCTATTTATCTATCTAGGTGCGGTCTCTGAATTTTGCACAGTACTGTAAGACAACAACATTATAAGTGGAATATAGAGTGTAAGACTATAGCGAATATAGAATGTAAGACTAATATAGAAAATGAGCCTTTATATATAAGCTATTGTGATGCAAACCGTTGTTCATGCAGAAGAGATGGTCTGAAAATGTCTGCAAAGTGAGAACAGGGCGTTTATGGTAAATGTGAACGCCCATCATGGGCTGTTCATTAAAGCTATGCATTTGATCAAATGTCGAAGCCCAACGTTCAGTTTTGCCTACTAACACCAAGGAAAGTGCATATATATCACTAGTGCAGTGTTTGTAAACAGATTTTTAACTTAACATGGTTCTAGCACAGTCATATGAACAGGCATTGCTGCAAAGTACACTATAAGCCGTACAATTATTAGCAACAACAATAGAAAAGACCTAATATTTTTAATATCTGCAATATGAAAGGTGGAGACTGACTGGCTCAACCTGCTTAGCATTCATCACAGTCACTCACATGTTTCTGAATGCTGGAAACATAATATTTGCTGCTCTTCCACAATTCCATGGGTGCCAGCGTGTATTAACCTCCTACATGATGCCGGATAAACCACATCGGATTTACACTCATTTTCCCACAGCATGGGAGTATACTTTAAGACTCGATAAGCTAGTTCCGCAGGCCTACTTCACAACGCACCACACATTTTACACACGCGCGGTGCACTTGCGGGTGAAAATGAAAATGAATGTGACTCTTCTAACTGCTAACCAAACATGAGCTATTAAATAAACAAGACAGAACTTTTCAGTTCTGTTTTAGGTTACGTTCACAAACAGAGACAAAATGCTGCCTTGTGTAAACACACAAATCTCCAAAGTGCTGTATAATTATTTGGGGTAAAATGACAGATATACTGGATCAGTCTAGCTGAATTGCACTGAACTGCCAAACAGGTTCTTGTTACTGATCATAATGGAAAATTGTAAATTATCTAATAACAATTTGATAATTTGTATTAACAAGGTGGTAAATACAATGTCACGTGAATAAGCAGGAATCAGGTAGTTATATAGAATAAAAAACACTTGATCACCTCTCATATAGTACGTAACTATAATCTGTGAGTAAAACTAAACCTAAGATGTAAAAGAAAGCAATGACTGTATAGTTTTACTGTTTTTTCAATTGTCTGCTTTTTCCCATTTTCTTTCTTAACTAAACATATGACATTACAGTGAAACGTAGTGTATGCTTGTTTTTACTTACCACCTTATTACCCCAAATATCCATTTATTGTCTTTTATTAGTGTAACAGCTAGAACCTTTCAAACCGGAGATGTGGGAAGGTGTTTAAATTCAGGGGTGCTAAATTTTTTGAAAGTGTGATCATTGACATCATGCAAAATGAGTTGCCGTACTTATTTATCTTTGCTAATTTACGCCAAACAGAACAAGCAAAGCATGTCATAGATGTATCTGATAATGTGGCAAGCGATGACAATACATAGATATTACAGACATTGACACATCAAACAGCTGATGCACATTATGCTCTACTGTTCTGGATGAACTTTATGCAAATTAACGGAATGGCAACTAATTAAATTACTGATATGTTGCACGGTAACAGATTGTGCCACCCCCACACAAGCAGCTGTTTTCACCTTACTGTAATGAAAATTAAAAAGTGCAGGACTTCTGCAGATTTTGAAATCTGCTTAAATGCTCAAAGTATTATAAAGTATTATTCTTAACAGTCGCAATCCTGAAATCATGCCCACTTCCCTATTTAAACTTACTTTGGCCCCTTTAGCCAAAACTATTACATAGCACTTGGTTTGTACCTCACATTGACTCAATTAATACCTAAAAGCCACCAAACATCTTTAGAACGCACCATCATGTTGCCCAGAATAATGATCTAGTACTGTGTGGTTTGCACCACTTACCAACCTAGTTAATGCGACCGAAAATCTTCTAAAGTACGCAGCAGCAATATCACTTTGGGCTTTCTGCCATGAAGACCATGAGCTGGACTAAGGTTGGAATGGACATTTTATTTGTCTCTATTGACTTTTTTTTTTTTTTTTTTTTACAAGATTCCATCATGGCTGTCAACGTTAATTTATTGTTTATCTTTTAGTTGAGTTTAGTATAGTTCCTTTCATTTAACTACCAGTATTAATACTGCACCCATATTTTCATGCTCCGTACCGACTAATGGCATTCAGATAGACCTGAAAATTTCAGCAGGCCATTTTACAGCCATGGTTTCTAACAGGCCTTCAACGAATAATGTTTATTTAGACATTGTTTTTTCATAAACAGCTGTGCAGTGATGATCAAAAAATGCAAATACAGTTGACACGGCATTAATTATCAGGAGCCTTCATCCAAAAGCTCAAGTGTTTGTGCCGTTGTATGCTGCATGGCTATTTACAGAAATGTTTGCAGGGTTCCACTGAAAAATAATTATCTCACTATTTGTTTTTGTAACACTTGTTGAGTGGACATATGAGACCTCTATCTCCAAGCACAACGTAGGTGGGTCTTTTTATGTGGGCACTGTCAACAGCCCACACGTTCCTATGAAACATTCAACCGGCGCAATGTCACACACTTCAAAACATCAGATCTTTGCTGAAATCAGCCCCCCTCTGGGTTCTTGTGGGATTTTCCACACCCGGCAAATTGAAATGTACAAAATAACAACACGTCTGGGTTGAAAGCAGAGCAGCCTATGCCCCTTGCTGTGGGGGTTATTTCCAGTATGCCAGAGGTGCTGGATCTGAGTTACATGACTTGACTGAAGTCTCAGGTGACAGGAGGAACATTTTACTTTGGAGCCGAATAAAGTGGTAACTGACTGCATGTGATGGCTCTTGTCTGTCAGCAGAAGTTCCCACCCATATGACCACCAGCGAGTTCATCCCCATGACAAGTACCTGTGGCAAGCAGTACTAAAAACAGCCCGGATGGTTACTTTGCTAGCATGCTCGGACATACAACGGCTATTCAGAAGTGTGAATCTGAAGTTGTCCTTTCAGATGGATGGGTGGATGGATAAAGAAGATTAATGGTCATATCCCAAGGTAGTGGCCATGGGAATCTGGACAATAAAGCATTGCTTAGAACACAAGGATAACCTGATTGCAGCTGCAGAGTGGTCGCAGAAACTAGTTAACCATATAGCATATACAGTTAATGTACCAGATACTGTTAATGTACTAGATACATTCAGCCAATAAACAGTAATTGCTGCATTAAATGTACAGAGATGTCATTTGACCTATACAAAACAGGGTGACTTTATTTATTTTACTACTTATTGTATCAGACTTCCTGATGATTATATTTATTTGATTTTAAGCTGCAACTGCTTGTGGCTTCCTCAAGTCTCTCATTTTATTAATGACTTATTTAATGAAAATCACCATGAATACAATGACAAAATAAGAGCTCACACAGGGCTATTATCACTCACTGTGTGACATATCCGGGAACTGTCTACACCTGACGGAGAGACCCTGAGCTCCACTAATGCACTTCTGAACCCGCGTCATGTGTAATTAAAGTGCATGAAACGGTCTCATAACAAACACAGCTGGCTGCAAAACTAATGAGAGGACTCCCCACCTCAAACAACCGCCGAGGGCTCGCTCAAGTATATGTTGATATGTTTGTGACTTGGAGATTTTCTGAAAGTGTCTGCTCGTTTGCATATACATATTTTTCAGTTTGGTATGTAAACAACGACCCATTCAATCAATCTCTTACGTGTAATGTCTGAGACTTACATTTTCTGTGACGGGGCAGCTTTTTGGAGCACCAGTCCATTGTTGAAGTGGGTTTTGGTTCGCTATAGCTTTGCCTCATCACATCCAAATAGGCTTTTAGCTAATAGATAAAACAGCAATCCAACTAGGTCCTCCAACCCTGCAGTTAGGCTAACTGCTTGCTCTAAAATATTAGTAATTTTCTGTAATTGTAGAAACCTGGCACCAAATAGCTCACAGCATGACTCACTACAGGCTGAGGGCCAGCTTTCCCTTGGGCTGCTGTTTGATAAAGTAAAAGGACACCGATTTCCTGCTTTCTTAATGTTAGCTAAAGCACAAACTCAGGAGAGCAGGAGAGCAGGCTTGCTATTTACTAACTGCTAATACAAGTGCAGCAGTCTGTTAGGGAGTGATCTAATGAGTCATACTCTCATTTCTCGTTATATTAACGGAATGTTATTAAAACAGACTCGAATGTTTCGAAACAGTGCCCTGAGTGTTACAGTGATAGCGAATCTACAGTCGGTTCTTTTTATGCATTGCTTTAATTTTTTTTCTGATACAAGCTTCATGTTACACACTGTTGAATCTTCTCAACCATGTCTCAGCAGAAGCTCGTCTGCTGTTCATCTCCCTGAAGCTCCGCAGGTGAGAAATCCCGCAGCTGCACAGCTGTCTGCTCACACATCTGCCAGTTAGCTGGGTTCAGATGAGGGTGTCTGTCTTTTCTCGTCAGGCGATGAGAACAATCGGAACTCATTTCTACTCCACTAACAAACGGTAGGAGAAGGGGGAAAAAAGAGAGATCAAAATGTTAACACCTAATCAGCGAGATCTTATGAAGAAACGAGGCTCAGCGTGAACAAGGCGCGGACGAGTAAACAGAAGCAGAGACTTTTATAGTCTCAATTTTTTTTTACGCTGCAGCGCAATAACTCGCTTCTATACCTAGTTTAGCCTCAAGTTCCTGGGTGACCTATTTCTGCTGGCAAAGCTTTGATAAACATATCAGTGCATGCCCACCAGGGCCCCAATATATGCTTACAAGCGTACCCCCCTCTTCCTCTTCCCCAATCCTCAGCACTGTCACAGCCTCTGATGGAACATCTCCATTCATCCCCCTCTCTGCTCTCTCTGATCTCATGCACCAGCGCTACAGCACCCAGGGTGGAAAAAAAAAATAAACAAACCACACAGCCTTTCATTAGTTATAGGGAGAGAACACATTTGAATTTAAGAGGCTGCACTTTCTGAACCACAGCAGAGCTCTTCTTTAAAGCACTTTCCGACTTGTGCTCACAAGCTTAACCTATCACTTCGTCCTTGTTGCGTTTTGATTGATTACTTGATAGGTTCCCATTCTGCGCTGTAAAGGAATATATTTGGCTTTCTATTTCTGGTAGTGTCTGCATTATGACATTTGTGCAGGAAATGTCGATTGGAGCAGATGAAGTAAAAGCACAGCCAGCACATCATAGCGGAGTGTCATTTGGCTGCTGCTGCTCTACAATGCAAAGAAGAAGAAAAGAACAGAGAAAAAAGGCGCACTTGTGGCATTTTGTCACACATTAGGCTTGCTCCCGCATTTTTGGTTCTCTGGCTTTCTTCTCTTGAAATATGACGTGCCTACCGCACATGCTGTCGTAGGATTCTGCACAAATATGCATATGCAGGATTAAGTTAAACCACCTACAGCATACTTATGGAATCTTACCATTTCTGTCTTCTTGACAGCATACGCGCCAAATCACACTTGCTCATCCTACAAAGCATGCTGTTAGTACATGTATGATACTGAGCAACAGTCAGAGCCCAAACGTTTCTTGTTTTATTTCCAGCAAAAACAGCCATTAAGTACAAATTAAGGCAGTAGAAAACCAAGCTCTACTTTTTGACTGGAAGTTTAAAACAAATGAAGCGTGCACAGTTCCGTACATGTATATTGTTGCTGTCCTATGATAAAGTCTATTTATTTTATTTTTTATTCACTTGTTCACACCATTTGAATGCCAGCTGCCCTTCACATGACAAATGGCCCAACAGAAATAGTTCAGTATTACAGGACATAGAGCTGGACCCTAATATTCTACTTTATTTGCTATCTATAAAGGCAAACAGCATTTTGGAAGAAACTTGACTTGAAAATGACTGGGGTTATGGTCCTCCAAGCAGCGTTACTTTAATTTGCTGAAAACACACAGCCTCTCTAGCCCTAACAGCTAAAAACACTGCTCCAGCACTCTGCTCCACTACGGAACACTCACCACTCCACCCATATTTAGGCTCTTCAACATAAAAGTATATATAATGTATTCAATCTATTCCCCTCAATATATAGTCTTTGTATCTCAAGTTAGAACACCTCTTTGAAGTGCTGGCTAACTCCTGCATGTGCTGTGCTATGACCCCCTAACCCGCTGCTAAGAGTCCAGCAGGTCTGGTAGATGGAGCGAAGCACAAGGCTCTGCAAGGAAAGCAGCTAACATAGAGATTCAGACTGTACAGCAGTTGAAGCAGCTGGGGTGAGGCTTCAAACATTCAATGTTAATGGCTGCCGAAGCTCAGAGGCCCGAAAAATGGTATTTGGGACAGTCCTAATAAAATCTTATGACGTCAAAGTATATTGAACAGCATACTTCTGATATGATTACATACAATTCAGGCTTCATTAAGAAAGACACTGCTTTGGTATGACTGCGATGAGAGCTGTCTTGCACTAGTGGGCTTAAACTATCTGCTGAAGAAAAAAAACGCATTATTTCCCTGCTGGAGTCAAATAGTGATGGACATATCCACTGATAAGATTATAAGAAAATCCATTGGAGAAAAGCTTCTCCTCTGACCAAATTACTGGCCGTTAGTGCAGACAGACCTGGAACGAGGCGAGAGGTGGCCATTACAGTCACACACAAAAAAAGCCCACACAATTCAAAGTCCCTTTAAAGGGTTCTACAGACCTCAATAATGTACCAGCAGCTCTACAGGGCTCACTGGCAGGCAACCCTAAACCTCTTAGTAATCACCACTGACAACCATGCAGGAAGCAAACGAGAACAGGAGATGGGACACAGGATGAAGTAAAGAGAGAGCTGAGCTCAGACAACTAAACACAGCAATTTGTAATCATCTTATACCACTGTCTACATACCTCTTAGTGATCTACTAATACAGGAGCCTGATTTATAAATTTAATCCAAACAAACAGCCTAGAGTTCACTCTCCACCAAACATTTGTATACATATCACCAGTATAATTAAAAAAAACACACACTGGCTAAAGTAAAAATGACGTAAAATAGCCTACTGTAATTTTCCTCTACCTGGCTTAGTGCAATATTTGGCTGAATTAAGCTTCTCTATCCTGCAAAACGTATCTCTTTCACTACAGTGCAGTGAAGAAAAAACTGTGCAATTATTCATGTTGTTCATTAGTTCTTCCCTCCTATTTCATATCTTTGCCAGTTTATTGCACATTATCCCAAATAACTGTGTACTCCTAGACAAACAACACTGAATAATGTTAGGGAAAAATTGATTAAAGCCTCAATCTGGGACTTATAAAGTCCATTTGTTCAAATCAGATTTATGGCATGCTTCCACTGAATCTTGGTTGAGTCTGAGATATCTCATTTTCCAAATAAAAACTCCTCGTGAGCCAAAGTATGACTCTGCTGCTTAGTAACCGTGTACATACAGTCAAATTCACGCATTCATTTAAGAAATGTGTCTCTTTTTGTAAATGGCTACAGGCTTTTTATCCACAGTGTTGTTTAGTAACACATCCTTAAACACTCTCTCACAGTGAGGTAGCTACCATGTCCATGATTTGGGCTTGAATGTACTTTACACAGTTGATTAAGACAGAGAGAAATTCGCAAGGCACAATATAGTCAGAAGATGTGACACACCACAAAGAAACTATGTAGAGATGGGATCACAAAAAAACAGTGAATTGACTCACCTTTATAAGAAAGAGAGCAGGATCAGTCAAAGTGTGGTGTCATGAAAAAGAAAAGAGAAGAAAAACTTAGTATACATGAAAAAAAGGTGGTTTCTGCTGGGGTTCTTTAGCAAAGTCACATGTTGTATCTTCTTCTTCGTTTTATTATTATTATTATTATTATTATTATTATTATTATTATATTTTGCATTGTGCAAAAGTCAGAGACCACACTTTAATTTCTTTGATTTCCAAAAAAGGAATCAAACAAAAGAGGTGCAAATGTTTTCTTTTAAAGCAACAACATATATAGTTTCTTGTATCTCCATTTTTGTTGTTTCTGATTAATTTAAAAACTCTAGTTACCCTTTGCATTGTGTAAATGCTTTTAAGACTGTAAAGGTTAAAACTGTTCGTTCCATTCCCCTGTAAAGTTACTGTGTGGGAGATTGAAGGTTTTGTTTCAACAGCAACAAAAAAATTAACAGAAGCTTCAACAACTACAGATAATATAATTTTTCACCAATGTGGCCAAGTCTTACCTATATTAGGATGTTTTTCAGAGACCGGCTTTAAATCTTTAACTATATATGCAGAGATATTTTACACACCACCAAAGTTCAGTCCTAGATGATGGCTGCATTTTCAGCTTCTAAGGTCCAAGTAATCCTGAACACATTAAGTGACGTCAGTTAGGCCGCTGGGGTGCCTTCTTTGTCTGAATCTTTTCCAGAAGATATTGCCTGTATTAAAATGTGCTTGTCCTTGGAAGTGCTGGATGGAAGTGCTAAAGTGGCAGTATAAGACAGCTGACAACATTGACAGTATTATTAGAGTAGAGTTTCTGGTAAATATATGTCTCTGCTTCTTTCCAACACAAAAAAATGAATAACCTGTACTTGTCTGCTGTGACTGGAAATAAAATAAAGGATGCTATGTGACTTTTGCATGGTACTGTGGAACCTTTTTAAAATGGTTCTACATAGAACTGAAATATGTCATATTTTGGAGTAGGAGTAGAACATACATTTTTATTATATGCAGTATCTTTCAAGAGAAAGCTCCTAACAAGACTTAAGAAGACTGCATCTGTTAACTTTCACACTTACACACACACACCCACAAACAAAGCAGTTCACCTATAGTCCCAATCACTCTTTCCACCCAAAGCACTCCTGAATCTAATCTGAACTGATTAGTTGAAGTGACACATGTGGCTAGCTGGACTAGGTGTGCTTGAAGCACTTCCTAATCTTCATTAAGGTCCTGGCAGCAGTGAGGGAACTTCACAACAAAACAGAGTGGAGTGTTATCCTGCAAAGATCAACTGCCCTGCCTGGCTCAAAACTGCAGTCATAGAGGAACACGGCGATGCTCATCGATCAATGCTTAACGTACACGAGTCTGTGTATGAGATAATTAAGGTGGTTGTGTGAACAAGTGAATGTGTGTGTGTGTGTTTCCTCCCCATCCATATTTCAACAAAGGCTTGCCAGGCTGTTGAAGGTGTTATTTGTTTCAGCTGAAGCTGCGTTTTTCCGCCTCACTGTGTTTCTTAAGTGGGTCAGCCAAAGCATCCACATCCTCTCTCTCTCTCTCTCTCTCTCTCTCTCTCTCTCTCTCTCTCTCTCTCTCGCTATCTCTCTCTCTCTCAATACAATACTAATTGTGTGTCCTACCACAGGTGCCTCCACAGGGCTTCAAGTTTACCCATGTGCGTGTGCTACAGCTTGAAATATTTGTCTAAACCCAACAGTACCTGATCATTCACGTGAGGTGTGAACATTATTTTTGAAATATATGTCAGGATCGGGTAGAGTTTCCACATTTTGTGTTAAGGTCTCTCATAACTGCATTAGGCTATGTAGTCAAGGCAGGTGCTCTTTACTGTCACCCCTCAATACAATTTGGATACAGGCTTTGTAGTGTACCAGCAGCACATTATACTGAAGAGTGTGCTCCTACTAGTTCAGACAAACAACATGAGTAAAATGAGGCAGAACATACAATAAATACACCAGACAATAAATATACAGCACAGTGAAAACACTGCCAACTGTAAAACGTGGAGAGAGACTGAGGTCTCACATGTGCATTCAAGTAATTAAAGAATTTAAAGTGCAGGTATGCAGTAATTTTAAAGAGGTTTGATCAGTATATCATCACTGTCCAAGTATCCCTAAAATGGTAACTTTACAGGAGAGACCAAAAACCTACTTTTCTTTCAATGTAAATTTTTTCCATGCTGTTTTGGAGCATTTCTATTGGTTCATTCATCATGGAATTGTCAGACAATGTAAATGTCCATTGGCGTATTCATATGATGTAGAAAACCTGAAAACACAAAAATGGAGATACATATTTTTCATTGGATAGCAATGATATGGTGGTCGCTGGAAAAGGTTTAGATTTGTCCAGGCGGATGTTGGGGGGCATAAGTGTGTCAATCATCTGACTGATATAAAGAAGTAGAGTTAATTGTTGATTAATTCATAAACTTGTTCAACTAGGTTATTTAATATTGTATCTTTTGTCAAGATTATAAATCTGTTGTTTGATGTTGTAGACACTGAGAAAAAGTTCTTAACTGTTTGTCTTCCAAACAGTGTCTGCCACTGAAGATGTCTGAATGCACCTTTGTTGATCAGCATGGAAAAGTGAAAGGATCACTGTTTGTGTTTACTATGACGTTTGTAAAGTCACAGAATTTGACACTTTGTTAAAGGCCTACAGTGGCTGGAATTTCAGTCAATCCCTAATTATTGGTTAATATTATTTCCTTCTGCCTGTCGGTTACTACAATTCCACTCTCATTATGAAAAAAAGAACAATTTTGTCTTTTAGATGGTATGGTATTATAAATTAATATGACCAGGGGCATGAAATAACAAGGTATGTTTGATTTTGGACCATACTAATATTAGTATTAATACTAATACTAATATTTGGTTTGTGGCATTCAGGTTTATTTTGGGTTTGTATAGAATTTTGTATTCCAAATTTTCCAAATTTGGTGCTGCAGGTGGGACTGAAAAGGCTTTGGGTTCTATTTATGCTTAGACTGAAATTTGAGGGCTGATTAAAGCTGTAGTGTGTATGTATCCTGTCCCATCATGAATAATTCCTCTCTATGCTGGAATCTATAGTTCTGTGTGAAGGCAGAGGTGTGTGTGTGTGTGTGCGTGTTGGGGGGGGGGCGGGGGGTATGATTTTCCTCACCTCCTTTCTTCCTCTTACTGCAGCAGTGGACTGAAATTTAACCTGCCATTCACACACACTGCACTTTCTCTTTCTCCCTCTATTTCACACAAACACAGACCAACCTGTCTTACGAGCTGCCGTCACTGTCTTTATATAGTACTGTTCTCAGAACTGCTTTAGACCTGACAGGCTTCCCTGGCCCAGAACTAGCCTGATACGTTTTGTATGAAGTGCAAAAGCAGTGCCGAAGCAGGAGCACGTCGTTTGGGGAGTGATTTCCAGGTTGGCTCACGCCGTCAAGACGAGGCTGCTTGTTTCGAGTCTCTCGGGTCGCACACTGCTGTCTGTCACTGCTCCGAGCCATGATATTTACATGCTTTTCACTTCTAGGTCCTCTACAGCAAAGTCATATGGCCGGTGTTCGCTTTAAAGTCATCTTGAGCATGACCAGCCAATTAATTAAACCCAGCTAAGAACGACTATATATGCTAATATTAATGACTGTGTAATTAAAATCCTAAATGCAGTAATCAATATAATTAGATAATTAGTGAGATGTGCAGTATGAGTGGGCTTGCTTCTTTCTGCAGTGTTATTTTAAGTCACTAATGACACGGCCTCTCTACGGTGAGAGGTGATTCATCGCCACCCTGCGCCAGTGTCAAACAGAGTGTGTGCCCTTCTTCTAGCACCCTCATGCCTTCAGACTAAGCCAGTTGGCTCAGAATGCTTTGACCTCACCCCAGGGCTCTTCCACTAGTGGTTAAATTAGCTTCAACATTAGCATGCTATTTTTCACCCCACACAATTTTCCCCCATGCCACGTTGTGTTTTGTCTGGTCTTATTGTTGTCTTGCGGGTACAATTATGCAAGCTGAGGAGGCTTATGCCCCCAGGGGGCTGCTCTTGTCCAATCTTGCTGGTCAGTGGACATGCTAGGCTGTTAAAAATGACCACTAAGAAGCAGTGACCTCCGGCAGTGAGGGTGAGGCAAGATCGAAAAGCATCACAAAGCTGGGTGATTATGCAGGTGCTCCATGTGTCCAGCTGAGGAGGTCTTCACATATGCTAGGCTATAGAAGGAGAATAAATAGCATATTTATTCCTGCCAATATTTCCGCCAGAAAGACTGATGTACAGGTTTTCATCAAATAGTGATACCCAACCAGCACTGACAGGATAGATTAAAGTAATTTAAATACCTGTCGAACCAAACATTTCTCCATCGCCATTCTGACAATTTGGAGATGCCCCCTTAAACTCATTACAGAGTTACGTCTCTCATAATACCACCTGAGACTCGGTGCATTGTAGCCAAATCGTCTACTACCTAGGTGCACATTTCAGTTTAAAGTTTGGTGCGAAGTTGGTGTTCCATTATGTCTGTTGTACTAATCAACCAGAGACCCCACACTTGTAATGGGGGAATAAGGGGGTTTCAATGGAACAACACACATTACACAAATCTAATGGCATATTGTGTAACATTTATGCATGCTAAGTAAACTCACTGGGGGTTGCTGGTCTCGTTTGTTGTATAATCTTGAGATTTAGCATAAATTTTTCCAGTATAAAAAGTTGGTCGTAAATAAAACTGAGTATCCAGAAACATAATGTCTGTCGAGTCTCTGTAATAAAGGGGAGAAGCAAATGGCAGATATTGCAAATGCCAACAGCAGCACTACCTACAGGTCATCACGATAGAAGGAGGAGAGAGGAAAAAAGACCACCTGAGGATAAATGCTAGAGCAAGCATATGTCAAAAAGAACCTACACACAAAAGCTACTTCCAAGTTTAGCCTGCCAGCTCCTCTGAAAGGGTGAGCCAATTTAGCACCACAAGCCCTTTCGCTCGGCTGTGCCGAAATGATCTTGCTCTTTTACCCACGACTGGAGTGTGCTTTAAACTGGCTAAAGATGAAAATGGTAGGCTGCACATGGGAAGGCTGCCCTGCTTCCTGCTCTAAGCTCTGTGTGAAATGGGATTCTGCTCCTTCTTCTCCTCCAACATGGCCAGTCTTTTTCCATTCCACTCCTTCAGGCTGCTGCTAAAGACATCCACCCCCAGCCAGTCTGCACTGGCGCTAGCAGCCCAATGGCCTACACCACTCAGCACTTCTTATAGGGATTATGGGTATGATTTACACACCAATGAATTATAAGCTTAAAAAAGATATAGGTATTTAAACTGTATACAGTCTTAAGGGCTGCATGAGCGCCTTAAATCAGTGAACTGCTTAGGAAAGCAAAATCATACAATAAATATATTGTTCAAGGAAAAAAAAGATGTCTTAATAGAGCAAAGTCTACTGCATGAATTCCATATGTCTGCCACTAAAGTGTGTCACTCACCAGGCAGGATGTGAATAAGTGACATGAAAGTGCAAAATGAACTAAACAAATCTGCATAATGTCATCAAAAAATATCCTTTATGAATATGTGTACAACAGCCAACTACTAATTTGGCCATTGGTCAAAATGTTTTAATTGCTGGGGCACAGTTGATCAGTCAGCTTGGCTATTAACAGACCAATGTCAGAGACGACAGCAATTAGTCAGTGAGTTCCTGTCATCTGGAAAAGTTAATAAAAACGAACAAAATATAAATAATTAATAATGTTGCATTTTTTTTTATGTCCAAATATTCTAATTTGGTAGACGAGACATCAGCAATTATACACATGTTTAAATGTATTTACTGTTATCTGAATAAATATGTAAAGAACCTCTCTCTGCATTCTTCTAAGTCTTTGTCTTCATCTGATTCTTCTGCACACCAATGTGTACACAGATTGTGTAGTCTATTAACAGCATGTCCTGTCTTGTAATTCACTGGAGACATAAATGTCAAGAAATACCACAAGCATAAAAATCATCCCAGCCTTCTCCAACGCTGGAAAAAACAGAAAAAACCATGTTACGCTACAGTGAAAAATTTTGTGTGATGCATGAGTTATCTTCTCAAATGGCATGAAGATACTCACACACTGGAGGTGTGGACATCCTCTACTAATTTCTGTGCGCAGTCACCTGAAATCTTTGTTGTCATGTTGTGTTCACCCTTCATAAATTAGTGTGCTGTGCAGACCACCATCTTCAGCATTTTATGACAATGGCACACAAAGCAAGAGGTGGCTATTCAAGTGTTCAAGGAAAGATGTTCTGTTAGTTAGAAGGCTCACTATATTCTACAAAGCCCCAAATCACATAATCCATGTACTCTCAGCTCTTGTAAAGTCAGTACTGGGGAAATCAGTATGGACAAAGAAGGCATAAGAACATGGAGGAGAACATGGTTTAGGAGAAAAGATCAAAAAATTGTTACAGGACTTACAATCAATGCACACTTGTTCTCAAAATGTTCCTTCAGATTTCACCTAGCACCAGACCTGCTCACATGCCTGCATACTGCACTTAATTCCAGTTGCTGTTCAGGTCTAATTCTTTGTTTGAATATAAGTATATTAATATATACATATGTATATATGAATGTATATATTTTTTTTCCATTGAGGGCTGTCAAATAATATGCATGTGAAGGCAATGTACATAATACAACCACTATAAATAAGGGCCCTTCCAACTTCCCCCCTTATTGATCCGCTGCATGCATGCACTCTGAAGAGCTCACATAATAAAAAAATGATTACTGTATTGAAACATGATGTTGCTTGTAAACAGTGTTATAAACAGTTTAATACATAAAGTCACTCCCCAGTCCACTCTGTGTAAAATCAAGCTCCAAAAACAGCCTGTATTGACATTACTGTTCTTGTGATGCCCAGAAAATATATTTAGTTGTTTTAGTCTGGACTTTTGAATTACTAAATGATTGTTTTGGTAAATAAAAGCACACATATAGTAACAGTGAAGAGAAAAATAAGATACAGATAAAACTGACTATTTAAAGCACTTTATATGTATGTACCACAACCACCACTCACATCTTGTTTAAAGCACAGTGGAGAGGCTACTGTTTGTTATTATGATACTAAACTGCAAAACTCAGCACAGCTTTCAACAAGACAGTTAATCTTGAAACATGCTATTAAAAAAACATTTGAAAATGTACCTTCCGAATATGGCTTTGATTTAAAATGCTACTGTGCTTCATTACATTAAACTTTTCAGTTTCAGCTTTATTGCACTTTATTGTACTAGGTATCACTCTTTTTATATTTATCTTTTATATTTATTGTTTCTTTTTGCTTAACTTTCACTTTATCACTTGATTACAAAGCACTCTGAGCTGCTACTTGAAAAGTGCTTTGTAAACAAAGTAATTTATTTATTGATTATGTTTAATATATGTACTACAGTGTGTAACGGCACAACTATTCTGTGCATGCATATGGCAACTGGACCTGGAAACTACAGGAAAGAGTACATTTACATTTAATATGGCATTACATATTTTTATTCAATATTTAAAAAAAAATCATAAAAGTTTTGATTATAGCTTTTTGAAATACAACATCTCAAACTGTACATTGATGTTTTAATTTCAATTAGGTTTTATTACATAAAAACACCATTTTTAATTGGTACCCAAATGTCTAAAACATACTAGTAAAAAATCATATGACTTTTATTTCCACTTAAGTATATGTGTGAGGAACATGCTTGTTATTGTATTTATTTTATTTAAATGTAATTTACTCCTAGGCATGACATCTTATTTTGGATTGCTTCTGTACTGCTTTGTGATTGGTCACACCTCTGCCCCCTGACCTCTGCACCTTAGACTAAAAGTGTATCCATTGCAATTCTAGTTATTAAGTCTTTAGTATTTTCTCTAGTTCTTATTTGACCTTAAGTAACATTTAAAGTAACAATAGCTACTTACTTGACAAGTGTTTAGACTACTCTACCTTTACTACTCTGTGCACCTCTGGAAGTCTGCATGGATGTGGAGCCAGGAGTGGTGAGAGCACCAACAAAAAACACAGTGCTTCCAAGCATGTTCCCCAGTCATACATAATCGCAACCTTAGAAACTGTAATTTCAGCACTCACACCTAGGCCACATGATGAGGTATCAGCCATACGAATGAATGCAAATTGGATTTGTGGCATATATGACATAAAAGAAGTCATGTGAATGCAGCCTGGACTGAGAAAGTAACTGCTCAACAGTGAACAACGTGTACTGCTTTTATACAGCACTTCAGTTTGAGCTGAATGACTGTCATTTATGATGTTCATCTTTAAAGCATAGTCCATAAAAATGGACTTGGCTCACAGTAAATATTTTAAACCTAGCGAGGCATAACTCATCTCAAGCAGTATTCGGAGGCATGTCAGCCGCCGGTGTCGGATATACAGCATACACTTAACCGCTATCTTTCTCAAGCGGGAAAGTCATTTGAGCTGTTTCCACATTCAAGACATTTAGGTAAAGTGGTTTGTTTGTTTTGTACCTGCTCTTGAATATTTTCCCTTTTTCCAGTACACACAGGGAGTCTGACGAATGAGTATTCATATTTGTACGACCTTACTTCTTAAGATAAGGACACAGCAACTTCATCAAGAAGTTCCAAGTTTGCCAAAAGAACAAGCTTCAAGCTACGTTCGAGCTACAGCGGTGGTCCATGTGTGGGCGACTGTGGGTTTGCACAGAGGGAGAAATCAATACAAACATAGACTCCTGTAGTTGCGTGACTACGAGACACTGCTTCCGGCAGCTGCGTTTAGTGTCAGTTTCGAGAGCAAAGGGAACTCCTAGGTTCCCGAAGCAGCTCTCTGATAAATTCCTGGCTCAAACTGCAGCTGAAGGCTCACGCTGGGCTGTGAATGGCAAAAGGCTGTGCTAACTCTGTGAACAGCATGTCCTTGCTACCAGAGCACCTCTAGTGGCTGACTCCTCTGGGATGAAGGAACAGCAGCGAGGAGAGCAGGGCTCAGGGGCTTGAGGCTGTCTGGCGCCGTGAACAGTGGAGAAGAACTGAGGGTTCAAAGGCCCGAAAACAAGACAAACATCAATAAGAGACTTTGGGAGGCAGTCACATGTTGACCGTGTCAACGTGCCCGTGTGAGAAAGAAGGAAGGAATGAAGTTTTAAAGTGAAAGCAGCCTTGCTGTTTCAGAGAGTCTTACATCAGAATGCCTGGCCCTATGAAAGGAAACAGGAAACGTACAGCAAAAACAACCCACAAATCACTGTTTCATCAAAGCCTGTTGTAGTCGGGGCTCAATTTGAGGGGGATGTACCCTTTCCAGTTAAAGAAAATAAAAAGATCTAAATCATCCCACCCATAAAACTGGCATCCTGTCCCACTTTTTATGCAAATTCTTACAAAATTTGAATGTCTAATGTGCGTAGAATAAAGAAAAAAACATACACTGTTGTATATAAACAAATGAACAGTCTGATTACAATATAAGACAGATAAGGTCATAAATAAGTGTGGTTACTGTTCGTTACCAAGGGCCATCTAAAACATTATTATTTTTAAACCCCACCTCTGATGGTTTTTAACAATGCTTAGAATATCTAGAGACATGTGCCTGTATCTATTCTGATTCAACCATGACCAAAGACACTAATGTTTTCATGTCCAATCCACATTCCACAATGACTCAGCATCTAATCAAGAGTCATAACTAGTATACGCCTTTGTTTTCTGTTTTGTTGTCATTCTTTTCCAATTTAGATCTTTTCATTTTTTTCCCAATTTAGTGATGGTCTGTCTGGTCGCTGATAAGAGTTAGATAGACACTTAACTCTAGACAATTTGCAGTTAGCTAACCTGGTAACACCTAGATTATCACAATCTTGAAATAATCTTGTTTAATCATATTGTGCCAATGGTGAGAAGGAAGCTGCGGAAAGCATGGCTGTTTTATTGAACAAAGCAGCAAGAGAGAACTGCCCCCAGTGCTGGCCCCAGTGAAACAGCTAAGACAACAGGGAGGTCACTTCTAACCATATAGCTCTCCTTGACACTGCATTACTAGCCCACAGCCCAGCATGGAGTACAAAATAACTTGTACATGCATCGATACCTATTCTTTCAGGCCGAGTACGGGTAAATATTATTTGGTACTTGCCGATACCGGCTCATGACTCTGATGGTGATGGTGAGCTGTATGGAGCAGTGAAACACGATCACATGTCAGCAATTCCATAAATGTAGGAATGGTGTCTAAAAATACTAAAAACAAAGTAAAAGTTCAGCTTCCTATTTTCCACCTTGCGGTTCATATTTGTCTGTTTTCCAATGGTGCAGCAGTTACGTTTTGGTGCCTGAGGCCACACCATTTGCGGTGGACCAGGAAATATGGAACAAGGAGCTTGTGAATAGGAAGTTGACTTCATGTAAGAAGATGCTAATCTAGTGTGAATATCTATATAAAGATTAAGGAATGCTGTATATACAGAACTTACTCAGCATTAACAATCACTGTCAAAACAATCAGAAAAAACACCACACCAATGAGTTCTCTCTTAAACCACCCTAGCAATATTTTTAAACAGTGTATATCAGAACAGTGCCTTTCTTAAACTACAACTCCATAATGTTATTGAATGCAGTTCAGCAGAAATGTTGTCTGAGGTTATATTAAAGTATATTATATTTTTTTGCTTCTAGTAGGCCATTAGCACGTACAGAGACAAATTTATTGTCAGCATGTTAAAATGTTGCACCAATAAAGAGGACACAAAAGTGTCCCAGGGTGGTTTAATCTTGGCTGAACAGGACAAAATGCCCCTTCTTAACATTTAAGATGCTGAACCCTGGATCAGGCTATATGGGTAAATGTTTGTGCATATGTTTATTGCGCAGTGACCCACACTCTGGTGTGGTGATCCGGACATCACCACAACATCTGAGCCCACCATACCACCACCTGGGCTATTTTTTGCCATTCATTGCTAGCACACAATGAACGCTCAGCTGATATCCACACAGGTGGGTGTCAAAGGACGATTGACACCTAATAAGGCTCCCTCTCCAAAGTGGTGGAAAGTGCTGCACTTAAGCTAAATGCTATGAGGCTTCTGCAACAGAGATGACAGGCTCGTTAATTTGCTTCACTTCGCTACGGGTAATGACTTTCCTGATTTACAGTAGTGCTGGTTCCCCTCGTCTTGTCACCAGTGGTACGCCTGAGTGAAATGAAGTTGCTATTTCTAATTAGCCTCTCTCACTTGGAATGGATTACATGAGATGTTAGTGCAAAGCACGGGTCTGCAAGCCTGCAGGTTTTTGCCTCCCCTCACTACAAAATAATCCCTTTCTCCAAAAGGCCAACTTGCTAACATATAATAAAGTACATATTTGACCTCACATAACTGACCTAATGGTGTGCCTGGTCACTGCATAGAGGCTGCTGTGGGTGCAGTGGCATGTGGTCAGAGATGAGTTAATGGATGTTGCCCATAGCTGTAGCACAGGAGCTTCAAACAGCTGGGTTGCTGCTGCTACTGCTGCTGCAATCATCAGGCCGTAATTGCTTCTGGGTAATGGGCGCAGTGCTGCTCCTTTGTGCATTTCTCTGATTGGTGCAGATAGAGATGAGCTAGCATGCTAACTCATGGATCTGCCAAAGTCTAAGCAGTCTCAAGGTCTACGAGTGAATTACTGCAATTGCTTTCCTCTCCTAGCAGCCATTTAGGTCATGTTATATTCATAAGCGCTAAGAGGTGAGAAAGTTGTTGTGCTGAAGTCGAACCTTGCAATATTCCTGCCCAGTGTGGCGACATATGATATATCCCATGGGCTACTGAAGACATTTGTCTGCAAAAGATTCTGCAATTTTACTTTGTACTGCATGCCCAGGGCAAAGTTGTATTCGGAGATCATAAAAGTAAACCTTTTCTCTGGGATTTTCTAGTCTTCTCTTCTAAACTGGTGTAACACCAGTCCTCTTCTACACTCTCTTAAAAATAAAGCTGCCAAAATTGGTTTTGGGAGTGATGGCATGGAAGAGCCTTGGAATAACTCAAGAAAAATCTTTAACTGACAAAAATGGGATGTGTTTGTATGTTTAAAGTTATATAATGCAAATGTTTTATACCTACTGACTAATCCATACTTTCAAACGCATTCTAAGCTTTCCAGAACTGGTAAAGATGCCGTTAGACCTCATGAGGCACCGTTGTCTGCAATTCGAAGATTTAAAGAGCTTTATTAACTTGGTGTTCATTTTGAATAGGTGCACAATTTCACAATGTAAGATCAGAGATATTCTGGGAATAATAAGAACTGAGGCTCCACCCCCACCAGTTAAGAATTCTAATGAAACTACTTAAATACTTAAGTTTTAGTTGATTTTGAGGCTGGATAAAATGAATGTCAGTTTATATGTTTCTTTGTTGTCACAGCACCCTCTGAGCAACAAATAACGGCTAGGGACACACGTGACAACACCTTCAACCAATCAAATTAAGAAATGAACAGACTACTTTGAAACAGACTGGTGAGGTTTAGTGAATTTAGTCAACGTACCACAGCTTGCTAATCCGGTGAAGGTGCTAAATGTAAATCTATCTAAAAGAACTACTGTTGAAAAATAAGATGTTAAGCATAGCTCATGTTAAAACGGCGCAAAGAAGAAGTTTACTCACATTACCTTGTTTGGTCAGATTTATTCCTGCAGTCTTTGATTATTTCTATTATGATCTTTCAGCTCTGCAGTTAAAGCTCTGTATATATTGGCACAACTTGTTTTCTCTTATTTTGGAGCTTGCATATATATTCAGTGGCCTTTGTTGAGCGCTGTGCTGATTATGTTTTTGAACAGGTTGGTCGTTGTTGGAGTTCAGTTGGTTCAGTCTGGTGCTGTTCGCCTCTTGGCTGTTGTGCTCGATACTAATAATATGCATTGTCTGGCTGTTTTGTCATGTGCTGCATTCTGTTTATTTGTTGTTTTATGTGCATAACATCTAATAACACAAGTTTACAAAGCTAAATATCCTCCATTAACAGGATCTGTTAGCACACAAGTAGATTTTGTGTACATCACTAGAACACAGGAACTTGGTTATTGACACAAATAAGGTTATGCCATGAGGTTAATTTCATCAGCTAGGCTGTGGGTGACCACAGGTCGAAAAAGCAGTGTGGACGCAATAAAAGAGTGCAGCTTTAGCATCTGTACAATAGCGTTGACAGGGCCTCTCTTTTTCTTTCCTATTAGCATTAACAGTCAAAGACCAGCTTCTGCAAGTGCTGTGTTTGATCCATCTTATCAAACTGTCTCCATTAAAATAGCAGGGCCTTTAAAAGGTGTGAAGCACCATTGAGACTGTGGAAGTCACGTTCCTCCGAGCTCCAGCCGCCACACTCTGAGGCTGGTCCCTCTCCTATCAGCTCATCAATTAAGCCGTGTGCTAATTGGATTATAAGTCACAGAAGGCGAATGAAAGAAATGAATTACAGAGGTGCTGATATGAGATGGGTATCCTCTGATCTGAGGGGTGGGCCACGGTTATTGTTGGAGCAATAAGCAGCCCATTTCCAATAACGTTGGATTACATAAAAAAAGATGGACGGGGGAGAGGGGAGGAGCGAGAGAGAGAGAGAGAGAGAGAGAGAAAGAGCGAGATTGCCTGTGGCTGTTGCAGCAGCGTTCAGAGAGCTCATTGACATGGACTGTGTGTCTTTCGTGAGAGAAAATAATTGTGTGTCTGGGGACCAAGCGATGCTTCGAAGGTGAGAGGTCCATGAAAAAGAACTTTGGTAAACATGAGTCAGACCAATAGTGGTATCGATAATTCTTTTTCGGTCTCTCTCACTCACATCTCTCACTGTTGCTCTCACTCCTTTAAGCCCAAACGCACACGTATATGTGCACAAACCCTCAAATGAATAAAAACTGTTTATTGAGTCCTAAGCTAGAATGATGACCTCTGTCTTACTCTCCTCTAAAGTTTTTGCTAAACTGTGCAAAGAATGCTCAGCAGCCCTCTTTTCTTTTGAGGCAGCCTTTCATAAAGGACAATTAATATTTCACCTGATGGCATGCAGGGATTTTCCCTTTTAGTTATATTGTTTCCGACCATCTGACCATCTGATCTTGGTTTTAACATCTGTCTGGAATGATCTGGCAGATATTGTGTGTTTTTGTGTATTTGTGTTTTTTTATGTGTATTTATCTTTCAGTGTTAATGGTGCTTTCACGGCTGTGCCCACCCCATACCATTACAGATGCTGAACCTTATGCTGGTAACAATATGGATAGTCCTTATTTGTATAAACAACCTGAAAGATAGACTTATTTAAACACAATGTATCTTTGGGTAACCAGGGTAATTACACTGAAATTAAAAAACTATTTTGTAGTTGTATGTTTTCATGACACTTGTTTACATCAGTATATGTCAGACGTCCTTGAACCCAGAGAACTCTGCAGTGTTTCTGGGAGTTGTTGACATATAACATACATTTGTGGTTGCGTCCATGAATGGAGTTCATTGATAACAGTTTGTCAAAGTATTCTGAGCCTATGCAATGATATCCATCGCAGAAGCATTCAAGTTTTAATATGGTGCTGTCTGATGGACTGAAGTGATGGACATTCAGTTACAATTTTTGGCTTTGTTCTTTTTTTTTTTTCAAACAAAGCTTTTTCTGGAATCCCTGAATCATTTGATAATATTATTCACTGAAGAGGGTGAAGGGCCTAAAATTATTGCAAATGTTTGTAGGAATGTTGTACTGATTATTTGCGCATTGTTTTAAGCAGTAAGCCTTGACTCAAAGGAAAAGGCACTTTCTCAATGCTTCTTTAAAATCCAAGCATGATAACATCACCTGTTTTAATATGTTTTCTGAACATTTCTAGTCTTAAATTATCCCTTTTTTCAACTTCAGAAGGCATCAATTTCAGAAAGCGTGTATATCTACAAAAAAGAAAAAGCCAGAAAAATTCCAGTAGGTGCCATAAACTATTACTTTTGAGTTAGCTAAAGTAGCCTTCATGACAAATGATGAGTTATGTCAGGTGTCAAGAGAAGTTTATACAGATGTCATGTCTTATGAACAGCAACCTACAGTGAAGTGCTACCAAAAACTTTTTATTGGATATTTTTTTATTTAATTACAGATCATATAAAAACTCTCTTAACTTGCATTTTACATACCATTACAACTTGTTTTGTAGCTGCACCATCCCTATGGATCTGATAGAATAGGTTATATTCATCATAAAATAAAACTTTAACACACACACACTATATATATATATATATATATATATATATATATATATATATATATATATATATATATATATATATGCCATCTGCTACACCCTTGACTGCATCACTGTGTCATCCAGATGTAATAGCATTAAGATGTTTCAGGTCTTGCTTTCCACAAAGTGACTGCCTCAGTTAGAGACTGCCTCTACCTTTGCAGTTTCTAAAGCTTTTAAAATCCAGTCTTCAAACAGATATTCTTTTAAATTCTGTTAATACTGTTCGACCAGAGGAGGATGGGCCCCCCTGTGAGTCTCCTAAGGTTTCTTCCTACAGACTTAAGGGAGTTTTTCCTTGCCACCATCGCCTCTGGCTTGCTCACAGGGGGATACCTACTGTGACTTCATGTTTTCATGTTTTCAAACTTCTGTAAAGCTGCTTTGTGACAACATTGTTGTAAAAAGTGCTATACAAATAAACTTGACTTGCCATGCGGCTATGTTAAAGCAGCTAGAATGTTTTCTTAAACATTTCTCAAACATGGCTACAAACATCTGCAATATGTGTCTGCACTGCACAGTTTCTGCTTTTGGGATGAAGACATTAAGCTCTTCATGCTTCTTTTACTTTTTCAAAATGACTGCTTGTGTGTTAGGTGGGGAGCAAAGGATAGGATGTCTTATTTGGACCTGAGGACATTCATCAAAGGCTGCACTAAAGACAAAACTGCAGAGTTACAGAGATTTCAAAAGTTTATGTACTGAATGAGGTGAATGAGGTGGAGAAACCTTCCATTCTACTTTTGCTTTTCTAAAGTGAAAAGCATCCTGCACAATGTCACCCATTTGTTGGTTTCCAAAACCTTTCAATTCTGACTACCTGTTTGTTTTATCATGTTGCAAAGAAAATTGAAAAATAAAAAAACAAAGCTAGGGAGAATCAATATGGTGGACAAGTGGTTTCACTTCCTTGTGGGCGATGGGACAATAAATGTGTCTCAAAGCGAGGACTGCAGACAAGGTAGGCGAAACAGTGCTTCAGTGTTCACTCAAGCACAACCGTGATGAGCTGAGCCCTCATACTTTACGGGCGTTTAAATGTTCAAATCTTACGTTTAGAAAAAGTTCAAATAAAATGCACACCTTATTATGTTTTATCATAAACTGCTGAACTGCATCTCGCCACTGGCGGCTGTTTACAATGTTTTTTAAATTATTTTGTGATGTGCGTCGAGGGTTGTTTATGATGAAGGTCTTGAGGGACATCTTCTTACAAACGGAGGACGCATATTTTCGACTGCCTTCAAGAGATCTTACAAAATGGGACAACCTTCAGGGACACAACGGCCAAGAAATGCAGCCTGCCTTGACTGCATGCTTAGATTTAAGACACAGCTATAATCAGCAGTTCTGTAGGTCTCTGTAAATTTAAGTGGTTGGATCACAGTGTATCTCTGAGATGCATTGTACCCTTACAAGCTGTACTTAACCCTTAGGATTGGATGGTACCAAGGTCCTCATCAAGGTCGTCACGGAACAATGCGGAATGGAGGAAAGAGATATGTAAACACATTTACACACACACACACACACACACACACACACACACACACACACACACACACACACACACACACACACACACACACGTTCTTAATGGCTGGTGTGGACACACAACTAGATGGTTACTGCTGGGGACCACCTTTTCTAAAAGGTCTACAAAGCAGAATCTGATCTTTGCTCAATTAGCTGTTATATAGCACGTCACTTCGAAACCTGTGACGTAAATGTAAGTTAGAGCTTTTGTATTCTTGTTGGGACACTGTCAGGTTACACATCCTTGCAGCAAATTGCATGTAAATATGCGTGTCTGGAAGGTTACCAATGGCCATTACATTATATTTCAACTCAATACAATCTGTGGTAGTGAAAATATGAAAGGTTGAACAATGCGGAATGGAAGAAAATGACTGCTCATATGTAAGCACATTTGCACACACACACACACACACATCCCATCAACTGGTGCACTCTGAACGAATATTCTTGCCCTTTAGCAATGATAATAGCAGGACGGTACAGCAAAACTTAATTTCAGGCCTACGCCAACACACCCGTACTCTATACTTCATTTGAAAATGTAGTAATTTAAAAGGACCACCACAGAGAATACCAACTTGCCGTTTTAAACAAGTTAAAAAAGATGCATGGTTGGCATAAACACAAACGAAGCACGATTGTCCTGCAGGCAGTGGGTACAGCATGCAGCTCACGAGGCGCCTGTGAAGCTGTGCCAGTGCGCCAAGGAATACAAATCAATTTAGCCTTATGCTGCACGCTACCTGAACATAATCAATACACGCTACAAATATTACAACAGGTACTGAAATATGAAATACCACCTCAGGAGCCTCTCCTGACGCAGACCAAAACACAACAAGGGTGCGCCGTGGCAAAGAAGCAAGGCAGTGTATTATCTTCATATTAAGTCTGTTATTGGTCTATAATCGAAATAAGGTTATTGTCTCTGCTTTGTCTGTCTGCATGTTGTCCCGCTGGGAATGGACGCCCTTCTCTGGCTCTCTAAATAAAGCTGTGCTGTGGGCAAGGCTGGAGTAAGGTGCTGCTTGCTGAGGGAGTGGCTTTAGCCAAAGGCCAGAGAGAGAGGGCGGAGAGCACTTTATCTCTGTTAGCAGAAAGAAAGAGAGAGAAAGAAATGAGAGAGAGAATTTATGTGAGAGGCAAACAAAGGAGAAACTGAGGGTGAGAGGCAAGGAGAGAAAGAGAAAAACAAGAGAAAAATATGAAGAAATGTGATAAAAGATAAAAATAGAGAAAAGAGAGTGGGAAGACAGATGGAGGGGTAAAAAGAGAAAGAAAGAAAAGGAGAGGATGTGAGAGAGGACGAAAGAGAGGGAGAGAGTAAGACAGAAGGAAGATAGGGAAGTAATAGAGAGAGAAAGACAGAAAAAGAAATGATGACAGAAAGAGGACAAAAAAAAGGGGGTAAGAGAGAGCATGAGAGAGAGTGATTGTAAGAGGAAGAGAGAGGGGACAGTGTATGTTCTGTACACAGAGTCTCTCATCCTCCGTCCTTCTCTTTTCTCTTTCTCCCTTGATAAATGACAGAGCTGGATTAGAATACAAAGACGCTCCCCTCTACAAACTCGGTCTCACTCCAGCAGTCTCCATCCGGCTGTACAGGCATTACTGAGCGTTCAGCACTCTACAGTGTGGAGAAGGCCTCTGTGGACGAGGCCATGACAGCTTTAGTTTGTGTTTGACTGAGCTCTGCATGCTGCTCCACAATGATGTCTGCATAATGCATAAAATGCATGTGTATGTATGTGAGTGAGGCCTGGTCAGCCTGGCATGGGCGTCTGATCTATTATGTTATAAAAAAAAAGGATTTCTTTGATGGTTTGCACCATCCATATCTGGGAACTAAGCTGTGAAAACAACTTACTTTTAATTCATTGTCTTTGTGATGTTAAAAACAACAATTTTACATATTTCTACCTTCTCAGCAGTTTAACCACACCGATTCGCACTGTGGTTATAAGGCATGTTTCAGGCTGGACTGCTTGAATAAGACAATTACCTTGCATAGTCTGGCCTTTGGTTTGGACTTTCAGACTTTTCAGTTTGGTCCAAAGGTGTGAAAGGTGTCTTAAACCATAGTCCGAAATTTGGTCTGATCAAGAGGTGGTCTCGGCTCAAACTGAGCCATGGTTCGGTTTGTGTGCAGTGTAAAAGCACTTTCTGGATTATTCACACCTTCAACCCGATTAAAGGTAGTTGAGACCAGCTACTGTCATCCATTAAACAACATAAGAAAAAAAGGCAGGACAAAAAGTAAAAGCGAGCTGCAGTGGTTGAGGAGAGGAAGAGACTAAATATTTTACTGTCAAGAGTCAACTTGAGAAAAACACATAAAAATGAAAAAACTTATAGTCTATTTTCTGAGAGGATGAGTGAGAGAAAGACAGACAGGGAGGGGAGAAGGATATGACAGGGCTGCAGAATAATGCAGTATATAAAGCTAGGTTTATTCTTGACGTGCACACGAGAGAAAAATGACAGGGTGCGTGGCCATGGACCTCCGAATAAGTTTGATGGGAGATCTGCTGATCTGCGGATTCGTCTCTACAGGTGTGTATATAAGAGCTCTGTCATATTTCAGAGAGAAAACTGCAACAACAGAAGCTCCAGGTTTGCCCACCATATTGCACTACACTTGTGAACAAGTTCATCAGAAAAAGTGCTGTTCTGACACATTCAAACCATAAAGACGGTAAGAAATAGAGAGAGAAAGCCAATACAAACCAATCAAAGTCAAGTATAGGGAGAGGCAGCCCATGCAGGTGATCTAATCAATATATATAATTAAATAAAAAAATTACTAATGTAATCAAAGTTATGCAATGAAAAAAACAACAACACTTAGTCCGACCTTTCAACCACCATGTTTTTCATTCCAAGTAGAGCCTCCTGCCTTCTGCAAAGTTATCTGACTAATAAAACATGCTTTGTGAAGGTCTCCCTTATAAAACCTAACACTGTTTTTCATCCCCCCGTCATCATCATGGATTTTTTTCATAAATAGAAAAAAAACCTGTTGCACAGAATATAAACAGAAATGAAAGATGCTAAATATGTAGTTATTGTGTAGTCATCAGTATATAACATGACATGTATGACTATATCCCATAATACAGCATTGCTTACACAAAATGGCAACTCGAACGCTCTGGTGCCTGGATTCCATTCACTTCTGTATTTTGCAGTGATTCCTATGTACTATAAAAAGCATCTTCCTATTCACCAGCTTCTTTGTTTTCAGTTCCACCTTAAACTGTTCAATTGCATTTTACTGCATTATAATAGCAGCTGCTGCATCATTTAAGGTGGAACAGGAAAAAATTAACTAGAAGCTAATGTAAAGGAAGCTCACTCCGGCCTCGTGAGATCCATGTGATTTGTTTTTTCTTTAGCTGTCGGCAGTCTGTAAAAGACAGCTTACACAGAGTTCTTGCTTAACAAGCAGTCGCACCGCAGCTCTTTGTAATTTTAGATTTTTTTTTTCACGCCATTCATGCTGAACACTAACATTGCCACTCAGCTAATCCTTCTGCCACTCAGTGGGCGTAACCACAGTGACCTCTGCCAGCTGTGTACAGTTCTTTAAAAAAACTTGTGGTTCTTAAACAGCATTGTTTCAAGCCACAAAACATTTTTGGGTACAAAGCAAAGCCTTGTTTTCAGGGCAGAGAGCTTATAAGTTACTCGGCTTAGGCCTACACTTCCGTCTGCCGCTAAAAGACACTGTTCATATGCTTTGCACGCACAGCCTAAAGATGAAGGTCAAGTGGGGGAGCTTCTTACTCTGCTACCTTTTATTAGCCATCAGTTGCAGTTCAGAACCAACATAAACCTAGATTTCAGTCTTAACTCCGCTGGTGCACTCTATTTTTCACCGCAAATTGAATGACCACCATTCATGAGCTGTTGTTTACGACAAACTCCCTCTCCCCACAGTGTATATTCATAAAGAAGGAACCATAACACGTTTTTAGTCTGGTTTTAGAGCCTGGTTACAGCACTGCTGGGACACATAATTAAACAGCATATTAAGGCCTGAGGAAATGTTCCAAGTGTGTTTAATGCTACAGGTTTATGGCACGCTCCAGCTAGCTATATGCTTCTCTTCATAGCTCTATGCATCTGATATAAATTCATGTGGCTGGGCTATTTATGGATTGCAGAGGGCACTGCATGCTTTTTATGGTAGGCAGTGCCTGTCAGAGAAGAAAGCTCTGTAAATCAGCTTATATCAGTGCATTTGGCCTCTGTATGCTCAACTAATATACAGACCACTCAATAAAAAAAACATATGCAAGCACTTATTCCATAATAGGCAATCCATGTTCCCCTTAAAAGCTCTCTGTAGGAGATATGGCGTTAGTCCTTCATGGTCAGCGAGGCCAGGACACATTTCAGTCGTGCCTATTCACCTCATCATAAGGCCAGCCATGCATTGATGTCTAAGACCTCTGCAGCATATGCCATTTCTTTCCTTTTTCCTCTCTTGAACACATTCTCCTCTCTTGAACACACCCTGTCACAACAGCGCAAGCTCACTCCTTTCCTTAATTCAATGGACTCTGATTAGACGCTCTGGGCTTTTTAATTAAAGTAGAAGAGGGAAACAATTTGCTCATATAAAAAAGAAAGCTTTCTACTAGACACCTAAAGAACTGAGCTTTGCTTGAGCAGCTACAGTGGTTGCTGCAAGCAGCCTTGTGCTATTGTGCTTATAGGAAGAAAAGTCATGGGTCAAAAAATGACATGTAACTAGCCTCTGTTAGCTCTATTTCAATCAGCTGTTCCCAATGTTCTTAGAGCAGTCGACTGGAGATGTTAATTATTAAAAATCCAAGTCAAAGCTAATTGATTGACAAGTCAGTTGAATAGAGAGTGTGCTGCGCACAAGTCTCCAATGAGCTATTAAGTCGACATACAGCTGCCAGTTTTCTACTTTTGAGTCTGTTATCGTGACAAAGGGACGATTTGACCTTAAGAGATCAATGTGGCTAAATGCTACATTCCAATAAGCCTGCTATATGGCTAGTTCCCTCTGGCACCATTCAAGCAACATACAGATACATCAATAAATGTCTGAGACAGCGATTAGCAAACAGCAAATCCTGTAAGTGTGTGAACAGGTGACACCACCTCAAAAGTCCAAGATAATACCTGCATGGAGAACATGCTTAGGCCAAGTCTAGATTATGTGATTTGTATGGCAATACATTTTCATTATGATTGTGTTCATTTTGTGTCTCTTGCGATTATATATGAACTATATTTATGTTGATTTTTTTGTAAGGCCCATACATTGTATTCTGTTCTGACTCTCTATCCTGATTTGCTTTATTAAAAAAGCAATCTTGAGTGAAATGCTCATTTAAAGTGGAGCTAAACTGCAGTAGGTGGATATATGTAAATGTCTTGGTTTTTGTAATGTCTCAAAAACAATAAATATGTATGTAGACAATATGGACAGAGAAGTGTAGGGCACACTCAAACAGTGTTAACACATTATATTGTGCAATAAAAAAAGCAAGCAAATTCTAGTTTAATATACTTATTTTAGTTTAAAACATTTCAGCATTAACTAAAATCATCAACAGAATGTAAAGAAATTATCATGTTGACAGTATGTTATAGATGTCTATGCATCGTGCTGCAGCAATTTCTACAAAATTAGCATGCTGACCTGAAAGTGAGTCACTACAGCATCATCTTTAGTCCAACCTGAGAGGATGAAGAAGTAGCAATGCATGGACAGTGTTGTTTAATCTCTTGTCAATTATTTTGAAGGTCCTGCTCCTGGTAAGACCATTGAAAAGCCAATGACAAGTAGAGTAAATGCAACAATGGCTGAAGCTCCTCCAGGCAAGCAACTTGTAATGACTGTTGTGCATTCTTGGCAAGAATCCATACATGGCAGCAAGCAAAGGAACTCTTAATGTTTTTTCTAGACTGGCAAGTTAACAACTGTTAATGCTGACACTGAGGAGGAGGGACTGTGCGTTTCTTACAATGGGGTGGATACCACAACTTTCTGCTAATATGTTGTTTGGAATATAAATTCAGTACGCTGTGTCATTTGCTCCTTTAAGTCCTTTGAGTCACTGTAAAGCACACTGAGCTGAATATGTATAAAATATGCTATACAAATAAAGCACAGACCTGACGAGGTGTTGGCTTCGCCTCACCGAGAGCCATGCAAGAGATATGACAGGTAAAACACTCCGCAGAGCTATTCCCCGTTCTCCAGAACACCTCTAATTAAAATGAGCTCTTCACTTGTCAGAGTGGAATGGGAGTTTACCAGCTGTTGGTACAAAGAGAGGCAGGCACAAGAGAGAAGGAGGGAAAGAAGGAGGGACAATTGATTTTTATGTTCAAGGGGCCAAGCATCTCTCCTCCTGGCTCTCTCTGAAGCCCCCTGTAGCATTGTTAGGCTGCTTTGGGCCCTGTCAGCTGTCAAAACTCCACTGCTCCAGAATAAGCATCCAAACGTCCTGCCCCGAAAGCATCCCCTCGAGGATCCGTCATGTTTGTTGCTGGTTCTACTCATACTATTCACACTACAGGACATCTAGGGAGTCGAGGAAAGCCTTAAAAGCAGATGGCTGAGCCATGAAGCCTATCTAGAGACCGGGTGAAATTAAGCCTTGCATGTAGTAGAAGATTCATACCTCACCCAGCTTGGGGAATAAATAACCTCTCCGCACAGGGCAACCATGTGTGGGTAATGCAGTTCTAAAAAACCCGATGAGGCCAAGTAAAAGCCAGTGACTCTGGATCCTGAATGTAATTACTCCCATCGATTTGCAATTGACTGCAAATTCCAACCATTAATTAAGCCTGGGTCCAGGGTAGCTAGACCCTTGGCAGCTGTGGCCAAATAAAGCTTCCTCAGAGGGCAGGGAGGCAAAGGAGAAACAGTGGCTGAGTTCATTGATCGAAGTCGGAGTGAAGCATCGCATCTGCAGGCTTTCAGGTCTAAGGCCTCTGCTGAAAGCCATCTTTCCTACACTAGTTTAACTGCACAAAGCAGACAAGAGGAGACTCAGTAATGCTGATCCATCCCGATTAATCATCTTCTACAAGGCAGGACTCGCATTGTAGTTACTTGCTAATCAAGTCAAGTTTTTTTAAATAGCACTTTTTACAATGACTTTGTCACAAAGCAGCTTTACAGGAGTTTGAAAACATATGACCCAGTGGCTGTGAGGTGTCCCAGACTCTTTATAAATGAAGTTAGACTATTAGAAGTTGAGTTTCATTTTGCACATCATCATTGTTCAAGCAAAACCTCAAATCTCCAAAAAGCTAATTTTACAGGAGAAACATTATTGGCTTTTAATGTAAGGAAGAAATTCCATGTATTCTATTTTGGAAAATTTATATTGCATTTGGAACATTTATATCTATATCTCTATCTATATATATACACATGGTGTTCTATTTTGTCCTGACAATACATATGTATGCATTCCTTTTAACCGTCTATATTCACAGATATAAATCTGCACTTTCAATGTTGAGTGATGCAAAAATGTTATGAAATGCTTTTCTCTTTAAAAAAGACTAACTTAACATTAAATTTAAATCATAAACATGTCCTGCACTGCTTATGAGATCAAATGTAGCAAAATTAAAAGCTTAGAATTTTTTGCATAATTCCTTTGAGACAATATAAAATGGGGAAATTTCAAGGGAAAAGACAGGAAGTAAGAAAAGCACAGAAGAAACATTCTAGCGGAGTGCAGGTAAGGATACAGCAACATAATCATTTGAGCACTGAGCAGTTCAGCGGTGTGGCCTGTAGTTCCTCCTCCGCTCTGTCCTTTCCTGCTGAGCGCGTTGGTTTTGACGGGTTAGAAAACCGAAGGTCGGGTTTGAAGCTAAGCCTGCAGTATGTTCGGCAGCTTGTGGCTGAGAAGCCCTCAAGCCCCCACTGTGCACGTAGCAATTAACACCCCTCCTGTTGGGCTCTCCCAGCACACTGGGAAGCAGCAGGGGGTTTCCTCAAGCGCCACAGAGGCACGGATAGTGACTCAGGCTGGAGATCGAATTTTTCCAGGAGGGACCGTGCCTCTTCCCACTACCGCGCTTTGATATCGGCCCAGAAAGACCTCGAAAGAAAGGGAAAGGCTTGCTCCTGAGAATCGAGATTATACACCGCGTGGGTGTTGAGAGATGAGCTTTTTAAATATTAAATATTAAAATTAAACATGTTGACAGCAGTTGGTGTTACAGATTTTATGTATTTTTTGTACAAATTATGCTCAGATGGTTTGGCATTTTACCTGAATGGGTCATTTTAACCAGGACGTTTCACTTTTTTTTCTTTGGGGACATGACAAGCTTATTAAATTAAAGCAATTGTTTGATGAAAAATCTGACCACACTCCAAATATCTTGATCTATAGTTGATCTGTCAAGACATGTTTGTTGCCCATAGATTGACATGTAAGGTTTGCACTAGATTTACGAAGATAAGAGAAGTTCATACCTGCTGAATGTAGTATTGTAAAAAGTGCATGCCTAAATGTACATGTGTTTTAAACCTTACTGTGTAGTGAAGTGATCTCAAATAGACTTCCTTATATTCTTTCTGACAATGGAACAAAAACAAACCTCTTAGGTTTTTATCAAGCTATTGCTAAACAAGTTTGTTTATTTACCATGAAATCCACCAAAAATGCAGCACTAGTATGTTTAAAAGAGACTTGCAAGTTTTCATACAGTGCACCTTTATCAAACTAGCGCACTCCAGAGTTTAGGTTAACAGACCATGAAAGTCACTCAGCAGCTCTCTTTTCAGTGATATTAGTCATTTCATGAGCAGAGAATTTAGTGACAGAGCATTAGGTTGCAGCAGGCGGAACTGGAAGTACTCGTGCTGAACCCAAGCAGCCACGGAAAAGAAATACATTTTTAGTGTATGACGCATTTCATATAAGCAAACATCTATGGTGCAGAGAAACATTCTGTTCCCTGACATAGACCTGTTGCTGCCATCCTTACCTACACATACAGCTTTCTCTGGAGAAGGAGAAAGAATTCCATAAGTAAAAACCGAAAACTGCTCCATGGCTCCGGGCTCATGCCTCGTCTCCACCTGAGGCTTTTCTCACTCCTCCTGAATGCCTCCTGAAATTCTGACATCACTTAAGTGCCACTTTCAGCCGAAACACCTGCCAGGCCTCTTTTCAGAGCCAGATTGCCTTCGTTCGCCGGCATAATCGTCCATTTGGAGTGCGTATGTGGACATGCGGCGGCTGAAAATGACTGCTTTTATCAGCCTTCTAGACGCGCTCCCTTAAAATGAGGTACATGTGGCCTCCTATAAAGCACAGGCACAGGTTAATGACAGGCCTGGCTAGTCGGCCGTGGAAAAGAGAGAAAAAGAAAGAGAAAGAGAGGCGGAGCTCGGCTCAGCCCTGTGGCACTCGCATGGGTGTTTGTCCCACGTCTAACGTCCAATGCTGTATAGCTGCCATGCCCTGGAAACTGTCACAGCCTTTCCCTGGTTTGTAGGCATGATTTAGAGTGTAGACCCACTCACAGAACTAGTTTTGCCCCCAAAACAGACTTATATGTAAAAGTCTGCCAGTTCTGGAGCAGTGCTGAATGTTAGAAACAACATCCAATAGTGATTTTTCTGCACAACATTGGAATTTATTTTCTATAAATTAAACTCCATGGAGTGCATGGAGTTCACACTGGGTCAGCATGTGGAATGACTTATGCACATAAACAATACCTTCCAAAAACAGAATGATGTATTAACTTGAAAGGAGACTATGTGGTACTTGCAGAAATAGTTACAGCCTTATTTATAATTCAGTTGTAAGAATGAACAAACAAGTAAATGCATAAATAAAGAAAAATGGAAAACACATCCCCATAGAATGTAACAAATATTTATTTATGAAATACTGATTCTGGGAGGCCCTGGAAAAAAAAATCTGATACTATTTTACAGCGTATTTACCTCTTAAGCCCTTAACTCTGTACTTACCATTATTTCGTTATTATTCCAATTATTATGAACTGTTCTCAAGCACTATACAAGTAAGTTAGTTATGTGGAAATCTAGACCCACTCACAGTTCATAAAAGTGTAAGGAGTAATTCATTGATGGATGGACAAACACTAAGCCTAGTCCCGGAATAGATTTTTACTGTCAATGTGGGTTTTTCCTTTGAAAATCTATTTCAGTCTGTGTCTGGAAAACATACTCTCAGAGGTATGGCTAGGATCAAATCCGCTAATGTCCATCCCTCAATATAGCACAGAGATTTACTGTAATAAGATATGTTTTAAAGAAAATATCAATGCTGAGCAGTCCCAAACGAGTGACTCACAAGGTCAGTCAATTGGCAAGTGTGTGGTCTTTGAAATGCTTGCACAAGCAAGTCGATCAGCCTGCTGAAAAAATACTAATCGACCAAGGACGTCACGACTGATTAGTCAAAGTGTCCACTTAGGTGACAATCCTGTAGAGAAAATACTGCTTAGCACTCCAGCATCTGCTACGTTCTTACAAAACAAAGTTCTTCAACATTGTCAGACCATTTGGACCACTTCATCTGGCATTAGTATTAGCTCACTTTGCCTTTGCCTGTCAAAGTGAGCTTATACAAATGCCAGGTGATTGCATGATTCTCCCATTCTAAAGTTTTTTAAGACTATGATACAATACTAAACCTAAAATTTCTACAGAAATGTGTTTGTTGAGTCTACTTTCATTCTGTCTTAATGCTTAAAATCAGCTAATGGTAATTTTCCTTTAGTGGCGTAAGGCCTATATTTCTAATATAATAACAATCTCACTGCATAAAATTAATTTTTAAAATTATAAATGAAAAACGTTTAACTAATATTAGTATACTAGCATTTTTGCAGCTCCACTGTCTCTCGCTTTAGAAAAGGCAAGTAAGAACTTTTAAACAGTTTTGAAATAATTTTAAAATTCGACTCTCATATTCCATTACAATGTTTGTTTACCAGCAGCAAACAAATGGAAAAAGCATTTGCTGTTTCTAAGTTTTATTATTATTTTTTTTACTACTTGTCATGCATTTAGTATACAATTAACCTCATAACCAAAAGTACTACACATTACACTGTCCATACCTTCTTCATTAAAGACACTGGCCATATATAGAATTAGGATTAAGGTACTACCGAATACTTTTACTTTTAAATCTTGGGTATGGAAAACATACTTATAAAAGATATAGAATGCACTATTTATCATATTATTATGCTATTTTGGGAGATTCTGTCCAATCTGGCAACGTTTAAGAGGTTGACGAGGCTGCTAGAAGATGTCAGTAATGATCAGTGCAGGAGAGTAGGGGATACAGTATCAGCTTGTGAAATCAGCTTTTTGGTCAATACACTATGCAAAGAGGGTGAGTCACTAGTGGTTGGATTCATAAACAACAGTTTATTTTCTGCTGGACTGCTAAAACCATGCACAAAAACGTGTCTTAACAACGGGGTAAAGTCTTTATAATGCTGCATACTTTATATTTTTGGGTGAATGACATTGTTGTTTAATATAAGTATTTTTAATTATAAGTATTTTCTTGTCTTTTCAGTTCGCTTTGGTGAAGATATGCTTCATTCTGTTTTTCTTAGTATACTGTCCTGGTGTTGGTGTACCTTGTTTTGCAAAGATCCTTCAACACACTCAGGGAAGGGGAGGGAGGGCTTAAGGGAAAAGGGAGAATAGGAGGTGGGGAGATGATTGTATGTTTCTATATTATTTGATATACTGTAAAAACAATAATTAACCAAAATAAATAAAACAATTATTCACAAAAAAAAAAAATTGTAATTTATACAGTTTTTCCATTTTAGAATATTTTAATTATTTAATTTATCAAATTTGTAGGATCCTGGTTGCCACCCTGGTCCTCAGGTCCCCCCAGACAGTCCACATTTTTCCTTCATCCCTATGTAGTCTGTGGACCATCTGGGGGGTCCTGAAGACTAGGGTCGGGAACCACCGCTAATGAATATTGATTGCAGCCCTATATAGAACAATGCTTTATTGGTTCCTCGCAGTTCAGTCTATGATGATCTGCTTTATATAAACTAATACATCCATAGTTATGATGATTATTCTAATTATTATTTGGGCACTAAACGTGTTCTGCTACTGTTCCTCAAAACCTTTTCCTTATACTATATAGAACGCTTTTTTTCAAAAGTGTATAGTGGTCTGCAAAGGCGCCTACAGTCATCTGGGAATCTTTATTAGAGAGCTATACGTGTGACGTTGAGCAGTGCTGACGTGGCAATAGCAGCGCTCATTCCCACTGCGAAGCACGTGTGAGGGATGCGGAGATTTGGAAGCATGTTCCTGGCGTAGGGATGGACTCTCCCTGTATGGCGGCATACGGGCCTGTCCCACGCCATGTGCTTTATCACTTGGACAGTTGGATTCATTCCCTCGAGAACAACATGTCCCAACAGCTTCCAATTCAGATGAAGTGGCGGTGAGAGCGCGAGCAAGCCACAAAGAGTGAGAGTGTGTGAGAGAGGACCTGCTAACACTTTGACCTTGTCTCTTTCGGAGGAGCGCCGCTGGGCCAGGATTCAGTCAGGCTCTCCATTTGCTCAAGCTGGGCCCAAAGCCCAATCGATTACGATCAAAGTAGGTCAGCTTCTTCCAGTATATACCCGCTCTCTCTCTTGCTTCTCAATCTCTCTCTATATCTCTCTCATGCACACTCTTCCTCTCTAATACCGCCCTTCTCCTTCCTCTCTATTTTTTTCTCCCTTCCCTTTCGCTCATCCTTCCTCTCTAGTCTCTCTTGGCAGGATTGCTTTACTTCTGCATGAAGCACCGAGCATCTCTGGCTGTTTTTAACAGAAAGGAGATGGAGCCAGATCCTGGTGAGCCACCCAACCTGATCCACAGCCAGTTTAAAGAAGAGAGCAGCTACTGGCCACAGAAACAGAAACAGGGGAGCATGCGCATGGCCGATCGACCCGCACTGCAACACGAGACGCTCAGCCAGTTCCACATAATCTACCTCTTCCAGCGCTCATTTTCATAGCACTACTCCGTCCCCCATGAATTAATAAACACTGCCTCCCACAATGAAAGCCTTACTTAACCATCGTGGGCTTTAGCTTGTAAGGCACAACAGCCACCACAACTCGTTAACCATAAAGTCAGGTCACTGCCATGCAGGCACTACACAGCAACTTGTTCAGTTCTGATAGATAGTATTTGGTCCCGCAGTGGTTTAAGTGGGCAATCGGAACATGAATTGCCACTTGAAATCAATTGGTTACAATCCTGTTAAAGCTAATGTCAGAGGCAAACAAACAAAAAACACATTTCATTTCTACTTTTCAGATTCTGTGGTGGCTGTCCTGACAGCAGCAGGATGTGGCTCTCAAAGATAAAGAAATCAGGTATTATAAAAAGTACGACAGTATGACAACCACATATTGGCGCTCATTTTCTCCACATGAATCCCTTAGAGACATCCCTTTATTCATTTGACTTCCAGACAAAGCAGCCATTAGGTGCAAGTTATTTATTTTTCACAGAGCAGAAAACATATATTTGTTTTATATACACAGACTTTTCTAAATATCTTCAGTCTTTATTGTGTCCAGTGTTTGCCTTTATTGGCTTCCATTCTGTTTGGGGAACTTGTATTTAGTGTCTCAAATAAATCAATGTTCCAAAGTCCTGAAAAGTAAATGCATTTTCTCAACCGATCCAAGTAATATGTTCAATAATGTTGAGGTACTGCAGGTTATGTAGCCATGCTAGTGAAATTTGGACCCACTCTTGATTCCTGTGCAAGTTTAAAGATTACGCCTATCTTAGATTTTAAAAGTTAGATTACATGGTCAGTGTGGTTTTCCACTGAAAATCTATTAAATTCTGCATCTGGAAAGCTTGCTCTCAGAGATATGGGGGTAAAATCTAATGTCCATCCTTTAAGCAGACAAAAATAGCACTGAGTTACAGTAATAGTATTTTTAAGGAAACTATCAATACTGAGCAGGTAGAAAATGAGTGACTGGAAAAGTCAGTCAATAGGTATGTGTGTGCAATGCTTGCGTAAGACAAGTCCGCATGCGGTAGGGAGCTAGCTGGTAGTGCATTGGCTTCTTACAAGCTGAGGCATGGTGTGTGTGTGTGTGTGTGTGTGTGTGCGCAAAGGAGAAGAGGGGCATGCTGGCAGTATGATAGCCACAGGGTCTGTCTGGAAGAGATTAGGAAGTCCAGACTGCACGCTCATGCATTGGTATTCTCCTCCTTGTTGCCTTCAATTGAAGTGGAATCACAGTGAAAACAGTGCCCCCCCACCCTCCCCACCCCCCCAAAACCCCCACACATGCACACACTCACAGCTAGGTAAGCTTCAACTATCCGCACCCAAATGGCATTAACACATTTCAAGTGTGGTTACAAAAGCATGGCTTTACATAGGGCCCAAAGAAATGTCTCAGTGTCTTAAGCCCCAAAATGCTTTCCGCATTACTTACGACTGACTGTCTTTCATGAATCCTGATATACTGTATAGAACGCTTCCCAGTCTTGGTTTGTTCCAAAACTTCATTCATTTGAGACAATGAATTATCTCATTAATATTTCATTAGACTTATCAGGGTTTACAGCGTAGGGCTCCTTCACACCAGAACAAAGGCTATTTTCACCCGATTCACATTCAAATCCTTTAGTTTACTCACTTTTGGCAAAAAATGTAATTCATTTTATTGATGTTGAACAAATGTGAACATATCAATTGTGTAAAGTCAGCATTCTTTTTGTGATTCTTGTTGTAACATAGGCTTTTTAACGAGAAACTTTGTTATTAATTTGTGTTAGTTTGCTGCTTGTTGATATAACCTCACTTTCTTGTGAGCACTGTCTGTCGTATTACTGATACTGGCAGCATTATTGTTCGTTTTGCTTGTAGATGAGACCAGTGTACATTCAGTGTACATAGATCAGTGTACATTCAGGATAAAAAAAATGAACCATTGCAGTAGCTGGAAATAACCTTTATTAAGAGATATTAATGGATATTGCAGCTCAAAGGCTGTCTTCAAATGTGAGGGTTACACTTACATATACTAGCATAGAAACAGAGCATGTGAGCAGCTGGGCTTCAGCCTTAACTATTACGTATGGTCTGAAGGGTCACATTACGAATGAAAGAAGAAAAATTGAACAAGCAAAGTTAACTATCACTAGGTTAAAACACCTACAACAAACCACTGCTATTTGTGAGGATGCTTCGAGCACACATAAAGTAATACTGTGACACATATTTCAGCTTTCTGTGATACCAGCATTGCAAAGTTCAGTATTGTGATAAGGCTAAATGATATGCTATGCAATCCTGAACACACTCAGGCGGCACTTCTGCGTGTTAGACGCAGCATGTTATTAATCATATACTTTATCCAGGCTGGTTCGCTGAACTCTAGCAGCAAGTTAATTAATCAGAGAAGCATTCGCAATGAGATTCACACCATGTGAGCACAGCAGAGCAGGCTGCATTTGTATGCTTCGTTTCTTCTTGATCTATAACCTTTACGTTCCTCCACCAGCTATTACACCACCACTAGCACCTCCGAGGATGGAGAACGAGTGACAATCACTGCTCTCTCTCACATCTCGGCAAGCTTTACTCCACTACTATCTGCAGCGGTTAAGAAGCTGTATGCAGCATCCCATTATTATTTCATCAGAAGACATGAAATATTACAAATAGTAATGAAAGATACATCCCATTTTCACCAGGCCCGTGCAACGATGCCTGTCTGGATGATGTCTTGAAGACACAAAAACACGAGGCCGGGTAAAAATAGCCTCTCCCTCAGGCAGACAGCCAGGATGTGCGCTGTGCCTATGGAGTACACGTTTCATTCTGTGTCGCTCCGGTGTCAAACACCAGCAGGGAGAGGGAAGAGGGGGAAGGCAGAGGAAAGAACGCTTCCTCTTCCGTCTACTCTGTGCACTCAGTTCACGCTGTGCAACTGACAATGAAGTTATGAATCCAACTCAAATCAGAAAGTGAAAGTCAAGACCCTCTTAGGACAATGTCCACAACGAAAGCAGGTGCAGCACCACAATGGACGGACCAGGCTGCTGCATCTATCTAGTTCTGTGCTGCTTACAAGAGCTCCAGTGCTGTGCTAAGGAGAGTGTACGATTAAAGCCTTGATTGACAGTTGAGGGTAATGAGCTGTACCTGCTGCTTTCCATATGTCATTTAAGAAAAGGAGAACTCCTTGGTGACTGACAGCGTGTTTGCGATGGCCTCCCCGGTACTCTTGCAGGCAGGCAGCAGAGGAGACACACACGTGGCCAAAGCGCGGGGAGAAAATAGCTCAGAGCGCGGCTTCCTCCTCACTCCACTGCTTTTACTGCTGTTAAGGAGAGGAGCGGTGGAATGTACAGGTGATTTATTTTCTTTAGGAATAAACTGGAACATTGCTCCAAACCTCTAACCTTTGTCATAAAGAGAATTCCCTCTCCTAATCACACTTTTTTAAATAAAGGGATATTTGGAGCAGTGACAAATAATTATATTTGGTCTTCAAAAGAAAATGTACACCTTACCTTTGATAGCTATCATTTATTATTAGCATCATAGTTTTTTTGTTTGTTTTTTTAAGGATTCATTAAAATGTTGATCATGGAACCAAAATTGGAATCTTTTTTAAGAGTGCTTGGAACTAAGAATGTATTTCTGATGGCCACTCTGTTATTACAGTCAATGGTTTGTTTTGCTGTGCACTTACTGTAGCCTAGGAGCCAATCAAAAAAGTACTATTTATTTATTTTTCTCAAAGAATCTTATGACTTATTTATTATCACTTGTAGAGAGTGGTAGAATTCAAAACAGCACGGAACTCAACCAATCCTACAGAAGACGAAATACAGTATCACAATAAGGGTCAGATGGACAAATGAGCTCAGGAACAACACGTGCCTTGATGCGATCACATTATGCACCTACAATACGCTTGAATTTAAGAAGTGCAGTGAAATAATGGAGCTGTCAAAACAGGGTGCTATGGTACTATGGCCAAGAACACAGAGATTGTGAAACAATACCATGGACTGCACACAGCAGTGCTGCTGGAGTTTTTAAACACCTCAGGGTGAAAGAGGGCTAACAAAGTATACAGAGAAACAGCTGGACTACAGTCAGTACAGTCAGAACTATATGGTAAGTGATAATAAAATGTAGATATAGAGAGTGTAGGTACAAGGAGATATCTTCAGCATGATAAGGCCACAAACATTGTTAAGGGAAGTCTTTCAACAACAGTTCTTTCGAGGCCCTAAGGAATGTTTGAGCCTGGCGATGGAATATTAATGCAAAACTGTCTTCTGCAAGTTGTGCAAACAAAATGGAGCAGAATCTATAATCAACTGCATGTGTAACACCTCTGCCTGCTTTTTTTGTAATCATCCCATGTTTTGTGAGGTCCTTCTTCAAATGCAAGTGTATAAAGACCAGAAGTGCATTTTCCTTTTTCCACATATGCTCTTTGTTTAGGTTTGTGTACCAGTTTTGTATATAACATGTGGGCAGATGCAACAGATTTGCACCTGAGACTGGCATAAAAGAACCCTATTGCGATACAGGTAGGCTGAGCAGGACTATAGGTTATGTTTCTCTATTTTCAAAGGATCTGTTTTATTCTTTATATGGTTCACATAAAAAATAAAAATCAAATAAATAAAATAAGTTCAGCCATGACTTGGGTGGCCTCACTCATTCTGCGGTCCATGCAGTCAGCTTATTCTTCTCTATCTCTCCTCGGTTTGTGGTCTCTCTGATGCACTGTTTTTCTTGTCAGCCAAGCGAGAACAAAGTAACCGAGAAGGTGTCGGCACTTGATTGCGGCTCGTCTTCAATATATTTGACTGCTGGCGGATCTTTCATCTGCTATCTGTCCATCACAGTCTCCAGTATTATCTTGGACAAGCTGTGCTAAGATAAGCAAGCAGAGCCTGAGCGAGCACCCATCTTTATCAGAGGGGAAATGTGATAAAGATCTAAATACAGTAAATCACTATAGAGATGCAAGGAGGCAGCGTTTTATCCCAGGAACTGCCCAGAGGTGATGGGTTCAAATTAGGTGATGTTATCAAGGGAAAACCAGTATGAAGGTACGGGAGCAGCCTCATAGGCCTTCTCTTCTCAAGTAACTCTTTCACTTGATCTATCCTCCCAGCGTACCTCACCCGTTTGTTACACCTTCTATAACATCTTTTCTAGCTTCCTTCTCTTTCTATCCATTTCATTACCATCTTCTTATCTTTGCGTTCCCTCTGCTGTTGGGGCTTCTGCTGTCCCCCACTGCTGGTTTCTGGTACTGTAGTCCTTATGCGCACTGCGAAAAGCCATTTCAGTATTCCACTCAGCTCCCTCAATCCATTTCATTCCCTTGACTTCCCTCTTCTCTACCTTCGACCAGGCTTTGCTCTTCCCAGTCCTTTCAGATCAGGAGGGGAAGCCAGCAAGGAACTAGGCCAAGGTTGGGTGGAAAAAGGACAAATTGCACTGTGATAAGTGAAAAACAGCACACTACCCTGGTTGCACTGCCACCATGCTTGGGGTGAAAGAGTGCACATGTGGTGTATACCATTGCAAGGAGGGTAGAAGAGTGATTGACTTGAAAAGACTAAGGACAGAGACGGCAGTGTGTGTTTTCGGAGCCCTTAAGTGAGACCCTGCATAGATACCCCACACACCAGGCGAGACACATTAAACTAGTGGTTATGTTCCGGACCAGTGGCTTTGATTCTCTTAACCAAAGGCTGCATATCTCCACAATCTGAAAAGCTGCTTAGCTTCATGGCAGATGTTCTTCTGCATATATTTCCCCTCACTCTAGCATCTTTGTCCTTATTCATGATCTCTTCATCCATGTTTGATGAGAAGGTATGATAAAAGCATGTGCACAACTGACTCTAGAAAGCGTGATCCGGAACTCACTTCCACTCTCTAATCTGCTAGCACATAGAGAAGGTGCCTAATTAATGTTGAATCCTTGCTCCATCTCTATAATGCATGCCCTCAACCACACCTATCACAGGCAGCGTGAGCTGCAGCACACTACAGAGAGGCAAAAAGCGACGGACTGCTGAGGCTGCCACCGGTGCTTGCCCATGACTGAATCGGATGTGACAGCTTGGACTGGGGTTAGGCCCACCCAGGTGCGTTTGAGGCCAGTGGGAACAGCTCAGGGGAGTGAAAATAGTTCTTCTGGGAGACGGGAGAAGGAGAAAGCAGGGAAAAAGAAGGAGGTAAAGGAGAAGAGAGGAAGAGAGAGGGTGAGAGAAAGGCGTAGGAGTTGAGAAGAAGGCTGGGCAGATCTTGAGGTAACATGGTCTTATCTTGACAGGAGCTGTCCGCCAGCATGGTTCTGAAACAAGGCACATGGTCACTAGGGCCATTTGAAATCCCATTTGCACCGCTGATGGACGGGAGCTGGGGAGAGCAGAGGAATTTCTACACAAGAAGATGATTTGATTTTATGTCACCTTGTCTCAGGTCATCGCCTCTATTGACTTTTTTCCCCATTCCAGCACAATAACCACTGACATTTAAGGGATGAAGGAGACTTGGTTACCATTCTTCAGAATGTTCCGATCTAATCTTTGGGCTCTTTGGGTTTTCACACGAATGAGTGAACACGTATGTCTTTTGGGTAATTTAACTGCACAGTGCACTACACGGTACATATCGACAGGAATGTACTACACATAAATCATCAGTGTTCATATCGTGTTTATCAGAGATAAATGAAATATATAGTTACCTAAAAAAGCTGTGGGCTCTATATAGATAGACACATGTGGATGTCTGCACTACAATAGATTGCTGAGAATATCTTCTTTGAATTCAGGTTGGTTGCTCATGAATAAAATGTGTCACATCAACACAATTCTTGCCGAAAGATGTGAAATGAAAGACAGCAATTGAGTTGATGTAACATATTTTATTCATGCGCAACCAATTGACATATCTGAATAATGTAACCATGAAAAAAGCTAAAAATTCTAAGTGCAGTCCTCCACATCCCACAGCCCACCCCCCAAACAAAAAAAAAGAACAAAGCAGTCAAAAATGGCATCCAGTCACCTTTGGTTTGCTGATTGATAAGTCCTGTGTGGTGGGCTAAAGTGGGTCACAGACCACCGATGAACCCGCAAGATCAAAAAACAAAGAAGACCCCACACTGATTACGGAACTGTAGAATTCAGCGGATCACGTGATATTTTCAGAGTGCACAGAGGCGAGAGTGTATGAAATAATAATGGCATGGCCATAAAATATGCAGGGCTAATGTGCGAGAGCTGCCATGCAAGAGTGCGGCGGTGAGGGTGGCTGGAAACAGCAACTGCCTTAGTCACGGCTCCTGGCACTCCTCTCCGAAAGGGGAGTGCATTAAAAGAGAATCCATACAAACCTGCTTCCGGCTCTCTGCAGAGCTTCCGCAACTACAACTCCACGACTATCGTCTGGAGCGGCCTTGCGTTGTGAGGACTCGTTTTTGTGTTTTGTTTTTTTTTTGGCTGAGAGTATCTTAAGTGGCTGTTTGTGGCACTGGAGGACTCACTGAAAAGTCACGTCAGCAGCTAAAGTCGACTTCACAAAACAAAGCCAGTCTTTGTGAAGAAAAATAAGAGGAGTTTATGAATCTCTTTAAGCTGCAGGGACCTGTATATGTGTACCTGCATGAAGCAGTAGAGTTGCTACAAGTAGTTTACCCATATTTCCCAGTGGTGCTGTGATTGCATCCATATTTCACAAATGAAGTGGGTTTTTATTGGTAAAATTATTTCTTGAAGAAGTAAGGGGTAATACACAAACACTACTTTTTTTCTTTTTTTCAGACTTCATATAAATATAAAGGTTAGGCTATTCAATTGTGCGTTCTGAATTGTTTAGTAATGTTCTGCTGCATTGGTTACTTCCTGATATTTGTAGTTCAACCACTTTGGCATTTTGACACTTAACCTGTACAGAAAATACTGTACTTTTACTCAGTACATCACACACAGCAGGGGCAGTGTGGACTTTACTCTCCCATGGCCTTTTTAAAGGCCTATTATAGTTTAGTGTTTTAACAGTAAAAGTGAATAAAACATTATGAGTGCACATTATCCAATATTATTTACTATGTTTTTCAAATCCTGTTTTTTGATCCACAGACATTGACCAGAATAATGTTCTCTCTGGGTTAGAGCTAACCTTTCTGCTCCTGGGTGATTTCCAGTCACTTCAGGTCAGCTGTTTTATTGCAGTGACGCACAATGAGGCAAGCTGAAGTTGCAAAGCTTGACAAAATGTAAACTTAGTGTTAAACTTAATGTAGAAATAAATAAGCAGCAGGTGAAGGTCTGTGCAGTAAAGCTAACATTACAGTGCACATTAGTGAAAGCAAATAAACTGACTCTTAACACATTTCTTTCTTTTTTCCACAGAAAAAAGATTTCCCAACATATTTACAAGCAGTTGAATAGTAAATTAGACTTAGGAGACAGAGAGGTCTACTTCTCTCTCAGTGCATCCAATTCTGGATGCATTATTCAAAACATTTCTAAGAACTTCACAGGGTAAATTATTTGCTGTTAAAAACTTCATAAATTGTAACAAACAGCATTTTAAATGAGCCAGTTCCAATGTTTCATATTTTTTCTCCCTGAAACCAACCTATAAAAATTGTGAGGGTTGGTGGGCCAAAATGCATGTTTACATGATATTTTATTTTATATAAGGTCTCTTTATTTCTGAAAATGAAACAGATTATTGCTACCGTGGAATGAATGGTATGGCCTCAAAGTCAAAGAGGCAATGTAGTTTTTCAAATACGGCCAGACTTTAAGAAAGCATGTGATGTACAGACAAGAGTGAAATGTGAGGCATTATTTTTGCAGTGAGGGTGGCGGAATGGCCTGATCCTGTTAGTACTGTTATATTTCAGCTATAGAAACTGGAAGCTATTTGTATCATTCATTTCAGTGAAATTTATAATTAGACAAATGTCAGCATTGACATTTCTCTTGCATTATTATGTGTTATTCTGTATTATGAGGGTTCAATCAACACACGCAACACTGTAGTCACTAAACATGTATTTGGCTAGGATCCCTCCTCGCTGTCTTTCTCTCTCTGCTGCAGAGCTCTCTGACTCATCAGTGTCCTACGTGGCACTGTCACAGTAGGTCTCTTACACATACGCCCCTGCGCACACTCTTACTTACTTCGTGGGGGCTTTGTAACTACCTCTGCAACACCGCACAGGGGTAAATGAGATGTGTGTGAGGGTGAGATAGAAAAGCTGATTTGAACATTAGAGCCCTGGTGGGCTGCGCCCTCAGAGTTACGCAGCAATACAAACAGGGCCTGACACATTCTGGTGTTTGTGTCAGCTTCCAAATCCTCTGTAAGGAGACTAAGGAGAGGGAGAGAAAGAGAGAGAGGGAGAGAGAGAAACATGTGTCCTTTCTAGGAGACAGTGTGTCATAGAAGCAGGTGCAGCTGGCTGTAATGGCATGAGTCCAGAGGTTTGGTCTGCTCCCCTTTGTGAGGAGAACAGCGGTTCACACAGCAGTGAGTTCTGTCTGAGGCAGAGAATGGGAGGAACAGGGGAGGCAAACTACCTAAAGGGCCTTTTCAAACAATAGAACAATACTGCTTTTCAGACGCCTGTCGCATTGCGATTTGATCCGTCTGAAAGCTGCCGTTGTCACAGTCTTTGTAGATATTTGGAAACCTGTGTCAAAGGTGAATTCGTCTTTGTTTTCCTGAATGCTCTCTAAAAGATAATGGGCTCCAGTCTGACAATGGAAAAGCTTAAAGGCTTTGTGAACTGTTGGGGCTGTCAAGTTGAAAGCACATGCAAGAACGTTATTGGGAACTCCTTGTGCGGTACCTGAGGAGAAGTGGATTCGCAGTGAGGATGGGTGAGCCTGGAAACAGTCGTAGTCCAGAGAAATATTTTTTTCACACAAACTTATTACAGCGGGCACAACCTAATCCCAGAAATACAAAGATTGTTTTTGTTTCTGTGACTTTAATATGTATATGATCCTTGATTTAGTTGGCTGCACTCTCTTGTGCCTGATTCCAAAAGGCATCTGGGCTGAAACACTCCTTAGAACTTCAGTGTAAACAGACAAAATAATCGCAGGTCAAATTTTTGTGACACCACAAAAACAGCAAGTTCAAACTGGGCTGCCGTTGCTGATGTTGTACATCTGTCACAGGTTAGCATCAGCAGATATCAGGAATACACTAGTGAACTTTATTGATCAGTACTGTAATATTAGCTCTATTAACTATTAATTAAGGCTAACACATCTAACAAAACCTAATGACTGTTTTTAGATAATACTAAAACATCAACCTCAAGTAGGGCATATTACATTGTCAGGGCAAATCTAATTACTATTCATCATTTGGCTTGTGTAAACTAGTTTTTGAAAAAATCCAACTGAAAAAGTCCCTAGCAGCTACGCTGGCTACATAATTCAGGAAAAAACAAATCCCCAATACACAAAACAAATACAGATAATACCTGTCTAGAAGAGAAAATAGCTACCTTTGCCATGTTTTCCAGGCCTTTCTGTACCCTCAAGTTCCTCCACCACTGGAAAGCCTCACTTATGCAGCCTCACTTTGATCTAAACATTTTCTACCTCCATCTTTCATTTCTTTATTTGTTTATAAATGCAAGAATCTTGTAACTTTCTCAGCCATTCTTCCAGCTTTCTACAGCACATGTGTATTTGACTGTGTGTGCATGTGGTGTCTCTTTGCATGTGCAAATGAGTATGTGCAGTGCCCGTGGATAAAGTAGGTAGTTAGGTGCACAGGCAGGTAAGCCATACAGATATTTCACTCGGTCTGAGGAGGGGCTTTTTCAGTTCGGTGTATATAGAACATCATTATATCATTTGATTTGCTATTGGAATGTAAAGAATGTTTTAAGAAATATAACAGAAACTGTTTGCAAGAAAAAATCACCTACTATGCTTTAAAGGGGAATGTTTTAAGAACCTGTTAAATTTATACTCCAAACCATAGGGGGCTACATGTTACCCAAAATGTCTCCTCCTTCCTCTTCAGTTTACACAAGTCTTCAAGAAATGTAGACTGGAGCATCAAACTTCATCTCTTTACTTGCTTACTGGGTCTCCAGACAAATTCTTGTTTTGCTTCTATTTAAATCACTTCTTTTGTTTGCTGCCAAATGTGGATTCTTGCAGTGAGCAAGTGATGGTGGTCACTTGGCAAGAGCTTCAGCCATTGTGAATACTTTACTCTTCCTTTCATTGGCTGCCTGTTCTTGCAGAGCTACTTCTTCATCCTCTCATTCATCCTTTCATGTTGGAGTGATTCCATTCCATGTTACATTGAGCGGTAAAAGTGGTTTTATGAGACAGGACAGACCGGGTGCTAGCTGGTCAGCTGGTTTCTCACATTCATTTTGGAATGTTTTAAACCTGATTTTTTTTAAGTTGTTACTCTTTAAAATAAATTTAAAAAGAAAAGTAATAATAACAAAAACAAAACACATTGAGATGTTACAATTTTTTTTGTGAATGTCTCTCCATTATCAGTGTTAATTTATCTCATTTGCACATGATAATCAAATTGACGCAGGTACTTTAGTCAGCAGCATGAGTACATTTTTACAGTATCATCCTTAAAAATCCCTTGTTTCTCTACAGCTTTGAGCAATAAGTTAATTCTATTCAACACAGCAGGGATGCGTTGTCAGTTTGTTTATATAGTTGTCAGCCAACCTAATCTATTGGTCTGCCCATTCCATGTTTACGTCCTGCCACTGCAGTATCTGCCTGTGCTTGCATGTAAATCCCATATCATCTCCTCTCTGCTGCCACATTACTATTAGGAAGCAACACTAATGTATGCAAAACAACCAGCCAAGCAAAAACCCAAACATATCAAATATGCATAAAAGGACGAAAACGGCACTCAGATTACTTCAACCCGGCTTTTTCAAACTGTGTACTCTAGGGCAATATGACGAGAACTTATTGTTATCATGCAAATGTGGTCATAATATGCCAGACAAATTGGAAATTCATTATGCAGAGTATATTTTATATTATTTTTATATTTTTCATAGTATTATATATTAGTAGTGTGGCGTATCCTTTTTAGATACTAAGGACCTTATATATGTGACTTGTAACTCACTCACATTTAGCAGATTCTCCACAGAAAGGAGCTATTGGCACTCAACTGTCCTTTGATGTGTAATAGGGGTTGCACTTCACATCAATCACACTGTGTCTTTGATGTGCATGTGAAATATAAAAACACATGAGTACAGTCATTTTCTTTTTAATTTATTTACTATTGGCACCTGGCTTACGAATAGCACATGCCCCCAGGAGAGGTTGGGTTGTCTTTTTAGCATTGACAGCCAGAGGTGTGAAGTAATACAATACAAATACTTACTGTACCAGGGTTTTTTGAGGTGTCTGTACCGTATTGAGCATTTCTGTCACCTCATACTTTTTACTTTTACTTACTATATTTTTAAAAATCTGTACTTTTTACTGTTCACATTTAAAACACCTTGCTACCTTGGTTTTAATAATCTATTTATCTATTCTTTTCTTTTACTCATTTATATTTTTTTTATCAGGCAATTGCATTCAGACACCTAATAGGGTGCAAATTGACATCCTACTGGTTGTAAATGGGGGGAGGGGGTAGTGGAATGAACCCTTGATACGTTCATGGCTTACAGGGCCCAGCAGTGAGCGCATAGAACTGTAGTCAGAAATCTTCATACAGGGACAGTAATTAAAGTCTTAATTCTTTGATAAAAGCCTCTTTGTAAAATAAATTTCCCTTTGACTTTTTCCAACTTCTTATTCGACTTTTCCACTTAAGCGATACAGCTGTCACCATAAGGCTGGGCTGACACCGACTTTAACTTAAGCGCTCTTTAAGGTGGAATGGAACATTGAAGAAGCTAACAAAAATGCAGCAAATCTCAGCTTCATCCTCTTTTCCACAGCGTTCTGTGAGATCAGAATCCAAATCATGAAGAAAATGATGGTGAGCAGCACTGAGACTGGCTCAAACTCAGACTCAAACTCTTCTTGCTTTACATTTGTCCAAGGCATATAGACTCTTTATGTCACTGGCAAAGAGTCGACCCAGTCTCCCGCCATCACTTCCTAATATAATGGAATTATTTGATCTGGTAAGGGCAACAAACGCATCTTGATGAATGAGATTGGGATATTTTGTAAAAGTGGTACTCAAGTCAGTGACAGTTTTTAAGAAAGATGTTTGATTATATTTTGGGATGGGCTTATTCTTCTTTAAAAGTTTAGTATTGACTGCTAATATAAAAATTATTAATCTCGTAAAGGACACAAGTAAATGTGTTTTGGTGCGCCATATAAATAACTCATCTGTCCATTATGGTTAAGTCTGAAAGAAACTTGCTGTTAAGGGCTAACAAGCGCTCGAGTATCATTGTACGTCTTTACGCATTAACGCTACATGCGTAGACTCCAAAACAAGGTTCAGCTCAATCAGTCGCAAATACAAAACTGACATTCTACTGATAAAGCTGTGTGACAACAGTAGATAATTCTCTTACATCTGAAAACAAATCCTTCACCAAGTTTTGATTGAGCTCTCTTCAAATACTCTTTCAACCAGCTCACAATCATCAGGGAAGGTGTCTAAATCACAGCTAACGTTAAAAAAATAGTTGTTCTGTTCTAGTGAGCAATTACATATTTCCAGCAGAGAGGTCTCCACAGACCCAACTTTTACACAGCGTACCTTTAAATTATATGCTTGGGAAGGGTATTATCTATTTTTGTGTTTTACAAATTAGGGTGGGTAGAGTTCTCAGAACAACAGCCTTTTCAAATGTGCCACCGCTGTTTTCCATTACAACCGGCTCAGAAAAATGAAACCACATGTGTGCATCATGAAAAATGTTTTGAGATTCAGTAATATTGTTGCCATTTTGATCAGCTCTAGTTTGCACACACTCAGACTTACTTCCAGAGTGTTGTTTTAGGTGTATTCATGCTAAAAACAGCAAGCCTGAGGAAGAGGCTGAAATATGACCGAACTGAGGGTCTGGTCTTTGTGCAGGAGAGATAAAAGCACTGAAGTACATGAGCAACTTTCAGTCATGTTGTTGCATTTGGTCTTTCAGGAGAATGAGATTATTCTGTATTTTGACGTTCAAAGCAGTTGGAGCTGTCTTTTTTTGCCAAGGCTTATACATGGTAATGACTCACCAGCCACAGTTACTAAATTATTTCCCTAATAATGCTCGTCATATAGCATTTTCCTAATGGCCCTCACTTGTGCAAATGATTTCAATAGAGAGGCAGCATGAATAAGTATTGCATCAGCAGAGAGACAGGGCTTGTAATATCAGAACACCATCAGCAGAACTTGTCTTATTTCTTGGCAACTGAGTGAAGATGGAACAAATTACGCAAGCAGCGACAAACAATGGCATTCCAAGGTGTGATAATGTTGAATGGTTCATATAGGGTAGGAGCAGCAGGCCAGCCAACAGTTCAATCCTATTTCTGCGGTGCAAAAAGCATAATGGAATTCCATTCCACATCGTCTTTTCAACGGCGCCCTGTTACTGGCTGAAGCCTCTGTCAACATCCCTCGCTTTGTTGGACGCAATACATGCGGCTGTCCTCGGGGTAGCAGCTCGCAACTGTGTTATTGTTCCTGCAGTTGTTTTTATTATGTAACAAACAGTATTAGATTTGCGCTTTTCAGCACAGTTCAAAAGGCGGTGGCGGTGGACTCCACATGTCAAATTATAATGAAAAGAATGTGTGGATACTTCCACCGAACCGAAGACGGCCGAGCTTTTCAATTAAAGGTGTAAAAAAAGTGTAAATGAATAGCGTTTGGAGCCGTGTGAGGAACGTCGTTGAATCAAAGTTAAAGCAACGTGGGAGAAGGAGAAGCGTGCCCCCAGACTGGTTATCTAGCAAAGAAATGACATTTGGGATAAAAGAGCTTGGAATCCCTTTCACTTGTTATAAATTATGGCTCAAAAACAAATGACATGGTTTGAATTAGATATAAGCAGCAGCTTAACTGAAATCGTTTAAGAGCAATTTGTAATGGTTCACTGGAGTTAAAGTCAGTCTAACTAAAGAAGCACGGCATCAATTTTTCAGTAAATCTTCTCAATAACAATGGAACTATTTAACGTCCTGCTGTGGCCTTACCAATAGACCCTGAGGCAAAAAAGAAAAAAAAACCTGACATATTTCTCTTGTGTATTTTATGAATTCTGGAAAGAAATGGACAAACATCCCCAGTCTTCCATTTGTGTACTGCATAATCAAGCTATGGAGAACGAAGCTACAGGGAACAAAACTTTAGTTTGGTCAGGTGGGATGCATTGCTGCAATAACCAGTGAATCCTATATTGGCCCTCTGCCCACAAGTGCCTGTGTTGTAAAATTGAACAAGCTTCAGTCTCATGACAAATTCTCCTGTTTTCTCCTTGTATCTACACTTATTGTCCATTTTATCAGCCTTGTTCTTTATCAACCCTGTTCTTCAGTGGTCAGGACCCCCACAGGACCACCACAGAGCAGGTACTACGTGAGTGGTGCATCATTTCAAATTTCAAATGGCAGTCATTTAAATGTGCAAGTTTAAACAAGCATAAATCAGGCAGAGTTATTTTGTTGCGTAATCAAAATATATGGTAATACATTCATCACCATCATTTCAAACCTGCTTATTTCTGATTAGCTATATTAGTCCATTAGTGTAGCGTTTTCAACTGGAAACTCATCGCTATGGAGCAACTCTAAACGCAGGTCAACCCAATTTCTCATCAGGTCAAATGGTGATTTTCACCATCTATCTATACGCCCCGCCCGACGTCGCAACAATTCCTATGAAGACGCAGTTGTAAGCAGAGCTCAGATAGGTCAATTAGAGCCAAGGGGACAAAATTAGAACAGGATGAAATCTTCCACTGCAGGTCTGTACAGTAAGCTATAGGAGACTGGTCTCGCCTCGCTCTCTAATGGTTGCTAGGTTACACACTGGGACGTGGCTTGACACATGCTAGGAGGCTGCTGCTGATTTCATCAGTCTCACTCTACCGTCTGCACGTTATGAGAGGCATTTTTAACTCTTTTACGTGCACGCACTTCAAAAATGAGCTGGGCTGTGGCGAGCACGAAGAGAGAAAATTACTTACCGCCGGCATGCAAATTTGCAAAGCAGAACAGTTTTTAATTTCAGGGTTTTGACAGTCTTCGGAGTTCCGCATTATTCTTCGGGTAGCACATCCTCGGAGACTCCGCTGCCTCCTTACGCGCACCATTCGAGATGGCAACCCGTTAAATCCATAGCTCTGCATCATGCTTGTGTTTACTTTTTAAGGGAGACAATATAGGCCGTTATAATCTGCAGAGCTGTGCTGCATTATCTTCCCCATGCATTTTGCTTTCATGGCCCCATCTCAAGGCACCCGCCAGTAGCCATCCTCCATCCAGAAGTGCAGTACAGTGGCATGGGTGAGCTTCCCCATTACTCCTATTCTAGCACGCGGCACATTCACTCTGCAGCCCAAATTTAACAGTATACAAAATGTCCTCCAGAGCACAAGCCTTGCCAGTAACAGCCAATGTGAGCTCATCAATAAGCCTTACTTAAAGAGCAAGAATGAGTAAGTATTCTGTATGTATTCTTTGCAAGTCTTGATCTCTGTCAGATTTCTCTCTCCATCGTCTCTAGTGGAAAGTGTGGAAAGTGACTAAAGTGCAACTTGATGTATTAGAAGGGGTAAAACCCCTTAGAATACCTTAGAAAAACACAGAGGAATACAGTAAAAATACAAAGTATCCTTTCAACAGGGAAAACTATCACAGTGCATTCAGCAATCAAGGAGGCTTCATGAATCTTTTACACAGTGACAGAAAACAGGATGGATGGCAGAAAATATGCTTAGTATTAAGGGTTAAACTACTGAGTCAAAAACATAATTCCACAAAGACAAACTAACAGAGTTTTGGACAGTTTCTATTGCTTTGTGTTAATGCGATGATGAACAACAAGAACAGCAACAACAACAATAATAATAATAGTAAAAATAACACCAAACTTGATTGATTAGGGATTCCAAGGTTGGGGCTTTAAAGATATAATTACCTTATAAACCACTAAGAAATTAATTTCGAGTTAATGAATGACATGAATTTCTTTTTTCAGTAGCGTCAAACTTTAACACTGCGAATCTGCAAACCTCACACAAGTCAGTCAACATAAAATAAAGTGACATCTTCATTCTAGCATTTCATTTGCTCTACAAGCAATAAGAAAACAGCTAGATGTGTTTGATAGTCTCTTACTATGGCTTAGGCGGCAGAGTGGTCTCGATTGATCTAATTGATTGATGCCAAATTCAAAGGACTTTTTCAGTGCAAGGCTAAAGATTTATGGTTTGTATCAAAGTGCTAGATAAGGAATGCAGGCTCAGTCATTCAATTAAGTGAATAGATTTACTATTTGATTATATTTTTATATCAAATATCTGTATCTTATATTTAACATCTGTAATACTCTTATATATAATAGCATTTGGTGGACATACAAATAGGAAAGGGGGAATGTTTTTTTTTAATATATATGTTTTCCACCCATATATAGAGTAATGGAACTAAAGCTTTACATTTGCTGTATTTATTGTATTGTCCTTTTTTGTAACAAAACCAAATAATTTATTCAAAATAGTTTTGGCCCTGTTCTATTAAAGACCTATAGCATGGCCAGCAACAAGACACTCATGAGTTATCATATGGCTGAACTAAAAACAGTGGACCATATGGAGGTTGAGTTAATCTAATTAAGCTGATTTCCTTGTGCACTGCAGTTCTAATTGCCTCTGAGTACCGACAGTATTGCTGTATGTCCGCCAGTGAAATTACACCATGTAATTAATCGAACCAACACAAAGTGCTTCGAACCAGCCTCTTCCTGCAAGATGTGGATAATTAGGAAATGTAATAAATACAGTCCAGAGAAAAACCTCCATCAAACACTGAAAGAAGACACTGACTCTGTCGCCACTGCGGGCATTTGCCTACAAAAACGAACGTACTCGCATAAGCATTATGGCCTAGAAGTGCTTTCTGATCACTGAGCGAAGCCTCTCTCCAAAGTGTTTGACAATACGCCCAGTCTCTGTTTGAGAGAGGCGGGTCAAATGATGGCGTGAGTAGTCTCGGAGCATATGTTTGCACCCAGACAGAAGGGGCCAGAGGTGAGAGGAGGAGGTGATGAAGGCTGGAGGAGTGTGGAGGGCACATACACACACACTCTGAGTGCAGTCAAAGCGAAGTGAAGCCAGTGGAAAAAGCTAAGGCGTTTCCCAAGAAGCGACGGCCTGATTGCAGTGGTTCAAGTGTCTCCAGCAATCATGGCTCCAGACAGGGCCGATCTGATTACGCCGCTGTCACTGATGATTCTGAAGAGGGCTCGAGAGTTCTCCTCCAAAGAGCAGGTGCCCTGGCTGAGTGGCTCCAGAGAAAAGAGAGAAAAATGCTTCGTAATCCCGACAAACACGAAATGCTAGCCACTCGCATTTCAAGAGGACGGAAGCGATAAGCTAGTCCATTTCCTGCCCAGGCTGAGGGAAATGTAAACAGTGTCTAAGACAATTGCAAAAAAAAGGCTTTGCAATCTCTTTCGGTGACAGACAAAAGCAATAAGGCTTGGTACAACGCAGCTGTTCTGCTGGGTCACATTCCATGACATTGATTAAATCTAGTCTTGAGAAAACAAGTCTGAATACAGTACATATTCTACCGGTCCTAGAAGAAGGCCGACCAGACCAGAATCTATATCATACGGGTCAGAGCAGGCAGACAGTGAAAATAATGAGGTTGCAGTTAGGCTAGAATTAGGAGAGCGCTTGAGAACAACATGGAATGGAAAATAATGGGAGCAGCTGAGCAGCCAAAGCGCTCTGAGGGGCCATAAAAACAGCACAGCAACAATGGGTCCTAAATCATCATGCCAATGTGCCAATGTGCAAAGGAAGAGCTTTACAGCATAAATAAAACGACATGTTAGGAAAAAGAGAACAGCAGTCCAGTCAATGTGGCACTTTTCTCAGGTATGCAACTACACTAATGCCAAGATTAATACATCTAATAACATATATGAAAGGAAATCTAAAGTTATTAACGATTAGAAGTCACCATGCTGCATTTGCTCTAAAGAAATAGTGCAGTATGCCATCAACTGTGGCATTTCCCATTGAAAACCAAGTGCAGCCAAAAAAATTTAACACAGCATTAAAGCTTTCACTGATGTACTATCCAAAAGTTAATAATTACTCGTTTAAATGTATTGTGAGCTACATAATGGACTATATTTAATATATGTTTACAAAAACGACAGTTTTATGCATTACAAAAAAAGTTTAGATTATATATTTAAAAAACGACCTACCTCAGACATGGTGCTAATTACATGTTTCAAATCTTTCCTATTGTCTTTAATGAGCTGCAAGCCGAATAATAATTAATATTAAACAAGTTTGTGGTTTTGGATTTAACTTTAAGCTTTAAATATAAGAGACAGGAACTTCTTAGCATGATTCTATCCAACAGAAGTGTAACAAAATACTGAAATGTTCCAATACAATGCTGACACCCCTTTACTTTGTGCTCTTCCTGATCCAGTCTAACAAAGCCCTATTAAGCGAGATCACACAGGAATGTACTAGATGTGTTATGATTATGAAAAGGGTTGAATGAGGATTCAATGTTCTATTTAATAGCCATCTATAATTTAGCAGCCTATGGCCTGAAAGCAAAAGAGCTTCTTATGACTGGTAACATGGTTTCCTCTGGCCAATGCTGGGGCTCAGACAGGGGACTGGGGCGGGTGAGACAAACTGCGATGCACTGCTGTCCCAAACGGCCATTTTCAAGTTCAAATAATCCCCTTTCCCCCTGCTGGAGCCAGAGAGGCAGCCGAATGCTCCAGCAAAGTCCCCTCGTGAGTAAGCATGAATCACACTTATGCCACCAATATTATCATTACTGCTCGTGCTTGCTGTGCGCTCGTTTATCTGTGAAATTGTGTAATCCTTAGAGAGATTGCCAGGAATAATTTTATTATCTCTCTAAATAGCAAAATGAGCCGTAACCGGTTCTTGTAGAGCTCAAATCCTGCGTCCTGCCAAACGTTGTTTAAAAATAAACAAGGAGCAGCACTTCCATAAACATAACCAGGATTTTGTAACGAAAAAAGAGAAACACTCTGCTGTCCCCAATTACCGAGAAGGATGTGCCACTGTAGCGCTTTAACAACTAACCTTGTGGAACAAATAGAGGAGATACAACAGACGGATAGATGGATATTAGGACTGGGGATACATGAAGGGCTACCTCAGTTTCCTGATGACTGCGTGTGTGTATGTAGGTGTTTTATGTGTGTCTTCTGCTGAAGATGGAGAACTGTATGCTCGGCTATTCTTGACTCTGTCAGGGGAGACACAAGTGGGTGGATGATGGGCCTGCGCAAATCAGACCTAAACACTCCCTATTGCTGCCTCAGATGCTATCTATACACAGTGCGTTGGGTAGTAACCTACTGAAGATACCAAAAAGCTAGCTGAATTATGTTACAATAACAGTAATCAGATTACAGGTACATTATAAAGACTGGATGATTACTTTCAAATCTCACACATGCAAATATTTAGCTCCCCACACAATGTGCAGAATAAAACATATGTCCCAAGAACTGTGTAGACTGGAAGGTGCCAGCAGGTAATTTTTAAGATCCTCGCCTTCCTGAGCAGCAGTTCATGTCCTTGTATCCAATCTAAATACATTTTAGTACGTATTTTATTTGTTTTGGTGAGGCTAATGTTTCACAAAGATTTACCCTAGTTTTACATAATGCCTGATACAGCTTTAAACTAGGCTTAGGATGTTTTTATTTGGCAGTCCATAAAAAATCTACAGCTTGCTAAAAACAGAAAGGGATGTCTCTTTATAAATTATTTCTTTCTTTGATCATGTCCCAAATATTTATATGTGTAAATTACAATTCTTTGCTGTGCTATGACAATCAGCTCCCTCTTTTGTGTAAAATTTATGTCCTTTTGTGGGCTGCTGAAAATGCTGAGAGCGACGATCACAACGGAGCATGCACCACTAACATTAAGCCGGTAAAGTCCTCTTAGCTGTATAATTTTATCTACCAGCTAAATATGTGTACAAATTTGGCATTTGAAATATTTTTATGAATTGTTCCACTTTGCCCATTTCACAAAACATGAGATGACTGACCGTTATTAGATAACAGGTACAATACCAGATACCTTTACACATTTTACACAGCACAAAACGAGGACAGTTAGGTCACCCATAATTAAGTCATTCATGATTTCATAACAAAATGCTTTCCTAAAATGTAAAGGTTAAATTCTTGTTGAGATCTCTTGGTCTACATATTACATGTGTTAAGGGATAAAAAAGATTTATATCAACAACACACACACAAATTCTGCTCAGCTATTCAAACAAATTAACTTATGATTTGCTTTCTGACCCTTCTCCCGTTTGTTAGAATGCTGTATGGGTCAAAACCCATTTCTTGAGACAGTGAAAACATGAATAGAAAAGGCAAAAGAAAACATCTGCGCAGTACAGCAGGCAGAGTTATTATCCTGTATATTAAATGATGACGGTCATCAATAACATCTGAAAAAGGAAGATAATGCAGCTTCCAAGAGCTTTCAGGAGTCCTGCACTCATTCATCCTTTTATATGTACATCTCATTGTCTCACTGGCTGGAAAAATCAAGAAACTACAGTCTCTTGTTGCAGTGAGATAAGTAAAGCGCGTTGAGGGTAAATATCTAAGACAACTAAGTGTTTGCTAAAACTGAGCAAGTCAAATTTCCTTCATTGTTTACTGTGGTCTTTGTAGACTAATAGCCTTGAAGAGAATCACATTAGCTGGCTCCTTTAAAGACCCTGGTATTACTACACTACAGGCCCAATTAAGAACCATACGACTCCTGCATTTTTATTGCACTGGATTCCTCAATAAAATATCGTGTTAATTTTCCTAAACTGATTAACAACATGTCTCAGAAATATTTAATTTATGCCCTTTGCAGATATATATTCTATCTTTTAAGAACAACTCAGAGAGAATAAATAGGAATCTGCTTTTCTGATCATGTAAAATTGCCCATAATGACAAACTGAAAAACTTTGTTTGAAATTCACATGTACATAAGTATTCACAGCCTGTGCTCAGTACCTTGTTGAAGCATCTTTGGCAGCAATTACAGCTACTCAAGTCTTTTTGAGTACAATGCTATAAGCTTGGCACACATATTTTGGGCAGTTTCTCCCATTCTTCTTTGCAGATCCTCAAGCTTCATCAGGTTAGATGGGGAGAGTTGGTACACAGCCATTTTCAGATCTCTCCAGAGATGTTCAATTGGGGTTATGTCTGGACTCTGGCTCTGCCACTCAAGAACATTCACAGTTGTCCCGAAGGCACTCCTTTGTGATCTTGGTTGTGTGCTCAGGGGTGTTGTCCTGTTGGATGAACCTTTGCCCCAGTCTAAGGTCAAAAGCAGGTTGACCCTGGACCCTGAATAGTCTACCAGTTCCTGTTGCCGATAAACAACCCGCCAGAATGATGCTGCCAGCACCATGCTTCACTGTAGGGAGGGTGTCTGTTTTTTCCCAGACATGACTCTTGGCATTCAGGCCAAAGAGTTCAATCTTTGTTTTACCAGACCAGAGAATTTTGTTTCTCATGGTCTAAGAGGCCTTAAGGTGCCCACTTGCAAACTCCAAACTTGTGCCTTTTACTGAGAAGTGGCTTCCGTCTGGCCACTCTACCATACAGGCCTGATTGGTGGAGTGCTGCAGAAATGGTTGTCCTTCCGGAAGGTTGCTCACTCCACAGAGCAACGCCGAAGCTGTGTCAGAGTGACCCTTGGGTTCTTGGTCACTTCCTTGACTAAGGCCCTTCTACCTCGATCCCTCATATTGACCATCTGTAGGAAGAGTCCTGATGGTTCCAAACTTCTTCCATTTACAGATGATAGAGGCCACTGTGCTCATTGGGACCTTCAATGCTGCAGAAATGCACCTGAGCTTGATTTTGAGTGTTGTGGCAAAGGCTGTGATTATTTTTGTTTTTTTATTTTTAATACATTTGCAAAAAAAGGCAAATAAACTTTTTCACTTTGTCATTATGGGGTATTGTGTGTAGACTGTAACATAAAAAATATGGAAAAACTGAAGCGCTGTGAAAACTTTCTGGATGCTCTGTAACTACTTACAAGACAAATAGTTGTATAATTTGTACGTGAAAGGACTACAGCAGAATGCTTTGTCACAGGCACATTTTATGATTAGGATTCTACTTGACGAGTGGAGCTTCTGGAGTGTTCGAAGTTCGAATAATGGTTTGGGTTAGGAACTGCGATGGAAACAGTGGTCCAGCCCAGTTTCAAAACTACAACTTCAGTTAGCTGCTCAAGGATAGCCTGGGCATAGTTGAACTGATCTTACTGCAGGTGTAAAAAGAGGCATCCAGAGAGTGATTTCACCCCTCACAGGTCACAGCGTGGATCTTGTGCTTTATTGAGGCCTCTGGGTGTGATCCAGACTGGAGCCGAAGCCTGGGTTCTCTCTGCTCTGTCACATTTAGAGCCAGCGCCCCACAGGGCAGAAATCAGTGAGGGGGCTCAGAGGAATGTGAGCAGCTTTAGCTCTGCTACTGTGGCTACAGAGCACTTGCGCCCTCTGAAGCCACACACTTAAAGGTCGTTTTGAAACTCTTCTAAGCTAATGCTTACAATGCAGGCCTTGAAACTGCCTGGCAGATATAAATAAGGACTTGTTAATGGGGGAATATAGCTAGGAGATAAACTGCTGATACTGCCTGTGCTATTTTAGAGTGCAAATACCAACAGAACTAGCAGAAACAGGGATTGCTAACTGATTAACACAACCATCCTTAACATCATTCTATCACATAGCATTCAAAGAGCAACATGGAACAGCTGCATAGCATTATAAACCATTGTAATCACCTATCCAGTTGGTTCAAGTGAGTTGCTCCAGTACCTCGGACAGGGATACCACCACAAGATCAAACAGCTGTCAGCATATACTGAGTGACCAGTTCAATAGATCCACACTAGCAGGGTCTGTCCACAGGAGTGTTTTGCTTAGACTAGTGCAGTCAGGGGATGCCAGAGTTCAGGAAGCTGTAGATTTGCAGCAGTTCGTTCTTTTGAAAGATCTAAATTGTGGCTAGCGCTCGCAGGCAGTAACAGAGAAAGCAGGGGTCATGGTTAAACGCTGCCTCATTACTGCTCAACATTCAAGCCACTGAGAGCAAACAATGAGGCACTCAGGCAAAGCATGCCATTTTCTAGCGCCGATCAATTATTCCCTTTTCTTTCCCCCTGCCACCCCTCCGAGTGGCAGACACACAACAGCCTGGCTTGGCGGCAGTAATGGGACGTGCCTTTCATTGGGGTGAGTCGTCAGAGATAACGTCCAATCTATAGTGTTACTTGCTGCTGGGCAACCAGGGTGGGTCCTGCTGCACCAATGCAGCCTTCATCCATCATGGCCACATTCAGGAGCTATGCATTAGAGAAGAACATGGCACGAGGCCCAGTATAGATCAAGGTGTGCCCTTCGAGGCATAGAAAGGTCTCGTTTTTGATGATCTGGGCAGATTGGAGTGACTTGTATAGACGCTTAAAGGGGTTCTTTGCTAAAATAACTATGTTTACATAGAGCCATAGCAATTCAAGGAATCATTTGCTCTTAAATCATTCAGCTTATAAAATGGTTCTTTTCTATTTTCCATTGTCTAAATATGTAACATATAAAGGCTCCTAAATATTCCTGAGTTGCATATAAGATTTTAGGAAAAATTTGTAATAGAGTGTTTATATTATGTGACAGTTGTTTAATCTTTCTGTTCATTGTTATTCAAGCTCCCACATCTTACTTGTACAGAATCAGCTTTTATTTGGCATTCATATTTAAGGAGAGCAGTTTCTGTTTCATCAATCATCATTATTATTAATATATATATATATTTTTTTTTATTAGAACTTTTTGAGTACAATTTCCATGATATAAAATTTACTCTACATAGTTATCTGAGCACATAAAAAAAATTCTAATGAAAATAACAATATTTGGTTCAGCATAAAACCATTTTCTAAGGGTGTACGTTTTGTATTGCTGCAGCTGCGGGAGCCCCCCATCAGCATGCATAAGCAGGCATGAGCGAACAAACCTGCTGCTAGTCAAACATTGCGCCTGCATCAGCACACGGGACCACTGGGTATTAGCGTGAAAGGGAGGAGCCACTCCGCATCCCAAGGAGATGATGACAGAAAGGAGAGAACGAGAGAGAGAGAGAGAGACAGAGAAGGGGACAGAGCCTAGCGGACTCTGCTGTAGGCGAATGCTCAGAGCTAGCTGTGAAGAGCCAGCAGGACATGTGTATGGATCAGCAGGTCAGGAGGAGTTCAGGATAAGGGCAGCCTGCCTGCACAGCTTTTGGCAGAGGTTATGGGGGAGTGATGATCAAGACATCGCAGGAAGATCTTGATAAGTACAGTAATGCAAGGTCACTTTTGGCATGCTACAGACTGAAGCGGTATGCAGGTCAGCAGACAACCCGGGATGAATCATTCCATGAATGTCAAGTGCAGGGCAAACACCAGCATTGCACAAATTTTACCAAAAAAAAAGAAAAAAAAGAAAAAGGATTTTGACAACAGGATTTATTTGGAGCAATACTGTGATTGTGATTATAAACCGCAATTATCAGCAATTAGTACGCCCTGACACAGCCACAGCATGCTTGCTGGATTCGTCAGGCTGGTTGAACACCTGTGATTCGTCAGAATAACAAACATACAAAAAATCCCTCTGATTCATTATTACAATCATGTTTTGGGTTGGATGCATTATGTAGACGGCAAATTCATTTAAATAATAAAGTTTAGAAAAGGTGTTTGATAAAATAATCTTAATTTACATAATTTCTGGTACAATCACTATTAGGTACGATTTATCTTTTCTTTCAGCATTAGGCAAAAATGCAGGAAATATTTAAAGGGTACCTATTATGCTCATTTTCAGTGTTTAGAAATTTATTTTGGGGGTCTACTAGAATTCATTTTTCACAAAGTTAAAAAAACCTATATTTTCCTTTTTAGCTGTACATCTGTATTCACCCTCTGCCTGAAGCGCTCTGTCAGGAACTTCTGTGTCTTCAAGTCCTGCCTCATGATGCACCTAATCTGTTCTGATTGGTCAACCATCAAATCAGTTCCACCCATATACCTTCTCCACTTCTCTCCTATGTGGCTAAACACAACATTGCCATTGTTCTTACAATGACACCAGCTCGTCGTATAAGAGCCACATTCTGTTCCTAAAAGTTAAAAGTTCTTAGACCTAATCCACCTTCGCAAGCAAGACTGGAGCAGCACTGCACAAAGCTTAAGTGAAAACTATCAAGCATAACTGGCTACTTGTACAAGACGCTGCTGTGTAACTTCCACTATAAGCAAGGTGCGGATAACAACATCTGCTGGTGCATACGCTGGTATTACATATTGACTTTCTGCATGGGAGTCAGTGATGTACATACATATATCAGTGACATATATTTATCAGTAATGTATATAAATTAGTGACATATATCAATCATGTAAATTGCATTATGACCTGATTATGAATGACCAACACCTCCTTCACTTCTTGAACATGAACTAAATATACTCCCACCATGTTTTTTCTTTGAGCAACAGGAAAACACAGCTGATAAGGCACTTTTACTTCTATAATGTTTAAGTGGAATTCTAGCAGCACAGTCCTTGCAACAAGCTGCAAGTGTGCTGCCACTGCCCAAAAGCAACACAGCATCAGCACGGAACAAGTAAATCCTACTAATATAAGATTAGTCGGCAAGTTAGTCACATTAGCCAAGAAGTCTAAAACTAAATACTTAACTTATCAACAATTTCCCATTTGTAGTAGCTAAATTGTTTGTTTTATACATCACAAATCCAAAAATAACAATGCTGACTTAGAGGTTGTGTACCTGAACCTCCCCACCAGGCCACACAAACTTGGAACTGCCCTGTCCTTCAAGAGTAAGAGTACAAAAATCCAATATCGAACTGTACACATTTTTTTGAGGAGGTCCTCTGTAAGTTGCCAGGCACTGAGTAAATTGTTTAAAGCAGTGGATGAATTTCAACCACTGACTCCTATGGAAGTTGCTGTGCGTTTGGCTGGGAATGTGACAAGATGACATCACCATGTTGCATGTTAAATTCTAACCAGGCATTTCAGTTAGTTGAGAAAAGTGGTTTCTGTAGGAGTGTCTACCTCTTGCGAGTACTTTAAGGGTTATAACTTAGCAGAATGTTTACATACACAGCAAGTTACATAATGCACTAAAGGAAAGACGAAAGCCAGAAAGCATGAAACCTTCATATAAACGTTAAGGACTTTTCAGGACTTAGCTTGTCCAGTTCTGTTTTAGAGAACATAATAAATACTTGACAATACTTTTTACATGAATGTACATTAAAATCAAGGTCATTATCACTTTTATTATGACAACGACAAAATAATGTACATTGTATACTGTACACCACACATTTACACTTCACATTCACGAGACTGCTCTTTATAAAGCAGCTTTTCAAGGTCCCAGAATTTCTGTATAAAACACACATGCACACAGCCATGAGGACTGATCTGAAGGACCATAGCCGTGGCTGTAGCTGTCAAAATGAAGGCTGCAGCAGAATTTCCAGAAGAGCTCTGATTGATGAGAAGCGTCTGATGTCACATGGTGTAAATGTCACAAATATGGACTCCTACCTCAAATCATATCCCTTCCCTCCATGGCTCCTTCAAATCTCTCGGACCACATGCATGCTTCCTTTACTCATCTACATATCAATTCAATCAATTTCCTACCTCTCACTGGCATGCTGGTTGTGGAATAGGTACTGGATGATGGGATGAGGCAGTTTGTGATTATTGGTCAAAAAGAGCAACCAGTTGCAAAAGAGCCGTTACATTCGAAGAAGCAATTTGCAATTTGCATGAATCAAACATTTCTATCCTCCATAAATACATAAATATGCCAAAACAGTTATTTGGGCAACACGATTTGAATAATCACCTATGGTATTAACTTTGGCTTTGACAGCATTGTCTTCTATTGTAAGAGTGCTTTGATGTTGTTTTTCTCAGTTATTGTTTGTGGTAGTCAGCCATTTGATACAGATGTGATAAACAGATATTACGATGAAAACACTTAAGTATTCCTAAAATAATTATCATTGACATTTTCTTCAATAGATGATTCTTCTATGGTAGAGTTCTTCAAAGCCTTGAATCCAGTTTCCAGTCCTGGATTTTGTAAATAAAACATAATCATAAATAACATGTAAACTCTAAAAGGTACCACTGAATCATACAGTCATTGAACTTATCTGTGAATCGTGTACCAGCATCATAATGCAAGCTATCTATGCTCTTAGGTTTGGACCCGTGGGATAGATTTCCGCTTGTACGGAGCTGCTGCATAGCTTTCCATAATAGTAGAGATGTAATTCATAGCATGTCGGCTGGCTTTACAATTGGGACCCTGTTTTTGTGCGATAAGGACACAAGAATGCATTGAATATTTTGCAGCAGACAAATGGGAGTTTAGGTGAGATTAATGCTAAGGTGGATGCAGTCAGTCAAAGTGACAATTGCAGATGTAATAAAAAAGGGAGACAGAAGGAAAGAGTAGCCATGACTCTGCTAGCAGTAGACTTGATGGCCCCATTACTGTGCAGACTCACATTCATTCTTTGACATGGAGGCCCGAACTGGCTAAAAGACCATTGTTCTCCACTTTCAGTTTCACATGTGCCATTTAGCACTGTCCTCCCTCTCTAATTCTCTATATAGAGAATTATGCTATAACCTCTCTCAGTATGGGCTGCTATCCCTCATCTTCATCTTGGTCTAAACCTGCAGGTTTTCTGAACAAAAAAATACTAACCAATCCCCATCCTACTGGAAAGAATCAGGATGAGGTTCCAGTTGGTTGTGCTGATTCTTTAAAGATCAAGGCTATTTTCCTAATATCTGCTCATGTTTTAGTTCAATTAGAACCTGTTCACTAAACAAGCTACTTCCAAAGCTAGCATCTCTAGTCTCAATTCCAGATCCAATCATGAGTCTTGCAGTGTTCTCTGAATCTGATACATTTGCCCATACGATGGAAATTTGAAAATATGAAAAATACAGTAAGTGGGATACTGCCATTCAAAACTACTCGCCTCATTCAAAGAATCTAGAAGGCCACTGGTTACTACAGTATCATTTTATATAAGCAACAGTGAAGAATACATTTCTGATAGCTTTTAAAATCATTCAAAACTACAATCTGGAGCCAACTGAATGTTCTGCACCAAGGCAAACATGAATATAGCAATAGATAATATGTGCACTTAAGATGGTACAAATTTGAAGGATTTCATACAGAAGGAAGGAGTGCAGAGCAAAACACTATTTTTTCACAGGATTATCACTGAAAAATGACATGCTCAGTGACCACTCAGCACATGACAGGAGCTGTATAAGAAGACAGGCTGTCAACGCTTTATAGAGTTCAAAGCTTGACTGACATAGGTGTCATATAGTCCTGACGAAGGGCTCTTTTTTTCAGACTGTGGGTTTTAACATGAAATAAAGCGCATCTGGTCAATACCCCTCTTGCTCATACTTATCTTTCCAACAGATCTGTAGCTAGCACAGAGAGAGAGACAGAGAGCCTGAGACCCCTCTCTATGTGATCTATGAAGAGCAGAAGGAGGGCCAGGATCAAAGCATGTGTGCAGTGTGCATGGAGTACTGAAGAACACACCTGCCTTGGCCAGGAATTTTAATGGGAAGGATGATGTCAACAGCCGGCTATGAAACGTATTACAGGCCCTTAATTGCATCAACTCTACCCGAAGTCTGCATAGGCCAATCGATGAAGAGAAAACGTTCGGACGGTCAAGTGGTGTGGGTGAGGACTTACCGTGGCCACCTCTTGTGAGAAAGGGCATCCTGTTGATAGCGATGGGCACAGTGCCGTGCTTGTTGTGGAAGTGGTGGACGTGATGTGTGGTGCTGAGGCTGGAAGACACACGGGCATTGGCCGTTCTATCAGGCAGCGAGACCAGTAGGGCCAGGGACAGAGCCAACCTCCACCAGGAGCTCAGGCCAAGCCAGCCCGATCCCCCGAACTCATAGCCCAGGAGCAGCACCTCCAGCCTGGGGCAGGAAGTGCCACACCAGGCCTTGCCACCCATTCCCATCTGTCCCACCCGTTGAAAAGAAGACATCTCAGAGAGGGAATCCCATGTCTGCCATTATCCACGGGACAGGGAAACAATTCAGCCAAATGACAAAATAACGGGATTTCTGCACTAGGGCGATAGATACCAGGGAAAATGCAAAGAAACTCCAACGGGCCAATAAAATCCTTGAAAAGAATCAGCAAGATCCTCAGTCTTTCTTAAGTCTTGGAAATCCAAAGTGTGGACAAATCTATTGCCTTCTTCCTTGAGCAATTCGTCCTGGTTTTATGGTCAATGACATAAAAAAAGACAGAAAAAGCAAAAAGGCCAGTTCTGTTTGCTATTAAGTAAAATTGTCTGAATGCTGAACATCTGTAAATGTGATCTCCAAAAACACTGAAATGAATTTCACAGCAGCCTTAATCAATGCACCAGGGTACCGATACCAGCTTAATTGAGCATAGAAGAAGTGCTCCAGGTGACACAGAAGCCAGGAGGCGTCTATTTCTCTCTCTTGCTTTCACCTTTCTTGCGTCTCTCTTTCTCCCAGCCTCAGGTAGGGCTTACGCTTCGTTAAGACCACTCTCCGTCAGACGACGGCCCCTCCACTGCGGAGGGAGAGATAAGAAACATCCTGGCAGGAAAAAAGGATTATTCAAATAAAGACAGGGAGGAAAAAGACCAGAGGGAAAATAGAGAGAAAAGGCAAAGAAAGGTGAGAGGAAAAGAAGAAGAAGAGAAAAAAAAAAAAACAGATGTGAGCCAGGCTGTCAGAGGCTGGACAAAGTAAGCAGTTGCGTTTTCCTTGGTGCCGGTGGATGAAGAGAAAGAGAGGCGCGCCGAGAGTGAGAGAGAAATCTGCTGCAGCGCGGCAGAGGGGAAAAAATCTGCAGATAAATAAATAAACGTACACTGGCCGTGAGTCCCCGCACACTGGTGGCAGTCGCAGCACCGCTCTCCTGCAAAGCTTTCGCCTTTCAGATCCTGGGCTGTAAGGGGAGAGCCAGAGCCAGAGCCGAACCGGACGATGGTCAGCAAGCAGCCAAGAGTCTCCCTCTCTTTCTCTTTGGCTGTTCTCTCCTAGCCACTGCACACTCCGTATTGATTAGCGCTGCTTTTGCATCCCCCCACGTTTCTCTCCTTCCTGTTCCCTCCTCTCCTCGAAAACTGACGCGCTGGCCAGGATCCTGACAATTCCCAGAGGAGGAGAGGAAAGGTGGCGTAAAAACAAAACAGAAACACACCTCGCGAGTGGCGTACGGATGTGGACGGCTGAGATCTTCACTTGTCAAAAGCGTGAAAGCCCGTGCCAATTAAAATAAAGCGTGGCCAGGCTAACGCATCCTGCTCTCCCCCAGTCCGAAATCCTCGATGGCTTTTTATTCCAGGAGCGGCTGGACCGCAAGTGCTAAGACGCAGAAAAAACAACTGCGGGCTGTTTTCTACCAGCACCGCAGAACAGGACACACACTGCTTCTTCTGAAGCCTCAGCCAGAGACTATCACGGTGAGAGAGGAAGAGAGAGAGAGCGAGAGAGAGAGAGAGAGAGAGAGAAGGTGAGGTGGGGGGGGGGCGTTGGAGCAGCACAGCGTGTGTCTGAGAGAGAAAGGGAGAGGGGAGGGAGGCGGATGAAGCAGCAGGCAAAACACAGCACATAAGCACTCATGCAGACATCGAGACAAGCCAAAAGAAGAAGCATGGGGATCGAAAAAAAAAGAGAGAACGAATCAGTTGCATTGGCTCATGCGCACTCAAGCCAGCAAATTCCAAGCTAATGCGCAGGCTCACTGCAGCTTCTGAAAGGACAACACCAGAGAAACACACTGCAGCATAGCGGATTCAGTGTTTAAGAGAACTGTGCTTGTGGCAACGAGGGGGACAAAAACAGCATCAGCTGGTGGAAAAGAGAGAACAGAGGGCATAAAGCTGGAGTGTGCTGAGAGTCCTCCCGTTTTCAAAGAAAATGCTGAATCACATACAGTAGCACTGGCAACATTCACAGGTGCCAGATGCAGCCAGTGCCTCCTCATTGTGACCAAGATAAAAGTAGTAGTTGCCTCCCGGTCTCAATAAATAATTTACTATCAGACAAAATTTCACGACAAGAAGTCCCTCTCTCAAACCTCCTCCTCTTGTCCTGCATCTCTTCTGCTGAACAGCAAGGTGCTGAGCTGTTTACGCAAGGAATCTGAGCATTTTGGTCACCTAGCCGAGGTTTTATAGAAACAGCACATGTTTTTAATATGAGAGAAAGAAACTTAATCACCAAGAGATGCACTATCATACAAATGATGCACCTTCAATAAAACATGGAGATGCTAAGAGAGTGGGAATGGGAAAAGGAATAAAGAGAGAGAGAGAAAGAGAGAGGTTGATAAATACATCAGATAAATCACCCAGGATAGAGATCTCAGTTGGGATTGCCTCACCGGTTGAAAGGACATGCTCGAAAAAAGGCAGAACAGGAAAGAGGCAGCGCCACCTTTCATAGTGACAGGAGGGGAGAAGCAGGCCATTACTCAGCCACAGAGAGCCAAAGAGGGAGCAGGCCACTGCCAGTGAGCCCGGACTGATTGAGGAGAGTGTTGGTGAAGGGGGGCAACTCCATTTGGTGAAACAAAACCAGCACGCATAAATCCTGGCCATCAGACAAGGCTTACTGCAACCGCTACAACCACCCACAAAGTTAAAGCCAGCATAAAGCCCCCTCATCCAGATTCACCCCTTTAGTTAAATCAAGCAGGGGAGGCCGCCTCTCTCTAATCGATCTCCATTCCTCTGTAGACCAAGTGCCTCAGATATGTGAAAGATAACCTTGAGATCAGGAAACATGTCTTGCATGGCTCTGAGTATTATCTAGTTGACAGAGGAACTGAACTGTTTGGGCTATGCACTGATTTCATCTGACCTCTGACCCTGTGGAAATTCCCACCCACTCTGCAAATGTAAGTTAGTCCACTTATTTCAACAGAGACCTAATCTCATGAGGCCAGACATGATCTTGTTAGGAAAATGTCTGGGGACAACCATGAGCAAGTTTGGGTTGATTGTATGAAACAGACTTACTAGGGTGTAACCAAAGTAAGCAAGAAACTTTCAAACCAATAAGGAACTCAACGTAGAGGAGTGAAGGTGGGCTTATGAACATTACAAGTGTGAACCCATGGATGTAAAGTAAATTATCAGGGCTATAAAAAAAAATTGCACACCTAGATGTGTGCTGTTTGTGCAGAGAACACAATGCATGTGGTCTTGTAAGAAAAACAACAGTGTTTCATGTGTGTTATAGAATGTATTTTAAAGTTTAAAGAGCAAAACTAGAGAAATTGGGTGGGTCTAAAGGAAGGTGGAAGTTTAACAAGTTGGCTCTGCAAGACTAGGATAGATCTTAAACTTGATGGATGGCTTTATTGGGACCAGTTAATAAAATCACACAGAAATAACACGCACTCACTAACTGAGGCTTGATCAACCTACTAGATGTAACCGCTATTTTTCATTTGTTCTGCCCTACTTTAAAAAACAAAAACAAAGGTGGTCATTTTATTCATCAATCTAGTATTATTTTACATTATTTTTTAAATTTATTTTATTTGGTTGGCTGTTGGATCACCTACTAGCTACCTGCTTCTGGAACTAACAGTGTGAGCTGTACAAGTTACTTGCTGCATTGACTCCAAAGTTGCTCCATTCTGTCATGAAATCCTGATTTTAGTATCATGTGAAGCAGGACAGAACTAGTTAACAGCCCCTAACTATCTGTCAATATGCCATCATGTCAGAGACACTATACAAGAAGGCCTTAAAGGAGCAAATTAATTTTATTTTAGTGACAAGGGGATAACGAAAGTAGTGACAAGCAGAACTTGATAAACTTGATAGATCTAGCTTTTTGTTGGGCCCTCGTTTAGGGAGGCAAGTCAGGTCTACCATGACCCCGAGTCTGAAACCTGTGTCCTCTATCCTACAAACTGTGAAATAAGACAATCCAGTCACCGCAGTAACACCTTAAATTGAAAATAGTTTAACAAATGAATGTTTGGTTACCCTGATAAGCGTGCACAGTCTGAATTAATAGTTTCTACAGTGATTTGTTAACAGCAGAATTTAAAGATGTAGCATGCTAACAACAAACCTGGCTTTCATGGCTATTACATAAGCACACAACCTATTTCAATTGTTATCAAATAGTTAAAGAGAGAATAATGAAACTAAAAAGTGATAACATCTGAAAAATCCTACGAAGGCTGAGCACCACTGTCATAAAACGAGACAAATACAGAATGGTAGGGAAATGTAATTTTCTGAATGTGATTCAGAAATGTGATTCTGAATGTGAGTCATGGGAACTGATCTGCGGTGCTCCAGGGCATGTACTGCCACCTATAGACATCTGTGTTCTCTTGAAGATAAAGGTGTGACCAACTGGTGGCACCCCAATGGTTTCAGGGTTGTAAACAATAACGATAACAGTTCACAGCAATTCAGGCACGCCACAGCAACCCCTTTGATCGCTGAGCCCACAGGGACGCTTGCACTCGTTTACATGCATGTACCCAGTTCTATAAATGCGTAGTAAAAATTAGATGACAGAGGGGAGCCACTCAGAAACCAGCCTGTGATCTTCTTGGGTGCGTTAGCAGAACCGCCGAGTGCAGAAGAGCTTGCAGATAGATACAAAATAGAGCACTGATAACGTCAAAGAATAATGAAGGTGCGAAGCAAATTAGGGAAATGGTAATTTATAAGAGGTGCCATCCATTGTCAGGTCAGCAGATTGGGGACATCCTCCTCAGCAGTGATGATATCTTCATGAGAGTCCTCGCAGATGAAAGGCTGGTATTAATCAATCTGCCAGCCCTGGGGTGGCTCAACACGATAAGGAACGATGGTATCTGGGTGGCGTGGGACGGCAGGCGAGGCATCCCTGCGTTTAACCATCTGCCGCCTGGCACTCGTTACCATTGGCCATCTTCTCTCTCCCCAGCCCGCTGGCTGACACGCAGCCAAAAGTTCAGACAGCACACAGCGAGCATGATGGAGAGCGTGCGGGGAAGCAAAGCGCCGATCAACTTCATTGTGCTAGCTCCAGAATTTCTACTACTTACCGTATCTGAGCAGGGCTAATGTTAGCAGTCCACGTTTATTTCATACTCACCGCATACAGATCAGAAATGCTCTCTCATAAGAGCTGTCCAAGAAACACAGCGAAAACAAACAAAATGATTAAAACGCTATGCAAATTCAAACATGTTTTTCAGAATAAACAGAAATGCATTCTAAACACAAAGGTACAGATATTAAAAGATGGTACAATATTCATGTAGAATAGCAAATTTGTTCAATATGTACAATACAATATCGTACAACACAAAATTGTACAATACTTATTCTTTTCAACATACTTACACCTCAAGTGTTCAGTATTAGAAGACAGTTGCATTTTCTGCTTTTCATGAAGCTAGTAATCCTAAACATGTTCTGGACTTAGGGTGGTTAGTCTATTGTTCTGAGTCAATTTCCTTTTCTTAGTAATGAACAGGATAGAACAGAAAAGAATCAGATAAACTAATATAATTATAAAATAGGAATATATATATCTCCTCAGAAATATTTTCTAAAACATGAGCTTGTACCTAAATGCCCAATGATGGGTGGTCTGACACTGACAAACCCTTAATAAAAGTTGTTATGAAAAGCAAATGAGGACTGTGAAAGTTCACTGCTGGGAGATGACAAAACTCAGGGGAACTCACAGGTTTACGTGTGGTGAGTGCCAAGGAAGAAGGTTGGGTCTGCTACATCATGACACAGGACACCTCCAGGTAAATCCAAACTGAATAATTTATTAACAAATAAATGTAATAAAAAAAGGAGCAAAGAAAAGAAAATAACAGAATCAAAATAAACCGCTATGACTCTTGACTACACGCAAGTTTGTGCATAGACTGCAATCCTATAAGACAATACTTATCATCAGTACTGTGTTTTCTGAAAGCCCCAGCTGACTCAACAGCAGCCAGTCACCACTAAAGGGGAAAATAGGGCCCTCCTGACTCAACAGCAGTCTATAATATATACCAAGCCCCGCCCAGGCTAAAGCATTTTACAGGTACAGATAAATACCAAAAATATCTACAAAAAATAAATCAATTAATACAAACATCCCTTTCACCCATTATTGTACAGCGACATATACACCCAATGGCCATAACATCCACACAACTACCAGTAAGTAATACATTTATCTCCTGCACAGTCATGGGCCCTTCTGACCAATACAAAAGAAGGAACGGTCTGGCTGCCACTCTAAGTCTACTTGTTAAATAATGTTAAATGTAACTGTTACACTGAAAATGTCCATATGACCCGAAAGTGATGGGAGTAGACCCCAGCCTTATCACAAGGACCCTGTTCGTTACATTTCTTAGAAACAGATCATCAACTTTTCCATTTTAATTCTTTAGTATTAAAACAACTTCAACAGTGCGGGTCAGGCCCACTTCAGCCGCACACCTCACTAAATTGCCATTTAAATCCAAAGTCAGAGGTTTTGCACAAGAAACAGGCATTTTGAACAGAGGCACAGATAGTGGAGCTGTGTTACACTCCTAAGCTGTTTGTATAGAATAGTACAGGAACAAATGAATTCAAACTCCCCCTTGAAATGTCTGAATTACATAGCAGGCTGGCTAATCTGTCATGTCGTCCTATCCCGCACTAGAAGATCATCATCGTGTTTTTGTTGAGCCATTTATTTTTTTTTCTCTCATATTTTCCAATGTTGTGTCATTTGGGAGGAAAACCAACAACATAATGGGCTAAGTAATAGAGGGAGAGACATCATCTTTGCTCTCCTGCATCCTGAGCTTTCCCAGCCGAGACGTTGGCGCAGTGGCCCCCGGGGAGGAAGCAGCCGTATTAATAATGGCAGTTTTGGCATAATTACTCATAATGCCTGCCTTCTCTGGAACTAATGGCCTGCGGTTGAGATATCTGCTTGATTTAATTCGACTTACGACGGCAGCACCTCACATTGCTCTTGAGGGGAGAGGAAGGGAAGTGGCAAGTGCAAACACAGGCTATGCTGCAGCCAAGAGCGTGCATCCAAAGACCCTGTGGACTAAAAAGTGGCCACAAGGTTAAGTACATGCCGCTGCATCTGAAAGTGGCAGGCAACCGTGTAGGGTCGGGATTTCAGATGATTAAAGAAATGCTTAAGGTTCAGCCATATCAGGAAGTAATGCGACACTATTATTCTCAACTGTGTGCTTTGTGAGATAAGACTTATTCTTTCAATAAGAAAGCAAAGAATAAACCGTCTCTCTGTGGAGTATTCTGGCAGAGTTAATTTGGCTCCTGATTTCACAGTCTAATGGGCCTGTTTTAGAATAAAAGCAGTAAGAAAAGGCAAAAAAATAGGTTTTTAAACTGTAGGGTTCTGGAGAAGTACACCTTGATGTTCAATAAGATATTGTAATTAAATAAAGTTCACAGTTATATACTTACCAACATTAATTTTGCTTCATTTACAGAAACTGAAACCAATGACTTAGAATAATCTACAGTATACACAGAGTACTGTGCAAAAGTCAGAGACCACCGTTCATTCATTACATATCCAGATAATACAGCCAATAAGTACAAGCCATTCTTTTTATGCACCAGAAAAAGAGTGGAGCCTGACTTTCTTCTTTTCTCCTGCCTTTCTGCAAGATGTTTAATTAGGTTTTGGTGGTTTTTGCATGGTTGTTGGGTTGTGGATTATTATATCTAATCTCTCCACAAATATGCCCTGAAAAATTAATTTGTTATTTTTTTAAGGAATACTGTTTTGACTATAGATTTCATTTTGTTTCTTTTTTACAAATATAGCTATATCTGTCGTTTTTCCACCATATTTGCACATCATTATTTTTGTCAACAAACTACTAACAACAAAAAGAATAAATTAATTAAAAAAAACACCAGAGGTACTAAAATATTTAATAAAACCTTTTCTTGACACCAGTCGAATCATACAATAACCTCAGTGGAACCTCGATTACATAACATTACATTACATATAGAACAACAATAGAGTCATGTTCTATAAGTTATACCCATTATATTTGTGACTATTTGTGACAGTTACAGGTATACCATGAAAATCAATATCTTTTGAGCCAAAGTAATACAGAGCAAGTGTGTGACAAGCATGCTTTCCTAAAAGTTTGTGGGGTGAACAGAGATCATATTGATCATTCATTAAAAATTGCAGTAGCTGATTAGCATAGCATACACAAAACTCTGCTGCACATGCCATCCAAAGCTGTGTCCACATGGTGCCAGGGTGGCCACAGTTGTCTCATCCATCATGGTAGGTGGTACAAGAAGGAGAGAGGTTATCTGCGTGTGCTTTGCCTGTGTGTGCGTGTTCCTGCACCCACTGGGGTCCAGGTGCCACCAGAAATGAACCCAACCATCTGTGACAGGAATACTTCTCCCCATTATGTGAACTGTGGAGCCCCACCTGTTCAAAAGCCCAGCCTGGTGGTGCAGGTTTCATCCTGACACCAGTTGGCCTTGGTTTCAATTAGGACGCCTTAGACTTCAAACGCAACACTGTCCCAGCCTAACCCAACATAGAGTGAGAATCTGTATGAAACTCCTTCTGAGCCTTGATCCAATTAATGTGTATTCCTGTCCTATTTCTGCTTATATATACACCTACAGATAATTATAATAAGTAACTAACTACATATATAAGGATATTATTAATATATTTTTAATTGTTTTATGTAAATATAAAATATATTCCAAATGTGTCGCAAAGCAATGAAACTTGGATTCTGTTATAATCAGCCTCTGCTTATGCAAGTCCAATCCCATGCTCCTAATGCTGGATAGTAATGTCATCTGCAGCCACATCACACACTGTATAATCCTCTTAAACGGAGAGAGCAGCAGGTCTGTGTACTGCGTGCATGATGTTTCTCGCCATTTTCCCCTTGATGTGGCTAAGCCTGAAATAACTGATCCAATATTCTGCAAATGAGGCTGATCAGCTCCTTCGCTGTGTTTTTAGCTGTGAAATGGCTGAGATTTGCAGCTGGATTAAGGCGCATTGTGTGATCTGGGTAACAGAGCTGTACCAGTACTACTGACAAATTGGTGCCCTTCTGAACAACACTAACCATTAAAGACTGCTGAAGTCCACAAGAATTAGGTACGTCCACCCAGTTCTACAAAATAAATAAATAAATAATAATAATAAAAACGTTCTTTGTATCACATTTTCATTCAGCAGCATACAGTGATAAACCTGCAAATGTTCTGACTGCTCATGAGGGGTGCTTTTTAGCCAGGTCTGTAACACATTGCCTCTAATAAAATTTAGCCCCCCCTCCCTAATGGAAACCTGAATTTTCCTGTTGGTTCTGAATGAACTTTCTGTTTACTAACTATTTTTTACATGCAGAAAAAACATTTTTCATCTGTCCACAAATAAAACTCACTAAAACCCCAAGGTCTTCTTAATGTTGCACAGACTTGTCAATTTGTCAATTTGATTCACAATACATGACTCACAGTGAGCTATAAAAATAAGAAAAATAATTGAACTTGTTGTGTAGTGCAGTTGAACGCTCCATAGAATCCGACCTCCCTTCTCAGGCACACGTGCCTTGCAGTCATATGGACACTGGATAACATTTGTGATTTCTGTTGTTTTTATTAATTAACAAAAATCTTCACTTCAGAAATTCAACATTATCAATTATTCGAGAGATAGAATAAAACAGTCTGCACAGCATGAATGAAGAGAAGAGTTTGGGGATGTATTTAAGATTTAGGTGACTATTGACTTCCAAGCCTTATTAGCACTGGAAAATTATGTACAACCTGTTATATTCTCATTCATGAAAAGAAATTGAAAAATAGTAGTATGAAATATAATAGTCTTGTAGTATGAATTATGTACATATATTCACACAAACTGGACCTCAGGAACAACAGTAAATAGACAGCCATACATATTTGCACCTCAGTAAATAGAGCAGCATCCTTCTTTAAATTAATATGTGTCTGTTGTCAACACAATGCATGTAATAATCTACAGGAAATATATATTCATTTTCACACGCCCCTGAGTTTTAAAAAGCTTTAGTCGATGATAAAACTTTGGTAGATGATAAGTTAAACAAATCTGCTTTTAAGTGAAATATTAAACATTTGAATATCCACCACTGAGTCAATTGAGGAATTCTTTCAAATGTTTAAGAAAGAAGGTGTTGGAAGGACAGGCTCAGTGAAAGCTCCTTGTCTACTTGTACTCAAAAGCAGTGCAGCACACACAGCCCTGGGGTGTAAAGCCCCAGAGCAGTGCAGCGAGTGGAAAAAATCAGTGTGTTTAAAAACATGGAAACAACAGCGACTGCTGTATCTATGCAAAAAGGCTGAGAAACAGATAAAAGTCTGGCCCATAAGCAACAGAAAAATATAAAGCTAATTTATAAATCACACCTTGCTGGAGGCTAAAGAGCTTCAAGGAGTTCTACACATTTCTATTTCAGCATAGTAAGAAATACGTCTCATAGCCAAATTCACCAATCCATTTTTTGGATCACTGTGTTAATCATGTTTATCACTATTATAACAAATGTGTAATAATGAGGGGCTAGAGACGTTTAAGATAATAATAAGAATACAAGAAGAGTCAAGCTTTATAGACTAAACAAAACATGATGGTTCATCCTGAACAGCCTAATTATCAAAAAAGAAATTTTCAGCTATCAAAACATGAATTTGTGCTTAATCATAATTAGACGTAATCATTGCATTTTTTTACACATCTGTCCTGACATTAAAAATGCCATAATCATCTCAATTAACAGCAGGGATGTTGAGTGCTGTGGACTCCAGCCAGAGGAGAAAGAGATGGGGACTGTGTACTGCTGCTATTATGCATGAATGTTTTTCTTCAAGCAGTGTCTGCACCTGCTGGAGATTTTCTTGCGTGTGTGCATGCACCCTAGAGATCAGTACGTGGGAGGGACTAGGGGCAGCATGGAGGCGGAGGATAAGCCTGTCTTCTGGGCCGTGTTTAGGCCTGTCAGGCAGCCTCAGTGCCGGACACTGCTGATGTGTGATTCAGGTGGCAGTGTGCCTGAGTGGTGTGGCCAGCTTTGCTGAAGAGCTAAAGATCAGACAGCATTGCCCTCCAGCTTCCCTGGCACTGTGACACTGCTAATAGGGGGTCACAAAATGCATCAGTGCTTCGCGGTGCATTGATCTTAAGTTGGTGAATCAATTCTGGAAAGTGCCCAAAGGAAAGAAAAAAAACAACAACAAAGAAATTGTAATATCTCTGTATTTTGTAGATAATGAAATTAGATTCAAGTCTCTCCTTCTGTTTAGATTTTTTCTCTGGGGCAAAATGGCACAGTAATCTTAGGGCCTGTTTACACCTGCGTTTTCGGGAAATGGATTACAACTGGACAGCTCAAACCACATCCTTCTTCATGGATAACTACCTATCCCCTTAATTCCCATCTCTCTGTTTTTTTCTAATTAAGGGGGGACGGCTTTCCACCATAAAGCAGAATCTGCTCAGAACTTTTGCTCCCGAAAAAATTGTTGGAGTTGTGGCAGTAATCAACAGCAAAAATCATGGCAGACACCTGTGAAAGCACATCTGCAGCTTCATCCACCATAAAATCCAAATTTCTAGGCTAGCCGCTTTCCTGTGGTGCTCACAACATGGTTTTCACTCTGTCTACCAGGCCCACTAGCCTCTCTTAGCAGTGGGTAATAGCAGTGTGCATGCATGGGTTAACCAGCTCTTCACGGAGGCGATCTGAGAACTGGGAATACATGATGTCTAGCAGTGCTTTTTGGCTGAGTTAGGCACCTGATCACTTTAACAGTGCAATGAAAAAATATAGAATAGAAATAGCACACAAAGGCATTGACGCTGCATTGGACGTAGCTTTGTTTTAAAGAGTATGTCAGCTCCACTCATGCAAGAACTTTTATGTGGAAAACCCTACATATGAGTAAAGTGGTGGGTTTTTCAGAGTAAAGAAGAGGGCTGTTGTTGTAACCTTGAGTCGTCTCAATTTCTCAAGAACTCTCCTTCATTGATAGCCTACAGTTTTATTTATATATACAATGAAATTTACAAATAATTTACATTCTGTATTGACCAGCTTGACTCTGCACTTTGCACTTCTTTCACTGCTTTAATGGCAAGAAATTAAAAATAAAAAGATTTAAGTGTATATGTACATAATTTGTAATTGAATAAACAAAGCTGTATTTGGGAATAGCCCTACCAATGTTTTCAAATACAGCACAGAGGTGCTGAATGTAGGTTGACACTGTGACGTGGCTACACTTTTTCTGCTGGCTAAACAAACTGGGGTGTTTCTTTAGAGCAGCGCTTCCAGAGGGAGTAAAACGAATGCCTGTTTGTCAGTGTAGCGTAGAGCAGCAGAGAAAATGTCTGGGTGTTTGGAGTTGGAGACACAGAGCTTAGATGGTGACCTCATGAAGCCATTCTATCCATCTCGTGCTGGAACAGCGTGTGCTGAGTGCTGGGGCTGTTCCCATTCCTAATCAGTCAGAATAGATCAATGCTAATGCTAACAGGGCTGAGAGAAGGATGAGCAGCGCAGGCTAACAGAAAGCCCATTCATCACGCACCTGCAGTGGCCCTGGTGCCAGTACGGCCTTTCCCTCAGGCAGGGCGGGGTCCGGGGCCCGACAGCGTGCATGATAGATGTCCTTCATATGCTCTGGCCACTTCTCAACACACAAAGTCTGTGGTTTCCAGCTGCACAAACTCCTTGATGACCAGCAAAACATCTGCATATTATTGTTGTTGTGAGAAAACCTTGTAACAGTAGCATGTTAAACAAACTAGGACAAGGAAAAAAAATCAATCAATCAATCAATTATTGATTGAAACATTATTAAAATAAGTTTTATCCCAAATATAGCAAAGTTTCCCTCAAGAGTCGTTCACTGTAGCTATAATAGCAGTGTCCATTATATGCCGCCTAATCCCGCTAGTTGGAGTCACGGGGGGGCTGGAACCAATCCCAGCGTCATCGGGCGAAGGCGGGGTACACCATGGACATTTCACCAGTCCATCGCATGGCCAACATTCACTCACAACCTCACACCTACGGGCAATTTAGAGTGACTGATCAGCCTAACTGCATGTCGTTGGACATGTGGGAGGAAACTGGAGCACCCCGAGGAAACCCACTCAAACACAGGGAGAACATGCTAAATCCACACAGAACGGTCCAGACTAGTCTTGCTGTGAGGCGACAGCGCTACCCACTACACCACTGTGCCGCCTGTAGCCAAACAGTAGACTTAAAATTTTATAAACCTCTTTAGAGATAAAACTCATTAAAAGCCTTCATTTCTAAAGAACTTTCTAAAGTTGATGACACTGAGAATGTAATGGGTTGGGGCAGTTACTTTATAAATGTATTCCATTACAGTTTACTGCACTGGTCAAAAATGCTGCCTAATCCAAAGGATTACTGTAACAAAGTAATGTAATCTTATATGTCTATTTGTACTTCTATTCAAGGATCAGCTGTTTTTAAAAAAAATGAAAACCCCCTGATATTGTGCCTCAAACTGATTGTCACTGACCTCTAACAAAGTTCATTAACAATACTTGCAAATAAAGGACATTCTAACAACTCTGGAATATTTAGTGTCTGCTAAGAGGCTGTGCTCCTCATATGACTTCAAATTAATACTCCATGCTTAACTTCACTGATCACATTTGCAATGTAATTTGTAGACGCTTCCTAAACTCTCCACAGGAGCCACACACCTCCCACTTACTGTTATTATTTCACATAAATACTAAGTGGGAGGTGATTTTCTTAGTATTAAATAATGATAATTTACACATATCAGCATTTTACTTCCATACTCCATACGACTATGAAGAAGCAAAAGATTTTTATTTATTAGATTTATTAGAAGACTAACTCTACCGCTCACAAGACTCAAATTTCGCATCTAAAGTTAATATGAACTCAGTCACCATTAAACTCTGGCAGGTTAATGTTTGCAAGATTTAGATTTATACGTAGTCAATTGTAGAACTTTATAGAGCACTGAATAATAGAACTCACTGATAGATCAGTTTGCTGCTGTGGCAGCGGGCTATATGCAAAATCAGGGTACATGCAGTGTAATCCTGGCAGTAATCTGATTTTATAATGTACCTGCAATCTGATTACTGCCTTTGTTACTGTAACTGTAACAGAATACAGCTGCCTTTTTTGTATCTTACATAACACCATTACATGTTTCTGTACTACCACACCCTGAATATAAAGTAATACCTGCAGCTGTCATTATAATCACCCATTTAATGAGTCTGCAGGGCCACACTTTCTCTTTCTTCTGCTCATAATGGTCACCCAAGTATGGGGTTGAACTGCCTGGCCGAATAAATTCTCCTTAAGCATGCCTTTCTTTGTGAGTGCTGATAGTGCTGACTAGTGATAGAGCAAACCCTGGACACCACATGTTTTTTGGCTGATTGACTATGTTTAAGGAAAAGGGGGAACTTGTGATTTTTCAGTGTTCCTTTTACTCCTAATGTTGCATTAAAGTAATGGTTCCTTCCTAATAAAATGAACACACTAGTGTTTTTCAACTAAATCTGCTGAATCTACAGGATACGTCTTATTACCATAGGCTATCAATTTCCTGTAGAACAAAATTAGACAGATTTTTATTTTTATTACAGAAAACTTGGCAGTTGCAATGGCAGCGTCCTATTGACTTCGGTCATAAGTATACTTTGAATTATGTGTCCTTTTTCTAAGTTTGGATTCTCTGGAAATAAGGATTCTCATCTATGAAAGTTTGTGACACAGATACAGCAGACAAGGCTGGAAAACAAACAAAAAAATTAAATACATTTTTAAAAGCGCTTATTAAAAAAGGTTTGCTTTTCATGCGTGCACAAAGAGGGGAGCTGTTTTGTTGACAGTAATGACATGCACTGGCCACTCCCTGACACATACAGACACAAATTGTCTGGTCTCCAGGAACAAAAATTCCTTTCAGGATCACTGGTAAAGCATCTGCATATAAACACATCGCCAATATCTTCTTTATCTGAGAATAGACAAGAAGTCACCACCAAGGCCTTTTTTGCATTAGCTTTAGACCATGCTGAGTAACTCTTTCCCAGAAAAACTCTGAGCACATCATTTCCCCCGGTGTTACTGCATTGTACTGTAGGCTGTTCCTGCAGCGTCAGCTGTCTGCGCATCTCTCATTTCCTGCCAGTGTCCTCCTTGGCCAAACTGATCCCTTGTTTGGGCTATCATTACCCGGCCTCCATCCAAGATGCCAGGCCAGGCATACCTCGCTCCGATGCAGCCCACTCAACATAACAATTTCAGGCGCTTTATTGGCCAGAGCGAGACTGTCAGAAACAATGAGGGTAAACACCCCATAAGCGCGCTCGCCAGGCTGAGAGGAATGAATGATCCCCATGCTAAAGCCGAAAGCTGGACTCTGCAGGCCACGTACATCGGCCATGTCCATAAATCTCCCCTGTCGCTGGATGAAGTGGTATAAATAAGCGTGAGAGTGAGAGCTGGTCCCGTTCTGGTCCCACCAGCCCACTGTACCCAGCACTAGCTGGACGCTAGCAGGCACGGTGAGTCACGTCACTTGGCGCTGCCACACAAACACATTAGCTTTCCAATTAGAGATGGCCAAGCTCTCCACAACCACGGCGCTGGCCCAGGCAACAGCAGCCTCCCTCTGAAGTAAGGGGAAATGAAAAGGACGGCAGGATGAGAGCGAGTGAGTCACAGGCTAGAATGAAGGGGAAAGCAAAGTGGGGTTTCTGCGGTAGAAGGGGGGGAGGGAGCCCGGACTACTGGGCAGATGTTTTTATACTCACGGCTTGCAATCAAAAACAACTCCTACTGTCAATCAGTGACGCAAACGTATAAGGTAACATTCTTTCTTTTTAAAACAAACTAATAATACTGTAATTAAATTTTTGGAATAACATGTATTCTATACATCATCAAATTATGAATTCATGCATTTCTTTTTTTCAAGCCATTAAACACAGTTGAAATTAATTTATTTAAAGATGTTGAGGTCTAGAGTCTGGTGTGGCCAGTCCATTGTTCTGAGAACACTAGCAGCTTCTGCGGTTGATCTGATTTGCCTTTCTCAGTAACAGATACACATCTTTTCAGACCCACACTGTGGAGTTGTCTTCTCAAATTCTACAGAAGAAAGATTTTGTTTTGGTTCCCAAGAAAGAGTTAAGCTAGATTAAAGATCTCTTAAAGATGCCATTGTTTAGCGATGGTGAATATTTTTTTTTATCATTACTACAGTTTGTCTTCTTTTGTTTTTTCGCTTAACCTCCGCTACTGTTCCCATCATTATAAACATGGATTATCTAATATCTGATCTCCTCGGCAATATCTGTTAAAAAAATGAACCTTGAGCAATGTGATGGAAAAATTTTGAACATCTTTAATGTTCTTAATGGTAATATACATTAAGTGTGTGTTACAAGTCAACATGTCAGCATGACGTGAGTGACTGTGTGTTTAAGATTAGTGATGATTATTACAGGTGGGCGGATAAACAACTTTAAACCACACAGGAAGAAATATGCATGGGGAGATGCAATTCACCAGCCAAAAGGATCCCACATATCTGTATGCAAGTAGCAAGAATAGTGAGCTGTGGTTTGAACTAGACATATAAGGGCACTTAGTATTCAAAAGCTGCTCATAAATAGCTGTAGGTGCCATTATCCTAAAGGTATTCACAACCTTGTGTAGCCTACGGAGTAAACTTTCATGTTGCTAAGAAAAAAAGATGCAAATTAGTGTGAAGGTTCAGCCCCATGCTCTCCAGACACATTAGATTCTTCTCGGAATTCTCTAGCTGACGGGCTTGCCGAGCTCTCTTTAGTATGAATCAACACCTCGTCACACTCCATTAACAGTCTGATTGCCAGGTAATTATTATGTTCCCAAATTAGATTTGACCACATTGAAAGTAAATTAAGTAATCATGCATTAACAGGGGCTCATCCAATGGGAAGGCTGTACACACTTATTAGTGTGATGCCAAAGACAAAAAGGTAAGACAAAAACTCAAGGGCTGGCCTCAGAGACTTGCCACATGCAATGCTATGTGCTTGATCATTCACTATGATTGAGTAATAAACAACTGCTCTTGTCAGATATGGGGACTCTGACTTTCCCTTAACTGATTTATGAACCTGAGACTTACAAATAAAAATAAACCCCACTCACAAACAGCACTGATTAAATAACCATAATGTGACAATGCAATATCCAACTGTATGCGTGTGTGCTACAGTCATTCACATTACTACAATGCCCTTCTACTTCTGGCTTCAAATAATGTATAACATGTAGAAAGTAGTCACAACAGAGCATGCTAATGACAAAACATCATTGTTAGCAGTTGGCTAACACGTAGCTTAGACGTTTCCGTTTAATCTGCAAAATAGGACAATTCCAAAGTCCGAAGAAAGACCAGGCAGCACATCAGATGGGCAGACGTCTCACGTTGTGTTTGTGTGGCCAACAGAGGGAAATGGCTGATGCTATGAACTTCTACCACTTGCTGGCCAAGTTTTAGAAAATACCGCTGAGTAAAACTCCACCAGAAGCTAGCCTGTGTCAAGTGAGTCCACAATGACACAGCAATTTTCTTTACAATACACAAGGTAACTCAGGGATTAAAAGCAGGGGTGCTGTTACAGGACGTTCTGATTGTATTATCATGCAGTCTACTTGAATATAGGCTACTATGCCATATACAAATAGTGCACCACTGTTTTTAATTGCATCACTTTTACAGCCATTATATATGACATGCGGAACATGAGACATGTCTCTGTCTCTGCAAAACTGGAGCAAGCCAGCGGAGGTATGTTTAGGGTCTGGCTAGAGGGCTATAGCTATTTCATTTTTCTGCCAAAATATTTAACATGAATTTGAATATTAATATATAATAATAGAACCACTAAATCTTGAGTAAAAAAAACCAAAAAAAACCCAACATATTCCTGTTTCATTCCAGCCTATGCTGCTAGCCTCAGACTCTACCTCTGAAATGAGTGACAAATCTCACCAGGTTCCCAGTGTTCATGTCAGAAATTGCGTAATGAGGTTTGGAAAACAAATATGCTAGTATGATACAAAAGCTAATGTAGCACAAGTTGTCATCTAATGCATCTGTTTTAGTTTTAGTCACATTTCTATGAAACTGTACTGAATCTTTAGCTGTGTTAACTTATTATTAGGTGAAAGGAGCCCTGTCCTAATGTTTGTGTTCAGTGTTCTTATGTTGGTGTTCTCTGAGGCATTCCTACAAAAGGCTAATTATTTGAAGGCACATAATCTTTGACAAGAGTTTGCTTTGGTGCATTGCACTGCCTGCAGTTATTAACAAGACACAACCCAAATTCTCTGCTAAAGATTTAAGGCCTCCTCAGACAGGCAACCCAGATACTCAAGACTTGTGACATATAGGTTGGAGCCATATTGCAATCTGACACACTCACATTGGACAAAAGTTATGTTTTTAGATATATCGATGCGATATATCTAAAAACATATTATCAATTACTCAAGGTACTTCCCACAAGTTAAGGTCAGCAGGCAAATCGTAAGCATTTACACAAAATTCAACAGTTACTGCCATTTAAATGCAATTAATGCATTATTTTTTTGATTATAACTTCATCTGAGACAGAATATGATACAGGGGATCGGTGTTACTGCATGATGGACATTAATGATGATAATTTCAGGTGGGTTGGTTTTAAAATATTAGTTATAAACTTCAACTTTCAAGCATGAATTGAAGGTGCCACAGAATGGAGAACTGGAATAGTTCAGAACTTGTACATACCATGAACCTCAAACAACTGCATTTGCAAAAGAGACTGGAAGAACTCCAAAATCCTAAACTGTTGCATAACAGTCTTACTGTTGGATAACACAGTTTGACATGCTTTTGTGTGAGGCATTGTAGTGTCTCACAGTAAAGCAGCAAATTAGAGCAGAGCTCATCAATTTATTCATAAGCGCTCTAAAAAGAGGGAAAACAGCTCCTTCCGTTCAGAGCCAGATCAAATCGTAAATGGATGTATAAAACCACTTCAGGGAATTTTTCACCTCAAGCAAAGTCACATAGCTTTTATGTTAAATATTAGAGATTCATTTAAAATGCTAAATAAATGCACTCCATCTTTAAAGGCTGGAAGAAACAGGTATCGGGCAGTGCAATTTGCCAGCTAAAAAAATTCCCACGGATGAAGCCCTGAATGAAAGCTTGGACCCACTCAGGAAAAAAGAAAGCATATTTACTATACACCACTCTCATATTGCACTGCCACTACACACACAGCCTCCCAACCAACCACCTCCAACCACACATGCATGCACACATGCGCACACACACACAGAGCAAGTAAAGGATGATGCCGCTCATGGGTGGTTTGGGTTCCACAAACACTGTGTATTTACTTCAGGTATTCTCCATCTCATATTCTCAGCAGTGCGGGCGATAAATAAGCAGCTCAGAACTGGACTATTTCCTGGCCCTTGCAGTTCAATACTGAAAAGCTGAAAGGATTTCGCTCTGTAAATGTGCTCCAGCAGCCACAGCCTGTGGCTTATTATGCTGTTATGAGTCCATTCAGAGTAAAGCTCGGGCTGTTAAAGTGATTTAGTAGGATGGCTTTGGCAGAGGTGAAAGGAAACAATACAGCTCTGTACCACCACTGCCACAGTGGATGACTCCACTTGGCCTTGCTGCTTCTCCACACCAACGATGGTGAACGCCAGCCCCAGCCCAAAAAAAGAGCCCTGCCCATTATTCATCTGATACGCTCCCGCAGAAAACTCGTGCTTTATACCCGCTATGCAGCAAGTGAAAAAAACTAAACAAACAAAATAAAAAAGGCTTAAAGGAATGCATCAGCGCTGCACATAAAGCAAACGCTTGGACTTGTGTAAATAGGCGTAATTAAATGTTTGCTGTGAAGAAATGGCACATTCTGTTTGAAAGAAATAAAATGGGATTCCTGGGGTACTTCACAGGAGCTCCATGCGTGTGGATAATTGACTAGAGACTGAAAGAGGGAGAGATAGAGATACTATCTGTGTTATTTTCTTATAACATCACTAAGTGAAGATAAAGTCTAGAGTCTGCACTCATAGTGGCGAAACATGGCTGTCACACTTCAAGCCAGAAAAGCCTTTCGTTTTCAAGAACCATCTCTTTTGAAATTCAAATCTGAGTGCGCACTCCAAAGTTGTTACTCATATTAAGTGACCTTGTGGAACCACTGGACCATACAGTTTTGCAAAAGGGTGCAAAGGTTTGTCAGTTCCTCAGGACAAATAAGGAAGCGTTAGCAGAAACTCAGGGATGCCGTTAAACACTGCAGAATGCCAATGGCTTTGCAGTCAGCGGTCTCGTTGTCTTTCCCAGTAGTCCTACAAAGGGAAAGAGCTACATGTCTAAACAATAAACCAACATAAAGAGACACTGAACACTCATCACTGTGCATTTACCTTGGTTCAGCGTCTTTTCTGCATCAAGCCTGACAGCCTCGACCATCCAGCCTTGAATGTTCTAAGTGAATTTCTGCTTTTCAGTCGTGTTAGATTGAGCTTTCTAGGAAATCTTTCTGAACAGCCGTGCAGTGCACTGTCGAGGAATTCAGAGAAATCTCCATCAACTATTAAATCATAATATGGGCAAAATTCCATACTGCAATTATACTACAACATATCTGCTCACCAAGACTGTGCCTTTTAGGGGAGCCTTCTGCTTTCTGTTGACTTGTTCAGGCCAACTACTTCAACCCAACTTTATGTTGCATGTATTTATTATAAATCTTGTTTTTGATTAAATAATTATTTGAATTCTTATGTCTTCGTGGACAGAAATATGTTCCTGACTGTGAATGTTTACAAATGTCAGTAGCTCCTATCAAATTGTATGGTGAATACGTAAGGGTACGTTTTTGATGTGCGTTGGAGGGGCAGCGATACAAAAATGATTTCTATTTAAAAAGTAAATAAATAAAACTGAAATGAGCAGCTTACCCACTTTAGAAAACAAATCATATGGGACAGGGATGTTCCACTACAAATGGAGAAAGTACCCCCTTACTCAGGAGCACGGCATTTAATTATTCATTCATGTATTCACTCTCACTCCCTTTTAAAAAGGACTATAAGTGAAGTTAGACTCTGCCTCCTTAAAAGGTAATGCATGTGTTAACATATACATATACAGTATTTTCAAAGTACTTTATTTGGTGATCTTTGAAAAGGTCTGCATATATTGTGATTCAGTTTAGTTTCTTTCTATTGTTTGGCCTTAAAAATAAAACTGAATACAGGATAATGTAATCAACAATGACAGCCCTAACTGAATCATCCACACCCCCACAAACACACCGGAGCCTCTGAGGTTGTCGAGGTGTTCATAGCATACTGTTTGTCATATGTTTGCGTGTTCATTTCCATATTGTAGCCTTTTGCAGTTTAAAGACTGTAAAGGCCAACGCAGCACTAATAATTAACAAGCAAAAACCAAAGATAAACGATTTAGCAAAAGCGCTAATGACTGACAGCTTGCTAGCCCCTTCAGAGGCTAAAATCTGTCCGCTGACAAAAATGACAAGCCCATAAGGCACCAGGGTGAATTCTCCAGGATGTTTTTTTTTTCAAATAACAGCCAAGTTTGGTGCTCATCTGGTACTCTAATATCTGAGGCCAGAAAGGCTGCATATCCTTATGTCTCTTGACCGTGATCGCATTTGACATCCACCACAGGCTGTTGACCCTGACATCAGCAGCATATTCCTCTAGAAGACAGCGCAGTTCTCATCCTCTCTCGGATCTGTTGTCACTGGTGGACGCTTGACATACGATGGCATTCGAAACATTTCGCATTTCTTAACCTTCATGCTACAGAGCCTTACCTGGACTTTGTAGGAGGAGTTCAGCCAGCTTACATAAATAAAAAGTGGAGGCACCAATTAGCATGAATTACATTTCTGACAGAAATATGCTCCTTTAACGGGGCATATCTTAATTATTCATGTAATTCATTTTTTTTGAGAACTCCACAAATATGTGGACTTACATACTGAAAAAACAGTCATTGTCCATCTTTACATGAGCAACCTATTTTTAGTCATCCCTAATAATTAAACATTAAATTGTTGCCTTTAGGACTGATTGTATATGTAAATGACTGACTGCCCCCTATTGAGCTGCATTAAAAAAGTAGTCCAGGCACAAACACTTTTTATATCTTTGGGATTATGCTACATAATATTTTTGTCAGATTAAGCAATTGGTGCCTAAGTCCTAGACATGTCTAGGTCGGTGTCGCCGCTATACTTTTGATGCTGACCAATCATCATTGCATGAGGTTATAGGTCATCCAGGAGAAGGGTCAATAACTTGTCGATCATGGCTACAGAAGTATAGTGTTCCAAAAAGAAAATGAAAAGACAGAAAAAACAATTGTGAACTTGTTTCTGGTTTGACATGAAGAGGACAGTGCAGGCTACATTTTACGCAGATGTTATTGTGATATATTTGACCTGAAAGCTGCATCCAACGTTCTCTTTCCCAAATTTACATATGTGCAGCAGAGAGCACTCATCCTACTAGAGAAAGTCAAGAAACACATAGCAGGATATGTCACACTAGGTGCAAAAATACAATCAATTTTGACATTCTAGACTTTTCTTTGGGGAGTCGTTATGGTGCCCTAGATACAACATCACTATTTTTTTTTATTACGTCACATTACATGGCCCGTATTTCATTTCCAACGCTCACGTTCAAGCCCAACAATGAGAAAATTTAGTTAAAATTAGACTAAATTTGTTTAGTCTGACCCTGACCTTAACATAAATGTGTGGATTTAAACTGCTGCAGAATAAACAGGTTGATATAAGTAAACATGCTAGTTTCCATGTACAGACTAAAGAGTGAACAGTACATTTAGAAAATTACTTAAAGACAATAAATGCTAGTGCAGCGGCAGGGGGCTTGCTGGGTTGCAGGATGTGTGTGTGTGTGTGCATGTGTGTATACAAGAGAGCCTGTTTGCTTATTTTGGCCACACTGAGCAACATATGCCTAGAGCCGCCCCACTGTCTTGTGCTCATACCGCAGACTGTGCCACGCTTGACCACACATTCTGTATGCGGCTCAACACTGAGGATTTCATGGCCAATTGAGCTCTCCCAGAAAACATTACACTGACCCAGCATGCAGCACATGAGCTCACAAACACACACTCGCACTCACACTGCCAGGCAGTGTCACGACTTCTCCTTTTGGATGTGGACAGAGAAGAAGTGCTTCGGATCATGCCGTAAAGTACTTGTTTGCTATGAACTGTAACTCACGCCGCTTTTAGGATTATTGCATTAGATGATCTTATCCATTTACACATTATCACTCCACACACAGCTTGAATTAAATTCTAGAAAAATGATGGATATGCCAGCAGACACAGTGCATGTTGCCTACCTGTTGTTGAGGAGATAGCAATGCTGTTTAAACATGTTAGGATCAGCCTTGTATCCATTCGAAACTACGATTACTGCCATGTGCAGTATGAATTATATGCTAACAAAACAAAGGATATACCACTGCGATCACAATTTGTTGAAATCGCAATACTATTTTAACATACAGTGTCATACAGTTGCTATAACTGCTGGTGCGGTAATAAATTATATGCTAGCAGAATGAACGATACACCAAGGAAATATGTTTACCACTTTAGACAACAGGTTAGATAGCACTCTCATTTAAACACACAGTAATAAATTTCAACAAATACTATTATCAGCTTCTTACGTATTCAAACACAATACCAAACATTTGCTATTGCATTGAATTATATGGCAACATTTGTCCATCATTATAAACTGTTTGAGATGCAACAGCAGTGGCAGTTTAATGTATGTAATTCATGCAAATGTCATCATTAGTCTACACAGTAAGTAGAATAGAGTCATGTGTCTTTCTTTAAGTATATAAAATGACAACTGTTGAACTGAAAAAAGGCAAATCTAAATAACCTCTTGTGGCAAGAGCCAGCTTTCCTGCAGGGCGCTAACACTAAGGAGATAATCCACGATTCAAGGTCACTTCGCTTTGACCATATTTTTCTGCCCGCTATAGCAGTTAACGATGGGGTGCGCGTTTGCACCATTAACTGGTCACAGTGCTCATTAGTGCAACAAAATAGAAAACCTTGACATTTGCCAACCCACACAGTAATATGCCTGTCGCTCAAAAACAATCTCACACACACACACACACACACACACACACACTAATATACTAACACACTATATACACGCATACTGCAGCTTTGCTGTGATCTGGTCATGTTCTTTCTGCTTTGGGCAATGGTTTGAGTTCATAATGCCAGCATTACAATCATTATAGCTGTGAGTCAGAGCGGATGGAGATAAGGGAACTCCAAATTCCCCCACTCTCTCTTCCTCAGCCGCTTGCCCAGCCATGGCCCACTTACACATGGCTTTACACTTTTTCACCCCTACTTCAATTACCAGCAAGCAGAGGAGGACACTATTTGATGTATTGTGCAGAAACATAGAGAAAAGCTTTGATGAACATTTGAGATGAATTAGGAATACGGGCTTTTAATGATTTTGAAAATGCCTTCATTTGAACGCTCTTGAGACGCGCACTCTCATGTGATGGATACAGTGAGTTTTTTCAAAGCCCCAGCCACATAGCCCTAGTAATTTGAGAGAACTGCACACCACAAGCTTCCTCAATTAGTGAGTGAAATGCAGAGAGCGCTTCAGACGGGGCATTTCACTTGTTTTTTGGGAAAGCGGATAGGATTCGGTTTCCTAGTTGCCAGCAGAGCGCTGTCAGGTGATAAGAGGAAAGAGGACAGAGGAAGACAGGCCGATTACACAGCCACCGCCATAGCAAACACACAGCAATAATGAGCCTGCTCAGGGAGAGGGAGAGAGTGTGGGAGAGAGAGAAAAAGAGATAGAGAGAGAAAGAGAGAGAGAGGGGCACAGCGAGTGTTCTGTCCATCTTCAGGCAAACTGGCGATGTGTGTGACTCTCACCACATTTCTGCAATAATGTGGCTCACCTCAAACTCAGCGCAAAGTGAAGAGACAGGCCCGCGAGAGGCTGATGAAATCTAACACACACACACACACATACACACTCACAGCGGGCCAGCACACACTAGTGGCATGAGGCAGTCACAAACATACTTAAAAAGAAACATATCCATGCACACAGTTTTACTACACCGAGCTGCCAGTTTATTAGGTACAGTTCTACACTCAGTGGTCATTCATTTTACTAGGTCATCTCTGCTAACATCCTGCAAAATTCAATGGTTAAACAAAGTTTTTCTTTATTTCCACAAATGGTCTACTGACATTAATGGGATGCAGATCATTTATTGAATCTTTTAAACATAAATTTTGCTAACACTGAAATGCAGGAGCAAACACAGAGAAGCTGAATCTTTGTCAAATATTAAAAACAAAACTGTAATATCTCTACAGGGCACTGCACAGTTACCATTTTTGAAGGTTTACAAAATTATCAGCACACCCGCACAGCAACATTTATCAATTAAGCTTCTTATTTCATAACAAGCATTCATTTCAGAGGCTCTGAAGCAATTCGGCCTGAGGCCATTGGAATTGACCCGTTTTGCCTGATGTGCAACAGCTTAAACCTTTTTTAATTTGTGTTTTCCTGATACCAAAAGCCACTATGTCTGGTGTCTGGTACCTGGGGGGCTGGGGGCTGTTACCATGTTAACTCTGTTAACCGTCACTGAGCATATATATAATGAGCCTATTATATATATTTACCATACAGATGCACAGCGTAGATTTAACTTATCTGTTTCTGCACAATATATCATCCACCCTGTACCCTATTCATGGGGCCATGGGTCATGAACCATTGTCAGCACAGTGGTGACACAAGCATGTTAGTGACAAAGAATGCTGGTACAGCATAGCAGTGCTGATGAAAGGCCAGAGTATGACACACATTATGAATGAAATTATAGTTGTGGTTTCTAACCATATATCTGCAAGGTATATTTGTTTCTAATAAAGTGACTAGAGTAAGTCTATATGGTGCTTTAGCATCAACAGATAACATAAAATGATGTTTTACTAGGTTACTGTGCACAGTGGTACAGACTAATGGGAACTGATGTGTTTGAGTCGCTATGTTATTGATTACACGCTATGTACTTTGCTCATTCTGACATCTAGAAATAATGAGCACACATTTACAAACTGCACTGCCTATGTTTCACAGTCCCCAGCTGACGTCTTTATAAGGTGCTTCCAATGTAATAATGGCAGCACATAACTCTCCACAAGCAGCTCGGAAACAAGTATCAGAGCGGGTGGCCGGAGTGCGGGCCTCAGGCTCTCAAATGGCCCGAGCATTGTCAGAGAACAGCATGATGCAAATCACTGTTGTCTGTCGCGAGTCTAATTACTGCATTAGTATTTAAAGATTAGAGAGGACGGCCCATAAAAGAGCCGCGCTTTTGTTCGGCTCCAGTCGGCAGACCAATAACCTCTCTTTACTTTTTCCCTGTTCTTCTTAGCTTCACTCTTCTGCTACATTTCCCTCTCCCTCTCTTTTTTCTTGCACATGTGTGTAGGCTCACTAATGGCCTGCTCTAATTCCTCACTTGTAACAATGATCAAAAAGTAATTACAACAGCTGGGGTAAACACAGCTGAACAAAGGCAACTATCAGTCATCACACACCCCTCAACATTCCTATATGTTCCTGATTTTCAGAACAAAAACATCCTCACAAAACAAAGACAAATAGAAATAACTTGCCTTATTTGTCCAAAGGTTTGTACACACCTGTTTAATCATCATTTCTTCTAAAATCAAGGGAAGTCTTGAAAATGCGATGTCATAATGGAAATACAAACTTGGTGACAACTACACTGCTATGTACCATGTTCATGTGGATGTATTCCCACAGGTACAACTATGGTTTTAGGTCCAGCCGTGTACCTTGAATATGCTTGACAATGTTGGTAGTGCCCCATCACTCCCTGCTTTGAGCTGGAATGGCTTAGAAATACTATCCTGAGAAGGCAAACAGCAGGGGTCTGGATACTCTTGGGCAGATAATGTACCTGATCCAGACCAACACAATGACCCTGAAAATGATATTTAAGAATACTGCAATTTTTTAGCTGGTGAAAATAAAAGTAAAATACTCCTCCTGGTTACCTAGGTTGAGGGATTAGGTTGAGGACTAGGCTAAATGATTTTTGAGGTATATGAGTGTTTATATAGGTGGATTGCAGTGCTCAGTTGGAGAAAACTACATTGAAACTGAAGAGAACAGTCTAAAAACGGTTGCTACAGTAAAACTTAACAATAGGAATTTTGAGCTACAGGGTCACTAACGTCATTGCAGGGTTGCCAAATAAATTTGGCTGATTTGAAAGTTAAAAATGTTCAATTGTGGGGTGTGTTTTTGTTTGAACTGTTTGTTTGTGAGCGTAGTGAAAAAGGTTTGAAAACAAAAATCCTAGTGTTTAATAGCTGGCAAACTGACCAGAAAATGTGTTTTTACATCCTTTTTTAGACATTTCCAAACACATTTTTGGTCAGTTTCAGGTTCTGGTTAGTAATAACCCTGTCTCCCTGTTCAGTGGTCAGGGCCCCACCAGGACCACCACAGAAATAAGCTGGGTGAAGGATCAGCCTTAGTACTGCAGTGACACTGACATAGTGGGGACATGTTAGTGTGTGTTGTGCTGGTACAAGTGGATCAGACATAGCAGTACTGCTGAAGTTTAAAACACTGTCCACTCTATTAGACACGCCTGCCTTGTTGCTCCACCATGTAGACGTAAATAGACAATAGCTCATCTGCTGCTAAACAGTTTGTGTTGGTCATCCTGTAATCCTTAATTTGTGGTCACAGGACGCTGTTGGCTGGATATTTCTGGTTGGTGGGCTATTGATCATGATCACTAAGGAACAGGGTAAAAGGAAACTGAGAAAAAACAGAGAAACCGATGGACTGCAGTCTGCAAGTATAGCACTACAATTATGGACTATGAGTGTAGATAGGTGTATATGCATGCATGCATGTATGTGTGTGTGTGTGTGTGTGTGTCTGTGTGTGTGTAAATATGTGTATATACATGTCCTCACATTGTACAAAACCAAGGATGTGCATGCATGAGAGAATACATGAGTGCAAACCAGCCTAGACCGCTACAAAGACAAGTGTTGTTTTGAAAGATGGCGTCCACATAGCTTTCCACTTGGCTCCACACGTGAGAGGGTTATTAATTGAAAACAAGAGCGGAGCTGACTGCTGGAGAAAGACGCGCTCCGCTTTCGCCCAGGCTCACATAAACAACAGCCAGCCGGGGAAGATGAATCTGACTCTGCAAAATGCAGATTCAAACTGCTGCTGACAAGCTGGCCCGCTGGATGTGGGCATATTACTCTGTTACAAATGCAATTACATTCGTTCATTTGTCCATTTACTCCTTCCTTCATTACCAGCACTGATTTATTGCTTTTGTCAACCTCCTAACCAACAGAGCTGTGGCATTGATAGTGCACTTGCTGTAGTGGGAGATGGAGGAAACCTGAGAAAGAAACATTGAGAAACAGGCTTAACAGAATAGATAGTGGACTACAAGATAGATGGCAGTAGACTACATGTTCCAGTTGGCAGTGAAGTGAATGTCAAATCAAGCTACAACCACCAAAAATGTATATCTGTGAGTAACTCCTCTGTTTCTGCTGCATGTTGCATTGAAGGACAATAATGTCAACATCAACATCATACAAAAAAATCTCAATTTAGAAATTTCTATCTTTGATTATACTTTTCCACTTATAAAACAGATTACCCACTGTGCCACATCTATATGCTCACAGCTGGGGGCATATCTATGTTGTTTCTGTAAAGGAAATGCTGGAAAAGATCAGGAATTATACCAAACATATCTGGGTGAGTATACGATCTAAAACACTGTTTGCTGTTTCTTGTATTTGCTGGTTCTTGTTTACAAGATGTATAAAATGTAGACTTATGTACATGTAGATTGGGGCTGCAACAAACAATTACAAAACAATTACAAACAAGCTACTTCCTCTTCAGATGGACCAACATAGAGAATGTGGTTCCATGCCAGCTATGGTCAGCTTTATAAATAGAACAACTGTCACCCTATTTTTCAGAGTTAAGTGTGAAATGCTCCCACACTTTTCAGAATTGTATTTTTAAGGCTGCCATTATGGCTTGGCTAAGTCTTCAGTTAGAGCAAGAAGTATGTGATATGTAAATATGTAATGATATCATCAACTAACCGGCTATTAAATTAGCTGCCAACTAATGTAAGTCAAATAAGTCAAAAAACCTAATGTGCATATTTCTTCCACATGAGCTAGTTGGCTCTGTCACTCTCACCAGCTACCTCAGCCAATAACATTTAGCCTCCATATTATTTCAACTGTGACTAACTTAACCCTAACCCTATCCTAACCTAACCTAACTTAGCACTAACCCTACCGTACCCTAACCCTAACTCTATCCTAACCTAACCCTACCCTAACCTTACCCTAAACCTAACCTTGGCATTACCTAAACTCTAACCATATACTAATCCTATCCTTAACCTGACCCTAACCCTACCCTACTCGAGCCTAACCCTACCCTACTCAACCCTAACCCTACCCTACTCTACCCTAACCTTACCTATAGGATATCTTTATCCTAATTCTAACCTTAACCTAACCCTAACTGTAAGTCGAACTCTAACCTTACCATGACTCTAAACCCAAACCCAACTGTAGCCCTAACCTTGACCTAACCCTAACTTTACCCTGACCTTAAAATGTGATGACTTATAGTTGGGGGAATAATTCCACACAACTTGAGTATATGACCAGTTTTTTTCCAGCAATGTGGCATAAACATATCACACACACACAGACACACACAGACACACACACACACACACCTCCTCTTCTCACAGTGCACAGTGATGCATAAAGTACCCCAGCAAAATATTAGGTGCTGTAAGTAGCAATTAGATTATAAACTGCACCATTCCAATACAGCAGGTATATAGCAGTTAGTACAGTCAGCAGGTGAAGGGCAGGTCCTCAACAAAATAGTAAATAATTACACACCTAAATGCACTGACAGATAATATTATTGGATGTAAATTAAGCAATTTTTTTTTTTTTTAAAAAGGATTAGTTGTCCTATTTTATATTTTCTATAGATTATGTCTATTAATAAATCCAGTCAAGTTTAAATAAAGTAGAATTATCTCAGGGTTAAAATTTTATTTTATACTTTGTTATATAGTTACACTTTTCCCACTTTTTAGAAAGGTCTAGCTTCATGAGTGAACCCTATGTGCAGAAGCAGAAACCAAATCATTAATAGCGATAACACAGATCACTTCATGAGTGGTAAACCTTTTTGGGAAGACCATATTGCTTTCCAGCGAATGTCTCCATTAGGCCAAATAGATCCTGTAACTCAGCTTTCTCATTCTCTCTCTCTTTCTTTCTCTCTATTTCTCTCTCTCTGCCCCTGAGGGACTATCCGATAGCGCTTCTCTGGCTGGCCGGTGGAGCCGTTGGCAGTGAGCAGCAGCTGTCGGCAGGAACAGTTCAGAACTGGATCAGGTGGGAGTGGGCCACATGAGGCCTGCATGATGTGGTTACAGTGGTATGAATATTTCAAGCTCTGCCCTTGCACAACAAACACCATGCTAGAGTCCGAGGAATGATGTCCCAACAGCCGGAGGGGAGAAATGAGTGGCATGCTGGACGTGTGATTTGTTTGCATGTTATATCCCTGCACATGCTTCAGGACGGAGCTTTCATAGCTCACCCAGACACCACATGTAGAATAGGTACTGCTGTTTGAATGATGGAACTGTTATAGGTCTGTTCATGCACAGCATATAGATGTATACTCAACAGACTGACTCAAGAGAGAGAAACATACATGCCCATGCCATAACATGACCTCCTCCATGTTTGACAGATGATGCTGGTGTGCTTTGGATCATGATCATTTCTTTCTACATACTCTTTTTATCACAACATTTGTTCAGGGTATCATGTTCCAGATCTGAGCAGTTATTTTCTTTTATTTAGAAGTTAACTAGCAAAGTCTAACCTGGTCTTTCTTGAGTGTTTCTCCAGTTAAATCATGTGTATTTACATTCATGAAGGCATCTCTTGATTTTAGACTTTAATAAACCTTCTCCACAATGTCCTTGACTTTTGAAGGGATTTTTCTCGAATCGAATTCTGCGATCACCCATATTTGTTGTTGTCTCTGGCCTTTTTTGGTGATCCTGAGCTCGTCAGTCCACACCTCCTTCTTAGCAATGTACAAAATTGTTGATTTAGGCACTCCTTAAGTTTCTACTACCTCTGTGGTAGGTTTGTTTTTTGTTTTTCTGCTTAATTATGTCCCATCAAATAGTGAATTCCTGAGAAGCCTTTTATTTCCTTACTATGTCATGAAATAATGAGGGAACATGTCGTACTGTCAACTGTGCTAATTATGCAGGTCTGTAAAAAAATGGAGGGGCTGTTAAAAATTGGCTTTATATTTAAAATAATATGCAGAATATTCACAAATATAAAACAGATTGTTCTAGTCCTAAAATCTAACTGGCAGAGCTATGTTTAAATCCAATGTAAAATACACAATATAAATACAATGACGACTGCCTTCAGAGAACTCTGAATTGCTGTATATTATATAGTGTATTACTGCGCCACACTGCAAAAAATCATTGTGCTGGTAAAGAATTATTTTTGTAATGTAATAATGCTGCTGGCATGGGACACTGAGTGTACTTTATACTGTTTTAGATTAAACTTTCTTAACTAGAACTAGGCTGGTCAGCTAGCTGTTGTATCTTTTTCTTTATATAACTTTTAGCTTGTATTAATCTTATTAGACAGAAGGCTCCGAGTGCAGGAAGATCCTGGTTTTATTGTCCCCAGCAGTGGGGGGGCCTTTATGAACCAGACCCTGCAATGTTGTCTTTAGACCCCCTGGGCTTGAGAACCCCTCCACCCAGGAGATAACAACTTGCCCAGTGACAGCCCGGTGCCGAGGGAAGTTTACGACAGGGCCAGGAGGAGCCCATGTGGCCCGAAGGCAATGGAGGGACGGACCTATAAAGAGACCATACAGCTTAAACCAGGCAGACCAGCTTCTGACCAGCTTCTGACCAGCTTCTGACCAGCTTCAGATCAGGGTGTGAAGGCTCAGAGTAAAGACGGTTCCGCAATTTCAAAATAAACAAGCTTAGAACTCTGACTGGTCTCTCTCTTCATTCTGACGGCAAAAGAAGAGATTACAACATAGCTAACAGGCTAAAGAACAGCAAACATGTTACAACTCCATAAAGTACTTACTATATGATTCACAATAAAACTTTAATAAGAAAGTCTAAAGAATGTCATTTGAATGCCTTACACGCTATATTTCAGTCAGAAGTAGTAACAAGGCTGAGTCTAAACTGCATCCATACAATGTGCTGTGTTAGTTTGAAGTTCTAGCTCCTACAGACAAACAGTGCATCATGTTTTGAGTATGGATGTTGCCGAATCCCAAATGACTATTTGCAACCATTTTTCATCATGACTGTTTTGCACAGTTGGTTTGCATGAGTCAGTATTTATTAGTATTTTAATTTGGTCAACATAGTGACCAAAAAGCACTTACACAGTGAAGGTTTTTACATTTAACAGTGCTATGTTATTATCAATAAATGAGGAAAAAGTTAATGAAATATCCAATGATGGAAACATTATTTTCCTCTTTTAACAGTTCATGGTTGCTTGGCAAAGATACTCTACTCTAAAGGCCAGAGCACACCAACTGGACAAAGGTGAACAAATACAAATGTTCATGTGGTGTGCCATGGCTGTTTGTGCTTGTTTGTGTTTGTTGACATGCACAATTCATGTTTGTCCATGTTTGATGAACTTTGGTTAGTTGGAACATGCGCAGCAGTGTATCCACAGAAACTCAGTTCACACGTTCCTGGTTATTATAGTGATTAGTTCACTGATTCCACTGTTTTATTGTAGCTCTTTTTTGTTAAGCAATCGCGCTCTTGCTTTTGTGTCGTCCAAAAAGAAGCCATTGTATTACATTAATTGAGCTAGAGTGGAACAAGACTGAGACGAGGCTAAAGGCTGTTACACACTGGGCACAATGTGATTTTTTGGAAGTGTTCATACCACAGAAAACAAAGCAAGCAGAACATCTATGAGAAAATCCTTTATTTCTTCAGAGGGGCAGGATTTCCACACTGAAAAAGCAAGAGGAAAATAAAGAGTTTCTTTACCTCATTTGAGAGTTGAGACTTTGTAAGTGATTCTACTTACAGCTGGGATCTCCACTCGGACTCTGAGCTGCTTTTGGAGATGCAGCTTCACTCAAATAAGAACTGTTTTTTTACCAGCATTTCCAGCAGGTCAGACAAATAGTGACACTGGACAAAAAAGAGAAAGTAGCGTGAAGAACACTTTACACTGATACCACAGTTTTGGCTAAGACAGCACGAAATGTGGTTTTAGAAGAAAGACTAGAAACATTTTGTCCACTTCAGCAGACAGAACTAGAAAAACTTATCTCTTCCTCAAATTCTGCTACAAGCACACTCGATATGATTCCAACAAGCCTATTGAAACAAGTATTACCAGCTATTATTAAACCCATCTTAACTATCATTAACTCTTCTCTTAGTCTGGGTCATGTACCTAAGTCTTTTAAACTAGCTGTGATAAAACCCTTGATAAAGAAACCAAATCTTGACCCCAGAGAACTGTCCAGTTATAGACCCATTTCCAATTTACCTTTTATCTCCAAGATTTTAGAAAAGGCTGTAGCTCGACAACTCTGTTCTCATCTACATAAGAACAACATATATGAAAAATTCCAATCTGGTTTTAGGCCACACCACAGCACAGAGACAGCTTTAGTTAAGATAACAAATGATCTTCTTCTTGCCTCTGATCAGGGCCACGTATCTCTACTGGTGATACTAGATCTAAGTGCAGCTTTTGACACTATAGATCACACTATTCTATTGGACAGACTAGAAAATGTGGTTGGAATCACAGGAACAACGTTATCCTGGTTCACATCTTACCTTAGTGATCGCTTTCAGTTTGTAAAGATAAATAATGTATCATCTAATTACACAAGAGTAAAATATGGAGTTCCACAAGGTTCTGTTTTAGGTCCTCTGTTATTTACACTATATATGCTACCATTAGGCTCAGTTATAAATAGACACAGAATTAGTTTCCACTGTTATGCTGATGATACACAGCTGTACATATCAGCCAAACCAGATGATAAATCCAGATTAAATAAGTGTAAGAGATATTAGACTTTGGATGCTACAGAACTTCCTTCTTTTAAACCCAGATAAAACGGAAGCTCTCCTCCTCGGCCCAAAGGCTGCTCGGACTAAATGTTCAGATTTAATGTTAAATCTTGCTGATTTCTCTGTAGTTCCTGGTTCAGTAGCCAAAAATCTTGGTGTAACAATTGACTCAGATCTGACGTTTAATCAACACATAGGTAATATTACAAGGACAGCGTTTCTTCACCTGCAAAACATTTCAAAGTTAAGAAATGTGTTATCTATGTCTGATGCTGAAAAGTTGATACATGCCTTTATAACCTCAAAGCTAGATTACTGTAATGCATTATTGTCAGGATGCTCCAGCAGGAACCTGAATAAACTCCAGTTAGTTCAGAACGCTGCAGCTAGAGTACTAACTAAAACCAGGAAATTCAATCACATCAGTCCAGTTTTATCAGCACTACACTGGCTTCCTGTTAAATTCCGTATCGACTATAAAATTCTTTTATTGACGTATAAAACCCTGCACGGTCTCGCACCGGAGTACCTGCAAGATCTAATTTCCTATTATGAACCGCCACGTTCACTCAGATCACAGGATGCTGGTTTTCTAATAGTTCCAAAAATTCAGAAGACTACAATGGGGGGAAGAGCTTTTTCCTACAAAGCCCCCAAACTGTGGAATAATCTTCCAGTTAATGTTCGGGACTCTGACACAGTCTCAAGCTTTAAGTCCAGACTTAAAACATACTTGTTCAGTTTAGCTTTTGGAGACTGAGCTATGCTTCTCATCCACTGTATTACTCCAAACCTGAACTAACCTTGTTTTTCTTTCTCCTTCTTTCTGAGGTAATAACCGCCCACCTGTCTTGCCGAATACTGTTGGAGGACTGACCATCAGTACCCCTTGTTACCTTATAACCTCTTCATCTATGTCATCTTTATGGATGTTAGTCATCTGCTGCACCTCGATTGCATTACTGAATCATCCAGATGTAGCACGTGTGCAGCTTCTCTTCCTTTTAGTTCGTTTTATTTATAATCTGATCTGTCAGAGTCACCAGCTGCACTCTAAACACTCCATATCCCCTTATCCTCATATCCTCTGTACACCCCTTCGTTATCCCAACCGTGTTAGCATGAGGGAGATTGGACGGGTGAATAACAAAAGCCAAGCTAGGTCTTCAGGGTGTCATGCTAAGTCTAGTGGCGCACTCCCCATTTCACCCATTAGTTCTTCTTCTCCTGTTTCTTGACCTACTTAGTTGCTGCGAGTATCTCTAAATTGATTAATTGACTTATTCCACACCCCTTCGTTCTCCTAACCGTGTTAGCGTGAGGGAGATCGCGTACTCCTCGTTTCACCCGTTAGTTCTTCTTCTTTTGTTTATTGACTTAGGACGTGGAACTCTCTAAAGGTAGAAGGGCCTAAAGTACGGTAGTAACGCTTAACAAGCACCGGCCTCTGTCTCTGTACTAACCCAAACCAGAACTAACTCTGTCTCTGTATTAACCTAAACCAGAACTAACTCTGTCTCTGTACTAACCCAAACCAGAACTAACTCTGTCTCTGTATTAACCTAAACCAGAACTAACTCTGTCTCTGTACTAACCCCAACCAGAACTAACTCTTTCTTTTCTCTTTCCGAGGAAATAACCGCCCACCTGTCCCGCCGAATACTGTAAAGGACTGACCACCAGGGCCCCCCCGTCACTTGGCACCAACCAGTTCTCCTCTCCATTGGTGCCATTTGCTCCGTCCTTGACTGCATCGTTGTATTATCCACCTGATGTAGCACCTGTACAGCTTCTAAAGCTTCTACCATCAGACTCAGCTTTAGTTTATAAACTGTAAATACTGTTCGACCAGAGGAGGATGGGTCTCCCCTTGTGAGTCTGGTTCCTCCCAAGGTTTCTTCCTCCAGTTGAGGGAGTTTTTCCTTGCCACCGTTGCCTCTGGCTTGCTCACAGGGGGATAAACAGCTGTGATTTCATGTTTTTCATGTTTTTAAAATTCCTGTAAAGCTGCTTTGTGACAACATCGTTGTAAAAAGCGCTATACAAATAAACTTGACTTGACTTGACTTGACTTGATACCACACAGGATACAATTTAGCGCATAATTAAGTTGATTAAGAGCAGCTTTTGAAGACTCTGATTGTTTCTTAATTTGTAAAAAAGTTTTATTTGCTGGAGCAGCTGCTCCGTCAGCTCAGTTGTAATAATGTGTAATGATCCATGCACAAAACCCATACATTGACTTTTTCTGATTTGGCGAACAGCATATTTTGTCTGTTCTAAGACTTTGTGTCAACCAGCGATTTCCACCATCCCCTTCTGGGACAGACTAGAGACAAGAAGTCTTCTCACACAGACACACACCACCCCCTTCCATCCTGCCTAAAAATCAGATAAGACAGAGCTAAAACTATTTATGACCCCTCTACCCCCACACATCCTGCTGACACCAGTTTAGCAGAGACCAGACTTTATAAGCCAAATTAACTTTTCATAGAAATGTTCCTCTATTTGTGGCAGTGAAATATGTAAAGTTATGTGTCCACCTTATGTCTACACTGTGTCCACAGTTTGATCCAAGCTAAATTCTTCGATTTATGCTAAATGAACCTTTGAAGAATGTTTTCATAACCTTATATTCAAGTTTGATTGTGGTTATAAGTGGTAGAATTTAGCGGTGTGTTAAAAGTTTTGTAAGTTTATTTAGTAAACTTAAAGATCTACTTAAATCCTTACGTTTACCAAAGACTTTACAGCAGCTCAGATGAACACAGGACACTTGAATTTAATTGGAGATTTATGCTTATTTTCATTTTAATCTACTCTTTTGTTTTCTTATCTTAATTCTGTTTGAATCGGCATTCTCCTCTGGTATGTAAGATTCAAAGTTCAAAAGATGCCTGCTTTGCCCTCAGCCAATCAGGATAGTGTGATGTGATGCGCCCGGCTTGGCGCGAATGACTGTATGTGTTAAACACCAGTGATGCATATGCATGAAAGGGGGGCCTGCACGTCACCCCTCCCCCTTCAGGAACCCTATAAACAAGAGAAACTTCTCTTCGTTCTCTCTCTTCTCCTTGACTCTGGACAAAGACGGCAAGCTGTTGGCACTCTAAGGAGTTCCAGGGCGTCGGCCCTTAGAGGCAGACTCTCTTCATCCGGGGCTTTTCAGCCGCGGAACAGCGGAAGCAACGACATGGCCTAAACCAAGCCGATCGCGAAAGAGCCGACAGGGGTTGAACTGAGGTCAACCCGCAACAGCTCCACAAGACGGTAGTTTCATGGAGAATGAAGATACGCCTAGACGGTCTACACAGCCCGTCACTCAAGTTCAGTTAAGTTTTGTTTGGTGAATGGTTCACCGTGCGCACGTGAGTCGTGCTTCATTCATCTAACCGAGGCGCACGAAGCAACCAAACCGCACATGCGCAGTAGAGGTCTGCACGGCGCGCCGTCACCGAGGCAACCAGCGCGTTGCCCTGCAGCCCAAGTGCGCGAACCACGTGACTCGCGCGAAGCAACCAAACCGCCCATGCGCAGTAGAGGTCCACCCGGCCGCCGTCACTGAGGCAACCAGCGTGTCGCCCAGTCTAGCGGAGAGGCCTTTGATATCTACACCAACGAGACCGCCGCCGCTTCCCTCAGACGGAAATGCAGTAAGGCACACGCATGCGCAAACATCTGTCGTGGTCAGGTCCGAGAACTCGTTTCCACAGAGTGCATATTTCCATTCTATATAGCCAGTTCTGCTTTCTTTTAGTCTAGGTTCCTCTCTTTCACCCCTTTTTATCTCTTTTTCTTTTTATTTAATATATATATACGTACTTTTGATGTGTTTATCTAATAAAGCCTCTTTTATATAAGCTAGTCTTGGTGTCTTTTCAATATTATTACCAGTGTGTGGATCCTTGAACTCAAACCAACCTCAACCTTAAAAACTTAATATTTTATAAGGGTACATTTGATTCATCTAAATTAATTAATTCGATTAATTAATTGGTGGATTAAATAAATACCCCTAGTTACGTTACACATGCCTAGCAGAGGCGACCATGATTGTTTTTCCATAGCGTGACTTTTTTGGCAAAAAGCTCTTTATTTCTAAACAGGCACCTCAACATAGCATGAAATAGAAAGGTCCAGTATTAAAAAAGTCCAGTATTAATAGAGAGTATATGGTTATTTATATAGAGTCCAGTATTGATAGAGAGTATATGGTTATTTATATATAGTCCAGTATTGATAGATACTATATGGTTATTTATATATAGTCCAGTATTAATAGAGAGTATATGGTTATTTATATAGAGTCCACTATTGATAGAGAGTGTATGGTTATTTACATAGAGTACAGTATTAATAGAGAGTATATGGTTATTTATGTAAAGTACAGTATTGATAGAGAGTATATGGTTATTTATATATAGTCCAGTATTGATAGATACTATATGGTTATTTATATATAGTCCAGTATAAATAGAGAGTATATGGTTATTTATATAGAGTCCAGTATTGATAGAGAATGTATGATTATTTATATAGAGTCCAGTATAGATAGAGAGAATATGGTTATTTATATAGAATCCAGAATTAATAGAGAGTATATGGTTATTTATATAGAGTACAGTATTGATAGAGAGTATATTGTTATTTATATAGAGTCCAGTATTGATAGAAAGTACATAGTTATTTATATAGAGTCCAGTATTGATAGATAGTATGTGGTTATTTATATAGAGTCCAGTGTTGATAGAGAGTATATGGTTATTTATATAGAGTCCTATACTGATAGAGAGTATATAGTTATTTATATAGAGTCCAGTATTGATAGAGAGTATATGGTTATTTATATAGAGTCCTATACTGATAGAGAGTATATAGTTATTTATATAGAGTCCAGTATTGATAGAGAGTATATGGTTATTTATATAGAGTCCTATACAGATAGAGAGTGTATAGTTATTTATATAGAGTCCAGTATTGATAGAGAGTATATGGTTATTTATATAGAGTCCAGTATTGATAGAGAGTATATGGTTATTTATATAGAGTCCTATACTGATAGAGAGTATATGGTTATTTATATAGAGTCCAGTAATAATAGAGAGTATATAGTTATTATGTGGAATCCAGTATTGATAGAGAGTATATGGTTATTTATATAAAGTCCAGCAATAATAGAGAGTATATGGTTATTTATATAAAGTACAGTATTGATAGAGAGTATATTGTTATTTATATATAGTCCAGTATTGATAGATACTACACGGTTATTTATATATAATCCAGTATTAATAGAGAGTATATGGTTATTTATATAGAGTCCAGTATTGATATAGAGTGTATGGTTATTTATATAGAGTCCAGTATTGATAGAGAGAATATGATTATTTATATAGAATCCAGAATTAATAGAGAGTATATGGTTATTTATATGGAGTCCAGTATTGATAGAGAGTACATAGTTAATTATATAGAGTCCAGTATTGATAGATAGTATGTGGTTATTTATATAGAGTCCAGTATAGATAGAGAGTATATGGTTATTTATATAGAGTCCTATACTGATAGAGAGTATATAGTTATTTATATAGGGTCCAGTATTGATAGAGAGTATATGGTTATTTATATAGAGTACAGTATTGATAGAGAGTATATTGTTATTTATATAGAGTCCAGTATTGATAGAGAGTACATAGTTATTTATATAGAGTACACCATTAATAGAGAGTATGTGGTTATTTATATAGAGTCCAGTATTGATAGAGAGTATATGGTTATTTATATAGAGTCCTATACTGATAGAGAGTGTATAGTTATTATGTAGAATCCAGTAATAACAGAGAGTATATAGTTATTATGTAGAATCCAGTATTGATAGAGACTATATGGTTATTTATATAGAGTCCAGTATTGATAGAGACTATATGGTTATTTATATATAGTTCAGTATAGATAGAGACTATATGGTTATTTATATATAGTTCAGTATTGAAAGAGACTATATGGTTATTTATATAGAGTCCAGTATTGATAGAGACTATATGGTTATTTATATATAGTTCAGTATTGAAAGAGACTGTATGGTTATTTATATATAGTCCAGTATTGATAGATACTATATAGTTATTTATATAGAGTCCAGTATTGATAGAGACTATATGGTTATTTATATATAGTTCAGTATAGATAGAGACTATATGGTTATTTATATAGAGTCCAGCATTGCTGGATACTATATGGTTATTTATATAGAGTCCAGTATTGATAGAGACTATATGGTTATTTATATAGAGTCCAGTATAGATAGAGACTATATGGTTATTTATATAGAGTCCAGTATTGATAGAGACTATATGGTTATTTATATATAGTCCAGTATTGATAGAAACTATATGGTTATTTATATATAGTCCAGTATTGATAGATACTATATGGTTATTTATATATAGTTCAGTATTGAAAGAGACTATATGGTTATTTATATATAGTCCAGTATTGATACATACTATATGGTTATTTATATATAGTCCAGTATTGATAGATACTATATGGTTATTTATATAGAGTCCAGTATTGATAGAGACTATATGGTTATTTATATATAGTTCAGTATAGATAGAGACTATATGGTTATGTATATATAGTTCAGTATTGAAAGAGACTATATGGTTATTTATATAGAGTCCAGTATTGATAGATACTGTATGGTTATTTATATAGAGTCCAGTATTGATAGATACTATATAGTTATTTATATAGAGTACAGCATTAATAGAGGGTATATAGTTATTTATATAGTGTGCTGTATTGATAGAGAATATACAGTTATTTATATAGTGTGCAGTATTGATAGATTATATAGTTATTTATATACTGTGCATTATTAATAGAGTATATAGTTATTTATATAGTGTGCATTATTGATAGAGACTATATGGTTATTTATATAGTGTGCATTCATTGTATTGATAGAGACTATATGGTTATTTATTTATAGTGTAGTATTGATAGACTTTATGGTTATTTATATAAAGTCCAGTGTTGGATTTCTTTCTTTATATAAAACTTTTAGCTTGGATTAATTTTATTTGGATTGTATTCTGGGAGGAACGCACTGTGACGTTTGTAGAAAACAGATGGCCAGAAGAATGCGGGAGCGTCCTGATTTTATTGTTCCCGACAGGGGGGGTCCTTTATGGCGGGCAATTTAAAGCTCGAGAGCCCGACCCTGTGACACCCCAGGGCTCATGACCCCCTCCACCCAGGAGATAAGAGCAAGCCCCGAGACGGCCCGGAATCGCAAGAGTTTACGACATGGCCATGTGACCTGAGGGCAATGGAAGGCAGGGCCCTCGTAAGACCAGCTTCAGACCAGTTCAGATCAGACCAGATTTTGACCAGCTCCTGATCAGAGCTAAGAGGGTATTGCCATTGCAATTAAACAAGCTTGAAACTCTGTCTGGTCTCCCTCTTCATTCTGACGGCAAAAGACAAAGTTACAACACCAGTATTGATAGAGACTATATAGCTATTTATAGAAAGTATGCACGATCACCATTGTCTCACAACACAAGATCAAGAATAACTTGAAAATTCAACCACAAAGAAATATTACTGTTTATCACTCGGCAATTATAGACTGTACAGCTAGCTAAGAAGAAGATTGGTAAATAAAGCAGCATTCCTCTATGAGAGCTCTCAAAAATATATCATAATAGAACAGATGATGAATAAAAAACTCTTTAAACTCAATAATGCCCCACAAGGTCGCAGCTTGATTGGATGTACGTTGGCATAGCAACATTTCACCTCTGATAATACAATGCAAGGCCACACCTTCCAAAACTAGCCTTACCACACCAAGATTAGCTTACATCCTGCGCTTTTTAGCATTAAAGCTTGATACACAACTGGAGCAAAGACCCAAAGACCCAAAAGACAGATGAAGTGAAGGAAAGAGTGCAAGACAAAAGACACAGAGTGAGAGAGAGCAGGCGTAAAACGATCCATTAGACAGTGCAGGGGCGCAGTGCGGAGCACAGACGTTGGGGCTGCTGGGCTTGGCTGTTTAGCATGCAGGCCGTGCACAGACCCAGCTCAGCCCTCATCCCTCTCCCAACCCGGACAGCCTGTCACAGCCTGCAGGATACCTGCAGGAGCCATGACTGCCTCCACCATTCATGCAGCACTCTCAGAGCATACAGCATCTGCTCTGTACCAACAGCTGACGAGACAACATCTCTGAGCACAAACACTAAAACACAGGCTATGTGTCAAAATACTTCTTCCACACTAGCTACTTTCAGTGCAAGTAGGGTCTTTACAATGGGAAATTCAGTAGAAGGTAGTGTACCCTTAATATTAAGCCGCACTTAAATTTGTACTTGAACAAGGACTGCAGAACATGGGAAAAACAAAAAAATAAACAAATCTGCCTGGAATCACTCGAAAACCCACAGAAACTCCTTTGGATCATCTGTAATTAGTCAAGATGACACTTTCGTAATGCAAATACCAAAACTGTGATAATTAAAAAATGATGCAACGTACATAAACTGAGCACCAGGGAGTCGTAGCACAAGTTAGTCCAAACTAGCAGGAGCTCATGAGTGCACATATGGATGCAGTCAGAAGTGTCAAAACAAAAGTTAAATAGCTTATCATGTAAAGGTAAGACATATGTAAGACACATATTGTGTAATATGTGTTTTTTCATGTAATCATTCATTCTAATAAAGAATAGGTAAAAGCACATACGCTTTTTAGCAGACTGAAATCCCAAATGGCTGTTTACTTTACAGACAACACTGACCCTAACCAAACAGGACCTGAAGCATTTTGTGCTTTGTGAGACACAAGTTTGTTTACAAACATGGGGGTTTATTCTAAATTGATTAAATTACCTGATGGACTACAACTGCCATAAACACTAAAACTTTATCTGAAATTCAGTTTGCTTGATTACAACTGAACAGATGTCTTGGGTAGAAGAGAAATATTGTTTAATACACACACCATGTGAGAAGAACAGTTCATGAATAACTGACTACAATAAACTCATTTCAATTACACTGAGCTTTAAATATTCCATAACTTGCATGTTTGTGTGGATTTATGTGCACTGTATCATTTACAATTAAAGAGGCTATTTGGGTACCATATCTTTAACACTGATATATGTAAAAGTGCTCTGTTCTGATTGGCTGCCCTTCATTGGGCCTCATTCTGAGGGGTAAGGGGGGTTAAGGTTTAGTTTAGAACTCTGAATTTGATATTGATATGATGGAGATTATATAACAGAGAGGGTAGTGTAAGAATATAGTGCACACTGCCTGACTTAACACACAAACACAGGTCATCTGTGGAGCGAGCTAGCATGTGCTACTCTGTTCACCACACCATCCAAGACATACCGCTTTCAAACACCGGCTTGAAAAGCATGGTATAGGCCTAAAAAGGAGCTTTGTTTCGGCCACGACAACAACATGTGAGCTGTTCTCTTATCCGCAACGCCAGGTGTCCGACACACAACCCCAACCCTCCTTCAAGGATCATCACTACCCCCCAATATCTCTCCAAAATAGATTCAGGGTAATCAGTCACAGGCTGACCACAAAAGTGTCGGAGTTGCTCCTCCGCCCAGACAGCAGGACGAGAGAGATAGCAGCGGCTTAACAAGTGACGCTGCCACTGTTCTGCTAGCAGAGCCACAGGCCCTGCAAAGACGCAATAGATGGAAGGAGAACGTTTAAATGCAGGCAGAGAGAGAGGGACAGGCTGGAGCAGATACTTCAGCAAAGTGTCCTAATAAATTTCAATGTGGTACTTTATAGAATGACATATACTTATATGCCTGCGTTGTTTTTTAAAGGATGTCTCTGTTTTACTGCAACTCAACATCCGAGAGGCTGTGAATGTGTGTATGTGTTCATTTACTTTCATGAGCATGAGACACTGAGGTGATGACATCATCAGTCCCCTGTTGCACACTTTAGACTGTTTTCACTTTGGAGATTGATTTTAGGGGCAGAGAGGTCAGCCTGCTTCGACATGTCCCTGATGAATAGGAATGGGAGATATAGTGGCATGAAACTGAATATGAATATGGGTAAGGCAGTGCTCCATAGTATGTTGTTTATCACATTGTGCATACTGTAATGTCACTGTGTTGTGGAGCTTGTTGTGTGAAGAATCTAAGGCTCATGGCTGATTATTTGGACATATCTGATCTGGCTAACAGTGATTCACATTAGTGATTCTGTCATTAATGTAAACAAACCTACATCATGAAATGACTCATATGCACATATCCTAATTAAAAAATATCACATAAATGGACCATGTGCATCATGAACAAGAAATTAACCAATAGGACAAACGTTTGCTCTGCGGAAAACTAGCTTGGAACAACTCTCAGCTGTTTATTATTAAAGAAAGACTGGATGAGTTGCCTTTTTACCATTTACTGGTTATAACTTAAACCCTAAATGTCTATATATATATATATATATATATATATATATATATATATATATATATATATATATATATAAAACATAAATTTAATCAGTTCTATGGATCTAAGGATCTAGGACTGTATATGAACGTGGCTCACATTTGAAAAGATCAGATTTGTGTCACATCAAGGCAAAAATATTATAATGATAATATTATCATTTAATTAATGCTATTATTATTATTACCATTATTATTATAATTATTATTATATGTAATTATGTAATTATTATTATACCTTCATAATTGAGGGTAATTCACATAATCTCACACAAAAATTATGAGAACATAAGAACATTTGAATTGAAATTATTTTATTTAACTGTAAAAAAATTAAATAATAAACAAATAAAGTAACCAAAAAGACATTATGTCTTATTCCTCTATATTTACTAAAGGTGACAATAATTTTGGAGCTGACTCTACTTCAAGCCGCCCACCCTTTCTAATAACCATGGTCGTACATACATTAGCCCCCCCAATATCAATTAAACTTGTGGATCGAAATGTATTTAATGTTTTGCGTCTGAGCTGCTCAGGCATGAAATCTGTAAGGAGGAAAAAAGGCAACATCCATATTAGCTTTACATGGCCCTTCGTCCACAGACGCTCTACCTGCCTGCAGAACAATAAAGATAGATGAACACAAACAACAGTGCACTCCCACCAAAGCTGAGCTTCACAGCGTATTTTCAGTGGAGAAATAATTCAATTCTCTCAGTGGTCATAATATGATTCTCTTCATGTGCTCAGTGTTTGTGAGCCTGATGCTGGTGCAGGGTCCTGATAGATCCGGCTGCCTTCTGGACCTGCATGGCCACTGTGGATGTGCCATTCCCTCTCCTGCTGTGATAAAAAAGCCTCAGCTGTGTGTTCCTGAGATTTTAATGCATAGTCTATCATCACATCCCTCTTGGACTCTTGTCATGGTTCGGATTTACCTTCATCACTGCCAATCCCTGCATGAACTCTAGAAGCTGCGATGCTGGTCTATACTCAGAATGAACTCCATATGCTCAACATTTTTTCAACATTCTGTGTGCCACAATGAGCAGTTCATCAGATCTTTTCTTGGCAGCCTGACACACTATAGACATTTAACTGAAATTTCCTGAAGTATCTTGTTATAACAAACAAATTTCCTTACACCTCAAGGGACAATCATTCATCTTAACAGACGTCACTGGGTAGTCACTGAAGTCCGTCACTTAACATTAATGCATAATACATAGTTTCATAGAACCATTTTATTGATTTGACAATCTAAAATAATTTCACTTGTATTACTTCTGTTTTACATCACCACCATTTTATTATTATAGTTTCTTTTCATATGACTATGATATGGATTGAATATAAATCATTCTAGATCATAGTCAGAGTTGAAAATTTATTTTGACTGCATTTTGATCTAAAATACTTTGCTTTGAATGATTTTACCCATTAATTGTGCTTATTTTATTAAATAAATGGTTGAAATTTTTTTGTCACTACCAAGACAAATACAATCAAACTCAAAACACTAGCCAATGCATGCATAGCAAACACAGCTTTTGATGGTTGTACACACATAAAATAATAGCATTTTTCATTTAAACTCAAAAATGTTCATTGCAGAAGATATGTTTTTTACATTTACTTAGAAACAATAGGATGCAACTGCTCACCATCTGGCCTTAAGGGACAGAAATGAAGTCTGAAATTGTGATTTGTTTAAACATTAAACTAAACATTTAAATCCTAAAACCTCCCTAGTAAGAAAAAAGATCTTAAAAAGTTGAAATGAAAAGATTTTAGGGCTTGGGACAGTCACCTCTCAATAGAAAGTTATTACGTTCATCATATTTAGCTTATAACTAAAATCATGTACTGGGTTTGTTAATATTAAATAACATTTTCCCACCACATCGTACTGCGTTGACTTTAATCTGCTCCCCTTTTTCAGTTGTTCATATTTCCTCTAACAAGTTTCTGATGTGAAAAGTTGATGTAAAACCTGCTGTAGACTACTGACTGGCCAGACAGAATCATCACCATCACCCTAAACACAAACACTAACGCTAGCTACCAGAGTACCATCTTGTGGGATGTCGTATTTCCCAAACTCTCTTGTTTTCTCAACAGTTCTTTTTTGCTATCAGCCTCTTCTAAACAAAATGTCAACTTCATGTTCCATATGGCATCACTATGATGGTCAGCTACCCTCAGCGGCTACCAGGGGACAATGAAGTAGCTGTTATCAAAAGCAAGTTAAGCTACACCATGCAGTGAACTGTAAACCATGTGGGACTGCAGCTTGAATTAATTCAGTAGAGTGGTCCATGCATGTGATCTCTAAATGACCTCTTTTCTGATCACCTTGCCTAATTCATTTATAAAAGCAGTTCAGGCTAAAATACATGAAATATAACTTTGACATGAATGGACCAAACCTCTGCAAGCTGAACAAGCAGATATATGTTAACATAACAAGACATTTCTTTACGAATTGTATGTACTAGATAGTCAACAGTTTTGAAACTTATTTTGAAAATTATTATTTTTTTCATTCAGAAAGGAGGATGGGTGCCCCTAATAAGTCCTATTAACTCCTACTGACTGTGAATGTCAGTGCTTCTTCTGTTCAGCAGCTGTAGCCTCAGTCCTTAGTGGTCACTCCACTAGCATAAAAGAGATAAACCGGAAAACAGGTATCAAATAACTTTGCTAACAGATTAAAGCGCTTTTCTACATGAGTGAAAAGTGTAAGACTGCACAAATGAAACATAAAGCACATATAAACAAAACAGAAGTGAACTGAATTTACCTTTTTAAATGACTGTTTTCACTTACAAGCATGCCAGAATAATAAAGTAACTGTAGAAGGTGTGGTGACATCAGGGTTATGCCACAGCGCTCCGCCACCAGCTCAGGATGAAAGGCTTTGCTTGAGGCTTGTAATGAATGGAAAGACATCAGTTTTAAACCCTGCAGCCCTTTTTCTCAGTCCGTGTCCTGGGGCAGTCTGAGAAGGAATCTTCAACACATGCTCTTAATTGAATTTAGAATGCTTTTAGCATGCATAATATCCGCACAATTCAGTAACCGACCTACCTTTCTCAATATTGCCTACCAATAAAAGAAGCATAACAATACAACAATCATACTGTCAGAACATTGTGGTATTAAGAAAGAGCCTAACGAGTCTATTCAGCTCTGGAACGTGTACAGTCAGCCAAGTACAGATGGTTCGGCCTACAAGGTGAAAGCAGATGTACACGCGCCGCTGGTTTCCAGCAGTAAGAGAGAGCTGCAGATTTCTAGTAAATTTGTTTCAGGCTGATTCGGAGCAGATTACATATGCTAAATAGAGCTCAGTTTGAAAACTTTAGCAGGTGTATTTTAAAACTCACAGTAAAGTTAATTTAGCCAGAGAGTATAAAAATGTCCAAAATTAGAGGGAGCAGGGGACATCTACGAGATCGTTTTTAAAGGATGCACAATGGCTGTCCAAAAATAAATAAATAATAAAAAATTACACCTTATATTATTGGAACTACAAATGTCCTACACCAATATCACTATGCACCTATATGTCCCTTTATGGTTATTTTTTTTTATATGCAACAGCAGTTCAAAACTCCTCCCTCTTTCTGGTCAATTAATACATTTATATTTTTTGTTTTATTTTAATAGCAGGATGCAGATTAAAAAAATCCCATACACATATAATGGAAAATAACTGCTACTGAAGAAAAGTAATCTCAGAATATGCATCAGAAAATACAAGACATTTTAAATCCTGCTGGTAATATTCATTGTTATATAGACATATAAAGCTTTAGATTTCATATTACAATTATAACTCAAACTGTAGGTGTACTTCGTTCACCTATTCTTATACGTTTGCATCGCAATATTTCCCCTGCGATATTGGTCCACCCACTTGTCAGACCACATTTGTCCCTCTGTCTACTGAGAACATATTGTGTTTGCATTAAGAGTAGTGTGCCTTTTCAATAGTTTGCCTTTGCATCAGATTGCAGAAGTGCAATGCTATATAAATGTTTATATTTCTACTTTATATTATGTTGGGTGAGCTCAAATGGCACAGCTGTTCTCAAGGAAAGCCAATAATGGGCAAGCAGCTTGGAGGATATTTGTTTTTGGTCCCTAACTAGTGGTTTGAATCCTGTTCCGCGTGAACCTTGTTACAGTACATGCTGGAGGTGCTGCTTGCTGAACATAAGATAGAGGCTATAAAACTGCTGATCAGCACTTACCTACATGAGTCAGAGGCAATTAACATCTAGGTAAGTAGTAAAACTGAAAATAGAAAACAATGAAACAACTACTGGCATCAGTGTTAAAGGTGAATCAGCTTAGCACTGTGGCTTCTTTCTGGTGGTTGGTAGAGCATAGTGGGTTACAGCACTACCCTTCATGGTGTAGCATAGGATTTGATTCCTCACCCAGGAAGACTTCTAACACTACCTTTGAGTACCTGTGTAAACTGTACATTGCTTTGGACAAGGATGTCTGCCAAATGCCATAAATGTCTTTAAGTACATTCAGACAAGATCAGTTGTATATAGGACGTGAGTGGCAATGGAGTTATTACTAAAGTATCTCTGTACAAATCCATATAAACCAAACTGCAAAAATAGTAGGTTATTCATTGCATTTCTTACCAAGTGAAAACATCTTATATCTAGTCATTATGTGTGTTTTTTGTTATTATAAGATTGCTGAAAAACATTATTTGATTAGTTTGTCGATTTCTAGATTTTTGCTTCACTTTTAATCTACAGAAATCGCAGAAATGGCTATTCTATTGTTAAATATTTATCAAGGCATGCTGCAGGTGGGTAAATATATTCCTTCATATCCTTCAGCGTGTTTTTTTTTTTTCTTGATTATGGAGGTACTTGAGAAAGCATTTATTCTCTTTATCTCAATTCAAGCCAATAAGTACTGGTCTACCTAAAGTGTACACACAACAAATGTTAAAACCTCCAGTAGGACAGAAAAAATAATCCCTGTTGTTTGAATTATGTGCTGATTTTGACGGTAGGCAGTAAGCTTATGCTGATGCTAATGACACTTTTAATCCACTACACACAGCGAGGCAGGTGGCTGTGGTTAAATAAACTTATTAAATTAAATGTTTTTGGTGTGGCGACTCCATAAATCAAGCAGACACTCCCATCTCTGTAAGGTAAATGCAGATATTCTTGCTTATGTAAATCAACCATAAACAACCATAAACCAACATTCTGTGGTATAGCTTTACAATATTCTATTGTGTACTCAGACATTTCTAATAATCACTGGATGTTTAAACATTACATACATTGCATACACAACATTTTGTCTGGGTAATCTTTACTGGTGATTTGGCTACAGCACTGGTTGCAGGTTATGTTTTTTCAGCCATATAAGCCTCAAATATGACTGGAGGGAAGAAAACAAAGACAGATATACACCATGCCTCACCCACCTGTCTGCAGGCATGGAAATATTAGCTTCTAGTGTCCAGCCCAATGGTGAATTACTTCCGTTCCCAGGAATCATTATAACTTCTCTCTACAATAAAGCACTGTGTCATCCAAACACAGGGCAGTAGTTCCCTAACACAGCAAATTAGCTGCTGTTCAAACAACAACATAGAGTACACATAGAGAGTATAGTATAATATTCTAGAGTATGCATAGTCACTTACTATGCCAAAACTTGACTTATTTATTGGAGCTAAGTAAAGAAACTGTTCATACTATGTCCTGCTGTTAATGTAATACTTTCTGCTTTTTCATTAATGTCCCTGACAATCAAAGATCAAATGGCACCTATAAAATAACACCTCAACTAACCTACATATCTCGCTTAGATATGGGCATTTAGGTCCCCCATGCTTTATCTTATCTTGCTTTATTTTGTCTTTGTCAAATCTTTAAAGTCTCACATCCATCAACAGTACTTACACTTGAGTCTTAAAGCCAAGCATTCAGAAAAGAACCAAGAACTAAGTATTAATATTAATAGAAAATCATAAAATTATGTTCTGTAGTACTGTACCAAATCTCCAAACACAGCACTGATTTTAGTCAATAGTTTACAATAAAAAATTTGTGGCAGACAGTAGCTCATTTTGTGCTGCATTTAACCCCTGACCAATAATTGATAGTGTTCTTCACCATTAATGTAAAGAACTCTAATGTGAAGAAGTAGCTTAAGAGTGCACTGCTAATGTTAGAAAACCTATGTTTATGGTGGTGTGTTTTTTTCCCAAATTATATTCTAATTTTAATTATTATATTCTAATTTTAATTATAATTGAAATGACGCCTTGTTTACACGCTGAAAAACCTCAATAACTACTATGGATACAAACAACAATTTTTTAGGTAATTTATAAAACTAGTAACATATTTCATCCCTTGTATGCTTTAGTTTTACAGTATTTGTAAAGACTACTGGCATAGCATGGGGCAGTCCAGTCAACAGCTGAGCTATATAACATTTAGGCTTTCAATGGCATATCAGCATTCAACTTTAGTTTTTTAAAATGTTACCTTATTTAATTCCTCCCAAAATGTAATAATGAAATAAGAGCATTACTCAAACTAAAACTACAAAAGTACTTTTATAGCTACCAGAAACCACCAAGCCTTCTCTGCTGGCATAGAAGTTTTTATAGAACAACAAAAGCAAGTTTTAAGATTAAAAATCTATGACAGCCAGGTGTAGTTTTAGGATTAAAAATTATGACAGGCCAGGTGTACCCAAAATGGCTCAAAGGAGTAGAAAGGCGGAACTATGCAGCAAAGACATGATGGAGACCAGGGCAGACCAGGGTGTGAGCTCAGAGAAACATCTGTACCGCAATCCCAAGAATAAAAAACTTAAACTCTGAACTGGCCTTCCTCTTCATTCTGACAACAAAAATGTAGTTACGACAATTTATGAATAAAAAAAGGATGAAAAGACAAAAAGTGCTGTCAAAACCTGCTGATATTCAGTTTGTAAGTAAATAGAATTAATTATGTACCGCTGTAATTACATAATTGTATAACTACATGTAAGAACTAATGAGGCAATATTAGATCATCAGTAACTTTTGGGATGTAAGGGATAAAAACTGCTTGATTTGATGTAACTGAAGGAGCACTGGACAGATCTGTGTGTGTGTGTGTGTGTGTGTGTGTGTGTGTGTGTGTGTGTGTGTGTGTGTGTGTGTGTGTGTGTGTGTGTGTGTGTGTGTGTGTGTGTGTATGTTGGTGCTGCTTAGAGCCCATCAGAGCGCATGGGGCTGTATTTATCTAAATACCTCGTGAAAATCTTACCCTTTTCAGCAGGGGTTGCAGGGAAGCCAGCAGGGTCCCCGTTGCCCGATCGATTGCTATTAATGATAGTGACATTTAATGGAAGGGGGGGTGATGGAGGTGGGTGGCATAGCCTTTATGGCTCCCCTGCTCTCCTTTGGAGGGGGATAGATAAGAGGCACAGGGAGAGAGACCCAGAATGAGAATGTGCTTTATTGCTGTTGTGAGAGCTTTCGCTCAACCTGCACTTGTTTCATGGCAATAAAACACCTGCTTTATAGAGAATGAACTTCTCCAGGTGAGGAAAAGTGTGTCGCTCTCCTCTCTATACCCGCCTCTTTCTTTCTCTAATGCACTCTCTCTGTCTTTCACTCTCTGATTTTGGCTATGACACCCACAGGGAGAGGAAGACAAGCTAGGAATGAAGACAGCATGAGGCTTCTTCTCAGAGTGCGTCTGCATCCAAGATCGAGAGGTGAAGGTGATATAGTGGGGACAAAACACACAGAAAAATAGAAGAAGGCGGCAAAGAGAAAAAAAAAGTTGTTGAGTCTATTCCGGTAACATCACATGCTGAGGTAGAACCTGATGCTAAAAACTGCAGCAGTGAACAGTAGTTTCCATGTACATCTAGACAAGTGCAACATAGATAATGAATCTGAAATCCTGAAAATCTAGAAAGATGGCTGACTAACAATTTGATATAACACAGGACACAAAAGCAATCAAAATTTGGTAGTTACTAGCAAATTTTCCCTAAAAAAGAAATTTCACTGATTTACATTTGCCTTGTAAAACCTATGACTCCTGGTTTCTATCACCTCAGGTGTAATAAAATCTGGAGCAGAAAGTTCTCTACAATATACCTTTTCATTTTCAACCACTCTGAATTATTTGGTCTGTATCTCAACAACTGAATTATGCAGAAAATTTTGAAAAAAAAGCTACAATTCTCTTTAAAATGAGGTTATATAAGGAAATTTCTGGGCTGAAAACATTAATCAATAATTGGTTCAGTTGTTTTATTTTGCCATGCAATGCCTAATAATTTGTATTATTAGAACTGTAAAATGGGAACTACGGGAACCATAAAGCAGATTAAAACTCTGAAGATGGAACACTAATCTTTCCATCCAAAGCACAATTATTTGATTAGTTTTTACTGTTAATTCTCAGAACCACTTACAACGATAGATAAGTGTAATGCGATGGCGTTCCTGTCTAAACAGGGAAATGAACCTCCAGCCTGTGTGTGGGGTGGTGGTGCTAATCCACTACAGTAGGATTCCAAACAGTGCTCCAAATAGGGTACTTCAGAGTAAGGGTACAGAACAACTTTGTAGTAACATATTTTAATTAAGGGGTTCTTTAAGAAATATTTCTGTAAACGAGGTGTGCAAGTGTGAAAAACATCCTTAACATTTGTAAATATCACGCACATAGTATGTATATATGTGCCATATATATATGCTAATCTGCTAATGTCAGAATTTGTTTAACATATAGTGTAATAACAATACTGAGTTTTTCAAGAGTTAAACTTGTCATGCTGGCTGTTGCCAAGGTGGTCCGTCCACTCCTCTTGTGTGACTGATGTTAATGCTCAAGTTAGCATGTGCATTATATACCACTAGTCAGGACCATATTAGCAGCTGTGCCTCAAATACTCACTGCCTTGTAGCCACCTATATATGGACCACAGGGTATAAATGCAAGAAGTTGAATATTGAAATAACTTAAAATGATCGTCCTTACTAGTAGCTATGATAAATTGGTCATCCAACTTAAAGTCCCTTTGGGTTCTAAGCTGTCTCCATCTTTCAAATGCATTGCTAATATTTACCCACATTTTACATATCTCTGGTCATCGAGTTTTTTGAAAGAATGGTGAGGCTTTTAGGTCAGGTAGAAGCAGAAACGCTATCTCTGTTGATCTGGTTCATTTGCATGCTTCTACGGCTGCAGCATGCTGTGCTTGCTTGCCAGTTTGTTTCATATCGGACAACCCGCAGTGCTGAAATAGTACTGGGAAACAGGCAGAAACACAAACATGCAAAGACACACTGGAATGGATAATTTAACCCTCCAATTATGTCATGGGTCAGTTTGACCTATTTCAACTTTGAGTTGTCTGAAGTACTGGTTACCCCCTCTGAAGAAAATGTTTTTTAAATAGATAAAATTTTGAGTGTATTTAAACTTCGCAACTTGTATACAATTATGGTAAGAGAACAGAACAGTATAATAAAGGAAAGGAAAGATTCTGGTGGAACTTATTCCACTATTTGTATTTACTGATGATGCAATTGCTGATGAAACCAGCAGGATGGGGTCTAAAGTGTATTTCATAAGAGTCAGCCAAATGCTTCAATAAGGGAAAATTGATACAGTATAATATTGTGTGATATTCTGTATGGCAATATTGTATCAATATTTTATTATACATTGCAGAATCCACTGCTTTTTCAGTCCACAAGCTGTTTTTATTGTTTTATGAGGTCAGCAGAGGTGACAGTCCACTTCTTGTTCGAACTGGTTGTTCTTCTTGTTCGATTTTTACATTTCACCTTAAATGGTGCTGAAAAACTCTAAACACTGGATGCACTTAGTTTGGATACACATGGTTTGACAAAGCCTCCTTCCAATTCTGAGTCAGCTGCAAAAATAACACAATCCATCACCTACTTCATGTGCAAAGACCTGCATTGTTGAAAATGAAGGCTTTTTATTTGCGTAAGAACCTAGAACCCAGGTATGCAACTATGTTTTGACACCAACACAGTCGTGCCCAAGCTCTATAGAGAACAGTGCAGGTGTCAGAGGATAAATGTTACAGGTGCAATGGGAAAACCTGAACAAGAAGCTGGCAAATAGGAGGCTAACATTGACATTGTTTACTGTTGTTGCATTCAATCCAGTTTCCCCTCAAACTTACATTTCTCACAGACATGCAAAAATAAAAACCACAAACAGCAAAAAATCTTTAAAAAGCCTCAAATAAATAACCCAAACAAAGTGCAACTCTTAACCCTTTTCTGCATCAGATGCAACATATATTAATTAACATTACCTATTGATCATGCTGTGTTAGTTAAACTCTCGAGTTTGTAGTATTCCCAGAGTATTTGATTCTCATACGACACTCCTTATAAGTTAAAAGTCATATCCATGTCCTGTATTGTTTCCTTGTTAACACTCTGAATGAGTCAGTGAGTCAAACAATCAGAGTTATAAGCCTATGAGGAAGGGATACGAGATACATGTCATCTGTCTCTTGCATGTGATTGGTGGATTTGTGTCTGGATATATTTTGTGTGAAACTGACCAGTGGAATTCCTTAAGGACTCATTCAGTTGACTTGGAAGTTTACAGTCGTTGGGAGTTGCTGCATGATTTAATTTATGTTTTATTCATACATTTACTTTTGTAAACCTAAGACTCTAAGCACCAAAACATACTTATTCAAATAATTAAAGTTATCTTTACTAGAAAATCTAAACTAAAACTGTTTTTGGCAAACCTAGGTCAAATGAGGCTGGGTTACAGAGAGCGCTGAGACTGTTCTGAATATTTAGTTTTAAAACGTAGATTTGGTTGAATTCAAGTGCCTTTAAAGGTGAATTTAAGCATATGTGCACGTGCTGACAAAATGCTACTACACCCCAGAGGGTCAAACTATCCAAAATAAGTCTTATATAAACACAAACAGTGTTTTTTAATTTCCTGCTTCATCTTGGTTTCAACCAAATTCCTCTGCTGAGATTACCAAAAATGAAGCACCACCAAGTGGACTGAAAAAGCTACTGATGCCGTTATTCTACTGCCAAAAAGATGAATTTGTAGATTTCTTCTATATAATAAAATCTTGATACTTGTCATCTATCTATCACTACAACATCGCTGTGTAAAATATTGCAATAAAACGCTGTGTCGACTAAACGTACTATATGAAATTATTTTATTATTACTTTTAATATCACATTACAGGTCAAAACATCTTCAAAGTCTCTGCCCTCCATCACTTGACCATCACTGCCACTAGACGCTGTGAGTGCCAGTATGTGTGCATCTGAGATGAAGAGGAATGATGGGTAAGAACACACAGGAGAACAGGAGAAGGAGCTGAAGGGAAATGGACTGTCTGGTTTATTCTGGCATGCACTAAAGTAGAACGTGCAAAATGTCTGAAAAAGAGCTCCGCCATTAGTCTGGAGCAATCAACTCGATCCAGCCACAACAAATCAGCAGTGCATTGTGCCTCTCAGCCCTCGAGAGTGTGTCCCCAGCATTAGAGGCCTGTGCACAACAATAGATGTGTAAAAGGCCTAACCCACTGACATAACTGCTGCCTCTCTTGTTTTGCCATGCCACTGATCTGGAGTCAACAAATGGCTACCGCTCAGTCTGTGTGGGAGCAGGTTATTTGGGATGCGTGAGCGTGTGTGTCTGTCTCGTCATTAAGCTTCTGTAAGAGGAAACGATGCGATGACAGCACACAGTAGTGTTCAAAATGCTAGCGGCCCGCCAAATGACATCAGTGCCAAAGGACACCACTGCACGCCATGGCTGGAGGACCACCAAATGCTGTTTCGACCCGTTGCTGTATACACAATGCACAAACCACTGCAGCCCGACCTAAGCAGCCTGAAACCTAGGCTGTTTACATACAATATGGAAATAGCAATGTGTTTGCATGCGCATAATAATAGACTCATCAGTGAGCTACACCCATCAAATGAGCTAACTGTACACCAGAAGGCAAACAAACAGCTCCCCCCTCACCTTCATTCTCCTTTGCTTCAGCCGTTTATAACTATGCATGAAAAGAGAAAAACAAGCTAGGATCTACATACAAATGACTTAAAACACTTAAGTAATGATTTCACAGAGGAGGTGAAATCGCCTGTGGCATATAGGGCTCATATAATGGAGAAACACATTTCTGAATTAAGGAGTCTGAGCTGGTATGTAAACCATGTTAAAGTTTGAAAATGTGTGATTCACGTCTCAGTTTGTGAAGTCCATATATGGTCAGTAAGCTGCAAAAACAGCCCATTTGGAATTCACTATTTAAATGATGTGATTGCATTTACATATATCTAAATATCTAGAAGTACAAGGACTGTTTTACTAACACCAAATAATCTATCAGGACTGATTCAGAACATGGTCCACATTCTGGGAGCTCTTTGCTGGAGTATTGACGTGGTGCACCTGGGACTGAGCAGGGTAATGAGCAGGTTACCTCAGCTCTTCTGTTTGTGACTCGTGGTGCAAAGTATTGCAATTGTTTCTTGAAGCATATCAAGTGGTCATACTCTTTGCGGATTTCTGGGTTGACCTGTTTTTTTTTCTTGTTTTTGGCTTTTGCCTTATCCTTTTCATACGGTTGCTTGTCTGACTGTGTTTTGCTTTTGACCTTCACCTGTTTTTGACTTTGCCTCTGCATTGTCCATGTACCTGTTTTTGATCACTTTGGTTTTGACCTGGCCTGCATTTTTCTTTTAAAAGGAAACTCGACATAAGAAAAATTACTGTACATTGAGCAAACAAATGTTATGTGCCCTTTTACAAATTCTATGTTTTATTGACCAAAGGAACTGATTTGACTATTTGCTTTGGAAAAGAATGTCTGCAGGATGTGTTTGTGGCCAGCATGTGCAAGCTATAGCAGTTATGTCACTCAGCCCTGTCACACAGAAGTAGCATGCATAAACCAAGCCTAGCCTGCCCACTCATGTTAAAGTTAAAAATAGCCTGGATTCCTTTTTGAGTGAGGTGCAATACAAGACAGCCAATCAGGACAGATACATCAGTCTTACTGCAAAAACAAAAAAACACAATATGCAATAAAAAGAAGAAGTGGCCCTCAGGGACACAAAGAAAAGAAAAAAAAAAAAGTAGGATAGGGGTCCTTTAATGTCTGCGAGGCTGCTAACTTTGTTTTCTTTGCTGAGCTCAGGAAGTTTAGTTGTAAATGTGCAGGTCATTTCAAATTCTAAATGAATTTGTCTTGCCTTGATTAACATGGCTCAATAAATCAAGAAAAAAAGCACTGCGAGTGTGTAGATAATGAGAAAATAAACACTCCAAGCAAAGAGCAGAAATGAAAAATGAGACAGGTTGGAACTGAAAAAAAAAGAATGCAAATGAATTTGCAGGAATTTGCCACTGGAAAAAAATGCTTCTCCTAACAAGTCCCAATCACGATGGCGAATAAAAAGGCTTTAGTGTAAATTTACCAAAATAAATAAATAAATAAACAACATCCACATAATTCTCCAGCAGCACCCACACAGCACTCTAATAACTCTAACCTGTATAAATGTCTTGTGAGCAGCAGGGGAGAGAGAATCTATTTAAAAGGCTACTAGCAGCTCACACAATGTGTTCCGTGGCTCTGCAAGCTGATTTAAAATTGTACGCAAGCACTGAACAAATATGGCCGGGGCTGGCCGAGAGAAAGAAAGAGGGGAACGTGAAAGACAGGGCGAGGGAGGCAAATAGAGCAAAGACACTACAGTGGGAGAAAGGAGCTAGAGAAGAAGAGAAAAGTAAGGAGAAAGAGTAGAGAGGTAGAGAGAGAGAGAGAGAGAGAGAGAGAGAGAGAGAGAGGACGTAAAGACAGGGGGAGGGAGGCAAATAGAGCAAAGATACAGTACAGACAGAGGGCAAGAGAGACCAGGAGAGGGGGAGGAAGAGAAAGACACTACAACGGGAGAGAGGAGCTAGAGAAGAAGAGAAAAGTAAGGAGGAAGAGAAGAAAGAGAGAGAGAGAGAGAGAAGGAGAGGGAGATGTGGGAGCAGTGATCAGACCTAAGAAGATCAATCTTGTCGGCTCCTTGTGCTACATGCTACTGACCAGTATTTATGTCCACGGGCCGTTTGTCACCATCTGTACCCTCAGCAGAAACACAGGAGCTCCTACTGCACCATCATACTGTGCAGCCATTCAACACCTGCACAACAACGCCTCCCTCCACTACTACACATTAGACCTCATTAACATAAACTAGTGTCAATGATCAGATCTAGATTGAGAAGAAAGGCTCCGATGCCACTCGTCTAATGCTAATTAGATGCTAGTTTTTGTTTTCTTTGTCAAATGATGCTATGTTTAATGCATGGTTGTTTATGGAGTTCCAGAGCAACTGCTGGGTCGAATCATGTCAACATTTTAAGCGTTCTCGAGCCCAGCTGGTCACCGAAGCACGTCATCCGAGATGTTGAAGGTCACATGTATTTTCACTTTTGCTTTCCAGCCTTTTCCTTTATGCACATAGGGATTTCTTCAGTTTCCCCAAATCCTTTGATGGAGGGTGAATCATCTGTCTAAGTTGTCTTAAATGACCCCTATCCTGACCTTTTTGAAACCTTTTTTTATTAGAATCTACATACATGTACAAACAAGCAATGTAATTGATCAGGGAAACATTAAATATTTTGCATATCTGATGCAAGAATAAATTCCTTCTTTATATGTCAATATATGTACAAAAAAGTCATAAAAAGCTGTGAACAGTTCTGCATCACATGTCTATAGTACATATATTGTTTAATTTCTGATGAGTTCCCTTATTTGATTATTATACATATAGTGTTCACATTGCTGATCTGGCTGGATAGATTTTCCTGAAAGGGTATGGTTGCTGGAGCAAGACATTTCAGGATCTACACATTTAAAGTCGGGACAGTTTATGAGTTTGGGGTCATGGTTTTCAATTCTGTTATGATGCTGCTACTCTAAGCCATTACAGATTTCAACCAATGAGTAGGAACATGTGAAAAAAGCAGAAAAGTTGTTGATGTGCCCAAAATAGTGATGCAGATGCCTTAATGAGTGAGAAAGCAACCTTTGAACGAATTGAAACATGGTGATCAAACTCCAGACAGACAACTGTAGAAAATGACCATGAATAAACAAATAAATAAATATATAAATAAATAGCAACAGTATATTACTCATTAGAAAGATGAAACTGCATGAGTTCACTTAACACATAATATATGCAGTCATAAAATCACCAACGTGCCAGCTGCACATATCATTACAGAGTCATTTTTGATGTTAAAACCTTTTAACTCCTTTTGTGAACAGCCTTTGTTCAAGTAGCGCCTGTCATACTTTATAGACTGCAGCTATACAGTGACTCATAATACTATAATTCAGTGAAAGAATCCATAGTGTAATCACTTTGTTAGGTTAATGTTGAGATATTCTATAAAAAGGACCAATATGTAGAGGATATGACAGCCTAAGTGGAAGACTTAGCTAAAAATGAACAAAAGCCATGTCCATCTAATGCTGTAGGTTATAATGTAATAGTAGCATCTGGTCAAGGTCGACCCACGCAAGATAAATTGTGCTTGAAATGTAAATATTTATATATTTAGGGAAAACAACCATTCCTTCCTATAAGCTGGTAACACCCCTTTTAGGTGCCAAACCAGTTCCTATCTGAACTGATTTTAACTGGTTTTAACTGGTCTGATTTTAACTGCACCTTACACTCATTGTACTGCTGTTTACATACAATATTGTTTACATTCGCTACTCGCACAAAACATTATTGTTTACATTTGTAACTTTCAACTTGCACTTTATGGCTGCTGCTCTTTATACTTGCATATAAAAGTACACATAACTTTTATTTTGTATTTTTTTTTTGTTATCTATAGGTGAATGGAGGAACAGCAAAGTAAGAATTTCATTGTACAGTGTAACTGTCCGTTCTGCTTTGCATATGACAATAAAACTCCTGAATCTTGAATCTTGAACAGCATAACCAGTTCAGCACAAATCAGTTCGAGCATCTAAATCCACTAACTTCTAGTTGCTGGCTCAGTTTTTTTATTTTTAGATGATGGCATGCTGTATGCCTTACACAAGGGCACAACCAGCAACGGCCATTCAAACCTGGCGTTTAAACCCATGATCTTGTGGTCTTTGGCTCACTTTTCTCACCATTAGGTAACTGCCTACCATCTCTGTGGTGCAGGCCCACGCTGGTATGGAGTTAATGAACAGAAAAGCGACAGCACCCTACATCAGATTAATCCCACTTGTGACAGGTCGTCCAAAGGTCGCTAAAGGCCACAGAGGCTGTATTTGACGTGTGTGATAATTGCCTTGCAAATATAGCAGCTCAAAATGTTCCTTCCAGAGATCATTCACAAATCTTTATTAAAGGGTTGATGAGAAGTCGGCTTTAAACGTACTGCCTCTTCAGGGTGAGTAATTATTTATAAATAGATTCAATTACAGAGGGAATCACGGATATTATATCTTGTTAATAAGTCATGAAATACAGTGTCATTCAAAACAAAGATGTTATAATGTTGAGAATTAAAAAAAATGAAGCAAATATACTGAGCTGCCAGTCTACTAGAAAAGCTGGCCTTTTACAAGGGACATACACGGTATACAATTACGCACTGCAGCCCATCTGCTGCTGCACAATTTATTAGCCAGCTACAACCCTTTCATCAACGGAAGAAGACCACCACAAGACCCCTGACACTGGATCTAGTTTCATTCAAGCTAAATAACATCCACTGAAACAATGTTTAAATTCACAAAGTGATTTTGTGGGTGGAAGTGGCAGTGTGGACCGATTTGGCATTTACATAAATCTATGTGATTGGACAACGTGACAAATGCAGCTTAGAAATAAAGAGTTCAGGCTTGAAGCACGAGACAACATCGACAGGCTGTATATTCAAAATTCAAACAAGAAAAGCAATCGAAAAAGTTGCTGCCAAATGTCTGCTTTTAAATAAGGTTATACTGCGCGAACTGCATTAGAATAAAAGCAGCGGCTAAAATCACCACACGGGAAAACTTCCATTTGGAAATTCAAACAAGGTTTAAGTCACATCGCATTTAGGAAGTCTCTACATTTTAGGTTTGTCCTTAACTGCCACCAAATGTCTCCTTGTGGCATCGACTAGAGGTCACTCTCAAAAACAGGCAGTGGAAAAGCCTTAGCCTGAGAGCTATTGTGCAAAGCTATTACCTATGTGTACTTTATTAGACCACTGTTACGAGCAAAAACTGTAGATACACTCCATACTTTGTATTGTGGGTAAATACATGGAGTTTGTAATGACAAAACGTGCTATTACATTTAAAAGTTGATGCTCTCGTACCAGGTTTCCCAACAAATTGGGTGTTTGGATTGGGCAGTGAAACAAGTGTTTTGGCAGGTGAACAGATTTTGGGTTGGTTTGTCATGATGTTGACAGGATCTGAAAAATAACCAAAAAACTGCACCGATTTAAATGCAGCTGATATTTCAGGAGGCCCAACTTCTCCCTATATGTCCTCTCAAAGGCAAGACATGGCATAGATGTGCCTCTGGTGGGGACTACAGGCATAGCCTATAAGGTAAGCAAGTACTTCCATTACTTGCAATATGATTTTATCATTTATTTGCCTGTAAAAATAACATGTGTTTTACAACCTAAGAAAACCCTTGTGCTTTGGGTTCTTTGTAGCTCAGATAAAAGACTGATGTGTCATCTAGTGACAATATGAATACTTGTCTTCCAATTTTCAAAGGCATGGCATCAGTGTGTTATGTACTCAACAGTGTATTAGTGATAGTCATGTTGGTTTCAATGTTGAATTATTTGGCATCCTAAATATTTAGTTGAAATGCTGACCTTGATGTTTGCTAGATCTTTTGTTAATGCCTTTTGCATGTTTTTTGGCAGGAAATTACAGACACGATCTGGCAGCCCTGTCGTCTATCTGATGGACAACAAGCTTGACATCAGTCCAAGATCGCATCTGGCTCTGACAGACTTGGGGAGAAGCTACAGACCACAGAAAGGGTAAATTTTCCTTATGTTAGCTGTCTCTTCATTACTATGTAAAGCAAGCCATTAAAATAACTGTGTTCCATCAGTGGTGAAAGCCTTTTCTCTTTGTCTTTTAATATTTATGTGATTCAGAGGTAGCTGGCGCATACTTTTACTGCTGTATTTCACAGAGTTCAATTACAACACCTGTCTTTCCACACATTTCATTACGGTTTCTCATTTTGAATTTTGCTCCCAGCGCTCCATACAAACAGAACAAAGTCAGTCATTACAAGGAATCGCAGTGTGGTTTTTAGCACAGCTACAATAGTGGATTTCAAATAATGAAGAAAGCAGTACAACACTGCAGACACCAAAAACTTATTTGCACACGTTCCGTGTTTACTCCACAAGTAAACTCTGGGCTCACCCTGGGGCATGTGTGGGACTGTTTCAGCAATACTTCACCGGGGTTTTAAATTAAGGGCCCTGACACACTGTCAATTCAAAGTGTCACATCATTTTGTAAGCAAGATTTCAGCATAAGGAGCTTGAGTTTATACTGCCAAGAAGTTGGGACGCCCTAATGCGTAGAGGGAGCTGAAAACTCCCATTGAGATGTGCTTAATAGACAGGTTCAGTCTTCGCCTTCCTGCAGGAAGTGCCTCTCAATCAATGCCGGCACGCTAAAAGCATGCGGCCGAGCTGAAAGGAGAGAACGAGAGAGAGAGAGAGAGAGAGAGAGAGAGAGAGAGAGAGAGAGAGAGAGAGAGAGAGAGAGAGGGAGAGAGATTGGCTGCCGCATAGCGAAACCTCATCTTAAAGTCGTCCTAATTCTGTCAGCCTCCACTTCTTCATGTCACAGTGACTGAGCGACATTCACCACAGAGCAAGCCAAAAACCCCACACGGCACACCACTCCCACATTGTCTTAAGGCAGAGAAGATGAGTGGCTTTTCGATTCCTATAATGAAGCATCTTCCGGCCTCCCCTCGCTGGCATTTCGCCACACAGCACCAGCTTTTACCTCTCCAATTATTCCTTCACTTCCTGATTGTGGCCCACTAGTGACCTTTCAATCTTCAGTATTATTCTATTATTCTCATTAAAATAAGAGTGTCTCTGGCTCTTAGCGTCTCCACCATTCACGCTTTGTTTCCCGTGTAATGAAGCAACCAGCAGCTGGCCTGGCAGCCAGCACCTTGGGACCTGACTGGGAGTCAGGCTGGAAGCTCAAGCATATGGAGGAAATGGAAAAAAGAGAGTGTGAGAGAGAGAGATGGAGAGGGAGAGCATCTATAGCGATTTTGTTGCTGGGAAACTATCCGACTGAACACTGTCCAAAGGGTTGGGCCACTGTAATAAAGTTAAGCACTCTTGTGCATTGACGACGCTTAGACTATTCTAATTCTTTCTGACTAACAGCTCGAGCTGCTGTAAATATACAGCAGAAGTTCCATCTGAGCCACATAAAATATGATTTCATGTGCAACGATAATAAAGTGGGGAAGTAATGAAATATGAAACTTGCATAAGCCTCCAAATATAGCTTCACTTCAATCTGACACAGTAAACAACTGTAAGGTTTAAAAACGCTTTATGTTTTGATTTTAATGAAACATGATTAACATCAACTGTAGCCCAGTCTGTAGGTCCAGTGTAATTATTGCTAAAAGTTTCACTTTACAGGAAAAACTCATATGACGTGACATTATACTGCAGCATATATCACCTTACTCATGGAAATATTTTTCATCTCATGCCGTGCTAGACCCCCCCCCACTACCATATCCAGTGTCTATCAGTGATTAACGAGGGAACATATGTTATCGCTGATAATGGGTATGTCTTAACAGTTGACTTTATTAGGAGGGAGTGGATCATTCAGATCAATTGCCCTCAGTGGCCTATTGACTGAAACTAAATGTCACAGTGAAGGACTCAATCAAGTAAGGTCAAGCCCACACATCTTGGCCAAGCTGTGAAGACTTATGACTGTTACTTGAGACCTGTATGACATGACACACTGTACTGAATAAGTGATCTGCATGTCAATACATCAATAAGACAAAAGAAAGCACTACCTAATCAGCACAACCTTCATCTTATTACTAGCCAACAGCATCTCCAGCAGTCCCTCCACCACCCACTTTACCCCATGCCAGTCTTCTCCAGTGGTGGAAGGGAGGTTAACTTTTGTTTAACTTTTATTTATATCATGTTTGCTGGTGAATGTGGATTCTTGTCAACAGCCGGCAGTGGCATTTGCTTACCAAGAGCTTCAACCATTGTTTATGGATCTTTTCTTTGGCTACCTGTCCTTAAATGATCTTACTGGGAGAAGGACCTTCAATATAATTGACAAGAAGTAAGTATATACCGCAGGGACATCACTACTTCTTCATTCTCTCATTATGGATTGATTCCACTCCAGGCTACAGGACTCACTATCACATTGTGAGGTTAAAAATGACATTACGAGACAGGATGGGCTAAGGCAGCATGCTAACTTCAACAGATTTCACTCCAACATGACACGCATGCCTTTGACATACTGACAAATGGTTCTTTCTTCACATTCTCTTGTTAATTGTTGTTAATTTTGGAAATCTGTATATTAAAAATCTTCTGAATTGCACCTCTACAGGTATTTTGGAAAATGTAATTTGTGATGTTGAACCCTACTTAAAACAGGATAATCATGCCGTCTTTCCAGAGCCATTCTGAGCACAGAGCTGGAAAGCAAAGTGAAAACTATGTGAAATCTAAGGGTGGCTGAGCAGCTGCTCAGACAGAAAGGTGACTGGAGTACAAGGCTGTAAGGCACAACAGACGACATGGAATATAATGTAATGGCCACAGAACTTTGAGAGGCGTTTAAGGCTTTTAAGGAATCAGCAGTGGGCGAAGAGGAAGGAGACAGAGTTGTACAGCTGCGCTACAAATGCACACACACAATTTTGCACAAGGTCATAGAGAACAGCCAGCTGTGTCATTCAGCCATAAGATTAATTTATTTACAACCAGCTAAATTGTTGAATCGTATTACTTAGAAAATTGACCCTAAATATAGTTTTTGTTTCATTTAAAAATCACTGTGTGTTGTTACATCTTTAAAAGTAAACAGATTTTAACTGAACCTAAACATAAAATCACAGGTAAACATTAAAACAGGGTGAACGTAGTTTCCAATTTCTATCAGTCAGAGAAATAGCGGCTGCGTGCAGAATGCAAATTACAGTGCTTCACTATGTAATGAAATAATGGCATTGGAACAGGACAGAGAAATGAAAGTAATAACTCCAATTCAAAGTATATAAAACATATGTGCTTCAACAGCAAAAGATATTTGACCCTCTGTCCTAAAAGAAGTTGGAAGTTGTTCATACCGCTGGCATTACTGGAATCGAGGCAGACACTTTGTGCAGAATAAGCCTGGGCACGACAAGCCCTGAGAACATGCCTTGAGTCACAGAATCACTAGTTCCCTCCAGCCACATGGCATTGTCTTTTCTAAAGTTTGGGTGTCTTTGCATGTGAGCTGTGCTATAAGATTCAATAGATATGGTTTATGCAAATATAACAAAGTCTGCTATTTTTACTCATAACAATTGAATGCAGTGTGCACTCCACTACAGTTCCATATGTAGGAAGCACTTGTCATATAATTGTAGGAGTAGTAATTAAGCATACAATAATAATTGTTGTAATGCATATTTACTTAATTACATTATATTTAGCAAAACATTTTTTGGATATAGTATTTTCAGGTAATTAAATAATAAATGAACATAAACAATGCAATAAAACGCAATGACCTATCCTTAATGATACTACCTATTAATACAACATTATCAAAATTTGCATGAAACTCTAATCATTTAAGTGCTATAGCAGAAAACCTGGCCATAAATATCTAAGAACTTTTATGTGCATTAACAAACATTAGTCATATTAATCTGTGTCTGTTTAAACTGTGTCCAATTAAAGCAATGTCAAGCATATTAATGATCTTGGAAATAACATAAACAAGAACATTCTGTCTAGCAATATTAACGTCTATACATTTGTTATTTTATTATTAAAGGCATTGACTCTACATTTTAAATGGGAGGGTAGAGTAGTCAGTAAGTTGCTGCATTGCTGTCTATGGAAGTGTTTAAAAACTACTGCTTGCACAAGAGAGGCATCCACAGATTGTGTGAATCTAAGAAAAGAAAGCCACGTTTTTTCTGTGAGTGACACTAAACTGGCTCAAGAGGCACACTGTGATAATAATATACTCAAATAATTTTCACTCATTTCTCCAATGTTCACTGTAGAGAGAACAGGAGAAAGCTGAGGCTATGTTTTACTCCTATTCATCTGTTCTGCTACTCTGACCCTGGCTCAAAACAACGAGTGTGGATTCCTGGGTTTAAGAGATATTAAGAATGTGTTGCATGTCACACGTTCATCAAGCACAATTTGTGATAATGATATTCCCAAATAATCTCAGCTAATTACAGAGGTCAACCTTTAATTATTCCCTCCATATGTTTGCCTTCCGGAAAAAATCTCTGTCCGTGTGGAAACAAATACAGGCGCAGACATTGTGGCACTTAGTCATACAAAAAAGCAGGAGGAGGATTTGTGTATGTGTGTGTGTTGTGTGTGTTAAGGGGTCTATGGTGGTCATTGACACAATGCTTCAAGTAGCAAATGAGTTATGCAGTCCTGGCACTGGTCCAGCTTACTGTTGACTGCAACACTCCTTTCCGATCATATAAAAATCTATTTTTTTTGTTTTACAACCTGCTACAAAGGCTATAATGGGAAATGTAACATAGGTGAGTGAATTTGATTTGATTTATAACACCAGCCCTTACGCACTTTTCACGATGTGTTAGTAAAGAAGATTAAAAGGCACACATAGACACATTTTTTGCCTCGGTATTAAATGGTAAAATCTCATTCTATCTAGTTAGTCAGAAAGCTAGAAAAAGATAGCTATCCATAAACAATAGACCTTATAGCATAATATATAGAACCTACCAAGTCTAAATGGATCGCAGTGGCTCTTATGACTGCAGTTAAAAAAAACTCATTTATTGCTTTAGTGAAAGCCTCTTTGTCATCCTCCACTCGTCTGTGCTGCTTCAAACACACACGGCAAACAGCACATTCATCCCTCCACCTTCGCCAGGTTAAGCTTGTTTGCTCTTTATCAAAGCCAGAGGGGCACAATAATAAAGGCTAAACTGTAATAAATTTACTGGGTACGGCTCCTATGAGGTGACAGTTCTGCTTTGACATGATGGCACTGACAATCAGTGTTCCACTCTGTCATGCTGCGCGGGCCTTATTATAGACAGCAGGGCGTTCTGTGTGTTGCCAATAGCTGACGTTCATATTATAACGACAACAGCAGTGAGATTTTATGTAAATGAATCGGACTCTCTGATAGCCAGCCCTATGTGAAATTTTATAAACAAATTTATATGTTTAACGAAAGAAGACACTGGCCAAGAATATGATACTGAGGAGAGTGCACAAAATGTCCTTTCAGCTATCTACAAAGCCTACTCGCTGTTTTTTTTTAATAAGATTTGTGTATCCCATAGATTTCAAATGAGAGACTCCATTATTCTTTCCTGATATCTTTTCTCTTTCAAATTCACACTTAGGCGGACAATACATCTACATCTACCTGACCTATTCATATCCTTCCCATAAATGGACCCTGCTCTTGCTAGCTTTTTAGGCTGAAACATCACTAAATAATGTTGAGTTTTGAAGACTCAGTCACAACAGTGTAAAATACTAATAATGTTAGTTAGTGCTATATTAAATGGCCAGCAAAATGTAAATATATTCTAACAGATATGCGTGACAGTCATACTCCCAGCCTGCTGCACCAATGGTGAGGCATGACTAAACACAACAGTGCCAGTGGAGAGAAACAAGAGAAACATGTTTTATATATGCAGGTCATGTTTTAGACTGTGCTGCTCTGTCCATGACTAAGAACATTATGCAGCTTTTATATGGTTAAGGCTTAAAGAAGGTAAGTCCCTTATTCACTTACTCACTGTGCATCCAAGAAATTCTGCCAGGGCCTGATGAGCAATTGGACGGACAGACAGATAGATAAACGACTAACAGATAAGCTAGTTTGTGGATGACTAGACAGTTTTTCTTGGCGGACTGTGCAGTGACATAGCAGTGTATAAAAACCCCAGCAGCACTGCGGTGTCTAACTCCAACTGTATCTACTTGTATGTACTTGAACTGCATCCTCTAAAACATAACACTACCACATCAGTGCAGTGCTGAGAATGATCCAACACCCAAATAATACCTGCTCTGTGGTGGTCCTGACCATTGAAGGACAGGGTAACTAAGTAAACAGAGAAACAGTGAGACTAGAGTCTGTAATTGTAGTTGGCATTTGAAGCTGATCTCCACACTGATCTTAAATGACTTATTTACCAAAGCAAATAAACTGGTGCACACTGATTGAAAGCAGCAACCAACCACAAATGCAATCTGATGGGGGTCTGTCCTTTCGGCCCACGAGATGGAGAGCTAGCTGCTGGATAAATCTGGAGTAGTAACCTGCGACTGAAGCAATGCCGTCTTTCATTTATTTGCACAGAATACATTTTATGGCAGCAGTATATAAAAATGGTTCTGATAGACGGACTTCACTGCGCTCCAGGGTTTTAACGAAGCATTACTAAATAGGCTCTATCATGTCATCTTTAATATTGTGGAGAACGATGTTCTTGTAAAGGTGTGACGGTTTTACAGAGGAAAGAATTATTTCCTTATTCATTAAATCCTCTTCATTTTAAAGGACATCTTCAGCTGTTTGCACATGTCTGTGCATTGGATGCTAAGCACCTCTCCCCTATAATCCATAGCTTAGCAAACAAATACTAGGGAAATATTAGCCTGCTGCTTGACCTTTCATCCAGCTTGCCTCCGTTTTATTACACAAGACACTCTGTAGCATCTCATTCTGCTACTTGATATGCATGAGCGTGCCTATGAGAGACTCACAGTCAGACAAATCAGTTATTATCGTTAAATGCTAATCTTAATCCTTCTATGTAGACTCCTGGAAACTATGGGGCAAAGGCAATATATTTACAGTAATTTAATGAGAAATCACACTGTATATTAGGACTCGGTCGCGCCCATGCAGCAAGCGGTGCTACCACTAACTAGCTGTACATCAGAGGGATGAAGACAGAATGACTGCAAACCGCATGGCGATGCGAGTTCTACGTCTGAAGGCCATTATAGTAGCTTAGCACTTCAGTTAGGAGGGAACAGGCAATAATCCCCTTAACCAGACAACAAAAACAGCATTAACAGCTCAATTAATTTCCTCCTGCTGGTTCTCTGCTGGTTTAAGCAAAGGGAGTACGCACACCTGCAGTCATTTGCAGAGCATTTTAGGAAAGTCAAGTAAGTTTATCTTCTGTTTAGCTCATTAAGCTCGTCTCTGGAGCATTGTTGTAAGGGGAGATGATTAAAGCAAACCCAACCCACCACATGAAGGACGTCACTTCGTCACCTTTTATTTGTGTGTGCATCGTAAGATATTAAGTGTCCACTGCACTGACTGAAGCTCAGTGGGTAATTATTAGAACAAAACATGCAACCCAGAGAGCTCTTTCCATTATCAGGTTAGCAGACTGAGCAAAGTTTAGCCATTTAATATCTTCCTAACGTAAAGCACTAATTAGGGCGTTTTGCCTCTCTAATGCTTTAAAGGTGTTTGAAGTGAGCAGTGCAGTGCAGTGCTACAAACCTACGGCACATGTACACATCCAATTAGAAGTGTCTCTAAAGAGGATGTTTTGATGTTTTTAGGCTTTTTTGCACTAAATGAGGCAACTTAGCCAACACTCCTTCCTGAACCTCAACTGTAAATGTACTCACGGTCGCTGCAGAGGGGGCCGCCATAAGTCGTCATGGTGCAGTCGCAGGTGAAGCCCTCCCACTGCTGCAGACACACACCCTGGTTAGAGCAGGAATCCTCTGTGCAGGTGGTACCAGGGCCAGCTGGAGGGGTGAGAGAGGGAAATCTATATCTGAGTATTTACGTTACACACAACTGTTTGGAATCTTCTGTTATATTAATCGTTTTTGCTGTTCTATTCATTTATAACCTATTTAACGATAGATTCATATTATGGTACTAGAAGTAATGATAAATAATATTTGATTTGTTTCAAGGTGCCACAGAATGTATTTATTTATTATTATTTAAATTGTTCTGTGATATCTCTGAAGGTATGTGACTTGGCCTGGGTGAAGAATGCCCAAATGTGGTTTTAAACAGCTCATGAATAATTTGATGAGATGTGATCTGATTGGCTGGTTTATACCAAGACAATGTGATGATCACAAAGAAGCTGATAATAAAATAACCCTTTGTGCAAATAAGCTAGATCTTTATACTATTTAGTTCGATGTTCAGTGGCTAGTTATCTGAGGCTTGTTAGTAGCTAACATCACCTGGACATCAACAAAAAGTAAATTTGTAAATAAAGTTGTTAATCACTATGAAACTTCCAGTTTAAGAAAACCTGCTTCAACCAGTGAACAGTAATAAACATCACACAGCATGGCTGCTACTTCCAGGTTGCTGTTGAGGTTGTGACGCTAATAAAGGTGGAACAGCTTCTCTCTTCTGTCTCTTCAGTGTTAAACTCTGAGCAAAACCGCTCAACACTGCTCAACGTTTGAGAAACAGTCTGTAGTGAAATGTGCTGAGCAAACTAACAGCTCTGAATTCAAGTTGGTCCAGGATCTTGTTAAAGATGGCGCTGAAGTTTGCTTCTTATTCACCAACTTGGCTTGGTGCATAAAAGTATCAAGACTGTGACAGAACAGTTTAGGATTTTGTAACTGTAACTTGTTGTTAATGTTTTACCGACCTCTTACTGATCCCCTTTAGATGCAATCCCTAAATGTAATACTTGTATCTGAAGGAGGAACAAAGTGGTTCCCGGTATGCTGATTCCGTGTACTGAACTTGATACTGTAAATAGAGTTTTCCATTCTATGTTGCCTTAAAAGCAAATTGTAGTCCTGTTATCTGTCTTGCATTTCAAACACGAGGTGTTTTGAATGCTCATTTCAGTTTTAAAAAACTGTATTTTTAATGATATACAGCTGTGTTCATCATTCTGGACGCTTCTCAAATTTGAATACAGTTTCATTAAAGATATTTGCAATTCAAAAATTTACAAAGTACTTCCAAGATACGAAAAACCAATTTATGCACGTTTCTGCTACACAATTGGTTGCATATTACTAAAAACACTGATACTAAAGGTTCCAAGTATTGTGAGACATTATAGCATTACAGCACATTAATCAAAAGAGATCTTTTCAGAATTTGTCTGAAAGCAGGTGCAGATGTATGTACAGACAACATATTGGAATGGGACTGAAAAAAATTCAATAGTATATATAAATCAGTCTTTACATGCAAAACTGTGGAGCAGAGCTTCCAAAGCTGGGACTGCAGGGAGAGGAGAAGTCAGCAGATCAACTAGAACTTACCGTCACATCCTCTCTCCACCTGGCCCACCTTGTGCATGGCATCAGCAATAAGATCCGGCAGCCTGCCATTCAGGTCCACGGAGGCCAGACAACCCTGGTAGCCATCCCGAGATGCTATCAGCTTAGGCAGGCTGTTGTACATGCTCTTCCCCACACCCCCAATGTACAGCTCTCCTGGAGGATGGAACAGGGCATTGACTAGAGTTAGACAGATAAACATATTGCATTGTGCACTGCAGAAAGTGTGGCCAATTATAAGAACCTTGCAGTGTCAGGACCATGAATGTTGCAGTTTAACTTGTTTTATTTGATGAGTACAGCTTCATATGGAGCAATGACTCTCCTGTTTTCACTAATTATCTGTTCGTTTGATGCTAATTTATTGGTGATGAAGGATAACACAAATGTACCTTTGATGTGCTACTGAAAAAAGAGCAAACGTAATGCTGTTGAAGCATATAATCAAGTTAACGATAAAGTTGGCCTTCAGTCTGTGAGAAAATGTTCAGCATGCAGGGTATGCAGATAAACACAGAAACTAAAGATTAATCATCTCCATTCAGCCTGTCTGGAGTTCAGTGACCGAATATTCTGAAAAGCTGTGGAATTGCTACAGAGGGAACCCTCTGTCCACCCCCCGACAACCACACACCTGCAACAATTACGCAGCCTACACAAGCGGCACAGAGCCAGTAGCAATGCTTCTACATCATCTCTGTTTTGGTGCTGACTGGTATGCATACCTGTGTAGGTCCTCATTAATTCTATCACAATTAGATGTGGTGGAAATGGTCAAAGATGAAGAGAGACCCTCCAATCACCTAGCTAAGAAGAGCACATTTAGAGGGCGTTATTTGTGAAAACGCTATACAATTGCTCTGCGCTCTGGCAGAAAGACAGGCAATTATGTTCTATAACTGACAAGCAGGAATACATATGGCAATTTTCATCCCACAGTGCAAAAGTCTGCTTTCCCTACTTGTTTGCTGAAACATGCTCTTAACCCCAACCCTAAACAACTAAGACCATTTAGACCATCATTGAAAGCACTCTTCATAACCTCCTCAACTCTACTTCATTTAATCCAACTTTGGTGAAGTTGCATGTTATCATTCTGACCTTCCTCTGTCATTACCGACCTCTTGCCTTACTAACCACGTAAATCTCTGCCACTGCTTCCACAACTCTAACCCTCTCTGAATAGGTCTGGATACTGTCATAAACACATCAGCAATAAAACACCTTTTAAAAACTGGATGCAGTGCAAAACATTTCAACATTATACGTACCGAAGATATCTTTAAAATTTCAGATTTAAAGAATCTAAAGCTCTAATCAATACTGAGAAGGTCTTGATCCAATCTTTCAACGTGCCTCGTAAACCTCTTATTATTGGAATATTTAATAGAAATACAATGCAATGTTTTTTTAATTAGATGTGTGCTATATACCAACATTTATCATGATCAATTCCTACATCTGATACTAGAGTTCTGAAAAGAACTGATGGAAATTGAATACAACTGACTATATATTATAGATTTTGTTTTAGAAAATTCATTCCACTTTATTTTAACAGTGTCTACGTTGTTGGGTGCATATTCCAAAAGACAAACATGTGAAAAATGTGAAGATAAACCTTATGCAACATCACTATATTTATTTCTGTTCCGAGTCATTATTCCGAGCATTATTTTTTTGCCCAAGACCTTGTATTAATGCTGGGAGAGTGGAACCACTCTGTAAAGTCTCCAGCACATCCCAAACACTCTCAATGGGCTTATGGTCAGGACTCAGTTTATGTGTGAAAATGGTTCCAAAAAGTTCAAAGCTACTCGCAACATCCACTAGGGTTAAAAGAATTATTGCCAGCTGAAACTTATTAATCACTACAGTAATTATCCGACCAAAGTGTCTTTTAATTACTTAAATGCAAACAGTGTCATGTTTTGTTTTCAAAGCAACCACATCCTCTAATGAGAACATACTCAAGGACATTTTAATGTACAACTACTGTTTAACTGCTTAATTTAACATATTGGAAAACACAAAAACATACAAATTTGGACTTTTCATATTTTATGTTTTATTCTTTTCTATGTTAAACTAGCAAATAAGTAATAATTGTAATAACAAGAACAAGAACAACAACAACAACAACAACAATAATAATAATAATAATAATAATAATAATAATAATAATAATAACAACAGATAAATGCATTTTTATGTTTGTTTTCACTGATGCTATAAAACGAAACAAAAAAAGCTGATTTGTAAAACTGAAGTTGCTAACAGGATGCCACATTTGTTTCTTGTATAGGTTTTTCACAATGCTAATTTTATAAGAGAAAAACAATATTACTTAAACAATTTGAATGATTTCTACTGCTCCTTTCATCATGAAATATCAAGAACACTTATTTGCCACTTATCCTATTATTAGTCAACATTTTTACTCCACAACTTCATGTATAAGCTGACTTATTAGAGGAAAAAGAGAGAAAACAATTACAATACATCCCATGTCGACTAAACAAATTATCCGAGACAGCTGTAAGCATTAGAAAAGAAGCCAAGGCGTAGGGAAAAAACTCAATTAGTGCATATCTTGGTAGGAATCTCGGCACGAGCGTTCTGCGTGTATTCTGGTGCCAATAAACAGAGCAGGTCAACCATTACTTTCTACTGATGGATCTCAAATTCCACACATCAACGCCATCCAATCCTTCCCATTTGAGGACGCTCATTTTACACTTCACAGGAATGGGCCGGAGCCGGAGGATTCCCACACTTCCCTCCATTCTCTCTCACATAATTGCTTGAGCAATTACAACTGACACATACTGCGAGGCTTTTCTTTTGATGTTTAAAGGACTTGTTCTAAAGAAACCCAATGAAAGGGCCCTTGGAGCCTGCTGTACTGACAGCAGGAAACGCTGCTTTGCAGCCTTATTTGATTTGGACTTTATTCCGCATGTGGAGTGAGAGGGAAATTGACTTGACTCGTGCAGTAAGACTCAAAGGTTCGAATAAACTAGGCTTTTTTTTGTCCGAGAAATGGTTCTTTCAAAAAGGCCTTTATATACTTAATATCATTTTCCAGCATTCTCCTAATATTGGAGAATTATCAACCTGCTCTCTGGAGGAAAGCAGTGTAATGAATTAAAGCATGGACATGCATAATGAACACACAAGCTAAACGAGCAAGCGCATTTTCTTTCATTTATATTTGTAGCTAATTGTGCAGAAAATGCTCTCAATTCTTCATTTTAGCAAAAAGCCTTTAACGTGAATAATGCATACTGATACGAGGATTTTCCGTATTACTAAATTCTTCGCTATAATGTAAATACCAAGGGCATTCTTGAAGTGAAGACCAAAAAATCTATTTCTGTAATTGTAAAGGAATTTCACTCATTTTCAAAACTTGAACAATAACAAAAATACAATTAATAATCCAATAAAATATGCAATTTATTGTGATGGGATGCGAAGTGGCTGCTCTTGAGCCTTCATTTGGTTCTGTTCATAGACCATTTAGCCAAGCCCCAAGCCCAGGAGAGTGAAAAAACGTATTACTAAATGAATTTGCCTGTGATTGGCTCTTTTTTACCTGTTAATGTTTAATCTGCTGGCCAAGGAGAGCTAAATGTTTTGCCTTCTCCAAAAACACATTCACAATTACTGATGAAGTCATTTATTTGTCCTTTCTTTTAATTAAAGAGCCATGCATTTCAATGTATTAGTGTAAATGAATATGCAGTGAGTCAGCACTGGTTGAGACAAATTGCCTACCCAAGGTCAATGTGTAAGCAGACATGGCATCTGTGACTAGGTCTTCTTCTTCCTCTTCTTTTATACAGCAAACAAATCATGTTCTTATTTTAAGAATATCAGCTTAGAGCTTTTTTAACACATACAGAAATCTTTGAATTGTCAGCCAGGCTTAGTAACTGGAATAGTAACTGGAATTGAAAGAGTTCAATGGCAATCACTGTTCTCTCTTGTCAGCCGCAATTTAAAACTCAAATAAGATGTTCTATTTTAACACATACAGCACTGAGCAAAAGTCAGAGATCACCTTCATTTTTTTGTGAGGAAACTGCTCGGAAGCCTCAGCAATTAAATGTCATTTTAAGTTATTCAGTTTTTAGGACGTCCACTCTTTGTCTTTTTCTTTACAGCTTCCATTTTTCTCAGGAGACAACACTGTAACGACACTGTTTTCTAGTTGGTTTAGCATGTTCTGCTTCATATAACCCAAAAAAACTCAAACATATTGAATGATGTCTGAGGTTGGACTCTGGGGTTGTCAGTCCATTGTTCTGAGGACACTTTGCAGATTCTTTCTCAGCGAGGAGCTTCTTGACAGCTGCACATTCTTTCAGACCCATAGCGCTGAAAACCTGTGGGGTTTTTCAGATCTGAATCAAGAGTGGAGCTTGATTTTGTTTAAATCTTTTACATCGTCTCTTAAACATAAAAGCTGTTTGTTTCATGGTTACGGTTTTGGTGGTCTACCAGGTCTTGCAAGGTTCTTAAAAGTCCCATCTCTGTATTTTTAAATTATTTATTGAACTTGCAAAGCGTATAGGTAGTCTTTGGAAATATCTCCTAAAAAAGGAATAAACTGTACATTTGCAAGAAAAAGTAAGTGTATTTGGAATTACCTGGACTTCTGCATTGATTACTAATAATCAAGCCACACTTACAGACAAACACAGTCTAAATAAACTAATACCACAGAGACAGTCGTATTTTTCATGTTATTGAGCACACACCACAAAATATCTTTTTTAGCCTTTCTTATATTTATTTACTTCTGTGAGTTCAATCTTTGTGTTGTTGCAACATCCAACATTTCTTCATTTTCAGGTCATGAAGTGCCACCCTAACATTATCCTGTAAAATATTTGAATACACATTAGAATTCATTTTTACCTCAGTGATTACAAGGCGTCCAGGCAACAAAGCTAACCTAAACCATGATGCTCCTAACAGCATGCTTCACAGTTGAGATAAGATTTTGGGGTTGGTGTGCAGCATACTTTATTTCCTACACATATATTGCTGTACATTTGTGCTTAAAAGCTCCACTTCTATCACATCCATTTCATCTATGGAACATCCACTTGAGACGAGTTGCAATCTCTTTTTTGTTGTTGGGGGATAGTCGCTTCTTTCATGATCTCTGCCAATGAACACCACTCTTGTTCAGTGTTGTTTCTAATAATGGACACATGAACAAAGGTATTTTGTATTTTGTAGAGTCTTCTGCAGGTCTTTTGGTGGTAACCCTGGGTTCTCTCTCACCTCTTTTCGCACTGCCCATTGTGCTGGTAGAGTGATCTTAACAGGATGTCCTCTAAATGAGAGTAGCAAAAGTCCTTAATTGTGGGTTCAAGTGACTCAGGTCTTTAGCAATGCTTTTGTAGGCTTTTTTCAGCTTCACGTACCTTGATAACACATTTTTTGAAAGTACTGGGTCATGGTTCACACAGACCTTTCATGGGAAGAATAGATTTGTCAGAAAGCAGGCTTTGTGTGCTGTCTTTGTTTAATAGGTAAAGCACCTGAAAACCCTTCAGCTCATTAACGGAAACACCTTTTGCCAATTAGCTCTTTGAGAAGCCTTTAACAGAAGGTTGACTTACTTTTTCTAGCCTGCACTGTGAATATTACTCAATATACTCAACAAAAGACATGATAGTACAGCTGTCTGTGTGTCTTGGTTTAGATATGTTTGTCTGTAACTGTGACAACATTTAATTAATAATTTATGCAAAAATACAAACGGTTTACTTACTTTTTCTTGTGCCTGAACCGAAGTTACATAAATGAAGGGTGATCTCGGATTATTGCACAGTACAGTATATGGATTACAATGAGGAGACCAGGCTTATTTTATAACATTCACATGTTTCAGTATAGGCCACATAACATGCTTTACCTATTTTTGTCTAATATGTCAATGGAAGCATACTGGCGAGCGGAACTGAAAAACTGAAAGATTAAATTAAAGGGGTTTGCTAGTTCAGGATTGTGAAATTAAAAAGCTGAAATGGACTGTTTTTCCTGAAGGCGCTGCCGTTTGTTATTCTAACAACAGGGAGAAAATGAGAGGTCCTATGTTGCGGTGCCTTGTAAAAATACTGAGAGGTAGATTTCTTTTCTTTTTTTTTTAAATGGGATGCACCTGGAGAGCTGACAGCTTTATAAATAGCCTCAAGGAACAGCTGCTTATTACAGTTTTCAGGGCGTCAAAATTAAATACAAGAAAAATGGGTAGCTGGAAATGTATGACAGCATTTTAATAGCATTTTCAGAAGAGTCCAGCAAAGGTCAGAAGGCTATTCCCAAGGTCCACCGAATAAAGGACAAAGTAAAAGCCACACTACTAAAGTTGTACCATTAATCTAGTTTAGAAGCACACATATGCTCTAGATGGGAATCGAAAATAGGATGCATTTTTAACAGGCAGGGTTAAAAACACAGCTGTACCTTTGAGGTCCAGGTTGCGGGCTCCGTTGGAGTGCTGTGTGACGGTGCGAGAGTCGATCTTAAGCGTGTGCACATTGCTGTCATCTCGGGACACCACCACGTTGTGCCACTGGTTGTCGTTGAGCGGCTTGTCAGAGTTGCCCTTCATGAGTGATGGCCCATTGCCCAAGTCAAAGACATAATGGATGTACCTGCAACACATGAGTTCCTCCTTCAATCAGACAGCACAGTCGAAACATGCAGTACTTTTAGGGTCACAGTGTCTGCAAATCAATACCCGTGATAATCCTTAAACTACTGTCACTGCCAGAGGTTCCGCCCTGCCGAGCACCTCAGACTCAAAGTTTACAATGCAACTTTTTTTTGACCAGTCTTTGGCCCATGACATTATTTGTCATCAAGTTGATCTTCCACACCAACAATGAACCATGAAAAATGCCTAGAAATCTATATTTAGCTAGCGTGCTCCACACAGTGTGCGTATCAGTTAACTTCTCCATCATATATCATGTCATGCTAGTCGTGAATTCATGTAAATACAGTCACACTGCTGTACAGAGAAACTGATGGTGATAGAGAGACAAAGAAAGCATGTGAGAGGCAAAGAAAGAGAGAAAGCAAGACAGAAAAAGATTCACTTAAGAGTGAGAGAGACATATAGCAAGAGTGAAACAGGCTATGAGAGAAAGAGAAAAGAGGACATACATAGAGCAAAAGTGTATGCATGCACACACACAATATGGACAATAGTACTGGGATATCTAAATGTTATACCTACAGGACCTGATATGACATCCTATTATAAATCCACAGGCATTCATATGAAGCTGTTACGGAGTCAGCAGAGCATTGGATTCAGTTGCTCTGTTACTTCATAGCTGAGCTGCTGTGGTTCCCAAATGTCTCAATTTTTTAAATAATACCTCTCACAGTTAATCATGGAATATCTAGGGGGGGGAGAAATTTCACAAACTGACTACACTTAAATTCAGTGCGCTCTTTAGAATGACCCATTCTTTCACAAATGTTTGTATCGGCAATGTGCTTGTTATTAGTTATTTGTTTTAAGTTAGTTAGCTAGGTATTTGTTTTAAGTTTAATTTCTAGACTTTCTAGATGTGGTCATCTCTGAAATGTAGCACTGTCTCACCAATAACGCATGTTGAATTGAATTGACAGAGAGAGACAGAGAGAGAAAAAAAAAAGAGAGAGAGAGAGAGAGAGAGAGAGAGAGAAGATGAGATAGACAGTAGGAGCCAGAGAAAAATAAAATGCAATATGCTGTATTCATACAGTCATGCTAATATAGTTATTCTGAACAGAATTGAATTGAAAACTGTTAGAGAATATGACAGAGATAGTGAGAGAGAAGGCAAAGGAGAGGGCATAAGGAAAAGAGAAACTGTAAAAGAGAAAGAGAAAGAAAAAGCAACTACTAACATAAACTGTCTCCAGACATCCACCTTGTTCTAGTTCACTGAAGAAGGTAAGAATAGTAAGAATATAGTAAGCATATTCTAACAGTAGTCCTCTTGATACCAACCCCTTACCATCAAAACAGAATCCCCCACACCCCTAAACCTGTTCTTCCTACTAAAGCCAAATCACTTTACTGCCCCACACAAAACGCTGAAAAGATTGATTTTGTCCATCTTTGAATACTTTGAATACTTTGGTCCATAGAAAAATATGCTTTGATCAAAGAGGCCAAAAATGGCTAAACCCCGAATCTTCACTAGATATCAAATCTGATGTAGACATGAACAGTGCATAAAAACATAGAACATAGAAAAGAGAAAGGAGGGCACATACAGAAAGAAAAAAAAGCAAAGAGAGAGTGAGTGAGTTAGTGAGAGAGAGAGAGAGAGAGAGAGAGAGAGAGTAAGAGAGAGAGAGAGAGAGCGCTGAGTGAGCAGTGATCTCTCATTACAGTGTTTTCATTCAGCATGCAGCAGCAGGCTCCAGCGAGAGGGAAGGCCACCTGCTGTCTAATTGCTTACTGAATGACTGGCTTTCTAGATGGTGGCAGCATAGGAAGTTAAACATCTGAGCTTCTTACCTTTTACAATATTAATTTTTCTCCAACTGAATAAAATGAATTATAGAGTGAAAGATTGTCGTACCCTTATTTGCCATGAGTAAAGCGGACTGAATTACCCCAAACCTTATTTACCAAACCAGAACAAAGAAAAGCTTCTGGCTGGTTAAGCTGCATGATTAATTCAGAACGTATTTTATATATGTTTAACAGTTTAGGCCATGTATGCACACCATTTAAGATGGGCATTGATGTACAGTCCAGTGTTCTATTTCTATACTCTACTTTACGGCTGCACACTACACTACACTACTTTTAAGGTTGGTTAATCAATACACACCACATCCATGTCAAAAATACTGAGCGCAGAGAAATAATCTCTGTTATCTTTGAGGCTGGTTACCACATGAACGCAGACTGGTCTGTGTCCAAAATCAACAGCTAAACTTAGCTACTGCGTTTGTCATAATGCCTATACGGTGAATCATCCCATGTGTCCTCATACCTTTTACTATATGCCACTGCCAGGAGGAAAAATGGATAAATCTAATGTGACTTGACTCACCCTCCTACTTCTTTGATTCACATATACTGAACTCTCAAACTCAGCAAAGTAAGACCACTGCAAAAAAAAACCAAACCTTGTCACATGCTCATTTGCTCATTTGCTGTGGTTTCCACAGCATCTGTTCAAGATAAGCCAAGAATACTGAGGTGCGCTAAACTCGAACAGACTTGCTGCTGGAGATAGCAGGACACATTAATCAAACAACAGCCCTTTGACTGACTGCAAAAAGGATAGCTATGAAGAGATACATATGGAAAAAGGCTTATTCACTCATCATTTTTACAGTTAATATGCTGATTTTCGAAGCTACAGCAGCAGTAAGTACAACAGATAACCCAGCGTTTCTCACCACTAGTTTCTCATGTCTGTTGCCCACTGGTACTGCATAGTTTACATTTTTTCCTTGCTATAACACAAAACTGTGTAGAGCATTATGGGCTCCAGGACTGGAGCTTAGAAAAAATAGTCTAGCCAGTAGAACTGCAACACCTTAGCCCAGTGGTACTTAAGTCTGGTCCTAAAATACTCCTGCTTTATGGTCTAGTGGTTAAGATTATTAGTTTTCACCCAGACAGCCCAGGTTTATTTCTATTCTTGTGTTTTTTATTGTCTATTCTTATTTCTGTGTTATATATGTACATCTATGCAAGTCTTTTGCTATTGGCTAGTCTTTGTACTGTAACACTGCTATCGATCTGCCTGTCTATCTGTACTATACACTTTCAGGTCCCCATGTTCATTTTATTTCAGAAGGGACTAGTTATTAGCTCCATTCCAAAAGCTAGACAGTGACTAAGAAAAGTGGGTCCCCCGGTGGTGCTGTCCTTTTAAGGCTCCTGGTTTGTATTACATGATGCAAAACAAAACAGTCTACTGAGTCCTCTTTGTCCTGGCATCAGAAAAGAGTTGGCGTGCAATCAAATTATGCACATGAATGATGTGGCAAAAAAAAAGGCTAATTTGTTTGTAATCAGGAGCTACATGGTCGGAATATAGGCTGTATTTATTGTCTTAAACCTCTAGAAGCTTTATTATTCAGTTATTAATCTGAAAGGGAACCACGGCTGGTAACACTTGTAAGCCTTAATATGGTGTAATGACTGTAAAAAATCACAAAGCAGCAGATTTATTAGACCTTTTGTAGGTCGCCATCGTTGTAACTACTGACGTGTACAGTGGGTAGTGACGTCAAATGGTTGCAGTAACCAGCCGTCGCGCTTGAGCACAGCTAGCTAGCTAAACACGGCTACTGTTCAGTCTTTGCAGTTTGAGCCAGAACGCAACATTTCTGACAACACACACACACCAAGTGAGTGAACACTTAAAACTAACAGCACCTGACTAGTCTCTCACCAGTTGTGGTCTATTGAATGACTCAAACATATCGGGGCAGAAGTGTTCGTCCACACACTGCTTCACAAACTATTCTCCTTTTTTATGTTTGGGAAAGCTGTTTAGACTAATATCAGTCTTCCCACTGCCTTTAAACTGGAAATAACATCCAACAGCAACATAATGTGGCTTGGTTTTCTTTAAACTAGGTTAGCTAACTAACATTCACTTCTTCCAACTGCAGTCAAGTTTAGCGCGCTGCAACCATTTGACATCATTTACCCAGTAGGCATTGCGCGTCAGAAATACTAGAGGTGCATCCAAAATCGACTACTTGTCAACTACTCAGTAGGCGAAATCAGTAGTGAAATCAGTAGGCGAGCGCGGCTAGTACGTCTGAATACTCAGTAGGCATCGAGTAACCGGATGATCTACTGAATCGGCAGCCATTTTTATGTAGGCGAACACAGCACATCCCATGATTCACCTGGAGCCGCAGATAAATTCAAAGCGGAGGGAAAAAACTGTGAAAAGCGGAACATTGGCTGTGTGTACGCAGCTGTGGCTCGTGGACTGCCGCTACAGGAGTTGGCGCTACTTAGGCGTCTGGCTCGGTGCGGTGCATGCCGGTTCTTTTTTTTGTTCTTTTTTTTTATTCTTTTCTTTCTTTTTACTATTTTTCTATTGCGTCTACTTCATCAGCTGTAAAGAGAGCATACACTGCGAGATCTGCCATTGTTGTGAATGTCCGAGTTGAGGCTCTATTCTAACCTCCTCCCCCTCACTGTGTTCAGCCGCTCTCGCTGACCACCAAGGCCAGACGCAGCTGTATCTCGAACATGTGCGTCCATGTGTCAAATATTTCGAATAAATGCGTTCATCTATAAATAAATCTGCTGCTTTTGTGATTTTTTTGCAACAATGCAACTGGGGCCAAATTACATTATGATGACAGATGAACAATAAAAACTATTTTTCAATGAAGCACCCATAAAAAACTGATATTAACTTCACCTCCTTAGCGAGACTGCTCTAGCTGCCTTTTCATCATCATCATCTACTATACTATCACCATGGCAACCTTCATATAGCTGTGGGCTGGTCTGGGCTGCAGACATCACTGTTTATAGCAGCTGATAGCAATGAGTCATAGAATAACTTTTTTAACACCAATATGCAAATGAAGCCTTCGATCTGAGGAAGTTAATTAGCTGATTAGTTGGATCGTCTCAGAGTACAGAAAACACCAAAACGTGCAGGCCACGGGTGCTGCAGGAGCAGGATGTGGATTAGCACATCTAGCTCCTAAGATTTTTAATATCTCCAGAGTAAACACTGAGGGCTGGATGCGCATATGAGCACAGGCGCAGGGCAAAATGTGCATTCACACAACAGCAATATGAGCTCACGATGTGCCTGAAATTAACATGTGATTTATTAAGGCTGGATACACCTAGTAAACCTGGAGCCTAGCTCTGCCTGCTTAACTGCATGCTGGTGAGGTGAAGGGTTTAAAGAGCAAAGTGTAATAATGGAGCTGTCACCAAGCTCAAGTAACAAAGAGATAGCAGTGTTAATGCAAGTTCTCACCCATCATGACATTCTATATGGGTGTTATGCCACTCTGGCTAAGGATTCATGAAACAGTAACATGAGCTGTGCATGTTTATCACGGAAGTAGTGTGACACTTCTGTGCTGGGTCTTCTCACCTACCTACATCTGACTCTGAGAGCTGAATCAGTGTTATTCTCTTAGAGAACATTCCTTTAGACTCATGTGTCCATGTAATCACAGTCTGCTGCTTCTGTTAAAGGAAATCAACACGCCTATGAGGCCAAACTGCAAATTTATGAAGGCAGAGAAAAGGACATGTATACCCCGCTGCCGCACGGTCATTCAAACTTTAGTAAATCGAGCGGAATCTGTAATCAGCTGTACTTCCAATATCTCCACCCATTTTCTGCACAGTGCTTTCAAGTTTTGTGCAATTCTTTTTCAAAGGAAGGGAGGCTAGTGCATTACAAATGTTTACATGCATGTTTACACTTGTGTGCTAGTTTTACACATAATATGTGGGCAAAACGCGTGTGAAACTGGGGGGACGCCTAGTACTTTGGGCCCACAGTAAACAGGGTGAACGCTGCCACTTGTAGAAGTTGTATTCCCCATTCTCTCTCTCTCCGCACTTACCCCTTAACCAGCTCCACCACAATGAAGTCGCTGCCATCTCCGGAGTTGAAGAGCAGAAGGCCGTCGGGGTTGGTGGTCTTGAACTGGAAAAAGAGGTGCATGGAGGCGTAGGCCTGTAGGGTGGACAGTGCTAAATAGCTGGGTCTGCTGCGAAAGCTGACGGGGTCGGCCACGATGCGGCGCATGCCGAAGCGCGCGTTCAGCTCGCAGTAGGAGATGTCTCCGTTCTTGCACTGGTCCAGGTACGGCATGCCATTGAAGTGGAGGCCCTGCAGGTGCCCGATGAAGTTGGAAGGCATGACGGAGATGAAGCGTCGTTCCGTCATGACGCCCGTCTCGATGTGGTGGAACTCCAGCTGCGTGTGTGCTCCGCTCATCTGGCCTGGAGTGCGAGAAATAGAGTGTTCACAATAGAGTGTCTTAAAAGCGACACTATAGAAGAGTTGTCCAGTGGGCGGTTCTTTAAGCATTTTTGTAAATGAGATGTCTGGGTGTAAAGAGGAAATTTTGGAAAACTTTAAGCTTTGGTGTAGATGTTTTTAAGGGTAAGGCTAAGGGTACTGGCGGAAGCCGGACATCACATGTGCCCCAACTGGAGGCTGGGTACTGCAGTGAGAGTACACTGAGTGACTAACATAAAAGAAAAAAGTCTGAATTGTGTCAAACCCATAAAGCTTAGGGATAAAATGCTGCATCACAGAATACTGCAAAATATGTCAAATAACATGTTGTAGCCTCTTTTTATCTTTTAAAATTAGACAGACTGTTTTTGCTACTGTGCCTTTGAGGACAATACATGTAATAATCTCTGTTCTGCTTCGCTGCCCTGTATTGTGCCATCATTATTAAAACTTCAATATGATCAGAGCTAAACTGCTGTAGGCTAGAGACTGTGCTGCTTATAGACTATAGACTGTTTTTCCATAAATCACAAAAACAATCAAATAAAAAGGGTCTGTTTGTCATGTTAAAACTTTAACAATGTTTACATACCCCAGTGAACCCTTTTATTGTAATTTGTCTTTCCATGACATGGGCCTTTTAAACAGTCAGAAAATCCTTTTAAAATTTAAATAATATCTTGGCCTCTTATATAGCAGATAAAACGGCCACATGAAAAACTAGTGAAACACTTAAAACCCACCATACATACCATGCATGCATTAAGCATTAATATGAGAGGGTATACAAAACATATAATATGATTAAATATAACATTGTTGTATTTTTTGCCATGTTTTTTTAGATGAAATACTAACTGTGCAGTATTATGTGTTAGTAGAAGCAGAATTGGGACTGAATGGGCATGTACAGTTAGAGCAAAGGGCCCTACTCGTTGTGTGACTGAATACAGATTGGCACATTTTAAAAGTCAGAAGAGGGATCATTAGTTTAATATGGGTATGTGTGTGCAGTCCACCCACCCTCCACAGTCACATTGTCTACAGAGAGCTGCAGGCTCTTCCCACGGCGCACCACCTTCACAGAGTGCCACTCGTTGTCATTCAGCTTGTGCCCTGCATATAGAGTTTCCGGTCCTTTACCTACGGAGAGAGAGGGTCAAAGTCACTCACTGCCTCAGGCTGCCTGCCTCATCAATACACTCTACCCTCCTCTATCCCACAGGCCTAAAAGAGGTTGAAATGCTATCAGCTCTCTCTCTCTCTCTCTCTCACACTCTCCCCTTGCACAGCTTACACCTTACACATGCATCATTTATAGTGGAAGTGGCATTATTCTACATTTTTCTGGTATTTTCTGAAATCTTAGTGCTTGTTCTGATTTAGGTACCAAAAAGATTCACCTCTCTATTTCTATGAATTAACCAGGCATTTCTTGTTACTGTGTCTGATATGCGCTGACTACTAGTCCAGGCTTAAACACTCACTGTAACTTCTGCTTGAGTGGGCAGGACTAAACTGTATTGTGCTGAATATGTGAAAAACACAGAAACAATACATTTGCAAAAGCCTGTTTCTGTGGCTTTTTAGTATACAGACTGTATTAACCAGGGAGTGAAGGGCATGATAGTAAAGTTAACAGTGAGTGTGTTTATATGCACTTGATCATAAATACATTTCTGCAGTTCTCATGTAAATAGCATACCGCGATGTCTTAGATTGGATTGAGGAGTTTGATTAAGAAATGTAATAGAGGGAGCTGGATTTTAGCTTACTAATCAGAATTGTCAGTGCATGTACACGCATACCTGGATTTTGCTCAGTCTTCTCAGTCTGGAAATGCGTGACAACAAAAAGTGTGTAACAGCGAGATGGCAACAAACCATTTTTTGGAGCAATGCTAAAACCAACTACATGCTTGAAAACATGTAGAATTTAATAGTATTTATCTTCTAAATCATTGATGTACATTGATGTTTTTAAAACCTAAGTTTAGAATTTTTTGTGTTACATTTGTGTTTTCCTCTGTGGGTTTACTGACTGGCTGCTAAGCAGAAATCTGATGTAGCCTAACCCTGGAGTTTCTTCATTATTCAACTTGATGTCAACACCCTGTTTTTCTGCAGTTATCTGATTATTAACTTATTGTTAATATACACATAAAAAGTGAGGAAAATGTCTTCTGTCCACCGATACTTAAAACTGATAGGAATATATTGTTACTGTCCAATAAAAAACAAGCATCTCTAAAATTGCAACTTTACAGGAGAAAACAAAAACATACTTTACTTTCAATGTAAGCCAATGGAACCAGAATTATTTCCTGCTGTTTTGGAGCACTTCTATTGGTCCACTCACGATGAAAACAACCACTGGCGTGTTCAAATGATGTAGGAAACTCAAATTAAATACATGTTTTTCATTGGACAGCAACGATATACATTACATCTATTCTGTTCATTCAAAAGAAGTCTGGCCAGAAATAGCAGGAAGAGACTGAATAGACTGAAATTCCTCAGCCACTCCTTTTAGATGCATGGACCTTTTTCAACAGTTATATGTAAATAAATTCCAAGGTTGTGACATCTCAAGCATGACATTAAAATGTGCTGTTTTTGTAGTTTAGATTAAAAATACAAACCGGGAACAGAAAGATAACGTGTGCTTTAAAACAAGGTCAAGCAGAATTAAGGGTCAAAAGTTGTGACCCTTAAGGCCACTGCACACCGGCCCCTTGCTCAGCATCACTGGGCGTCATGTAGCACCACTTAGCCCAGCGCTGCTGTACTACATAAGATGTGCTTGCAGTGAGAGTAACGATTAATGCGAAGTACATTTTAACACTGCACTTTTTCACTATTTCACAAAAATAAAGCTTTTAACTAAATGTTTGGCTCTCACTGTTTTGGAGCAAAAAGATATGAGGTGAACCAAAAAGCCAGGCTAGTGATGTTAACAGAGGTTTAACATAGCAATGACAAATCGCTCAGTGTTATGCTGTAAACAGTTCTGTGAGTCGCGGAGGAGTGCCAAATGTCGGCACCAGTGTGCATACCTTCATTAAAAGGTGTGTGGCAGCTCTAAGACACCCTATGCAAGGCAGGTTCATTTCCAAATTATGCTGTAGTTTAATACAATGTATTTGTTGTTTGCTGACAGAAAATCTCAGTAATAACCTTATAAGCAAAGCTATTTTATTTTCCAGCTGCAGCACAGAACTGCCTGAAGATCCGCTTAAAGATTTACATGGAAGCCTGACAGCAGAGGGAATATGCAACATCATTCAAAAGCCTCAGATTACAGGTATTAAGAGTATTATTGATATGGCAGCAGCATACAGGCTCTCATCACATCCCTCAGCAGCTCAGATGGTTAATTGAAATTGGGTCATGGCAAACCGGCAGCCTCATGTTACACCATGCAAACTGGATACTGACTGGGATGGCATTTCAAAGCACATCTGACACCAATGCTGCCTAATTTCATTTCCAGAGCCAGCATGGCCTACGACTGAAGTTGTTATAATTCAGTCTTGTGTGTGTGTGTGTAAGGGTTTGTGTGGAGTCTGCAGTCACTTCCTACAGTCACTTTATTTTAACATGCTGAAACCTCAGGGAACCGAATGTAGAGCCTTGCTGCACACCCACTCTGACATCCACTGGCCTGCAAATGCACGCAACCCCACAAAGTCCACAAGAGACAAGAGACCAGGAAATCAAATAACATGTCTTCTGCTCCACCAACAGATATATCACAAATTTAATTTTAGAAAGTGGGATGGATATATATACCCATAACTCATACAGTTCTTGCTTAACACAAAAGGTGAGGTTTGTGCCAGGATTCCATTAAAAACCTGAGAGTGCAAAGCAATGCTAGGCAATGTTTGATGGATATTCATTAGATCTCGCATATCGGGGTGTGTCTGTCATATGCTTGCCCTAATTAGCAGCACTCCTCTCAGTTCCTCTCAAAGACGAATGCAGGAAGCAGAAAAGAGGGGCACTGACATTCTCACACCTTCTGGCACATTGCTAATTAAATCTAAGCTGCTACCCGCCCCAATTTAATATGAAGGGAATTTACACATCTCCGTATTCCACCAAGTCAAGATTTACTGTGTGTTGCAAAAAGAAAACTGTCAAATTACATGATAATACAGCTGATCCTACATGACCTACCATGTACTGCACACAAATCTGCTGTGACTTACTTTCGTGTAGAATACTATCAGCAACACAGTGAACAGTGAGTGTGGCTACAGGGTGGTAAAGAAAGAAGCTAGTGAAGTAAAAAATATATATATCTAATCATCTAAAATGTGAGCACAGTGGCCTGTACACACAGCCCTAGACTGAGTGAGGGAACACTGTGTTTCCAGGGCAGATCCCCAAATATTCAGTCTCTAACTTTCCTCCAAACTGCTTCTAGAGTTCCAGATGTCAGCGCAGAGCCACTAGTGACCTGTTCAGCAATGTAGGTCATGTAAGAACCTAGAATATAGGTTTCAGTCCAAATTTTCCAGTATTACAAAGAGTAGGCTCTTGTGGGGCTGGTAGCAAGAACGCTTGGAAAGAACCGTAAGATATTTTCAGATAATTAAGTTTAAAAGTTCAAATCCGATCAAATGCCTCATGAAGGTAGAGATCAATGTAAGGGTGAGCTCATCAACTTTGTCTGACAGATAACAAACCTGGACGTAACTTAAGTTAGGATAGCTGAAGAGTCCCCCCAAACACTTCAAATAAGCATGCAGACTTGTGTTACGTGAGCAGAGAATCTGCGGGAAAATTTACCTCTTGCAGGATATAAGACAGCATTTTGCTAGCTTGTTGTGTTTGTGTAACGGATTGTACTCGGGCAGTAATTCTAGAAATCTGGGAGAGCTTTAGAAGATGTGTACCAATTCAGCATCAAAAGGTTAACAATGAATACCAATGTGCATTATTGTTAAGAGGTCACATTAATAAGCTACTGAGATGCTGTCCAAGGACATAGTGGAAGAAAAGCTCAAGGTCTACTACTCATGCTTAATGTACCTAATTATTGCAACCTACATCTTAGAGACTATAGCTTATTTGTCCTTTCTCCATGACTTGTATTAGCCATCCTCTAGTCCTATATCAATGGTGAGTACCTGACTACAGGACAACTGCTGGCTGGATCACAGCAACACCGCCATGGCTGGCTAAGGTGTACTAGCGCAACGTGCATCAACACATCACTATGTATACTGCTATCTATACCACTGTGCTGAAAACCGTCCCCAACGCAAACAACTGTGAAAGATAAATAAGGCAAACATGGTAAAGACTTCAGATGGCAGGATTTCCTGGATGACAGATGCAATAATAAGTAAGACTTATGTCAACTGACAAGGAAAACACAGTTCACCTTTAAATTAAGATTCAGGTTGGGGCCTGAACATTGCAGGTTCCAGAAGGGAATAGATAAAAAGCCTAATACTAATTGGAATTGATCATTCTTTATGCATCAAAATCTTTCTGTGATACAGTAGACAAACCTTCAATACTGTGTGTAATTTTAGCCAGGCAACTGCATTATGCAAAACCGCTTAGGAGGAAGTGTCATCTGTTGTTAAATTTCTATGAAATTACTTTTTATGGTTTGAGCACACACAAGTCAGCGCTAAGCTGTTTAAAATGCACAACATGGTGAGGTCAAAAAAGGGACTTCTACCAGATGGCAGAGGGCTCTAATTTAGTGTAATTTACTTTAACTACCGGTGATTTCTGTCTATTTAAAAGTCAATTAACATTTTACTGTCATTAAAACGCCCATCATTCTAAATATGCTTGTCACACCCAATGACAAACGGGAGGGAGTGTCAGGGGGGATACGCAATCCACAGGACCAACCACTCACCACGTGGACATTTTTACCTAATGTCTCAAATCAAGTTCTCCAAATATCTTTTAATCAACACAATTTCGCTTATATTTTAACACTGCAGTCAAATCTATTTCTTGCTCCTCAGTAAAGGAAGGCCTCTTGTTTCAGACTGGTTTTAAAAAAATGCACAGCAGTGGTTATAACTGTGGTGAATGTTGCCATCTGGTGGCTTGCAGCAGGATATTTAATGTGTGCTCTTAAGGTATAGGTCTATTTCATACTAAACATGAAAACAGCCTATATTTTATGTGATGTACACTAAAAATTGTGACCTTGTTGCTTTTTGTTGAATCTTTTGTTTTCACTCTGGTTTACCTTTTCATAACCAAGAGACAAAGACTGCCACTGTCATTAGTCTAGCAAACATAACAAATGCCCAAATAGGGAACTGATATTGGCACTTTATTTAGTCAATAAGTGTTCTTCCAATACAAGAACAATCACTGATATATTTTATAAAAACTATTTCAATACTGTCAATTTCAAGTTCTATTTTTGGGGCTTGCTGATTATTAATTATCTGCTTTGACAATTACACATATGGTTGTGCAGCTTGCAACTGTGCCCCATTGTTTTCTAGCTGGAGTCCTTCTGCTGGAGATATTGTCTCGACAAGAGAGATGTTAATTTTTTTAACACATTTTTCCCCCAAAAACTGTTACTTTAATTAAATGTAGTAATTTTAAACCTCATATTATAACCACGATGATTCTGTTGCAGTCAGAATGTCTGCTGCTGCCATCACCCGTCAAATCATCAATAAAATGTCAATAAAGACTAAATATGCCCCGGTCACCACATTCAGAAGGTATATTTTAAATCTTAAACACTTCCCTGCTTGCATGTTTGGGACAGTAAATTTATAGTCCAGGCACCATAAATACAGTTATACAGTTAAGTATTTTATTTGGATAGGCCCTAGTAGATTATTCTAACAAACTATATATTAAAGGTTCAGCACCACCGTTACAATTAAAACAATAACGGTCATGGTTAATGTAAATTAAGATAAATTTAAGAGATGAGCAGAATGTAAGTGCAATGCAAGATAAGCATCTATGAAACATTTACAGTGAACTGAATATGGTGTTATTTAGGAAAATGTAAATAAACTAATGAATGATTACAAAAAGTAAGTTGTTTTTAGAAACATCATCCCTAAACCACTGAAATCATCCTTTCCTATGCCATGATGAAAGAGTAAGGGTCAGGAACAAGTCAGAAATACACTATATAGCCAAAAGATTGGGTCCCTTATATGAGCTCAGTGAATTGCAGCATGGTACCATGATAGGATGCCACCTGTGCAACTGAACTAGTCCAGTCTTGAAATTTCCTTACTACTAAATACTCTACAGTTAACTGTCAGTGGTATTATAACAAAGTATAAGCGATTAGGATTGACAGCAGCTCCATAGCCGAGCAGCTGCATCCAAGTCTTACATCAAGCGCAACGCAAAGCGACAGATGCAGTGGTGTAAAGCACACCGCCACAAGACTCTACAGAAGTGGAGACTTGTGCTCTGGAGTGATGAATCACAGTTCTCCACCTGGCAATCCAATAGAACAGTCTGGGTTTGGTGGTTGCCAAGAGAATGATACTGGTCTGACTGCATTGTGCCAAGTGTATAGTTTGGTGGAGGGGGGATTATGGTGTGGGGATGTTTTTTTTTATTTTCAGTGAAAGAAACTCTTAATGCTTCAGCAGACCAAGAGATTTTGGACAATTTCATGCTCTCAACTTTGTGGAAACAGTTCGGGGACGGTCCCTTTCTGTTCCAACATGACTGCACACAAAGCAAGGTCCAAAAAACCATGGATGAGCAAGTTTGGTGTGGAAGAACTTGACTGGGATTAATTATAGTGGCGACTGTGAGCCAGGCCTTCTCTTTTATGTCTGACCTCACAAATGCGCTTCTGGAAAAATTGTCAAAATTCCCAGAAAAGTTAAAGCTGTTATAGCTGCAAAGGGTGGGCTGACATCATACTAAAGCCTATGGATTAAGAATGGGGGTGGCAAGGTGGTGTAGTGGTTAGCACTGTTGTCTCACAGAAAGACGATCCAGGTTCTATTCTGGTCCAGTCTGTTCTGTGTGGAGTGTGCATGTTCTCCCCGTGCTTGAGCGGGTTTCCTCTTGGTAATCCGGTTTCCTCCCACAGTCCAAACACATGCATGATAGGTTGATTGGTCAGTTGATCGGTCACTCTATATTGCCCGTAGGGATACGTAACTGTGTGTTGGCCATGTGATGGACTGTCGACCTGTCCATGGTGTACGCCATCGTCACCTATTGATGCTGGGATTGGCCACAGCCCCCCCATGACCCCGGCCAGTGGGATAAAGTAGAAGATAATGGATGGATAGATGGATTAAGAATGGGATGTCACACAAGTTCATATGCGTGTGAAGGCAGATGAGCAAATACTTTTGGCAATATAGTGTATATATATAATGATAAAAGAACAGAGAAGCCAACTATCCGATTACATGCTATCCTTTGCCATAACTCCTGTATTTTATATATATATATATATTTTTTTTATTTTTTTTATTTTGTTTTTTTTATTTATTTATTTATTTATTTTTGCTCTAGAGATTGTTTAGGGTCAAAACAACTACCAATTCATGTTGCTGTCTAGATCTATATAACATGTTTTTTTAGAATTTTTACTCTGGACTCTTAAAACGGGAACTGGAGCTGTCTATTTACAATAAACGAATAACAAATAAAGGGAACTGACACCCCTTTTCCTGAACACACACACACACACACACACACAGACACTTGTTCTACTTACCTTTTAATGGCAACACATGCAAATCACGACTTCATCTTGCAACATTTATTAACACAGCTTTCTACATCTAACAGCGCTTAAATCCCAGTTTTATTCTGACACATGCACCTTAAGCACAATACTACAGTCATATTCTGATTCTGTAGCGGAAATCTCTTTCTGAGCTCAGGCTCAGGGGATCATAAACCAACTTAGTGTTCGAAAACCTGTGAGGAACTCAGGCTGCTATAAAAAGAAGCGTTACATGGATGGTTATGCTTAATTTGAAACACTGCAGTAATTTGGTGTGTTTTGCGGAACAAAAGAGATTGAGTTTAAGAGTCAGAGAAGGAGACAAAGAGAGATAGAGGGAGGGAGACAGATGCAGAGAGGGAACACAGTCAGACGAGAATTGAGGTTAATAGCGAAGAAAGCGAGAGATAGGATTAAAAAGAAAAGAAGTGAGTGACAGGCAGAAACAGAACGGCTTTGGATTCAATGGCACAGACACAGTCTTTCAGGGGAAACATTTTGTGTATGAATAAAGAAAGCACTTACTAAGGTTACAGTCTATCCCGATACAATCTGGTGGAGAAAGAGAGTGATATGGTGAGATTAAAAAGAAAAAGAAGAAAGAACATCCTTCAAGGTATAATCTGCAGACAGTTAAATAGCATTGCATGAAGCACACCATCCGGGGACAAGCTGAGAGTCAAACCTGCCCCTTTCACACACTTCCCCATCCACAAACACGACAGCACAGAAAGGCCAACACATCCTCTCCAAGTGAAGCACTGCTTAAGAAATCTAAGAGTCCAGAAAATCAAACGGCTCACAACTCGGATTTTTGTTAGAACTGTGTAAAAACACACTCCTTGTGATGCACACATCTGAAGACTTGGACTCAACTGCATCTAAACATATTTAAATCTAATATAATAATACTCAATACATTTAACACTCACATAAAACTTAAAAGCTCTTTTCAAATGTAACAATCCTGTAAAAATCCCTTATAAAAGCTTAGAGGACTATTTAATACATGAAATACTGTGCAAAAGTCAGAGGCCAGTCATCATCTCCCATAATTTCCATTTGAAATGGCCATTATGTACAAGTTACTCGTCTTTCAGGATTATTTCCCAGGAAATTAGATTAAGATAATCCTAAATTAAATAAAGGGTTAGGAAACTTTAAGACTAAAAATGGGTGAAAAAACAGAGTTTCAAAAAGTGATTCTAAGGTACAGAGAAAACAGAACAACCAAACCACCAAAAGATCTGAAAAATACACAGCTATATCGGTTCACACCGAGATGGTAACTTAACACTGTGGGTCTGAAAGGATGTGTAGCTGGTAATAAGCCCTCACTGAGAAAATAACAAATAAAAAAAAATGGAAAACTACAAATGAAAAACTGAAGCTGCTGATGTTCTCAGAGTACAAACCTCAACATCAGTGAACGTGGTTGGAATTACCAGGAATCTGAGAAAGAAGGAAAATGTAGTCTACTTTTAGGAGTTCTAAACTTTCAATAAAAAATAAAGTTATGTTTAGATGTTGAGGCTTCTGTGTAATTGTCTGCTTTTTGTGATTTTTCTGATGCCAAAAAAGAAATGCCTTAAACTTAATGTTTATTCCAACTGGAAGAGAATAAATGGTCTATGACCACCGCACAGTACTTTTATATATGTGTTACAGATGGTTTATATATATATATTATATTAATTTGCATACATACAAACCTGTTTTGCCAGTCTGTGGTTAAATGCTGTAAGGGAGTTGTATTGTTAGTACTTTACTAAGTCTATATAGTCTATTTCTGTGAGTACATTATTAAAATAATTCTGAACTGTATTAAAATAGTCCAATCGGATCTAATCATATACATGAGGCATGGGGCCATGTTCTAAACATACCTCATTCATTCAAGAATCAGTATTCGCCCCTAGTCTACTGGTGAATAAGATAAAAGAGTGCATCAGCACCGTTCCTCAATAAAAGCTTGATACATACAGAACTAAATGACCTGCAGGATGTACCTGGAGAGGAGATCGTTCTGCCCTTTCTGAGTCTTGTCGAGTGGATGGAGCCAATAAAGGGGAAGGAAAGGGCAGTCTGCACCAACAGCCAAGTGCAATTACACTGAATTAACAAACCAATATTCCTGTTTTCTGTTCCAGAAATAGATACACAGACATACAGAGAGTTTTTCTTACTGGAGGGAATGCAGTAGAAATAATACTGACCCATTCTGTTCAGAGATAATTCTATCCATTTAAAAACCTTCCTCTCAATAAACTGGCTATTAAAATCACTTGAGGGCAGGAAGTGAGCTAATGCCAGCATATAAAAAATTTATTAAAATAACTATTATTGTGTAAGTAAGCCTTTTTTTACTTAATAACTCTTAGTCCCCCACCCTTAAACATAGCTAGAGGCTGGAGTAATACAGCCACAGAAAAAAATTCTTAAATGGCGAATTTTCTAGGGTCTTTTTGTGAATAACTAATAATGAGTCAGAGTCATATAAATAGCAAAAGCACTTTGGGCTGTGGTGAGCTCTCCAGTTGTCAACCGCTACAGAAGAGTGAGCACAGACAGCCAGGGACCAGCATCACTGACCAGCGGCACTGACCACATTCACATACACAAGCGCGCATGACTCCATTTGAGATCCTTTCACGAATACGCTATTTACATGCTCTACATAACATGTAAGCCCTTATTATTCCATTTTACATGCTTAACTGAAGACTGTTGCAGACCCATAAATAGTGTGAACACGACTGCTTATTTCTGCTAGAATTTGGGCAGGAGCAAAACTGAACAACAGCAGAATGTATTACATTCAGCTTCCAATTTTTTGGAACGCAACTTTTCTTTCTCTAAACAATCTTTCTAATCACTGTGCTGGCGGATGGACAAGAGTAGCAAGTCTATATGAAACGAAGCATGAAGTCACTAATTGTGGCATCTTAATTTGCAGCTGTGGGCTCAAGAATGTATGTGGTTTGTGCTCCAATCCCTGCCACATTTTGCAAATATATGCATGCCGCATCAAATGTTTTAAGATGTTTTTATGGTTTCCATTTTTAGGTTATTAGAGGCATATGCAATCTATTTTATTCCAGTTTTGAGCTATTGGAATAACAGCTTAACCAGGACATGCTACTGAGGAAATAAGATGTTTACGCAAGCGGAGTCAGAACAAGAAGGCTATTTTGGTAAGACTGGAATGTGCATGAAAATGTGGTCATCTTCCCGGCTCTTACAGCAGAGTGGGACGAAGGCTCTGCTCTCTGCATTGCTGGACTACTGCTCCATACACTCCGGCGCGTATTCAGCAGCAGACGGAAGGCAGAGCATCAGCCACAGCTCTGGGGACAATGGGGAGCTTATAATAACACCATCGGATTTTACAGTTCAAAGTCTTATTATCCAGTACTCTAAATCCAAAAGTGAGCTGGTCTCTCTGGCTGTCTGCTCCAGAGCTGCAGACATGATAGCCATTGAAGGCTGCAACGAGAGAAGAGAAGAGAAGAGAAGAGAAAAGAAGAGAAGAGAAGACAAAAGGAGAAACAAGGAAAAACAAAATGAACAGAAAATAAACACAAGAAAAAAATGAAAAATGAGAATAAAGAGAAAGAAGAGAAAAGAAAAGAAAAACAGGAGAACAGAAGAATGAAAAAAAATAGATATAGAACAGAACAGATGAATAGAATAGACAAAACAATAAGAACAGAAGAAAAAAAATAGGAATAACAACAAAAAAAAGAGACAAGAAGAGAAAAAAAATAAAAAGAGGAAATAACATAAAAAGAGAATAGAAGAAAAAATAAGTAACAAAAAATAAAATAGGCAAAGAATAAAGAAACAAGAATAGAAGACAAAGAAAAAAATAAACACAAAGAGAAGAAAGTAGAAGAGAAGAGAAGAGAAGAGAAGAGAAGAGAAGAGAAGAGAAGAGAAGAGAAGAGAAGAGATCCAGAGGATGGAATGAATTTGGGGAAGGACAAGACTCCATGTGATGACACAGTTTCCAGTGGTCACCGTCAGAAAACAGTGACCCTTGCTGGCTCGTCTCTCAGCAAAGGGGCACCAGTGATCAAAGGGTTACCTAGGTTGACGGTGAGTTTTACTCTTCCCCCGTCAAGCTCCAAGCGCAGGGTGTCTGCGGACTCTGAGGAGGTGGTGGCCATGAGCAGGCCATAGGCCCTCTGGGACATGAAGCGCAACGAGACGTCGTCCGCCTCCGTGTGCATGACGCGAGGCATCAGCACCTTCAGGAACATGCTGCCATCGTAGCTCAGGACCGTCGCCTCTGAAAGCAGCAGAGGAGAAGAGAAAGGTCAACAATGACTTGTTTTCAGCTGACCTGTCAGTGATACATATGTTTTCCTTTGCTTTGCAACCAAGAACAGAACTGCGAAAGTAACACCAGCATTAGTGCACAAAAGTTTGCGGGCACTTGTCTTCTTCTCCAAAGCTATTTCACTTGAGGTTGTTTCATGCTTGTTTCACCTGAGGTTGACTCATGTTTTTCCTAAGACATAATGCCGTGTGTTTCTGCTCTGTGGAATCTGATGCTGGCGTTTGAGAAGGTACTAAATTATACACTGTATTTGTAGCTATTTAGAAAGATATTTCTGCCTTAACCAGCACAGATGCATTTCAGATCAATGCTAAGTGCAATAGACATGATATTAATGTTGAATATCACAAAAAAGTTCACACCATACCTAAACTTGTGTTTTCTTTCTATGGTAATCTTGTTCCTCAGGACCCCCAATACAGGTACAAAGCATGTCTTATGAACACCTACCCAAAGTCTAATAAGAGTCTGCTGTATTTCATCCTAATTCTCTGCTCTCAATGTAAACTGGGTGATCCTATTATCGGGTATCGCTTCCATAAACATTTTCTAAACAATCACCAATACTGAAGTCTCTTGCTCCACCTACACAAAACAGAGTCGAAAAAACTAACCAGGCGTATGCAAGCCAGAGCACCTGTCCCTAGCTGTCTGTTGCCATTCATTCATTTATCCACACACCAAGATTGTTAGTGCCTTCCTTCCTTGCTTCATTCATCCATTCATCTGCACGGTTATTTGTTAATGACATTTTTTGTTCAGTTACCGTCACATAACAGCTGGATAAGGAATTTTGTTTACCGTCACCAGACACAGGCCTACTTTGACAAAAACTGTGTTATGCCTTTCAATTTATCATCAGGTTAAATCTGAGCTCTGCTAACACCGGGGTCTTTCACTGTGGTTATCAGCTGTAGGGGCAGAAAAGTCTCCATTGTAAGCAGAAAGCTGGAAAGTCCCTGGAGCACTGTGGGAAATGTGTGTTGTGTAATACTTGTGTTGTGTAGGTCAGCGCAGCAATCAGACACTTTATAGCTTATGTACTATTGTATGTACATATAAACGTATGTCGTATGTAAAGAATAATTCAACTCTAGCAAATAGCGTGTTACAACCTGCTGTATTCTCTAATTTATATTAGCATAATCAACAAAACTGAGAAGCAAGCATTGCAAAGCAGATTCAGTGTGACAACAGACACACACACACACACACACACAAGTAAATGTAATGAAGCATTCACAGCCACAGCAGCACCAATGAATAAGGTAAAGCAACGCATTAGCATTTACAACGTCCAACAAGGAGGATCAATTAAAAGGGGATCAATTGATTTGAACGTTCTGAGAGATAAAAATGCTTGTCAATAATAAACTGGGTTGCTCTGATGCTTTTCATAGCTGTCCTATTCAAAACCACATAATTATACATTATGACAGCTTCCAAAATTAGCCGCTCATTTGAAGCACTAATGTTCTGAGAGAGCTATCGTCTCATTCTGCTCATGCTGTACTGCAAGCATCCTTCCTCATATGGTACTCGTGGACATTTTAGAGTCAAACCAGGATTTAACCGAAAGACACAAGAGGGCAGAAGTGAGTTAGAAATGCCTGAGCACTAAAACAGAAATAAATAAATAAATAAATAAAACAAACAAAGGGATCTCTGAATTTGAGTCACTGTGAATAGGATTCCATTACTGTGAGCCACTGTGATTCACAAACACGCCACAACAGCAGAGCAGCGTGGCATTACTAATTTCTGCCCAGATCAGAGACAGCATGGTTTATGATGCCCCAAATCTCTGTCCCTCTCCCCCAGTTGTCCACACAATATGTATACAATGACCACAGCCTTAACCTCATCCCTGCCTGATGCGCAAACAGCTTTTTTCCTCAACAGACAGTCTTAAACAGGCTATAATGTATTCATTCTGACACTGCATTTAAAATATTTATTATGGTCTGGTATTTGTCATTTTTGTATTTGTCATTTTTAGACAATATTTGACCACCATATACTAATACTGTTCATTTTTATAAACCTACACTGATAATATATTTCATATGGTTTAGATAAAGGTATTACGGTGCAAAATAAACACCACTTTTGCTGGCTTGTTGACTTTCCTTGTTCTTAAACCTTAAAATGGTCTTGTCTATCCAGTCCAGAATTTAGAATTTATTTAGAATTTGGAACATTTTGCCATTTGTGTTTGCACACAGAGGAATTTGACCCCTGCATTTAATCCATCTGTCACTGAAATACACACTAGTGAACAGGGAACACACACTGCAGCCATATCCACAGTAGGTGCCTTGTTCAAGGGCACTTCAGTCGTGCCCTGTCAATTCAAGGGATCGAACTGGTGACCTTCTGGTCACATAGCTGGTTCTCCAACTTCCAGCCAATGGCTGTCCCACTACAAACCACTGAGACTGCCGCACTGCAAACCACTGAGAACCATTGATACAGCCCTATTGTAAACCCCTGAGAACCACTGTGATGACCCCACTGCAAACCACTGAGAACCTCTGAGACTGTCCCACTAAAAAAAACTGAGAACCACTTAGACTGCCCCACTGCAAACCACTGAGAACCACTGAGACCACCCCACTAAAAGCCAATGAGAACCACAGAGAACCTCTGAGAACCACTAAGACCGCCCCACTGCAAACCACTGAGAACCACTGAGACCACCCCACTAAAAACCGCTGAGAACCTCTGAGAACCACTAAGACCGCCCCCCTGCAAACCACTGAGAACTGCTGCTAAAACTAACTAGGCTAATAAAGGCTACACTGTTGTCTAGCTAGTTCTAAAGCTTTAGTTTTAAATATAGTTTAAGACACCATATGCAAAACATTCTAAATAGGTTTGAAAGCCCCTGGCCTATTTATGCTAGTTAACACATCATCTTAAGGGAACAAACAGACATTGACATACTCTATTCACAGATGAATCATTTTCTCCAGAAAAACTGAAAATGACATATGCCAGATGTGTTGTTATCCAGCTTAATTGTGGTTTGTCTTTCTTTAGAGTGCTTGTCACAGTTTTTCTAAAGGCTATAGCATGAAATAAAAGCAAAATAATAAATTAGAAAGTAATAAACTTGTTCGAAATATTTGTAAAGCATCTAATCAAATGACCAACAAACAAATTAATAATCAATAATTAATAATTGTTGGTCATTTGATTGAATGCTTTACAAATATTTAGAACAAGTTTATTACTTTCATGTGATGAGTTTATCAGTTCACAATGACCATGATCCATACATATCTAGTATTTTACAATATTTAACTTTACAGTGAGGATGACCACTGACTGGCGCAGGGTGGGCGGGGGCATCTTTTTTGATGGCCCTATGCAAAACTTAAATCTATGTCTAAAACGAAGTCATCAAAACTTACAAAAGGAATTAAAAAAACACAAAGTCTGTTTCTTCCCTTTCAGTTTATGTCACAACAGCACCAGCAAGTAATGTTCATTAAAATTTCACAGCACACAACATTGTAAGCTGCATCTCTCTTATTTGCTATGCATGGCAAAAAAAATGTCATAATGAAACACCTACGTTATAAAAGCAACAGACTGTGTTGGCACTATCAAATTGACATGCTTTGAGAAACTCATTTTATATGGAACATTTTCACGCTCAATTTATATACCTGGCCAAAGCTTTCCTGGATAGCTAACTGCTATCATTACACAGACTTGCACAAAGAATAAAGCAGTGAAATAGTTGTTATATAAAGAGTATGAATAATACACTATCACTACACTTATTTAATAGACATTTATTAGAATGAAGTTAGTTTTCGGTTCTTGTAACAAGACAAATTACAAGACATTACAATTACTGCCTCCACTGTACCACACTATTCAAATAACTTGACCCCACAAATGCCCTTCCTATTGCCTCAGCGATAAATACATATATCTTTATTTACAATCTTCGTTCTTTTCCACAAACAAGATGCATACAGTTCACAGGACTAAAAGACCCGTTTGTACATACTTGTGGACCCCTGCTTGCCTCTAACCCAAAACCCCACCTGCTTGTTTGCTCACCAGTTTCACAGTTGGGCCCCAGGAAGCCGGTGCCGGAGCAGTCGCAGATGTGGCGGTTCCAGCCCTCTTTGCAAAGGCCTCCGTGTGCACAGGGCTCAGCGCTGCAGCGCCGGTGGGTTTCGCGCGTGCAGAAGCTGCTGACCCCTGCTGCGCTCTGCAGCTCCGCCAGCCGCCGCAGGTCTCTGCTGCGGCCATCCACAAACAGATCCCTCACACAGCCCACGAAGCCTAGCCGCAGGGGCGCCGTCCACACCTCGGGCGGCAGCAGCAGGCCCTCGCTCTCTTCAGGCACGCCCCCCAGAAACATCTCCCCATCCAGATCAAGGATTTCACTGCCTTCGTTGGTAGAGAAGGGCATGCTGCGACCGTTCACTGAGATGGAGCCTGAAGGAAGAGACAGAGGTTGCATTAGGATATCAGTTACAGGAAGGTCTACTTCTTTCATGGCTGCCATCAATGTTGGAAAATATCACTCAAGTTAGGCCATTAATTGAAATCATTAGTATTGATATCAGGGAAACATGATTTATACTACACGATCAAACGGATAAATAATTAGCAAAATAGGGCTAATGTGCTAGTCCTGCACAACATTACAGGTTTGAAGTGATTTGTAGGCTGATTTTTAAAAAAGCAAGCTACAAATACATGTTTTAGCGACAGCAACATGATAATAAAAAAAATATCTTATAGGGCAGAAAACCTGAGAAAGTTATACTATACAGTTTATTATTTAATATATGTGATCTATATGTGATATATATTGTCGCTGTCCAAAGAAGTATTTCCAAATTGGCAACTTTACAGCAAAGGCCAAATACAATCTTTATTTTAAATTTTAAGCTATTCTGGAGCATTTCTATTGGTCCGTTCAAAATAAAATATTTACACACCATATAAACGGCAGCGTCTGCATTAAAATGAAATGATGTGATTCCAAATGGTAGAGTAGGGTTATCGCTAATATATCAAGCTAAATCTATCTATCTATGCAATCATTTCTTATTTGCAGCACATTTAAACAAGTGAAGAGATTCTTTCAAAAGTGCAGATTCTAATCTTTTCATTAATACCACATTTGTAAGGTATTTTTTATGATGTGCCACAAAAATCCAGCCTTCACATATTTGCTATATCCGTGTTATTCATTTCCATCAAAGCAAATAGAGAAAGGTTAAGACTTACTCAAGTCACTTCCTATGTGACTGAAAGTGTAATTACGGAAACATAGTTGAATGATCCAGCAACAAAGTAAAAAAGAAGAACCTGGCCTCCTGTATGAAGACATTTCATTTAGTTACCTCTGTCTAGTTATTAGGGGTATATTGATACACTCTGCTCACGATTCAATTTAATTCAGGATATTGAGATCACAATTTGAGTTTCTCACGATATATGCAAATATGCATAAAGAAAATTTTTAATTTTTTTTTAGCAATGCTCATTCTCTTGTGTATTAATATTAAGTATTAATATCACATGCATCTCATAAGAGCTGTCATTACAGCTGCTTGTTGTTTAGTCTAACGCTCAAGCATTTCCAGCAAGCTACTCCATCGTTTAATGACATCCATGACGAGTTTGACTGTGGGAACCATAGCAGATTCTGTTTGGCGGCGAGCATGCGGTGGAAGAAGGTGGCTCTGCGTCGTACTCGACCTAGCAGTTGACTGACGCGGTTTAAACTTACGCCTGCTTGGAAAGCAAGACTTTATGTGCAGTGTTAGCCCAGACTCTTTCACTGCTACGTCCATGTTGCGTGCATTATCTGTAACAACAGCAGTGTAACGACCTCCGCTATGTTTAGCTCAGTGCGCGACTCAAAAAGAGGCAGAGTTCACCGGTGATCACATGTGCCACTATAGTAATGTCGCTCTGAGTAGCCCTCGAAGCATGGGCAGAGCCAAAGCACTGTACCCCCCTGAAATCTAATTGGAACCCCCAGGTGCCACCCCAGATGACTGACATGTCACGGCACCACACATCTTGTTGAATAGAGCTTGTTGTATTTAGTAATCGGTAATACCTGCTGACTGCTATGTCCCTCCTGTGCAGTTGTTGGCGCTATGTATCACAGTTATAAAGAGAAGAAGGAGAACAAGAGAGTCGATCGCTCGGGAGAGATATCGTGGCAGGGAGAAGAACAGCAGCCTACTCGGTGATGGATGGTGAAATAGTCAGAGTGACTGTTTAAAGTCACTGTTCTGTTCAGAGAGGAGATCGTTTACAGTAGTTTAACTTTGCTGATGTTACAGTGTGATATGTCAGTTCACCCACGAATATCAAAATAACATTAACATTACATTACATCTTATTTCACCTACAGATGACTATCAGCTTCCAGCACGCACTTCACGTTAACATACGTTTTACTCTTTGAACTGGGCAGAATGTGTTGAGCTTCAACTCAGTGCTGGTCTCTGTTTCTCTAAAGATTGTAGAGGAGTGCCGTTAGCTATGTTAGCTGATTCATGTGCTGTTAGCTGAAATGAAATGTAACGTGAAGGTTGTGTCTATTTTGTCAACTAGCTGAAAAGTTTGAATATTTAACCTACAGCTACAGTGGTCTCTTTCAGACTCTTTCTATCAGTGATCGATAGAGTAAGTTACTGAAAATCTGTACTAGTACAATTGTACAAGTACAATTACAATTAACTGTGCTCTTCTGAACTGAGCATTAGGTAGCTTGGCACTTGCATGTGTTTATACATTTCTATATTTAACATTTTGTACATTGTTAATAAACTTTCATACACAAATGCTTAAGGTGTAATTTATGAAAACAGTATAACATTTACAGATTTTGATTTGCAGTTGAATATTTATTGTCATCGTTTGTGGACGATGTATCGTTACACCCCTACTAGTTATGCAAAGAGGGCTAGCTACCTTTAAAACTCCTTCAGAGTGTACAGCAGAAAAACGCTGACAGCAATGTTCTACAGTAATACAAGTTTGAGAAGAGGTGCACAACATTTCAAAATGCAATACTAAGATACTGTAGTGTTTTAAAATACACCATCTGTCATTTCAGAACAAATAAAATTAAACTAAAAACAATTAAAAACTGCAGCAGAAAACAAGACAAGTAAACAAACAAGTAAATGAGGCGTCACTAATCAAAATCATGAAATGTGCAGCACAAAATGCATCGATGGTTGCAATACTCTAAGAAGCCAGTGAAGCATAAGGACGATGGTGGGCTGTAGCTTTTAGTAGAGTGGTTTATTGTGATGAATGAAATGGATCTCACAAAGCTTTAGAAATAATTTATATTTTCATCCAATTATAGTACTGAAGTTCAACTCTGCTAGAACTTCAGGTATGCTGCAGTCTAATTTAACCCCTGGAGGCAGCAAACGGGGAACAGAGAGGAAAATGCATGGTCCATGCAGCGCTAAAGTTGTCTTTAAATAATAATGAGGAGTGGTAAGTAATACGAGCATAATAACCTGAAGCCGTTAGGGTTTAAACCTCATGCTGAAGGGCACAAAGGTTGTGTTCATAAATAAAGCAGGTGCATTAGTAGCTACAGCCCTCCAGTATTACAGCAGCGTCACTTAGAGCCCCCCCGCAGGGCTTTGAACCAGAGACCCCTGAATCCAGTGTGGCATCTTCACCTTACCTCCGGGCCTCTGCTGCCCACTGTATAAACTCAGATTGACAAAGACAACTGATTCATATGGCTGAGGTAAAGAGAAAGGTAAAGTGATTCACACAGATTGCCGGCTCTTTTGCGGGTGGGTAATCCCTTACGTTGTACATCTGAGGCAGCGGACCTTGCTGGAGGAGGAGAGGCTTTAGTAGTGGATGGATAAGTAGAGAATAGAAGTCCCTGGGCTCCTCTAGTGGATAGCAAGTCCCAGAGATATGCTAATGGCTGCAGACAGAGCTCAAAAATACAGTACCAGCCTCCAGTAGCTTATCACTGATGTAGCATATCCCAACGTCATCAGTTTCAACCATGTGTTTAGTGACCAGGCAACACTGGCATGTAACTGTGTTTGCATGTTTAACAGTTTAAAAGGGGGTTATGCACTTGTGGGGATAGCCGATACCAAAAGAGGCTTCATGTAGTTATTAGCGCAAGCAAATCATGAAACATGGTCTAAACTGGTTTATTACCATTTTTAACGAGCTCATGTGAAACAGCATAATATTTTAAACAAAACTAACAGTAAATAAACAAAGTAAATCAAACAAATATCCCCAATACTGCAATCAATAAATTTAAATTAAAAAAAGGTCATTAAATTAATGCAGTAAAAACTGCAGTCATTACACGCAGACTCTGTTATTTTAAACAAAAACTGCAATCATTAAATGTAGATCTTGAATTGTTGCTGCTGTACTGTTCAGTTCTCTGTGTTATTTGTTTTGTGCTAGCTGCGCGTGCTAGCTCTGCTGTTTGCTGATACTGTATTCAGCCACATGATGTACTCTTAAGGGCCGTATCAGATTAGTAGTGTTATATGTCTTGGTTTCCCCACGAGACACGTTGATTTTCCATATTTTAAAAACGCCCTGGATGAGTCTGCGTCATATACGGTAAAACACTGCCAGATGGATGACATGCCTTCTATAAGCGCATGTTGTTCTGGCGACGCCGCTGCTTCAGTTAGTCTGTGGAAAATGAAACGGTATGTACATCCACCTAGCGGTTCAGATATGAATTGCAGGGACCTGCCCGGAGGGGGGTTTCACGGAAGGCTCCTTTTCCTGGATGAAACGCTGGCTGGAAATACAGAAATTAGGCTCATTTGTTTTACGCCATCAAACGGGATCGACTAAACTGAAGAAATATCGGCAGATCACCAATCACATATTTTGATTAAAAATCGGCCAATACCAATACATCTGAACGATACTTCCATCTCTAGATATAGGATTTCTTCTTTTCACCTAAAAAATCCACAAAACGTCACTAGCTCAGAGGTGTTCAAAATTTTCTGTATGTGTGCTTGTTTAAAAAGCATTCCAGTGCAGTGCACCTTTTTCAGATTCAGTGAATATTTCCTTATGGTCCACTAGCTGTCTGTTCTGTGTGCCTGCCCTGGCTCTATATAATTCAATTTTTTTTTTATTTAAGTCTCAGGTTTAGCCACAAAGCACTTTTCCAGCAAATCAGGGCAAGAGGAATTCTACACACATTGTCAAGAAGGAGAGAGGGTAGAGTGACAGCCAAAGAGGGGGAGATCTGAAGAACAAAGATTGAGAAAGAATATTCGCCATCTTCCTATTCGCCATCTTCTTGCTCTAAGACGCCTGAATCTAACTGCTGTGCCACTTAAGGTGGAATAGGAACGTTTAAATAAGAAGCAGGAGAGGTAAAATGAGACATCAGAATGTAACTGCTCTTAAAGTGGAATGAGAAATTTCAAACAAGATGCTGAGGTACCAGAGGGTGGCCTAACTGCTGCACCATTTAAGGTTGAATGAGAAAACTTGAACAAGCAGTTGGCATATAAGAAACTGACTTTAGCTTCATTGAGAGTTGAAAGGCAAGAGAATGAATGAGGAGGTTGTTCTGTTTCTGCTTGTCAGTTGTGTAAGATTAACTTACTTTTGCTTTTTCATAAAACCAACAGGTGTATTATGTATGTGGATGACTTGGTACAAGTGTATGTAATGCCAAGTGTATGTAATGCCAACATTAACATGATGAGAAACCAGTCCTCTTTGGGACCATGGCTCAACCCTACACACCAACTTCAACCCTGTCAATACTCAACACTGACTCAGACAGTGGTCTTACCTTTACGGCCCTCCCTCTGGAAGTCCACATGGCACCACTCGCCATCGTTCACCTTTTTGTTACTGGCCTTCATCTTGATGCTGCCGGAGCCCATGTCCATGAGCAGGTATAGAAAACCATCCAGCAGTTCCATGGCGAAGAAGTCGACCCTGGGCCGGCGATCTCGGGGTCCCTGCACTTGTCCATGGCTGTACAGCAGCAGACCACTGGGCTCTGTGGTGCGGAAATCAAAGGAGACAGAGCCTGTTTTCTTGGCATTCCAGCGAGGGAGTGTGATGTAGGCAGTTGGAGCGTCAAAGCTGACTGGGTCCAAAGCGGCCACATCCTCACAGCGGAAGGTCAGATCACCATGCACGGTGACCTTGGGGTCATGCAACTCCGCAAGACGAGAGAGCTCCAGCCTGAACTCGTTATTGGTGTACACCACCTGGGAGAAAAAAGGAGAGAAAGGGAGTAAGGCGCTATAGAGAGAGAAGAGAAAGTCCTATTTTCAGTCTAAAGGCTTCTGTGCTGACAGGGTGCGGAAATGGAGTAGTATGCTGCCCAGTGGTGGAGACAAATTGCAGCTGATATGTGCCTGGGGGGCACGCTTCTGCACTCAGTAAATACTCAGTTCTCCCTTAAATACCCACACGGATGAGTAAATTATATAAACATAGCAGTCACATCCAGAGAAGAGTAGGAGGCAATTTTTTTTTCTCTCCTGGTCAATCGATACTGGTTTATCATCATAGGTAGCTGTATGGTTTCTTCAGTGAAGGCAATGAATATAAATAAGCTGCACCTCCCCTAAAGCTAGGCCTGTCTTAAAAATGTGTCATAGAATCAAAGTGCTGATTTAGGATCAAGCTTTTCCTTGCTTGTATGGATTTTGGACACTAAACAATTAGTCTTACCCTCAGAAGGTTCATCCACACTGTAACAAGAAGTGTTGCTTTACAAAAAAAACAGGGCAGTGTGAACAGAATTATGTGTTTATCAGCTCATAAACCAATTAGAAGAAATCAGAGTACTATTCTTAAAGCCAAAAAAACAGAGCAGCCATCTTCTTAGCCTTCTGTGCCTTACAAAACTTGGAGAGATCTTAACAGGTACAGTGTTTATTTGTACTTACTCTGCTGCTTTAGAATAAGTTGGTTGTTCAATAAACTTAAAATCCATTGCAGTTATTTTATTGCGAGTGCCTGTAAGGTAGCTTTAGGTAACATCGCCTGCGGTTTATCCATTTACAGTTTGGTTTTGATGCAAGTCTAGATTTAATAAGGTAGGTAGTAACTAGTTACAATTACCTAAGTACATGCACTTCAGTAAAATACTGCTGGATTTGTACACTGCTGGATATAGTAACACTTTTACACCTACTCAAGTTAGTGAGTGAAGAAATCTACTTTTTATTAACCTGTCGCATTTAGTTACTAATTTATTTCTTGTGTTTAATTTTACTGTTTTGTTGACCACATCTGTACTGTTTTGTAATGGGTCACATCTCTGACACTGGAGCTTCAGCATTTTATTTTCAACCCTAATAATCAGAAAAATTTAAAAATTGAGCCACACAAACATCAGTTCCTTTGCTGATAAATTCTAGATTTACTTTTTTGCCTGATATTTTGTACTCAAGTTGTTTTATACAAAGGTACTTATACATTAACTTACTTACTGGTCTGAACAGTAATCTGATTAGACTGCAGGCTGCAGAGTTTGGGTTCTATTATTACGTATGCAGTACACAAACAGACGAGAAATCTCCTCGCATTCAAAAACGAGTCATTAGAGAAATCAGGGCATCAGTTTCAACCATCATCTGGAACATCGCTTGGAAGAGAACTGTAAAGTTACTGCGTCTGGAATGACACCTACTTAAAATGCATCTACAACAATAAATTTTCTCCATTTCACCTTACAGATAATTCTACATCATCAGACAACAAACAACAGGACTGAGCGTGCCCAGATTCTGTTCTTGCCTAAGAACAAATTACAAATAAGTAAACACTGGTGAATGTCACAAACTGCATAAGTGGATTTTAAGAAGAAATATCTTCTTAAGAATGGTTGGTGAATGAAGAGAACATTTGGCAACATGTTTATTTGTTGAGCAGAATCTAGCTTAACTTAAAAGATCTGAACCGACTTCAACTGACCTTTGGTTACATGTAGCCATAACAAACGCAGTACACAGCGATCAGCATGGTGAAATCACCACTGACAAAATTATCAGAGAGCTTTAGTAGTGTTCATCAGTGTACTCCTAATTTTTACTGTATAATACTGGACGCACTTGATTATGTACTGTGTGCTGTGCAGAGGTGGGCAGAGAAGCCTAATCAATACTACAGTAAAAGTATTAATACTTGATTTGTATTAATACAAAATAAAACAACAAAAGGTCAAGTAAAAAAAACCAACTACTTAAGTAATGAGTAATATCTGTAACTGCAGTGGAACTTATTGGTAAACCAACATCTATCAGCAAGTTTGTGTGTTTCAATGTTTCTATTTTAGACCAAAATAATAAAAAAAAACTGACCAGCCACACAACAATACAAATATTGAGTAAATATGAACGGCGAATGTAACTAAGTGAAAAGTAGATTCCTTCACTCACGTATATACTTGAGTGGAGGTAAAAGCATTACTATTAAAAAACACTCAGCAGAGTAGAAATCCATCAATATTTGAAGACCATATACCTAGTCTGCCTAGTAGGAGAGTGATGAGCGATGGAGCAATATATAATAAGTATATAATTAAAAACATTCGTGAAGCTTATGGTATCTGCTGTTCAGGATTTATTCAAAACAGTCAGCAAACAAGACAATATTGTGTGCCTGCAGACAGGCGAAGCATGTTTTTGCTTTTTTGTTACTACACATTATGCACCAGCAGTGGACTGTGGCAGGTCATTTTGCATGTCAGTGGCCCCTTCCTGTCAAAGCAGGCAGTTGTTGGCCACCACATTCTCAGATGAAAGTCTGGCTTGTGAGACCACTAAGAGATACACACTATAGCTGTCACAGAAGCAGCCCTCCTATTCTGAGCTGCATCCTAGAAGTGGCCCCAGTGTGGACTTTTCTATGGCTAGGTGGGGGAATGGATCTGGCCTGGCGAGGAATAACATGCTTTTCATTTTTGCACCAGACGCAGATGATGACTGACGCTTTGTTGCTGGGTGTGAACTTGAGTGTCTCTGAAAATAACACCAGCCAGCTACATTGCCTGTCAGTGCCCATGACAGAAGAATAAAAGCAGAGGCAGAAGCTAAATAAGAGGTGCCAGCACAAGGAGAGAGGGAACAGGAGAAAATGCAATTACTAACAGAGGCTCAGTGATGTTCGCCACTGTCTTAAATGATGTGTTAGAAGTGCCAACCCTCCAAATCCACACAAGCTCAAACAATCGCCCCAAACTTTGAGCATATGGCCAAGACAAACACAGTGTAACAAACTGTTAATACAATCCCCTAAAAACTCTGAGCGCTAAGAAGCTCCTTATTTATAGAAATACTCATAAACAGTTCTTCTTGTTTTTGAAACTGATTTCTATTTGTCATATTTGTAGCTGTCTTACAGAAAAGAGAAGAAGCTGAAGGGCTTCTGTATATCTTGTTTGAGAAAAACGGGTGAAAAACGTCTGAGTATTCCTTGAAGTTGTATCTAAAGCTCAAGTTGCCCTGCACTGTTAATATAGATGTATGAACATTTCCGTCAGCGCTGCAGCATTGCTCATGAGGGCCAAGGAAAAGCGGTGCTCTAACGTGGAGTGTATGGTTGAGCAGTTAGAACGGAGGGGTGATTAATACAGCCCAGGGTCAACGAGACAGAGACGGAAAGCTCAGGCCAGTCGAACGGGGATCTAAAGAGGAAATCAATTTTTAATTTGGCTGTCAGGAAAGTAAAGCTGAAACTTCAATGGTATAGACATGACATAAATAACGGACACGCTCGGGAGCGAGTGAATAGCGCTCGGAATGAGGGAAAGGGGAAAAAGGACAGATAAAGGAACAGGGGAGCGAGGACGAATGGGAGGTGAAATACTAAGCTTATCAGTGTAAGCTTGTTGAGCATTATCCTTCATGTCTCGGAGTTCAGACACTTTCCAAATCGCGCTCTTTTCCCCCCACATATGCTTCCTCCACCTGCTTGCTCATTAATGAGGCCTAGTCTAGTTGGCTGAGTTTCAGGGCCAAAGAAAAAAGAGGAGAAAACGGCCTAAACCGGGTTGAAGACATGAAGCCACATTTAGCCAGGCGTTTAGCATGCGTTAAAGCTGTTTAGGCACATCATTACACTCCAATCATTTAGGCTGCTAAAATGCTAACTGACCTATTCCTGGTGCACCCGCAAAAACGTTCTGTAGTGGTTAATGTTGTGCACTTAGATAAGTGATGACAAAACATATGATGTCATTTGTTACAGATGATTATTGTTTCTAATGTATGTGATTTTATTTGATAGTTGGTTTGGGGAGGTTTTGGCTTACATACAGCAACTTTTGTTTTAAATTGAAAGTCCCAGGGAACCGAAATCCATGTTTCTTTCTATCGAAGTTAATCTTGCTTCTCAAGAAACATGTAAAGTACAAAGTAAGTCTTGCGAATACCTTCACAGTCTTATAACTGACTAATATATTTCACCACAATTTTCTCACCTCTACATGCAAAATGGGTTGTACTCATATTGGGTGATGCGTCACAAAGCATTTCCTAACCAATCACAAGGTTGACGTCTCTGGTCCTGTCCACACAAACAGTTTCAGAGTTAAAGAAACTTAGCCAAGATGGGTATGATCAACCAAGATGGCGCCGCAGACGGCGACTCTGGTCAGAAGCTCCGTCGTGCTTTGTTTGTTTTTCCCTCTTCCTCAGGTCGGCGCTTCAGTCAGTTGAGGATCAAGACCTCATGAACAGCTTAACATTAAAATACTACATTCTGAATACAGTCTACTACATACATACATCCATATCTAGATGTTCTCTCTCTTCTTCCTCTGTACTGCACTTTTTTATCTGTCACTCTGTACTACCGTCTCCTCTGTTCTCCATATTTATATCTATTTATTTCAGTCTGCACTGTCCTTTACTGCTGCACTTAGCACTTTACTTTAAATATACAACTCTGCACATGCTCAGTTTACAGGTGTGTCTGTCACTGTGTGTGTGTGTGTGTGTGTGTGTGTGTGTGTGTGTGTAGGTTGGGGTGTAGGTTGGGTGCACTGTGAGCTACTGTAACCAAAAACAAATTCCTTTTATGTGTGAGCATACTTGGCCAATAAAGTCAGATTCTGATTCTAACCGACAAAGCCAAAAGCCAGCACGCTAGACTTTCTGTCTGTAGCTGCCTGTTGCTCATCCATTCCTTTATACATACACCAACATTGTTCCTGTTCCTTAATTCATACGTTGCTTTCCGTTTGTTTGCTTATTCATCCATCTGTCTGTACACCTGCTCATTCGTGACTTCTTGCCATCCAGCTGCATCACACAAAAGCTAGATAATGATGTTAGTTAATGAGGGGCGTGGCAGGCTGTCAATCAAGCTGCTGATTAGCCACACCCACACAGTTCTCAGATCAGTCTGGTCAGCGTATTTTAAGCCATCTTTTATTAAATGTATATTATATATTTGTCATTTAAGTATTTAATATATTAAGGTCAGTATAATAGAACCATTTCACTTTGTGTTCACTGAAGCTTTAAAAGTCAAGAGGTACATGTAGGGCAATACAAGGCAACAGAGGACCCAAACACAACATTATAACTTTACATATACTTACTTACTTGTTTGACATGTCGATTCACTGGTCATTTAGGCCTCACATCAACATCAGTGTAAAAAGTTTATCTGCAATGCATCATGTCACATTAAACCACCCTGAATGACTTTGTTTGCAGCTGAAATATGCCTACATTTTGAAATAACTGTGAAGGTCCTCTTTCCCTTGGGAATATTAAATTGTGTAGAGACCACTGAGCACTGTGGGCGGAGCATGGACCGGTTAATTGTTGCAAACAATCACAGTGGGCTTGCTAACTGATTTGGGGCCAGTACTTACATCTTTGAGGCAGCCCATGAAGTTGTTGCTGACTGGGGAGCCGGGCAGGTCAGCAGTGTTTGGACTGCCACCCACATAGAAGAAATCATCTGAACCCAGCATGGTGTAGTCCTCCTGAGTGTAGCCCGTGGTGGTCAGCAAGCCATCCACAGAAATGGTGACCTGAGCGTGCATCAAAGGTCAGGGAGGAAGGAGAGGCGAAGGACGGAGAGACAGAGAGAGAAAGAAGGAGAGAGAAAAAGTCTTTCGATTAAGTAACAACCAAATCTACTTGTTGTCTCCATTAAAAAAAAAGATAAAGAAACTGAACTCTCTTTTCCTGCGTTCCTCTTGTTTTGTTTCATGTGTGTTTCTTTGATAAAGGGCAACCCATTTTTATGTCTGCTGTTGCTGCTTTTTCTTTGCATGAGGGTAGGCTCTTGCGTGTATGCTAGTAAGTATCTACAAGTTAGTGTGCAAGAGAAGAAAAGAGACAAGTGGAGAAGGGCGTGTAGACCACCACATGTTGAGTGGGTTAGCAGGTGAAGTAAAGGTGACTATATTAGTATAAACGGGGAACCAGACACAAAAATGGTTGTTAGTACAACAGAAGTCAAAAGTATTTTTGTGTTAACACAACAAATGTAGAAATTTAACTTAATCAGCTGCAGAAATTCTGGCAGAAATGTCTTAAAATAGATACGTTCTGGTCATGATAGGCTTCAGTGGGCTCAATATAAAAGCCATGCATGGTGGGTAGGACACTGTGGACGTCAGTTTCAGGACAACTAGGAATTAAATAGAATATTTGGTAGCACATTTAGTACTGAGAGTGGTTTAACGAAGGAATGGGGAAAACAACTCTCCTTCACAAATGTAAATGGGCCAAAACATCTTTGTATAAGAGCCAAAAGCTGAGTATAAAAACATCTGTTCCACTCCTTTTTCATAAATATTGCTCTCATTTGCTGGGAAGATGTGGAGATACATATAGCATATAGAGATGGACAGGTGTCCAAAAGTTTCAGGATTGCAGGCTGTTTGTCTCCAGCTGAGACAAATCTTTGCACTAATTACTCCAATGTACTGGATGTTCATACAGTTTTGAGTCCAAAGATATTAATATCCAGACGCAATTATCAACTTTCAGAAAATAACACATCACTGGCCCATTTAAACAAATGACAGAATTGTTGGAATTCATCATTAGGTGGGTCCTGAAACTTAAGACCACAACGTGTCCTGAAATGACAGAGAGACTCCAGGCAGAAAGGCAGGAGGAGGGGGACTGAAAAGGAACAAAAAAAAACCAAAAAAAAAAACAGTGGAAGTGCATAGCAACACCAACCAAATAAGCAACAATGATTGAACTGGACACCTCACTCATGCAGTGAAAAAAAAGCTTAAGAAAAGATGCAAAAAAGGAATTACAAGCATGCTTAAAGCTGCGCCTGGCACACATTTGGAACACAGATGCTAGCAAATGTAGCGTGCAACAGGATGCTACAAGGAAATAAACACTAGTGATGCAGGGGTGAGAGTGTGTTTCTCTTACATAGCTACACCCTCCTCCGAACTCTTCCTCTATACATAGCATTTTTTTATTATTTATTTTAATATAGATGTTATACAGCAATCCGCTTTGGTCAAATATTAGCCACTTGATATTAACTGCCTGACCTCATCTGAAATGACCCAAGCCACAGGTGGGAGTCAACCCCCACATCACTAATAAACACATAAAATCTATAAACCCACAAAGCAAGCAATTAATAAAGCAGACAAGATAAAGCACCGAGTTGTGTGCTAAGCCACAGAGAGAGAACAATAAAGAGGGGGAGGATTTTCCTTCAGCTTCGGGGGGAGGGGGTTGACTTTGTGGGAGGGAATGAGCAGGAGATCGCTTCAAGCCAGCGCGCAGATTCCGTCTATTCTTAGTTTTGCGCAAACCCATATGTCCAGTTCATGCCTTTCATGTTTCTCTACCACTGTAGGCATGTCAAGTACTGAGCTGATTAACACCGGCAAAAAAGCTTCTTGTCAGTAACGTTGTTTGGGAGGCCTGTTCATGGAGGAAGGAGCTTTTGGAGATTTTCAGAACTTCCAAATAATGTAAAGACTCCATACCTGTTAAAAGCTTCAAGCCAAGAACCACTTAGAGAGCTTTATTATTGAACGTGAAAAGTAAGTGGAGAATTTAGGCACATCATGCTTACTGGAGCCGGCTGCTTCTATTGTCTACATTACAACCATTACCATGTCTCATAATTTGCCTCCTCCTCCTGATACATCATGATAATCTCAATTAGTTCCATCGAACCATGTAATATTAGAGATATAAAGCTCTCGTTAAACCTTTTATATTCAAATACTGTGAATAGTAGAGGGTTTTACATAAATGGTATCTAATGCAAGCTTGTCATTATGCTGCCTTCAAACATTTTGACACATGCTCATCAAGCTGAATCCTGCAAAACTTTGAGATATAACAAACAAGCTGGCTTTATTCTGAACTCCAAAAGCAGCGATGGTGCCTGGGCTTGCTCTCATGCAGCGAAGCGCTCACTCGCTATCCGTTCGCAAGATGAAAGCCTCCCCCACTCTTTTGTCTCTCTTCTTGTTCCTGATTAATTTGACAGATATGAATACAATGCATGAAAACACTGCCTATTACCAAGGGGTTTTTTTCCCAGCAAAAATTATTATAATTAAATGCTACATCATACAGTTTATTCACATTTGGCATCCAAAAACTGTACGAAATTCTGCAGCATTCAATAAGTGCCAACCAAAAGGTAAAACAAGAGCAAATGCAGCAGGAGGGAGGCAAACGACTGCATATGACAGGGATCAGGTTCTGAATTTGAAAAAAAAAACTGGACACTGTGAGAAAATCCTGAATGTTGCATTCTTGCAGGCGATGGGTTGGTACACACATCACAGCTGAAATTGTATAGAGACATATTTGGAAATAATGAGGTGGAGATGTCTATAAAACACATCAAGGTCAATGACATGCTGTGCATATTTTCTTTTTTTTCCTGAAAATAATGTAACTTGTACATGACATATTTCACATTATCCAATACCTCAGTTCAGTGCTTCGGAAATCATTTACGTCTAAAAAAACGTCTATCATGTCTAAAAATGCCAAGTGGTGCTACTGTCTAACCATACATGCAGACTAAGTAGGCTATTCAGAAGGGCCATTTAGACAAATACAATTGGAAAAAAGGCACTTTTTTATGTTAGAAACCTTTAACATCACAAAGATATAGGGCACTTTTATTCTGACACATTTTTAAGAAGGAGTGGGCCAGGCATTGCATCATTTAGAAAGACCCCACGTTACCTTCATGCTGCAAAGCCAAGGTCAGATATTATTAAACAAAGAAAGGTTTTGGTGCTACACTCTGCCAAGCCATGTAGTACGAGCCCAGAAAGATCAAAAGTGATGTGTTATATTCATTTGAAATTACTTCTTTTGCATAAACTTTCAGGAACAAAGCTTTCTGTGAGGTGTCCAAGTGCAAAGACTAATTTATCAGTAGCGGTTGCACCATTTGACATTTTTAGGTAGTATCGGATCCTCCTTAATATAAATGTACACCGCATCATTTCAATATGTCACTCAAGTTCCTACAGAACAAAAATGCACATCATGTCAGTTTCATACATTTTCAAAAGCTTTGTCAGTGACTTACCTGTTTACTGTAATTCAGATTTTTTGACAGAATATAGTATTTTTTTATTTCGTTTAACAAAAAAATTAGTCTTTGCACCCTCTAAAATTCCAGCCGGATGATGTGTGACTAAAAAATGGAAAGGATTAAAACAAACATTCAAAAGACTAATGGTTTTTGTATATGTAAAGAGGATGATGGGAATCATGGACAATGTTCAAAAATAGTGACAGTCGTGAATGCCAGAAAATGAAATTTTGCACGGCACCTTCAAACTGATGCCAATTTTGTCATGTCTTTTTGTAGTTTCTGCACAGTAAAAGCAAAAAGAGATAAAAAAAGGAAAGGGCCAAACCAAACTAGACAATTAGAATGTGATATCTACCATATAATGCAGTTTGTTTACCGTAGGGAGTCCAACCCCTGCGTGCTTCAAAAAAGAAAAAAAACAAGGGAGGGAGAGCAAAATTAAATATCATAAAAAAGCCAAAAAGTTCAAAAACTATTGGGAACTGTTTCAGCAAACTTGACCATACCATTAAATTTCACTACTAGATCACTCCTCTGCCCTCCGGTAGATCATTGTCAGCAAGAGTTTACAGACTCAATCAATATGCTTAGCTCTTTTTTTCCCCCCAAGTGGACAATGTTAACGGCAAACAGATGATTCACATTCCATGAAAGGGTTAATGTTAGTACTTAAGGGAGATTAGCAGAAGATAAACAATGACAAATCCAGGAATTGGAGGCTTTCGTGTTAGTAAGAAAAAGAGAAAGAAAAAGAAAGAGAAAGAGAGAGAGAGTTAAATTAATCTTTTACACAGAAATGGTCAGAGGAAAGCTGGGGGAGGGAGGGGGGGTTGAGAGAGGATAGGTAGGGAGAAGCAGGCAAGAGCAGCACCAGCGTTAAGGCGTCTCGGAGAAATGTCAGCAACAATAACAAACTCTGAAGCTGTTTCTGGTAAATGAGTAAAAAATAAAAAAACAATGATAACACCCGTAGTCACAGAAATGTCAGCTTGACGCCGTTCAGGTCAGAGCAGTGTTGCGGCGCGTGAGCTTGCAGCAGAATAAAGCGAAATGTTACTCCGTTTTGTAAATACCATCGAGCCATTATCAGATGCACAATATACTCCAGCTCTGAAAGCGACTCCAGTTAAAGGTTACAACAATCAGATGCAAGGCTAATCAGCACTGGCGCGCTCTACTCGTGGCTGTGCACCATCATACAGTCATTGACTAGTAATGATCAGATTAAAAACATTCAATCAAGCTAACAGTGCTGGGGAAATTAGTGTGGAGGCTGGCCTCTATCAAAAACTGGCTTTATCAAGGCAGCAATTGAGTGTTTTCTTTTTTTCCCCCTCCTTTTTTCTAGGTTAGGTTAAATGAATAAGAGCGTGTCCCCTCCCTCTCTGCTAGATGGAAGGCTGCCTGAATGCAAATGACTATATTTGCAAGCATAATTGGAGCATATTTACAGGATTATTCTTCAGCAATCACAGAGACAAAACAGAGAGGCACAGGCTGAACATGGATGAAGGCACTTAACCGAACATAAAAACACCCTTCCTTAGCACAGATTCAAACAAGCACACATAAACACACACACACACACACACACACACACACACACACACACACACACACACACACACACACACACACACACACAAGCACGCTCTAAGCAGGCTGGGCTGTCGGGCCCCTGTCAATGCTGCTCAAGTTTGCGATTGAGAGAACGCAATCCTCCCGGGCGCCGCCACCACAAACATTTACACTGGATAAACATACAGCTGAGATGAAGTCTTCAACACTCCTTCGCTGTGTCAGTCCATAAATAAAGCAATCTACTCGCTTAGCATTAGCTATTACCTCCTTTGGCCTCTAAGGGGTTGCGCTATTAGGTGGACGACATCCAAAACAACAGCCTGTAGTCTAGCTGCACTGTAGCACCTGCGAGGCCATCTGATTCCAATTAAATCAGGGCCTCACACAGTCCATCTCTATCACACACAATGCAGCGCTCCAGCCCTGAGGATCCAGCAGGCTTCTGGAGCCATGTGAGCAGCACACACGCACGCTTGCTTACACAGCCTGTGCAACAACAGCGAGAAAAAAAAAAAGCAAAGGATCACTGTGGACAACAACTGTTATTGCATGAAGGCAATTTGGACATGGATGCTGACGAGTGCTGGCAAAAAACTGTGTGCAGCAGCTGTGTACAGACTCTGTACACGCCTCACCTGTTCATTGTTCATACTGTGGTTATCAATTCTCCTCCCAGAGATCTGTCTTCCAGCAGGTTTCACCTCTAAGCCAAATCTAATGGTGTGATCAGAAAGCCCTCGTCAACTCATTAAGTCTGAATACTGGCACCTAATCATGAGCACCAGTCGTTTACTGGTAAACAGATTACATGAACAACACGTATATCCACTGGGAATTCAAGCTTGGGCTACTGTGTTCATGTGGTATCAGATATTGTACCGGCTAGGGATACATACTCACTTGCGGTTTGTGGTTTATCTTAAGTGCATGCTAACTTGACCTACAGTGCTGTAGAAAAAAAAAAATATTTTTAACAGAAAAGCACAGAAGCCACCAAAACTAAATATCGTTGTTGTCCGATGAAGTTTTCTACATTATTTGAACACACCAATGGTCGTTTACATTGTGTGGAAATTTCATGATGAATGGACCAATAGAAGTGCAGCTTGGAAAAAAAATTGGTTCCATTGACTTACATTGAAATTAAAGTATGTTTTTGTTTCTCTCCTGTAAAGTTGCAATTTTGGAGATAATTGTTTTTCAATGGACAGACACAATATAATAACTTCTCTTAAAGATGAAAGCTGTAAGTATTGATGATGGGGACAGTTTTGGTTGTGTTAAATCTTTTATCTTAGTATCTCTTATTTTAGTAATTCTAGAAACACCTGTGTGTTGACCTGTAGGATATATATATTTATCCAGACGCTGCTTCATGCATTAAAGAGTGCATTCTGTTTTGTGGCTTTTTGTGTTTCCTAAATTAGACACCTGACGGAAGACATTATTAACATGCACAAAAGTACACAAAAACTGCAAGCAGGCAGAGAGTCGCGCGTGTTTGCCACTTAACAACAATAGGGACTCTTGTGGTCCTTATTTGCATATGTCCGTGAGCTCTGCAAGGCTTTAGTTTGAGGTTTAAAGCACTGCACAAGGACCACCGCGCTGTTAGTTTGTCCCTTGGCAAAGTCAACATCAATGTGCACTCAACAGCCAACTCTTACCTAAAACTCTTTTGCAATGCAGGCTAGGACCAATTATAGCGGATGGGGTTATTTACAGCTGTCCTACCAGACACCAAAAAAAATACAGAGAATGTCCAAATGCACCCTCGAGGATTACTGCCCCACAAGAAATCATGATATCATGATGATGTCAGTGCTGACTAAAAGGAAGATTGTAGGGTTTGGGGTGCCATTTGGGACAGGCTCTTAAGTGCAGCTTCCATGTGTTAAACTTGGAAATTTGTGATGTTTCAAGGACCTTCTGAACACACCACAACACATCTAGTTCAGCTAATCCAGCAGGACTAAACTGGTCATTAACTGAACCAGATTTGGTGAACTGGGTTAAACCCAAAACTCTGCAGGGTAGTAGATCTCCAGAAAAGGGTTGATGACCACTGTTATAGCATAACTAACCTGCAAGATAATACATAATAAACAATATTGTGAAGATATGCTCAAGCTGTTAGATGAAAGCCAAAACTGTGCTCAGGGGGCAGCAAACAAGCCCCCGGCTGAACACTACCTGCCGCAGGTTGCGGGAGACGCGCACGGCGTGCCAGGCGTTGTCGTTGAACTTGCCGTCGGAGGGCTCCACCAGGGCCTCGAAGGCACCAGAGCCCAGGTTGATGACGAGGCACACGGCACCGCTCTTCAGGGACAGGTTGACGTAGTCGGCCGACTTGCCGGTGTGCAGCAGCAGGCCATTGCGCTGCAGCGTGCGGAAGGACAGTGTGATCTCGTCTGTGCTGCTCTGGATTGGCGTCTGGGACAGGTCGTAGCTGAAAAACTCGTTGCCCTTGAACGTGGCCACAGACTCCCCTCGTCCTTGGCAAAGAGGGAGACACAGATAGATAGATCAGCTCCAACATCATCCGTCTGCAGACATGGTAATTAACTATTAATAACTTGGCTAGTAAAACCGCCAAAAACACAAGTGAACGAACTCAGGAAAAAGCTAAAACACCATTAACAAGACATGCACTGGAGCTAAGAGACTAATATAGATAACACACTATAGAACCCTATACCTGACATTTAGTGCAACTACATACATAAATCATCCCACATTTGCTTCAAACCACAGCAAGACATTTAATATTTTTCTATAAGAAAGGCTGCTATCTATAAAATGAACAAAAATACAGATACAAGTATTAGTGTGTTCTCTTCTAGAAGCAACTGGTCAAGTACTGGACAGCATGTTAACCTTGGTAGACATCAATTGTTGGAATACCGTCAATGTGGTTAGCATGTACTCCATGTGTTTTATTTTCATCACCAAAGCCCTCTGGACTGGAGTGAGAGGTAAAGCTAGTCTGAGTGTCACTATTTGCATTTGAGCCAAAACAAAAAAAAAAACAAGAATAAAAACCAAACCCTAACCCTAACATTCTGTAGGAGACTAAGAGGAAGAAGGTTGCCTCTCAGGTAGGTCAGTGTCCTCAAATAAGATGGATGATGGCTCTGGACTCTCAAGCATGTAAGTCTGTACGAGTTCAGTAAAGCTTTTAGATGAGGCATCTCTTTTCAGATTGTGGTGGTAATTGACACCTGAGAGAGACTGTACCTTTCCCGTGATTGGGTATGTTTTCAGTGCCTTCAGTGAAGTTGCCCTCCAGCATTTTTACAATTTTAAATTTTATTTTTATCCTTGAAGTCATAAGTTTACATACATCTTAGACACATTTGTGTAAATGCTGTTTTTTTTTCACAATTCCTGACATTTAGTCCTGGAACACATTCCCTCTCTTATGTGAGGTAACATTGCTACTATGTCTGAATAACGCAAGAGACGATTTATTTCAGATTTTCTTATTCATCACATTCCCAGTGGCTCAGAGGTTTACACACACATGGTTGCTATTTGGTGGTACTGCTTACATAAGCAGCTTTAAAATTGTTAAATTGTTTAACTTGGGTCAACCTTGTAGCCTTCCACAAGCTTCCCACAATAAGTTGCTGGAATGTTGTCTTATTCCTTCTGACAGGACTGGTGCAACTGAGTTGGGTTTGTAGGCTCACACATGTGGGATGTGGGATTCGGGTCAAGGCTTTATGATGGACACTCAGTTACCTTCGCTTTGTTGTCCTTTAGTCATTTTGCCACAACACTGGAAGTATGTCTGAGGTTATTGTCCATTCAGAAGACTTCATAGCTGATGTCTTGAGATACTGCTTCAATATCTCCACATAAGTTTCCTTTCTCATACTTATTTTGTAAAGTGCAGGTTGGGATGGTGCTCTTTGGCTCGCAGTCTCCTTCTTTTTCCTCAATACACAATGATGGCCATCACAGCCACACAGTTACATTCATATTTCATTGCACCAGAGGACAATTCTTCAAGTTCAAGACATTTCTCCAGTAGCAAACTGTAAGCTGGCAGTTTGGGAGCAGTGGCTTCTTCTTGCTGAGCAGCAGGTCATGCTGACATAGGACATGTTTTACTGGTAATATAAATACTTTTGTACCTGCTCCCTCACAAGGTCGTTTGTTGTTGTTCCTGGATTGATTGATATTTTTCGTACCAAAGTACTTTCATCTCTAGAAGATAGAATGCATCTCTTCTAGGACGGTATAATGGCTACATGGTCGCATGGTGTTTGAACTTGCATGTTATCATTTGAACAGATGAACATGGTACCTTCAGGCATTTGGAAATTGCTCCCAAGTGTGTACCAGTGGAGGCCCCCAGTTTTTTCATGATATCTTGACTCGTTTCTTTGCATTTTCCCAAGATGTTAAGCAAACAGGCAACTAGGTCTTAAAAGTAGGTCTTAAAATACTGCCACAGGTACCCCTCCAGTGAAATTATATGTCAATTAACCTTTCAGAAGCCTCTGAAGCCATGATATTGTTTTCTGGAATGTTGCTAATCTATTTAAAGGCACTGTCGCATTTTAGATATTATGAATTATGAGTAAAATGATCTATTCTTCATTATTTGTTGGAGAAAATGCTAGTGTCATTGTGCGTCCAAAACAACTTACTAGAAATGTAGTTTATTGGCATGGAGTCTTTGAAGACTTATGACTTCAAACAAAGTGTAAGTAAATTTATGACTTATAAATTCTACACACTTGCTGATTTTTTGAATCATTCAAACTTGGCTGGGTGGTTAATATCACATTTTTTATGTGGTGTGATAAATTCAGAACACATATGTATTGCTGCTTTACACAGACCTTAGGGGGTTGTATTTGCCATTATATACAAGGTATGCACATGACATCATAGCTAGCACAAGTCACTGTGGTTACACCCTCAGAGAGGCAGAAACACTAACTGAGTGGCAGCACATGTGTTTGCAAAAACACAAACACATCTGAAATGCAAAGAGCTGTTGATTCAGCAGGAACTCTGAGCTGTCTTTTGTCTTTTGTCTACTTCTGAAAGCTGAAGAGAAGAAAAGCACATGGATCACTCGAGACTGCATTTAGTTCCCCATTCTTCAGCTCCTTGTTTGAATTTTCCTGTCCAGTAAATAGTGCAGTTATAAAAACGCACAAGTAACAAATTCCAAATTCAAACACGAAGCTGCTAAATAGGAAGCTGACTTTCATTTTGTGTCAGGTATGCTGCATTATACCTAAAGCTATATAATGTAAAAACAACTTATCAGTTAAGTATTATATTTTCTTTAAATATGCTGTGTTTATATCAGCATTACTTCCACAATGATGAGAATTGATAGTTTACTGTTGATTAATTTAATTTACTCAAATAATTGCTTGTTTCATTTGCAGTATCCCCATTTCTGATAATAAACACAGCTTTGTTGGGGATTGTTTTGGCACAAAAGTGATGTTGATGCATACAGTTCCTTGCAAAAGTTTCGTCCCCCTTGAACTTTTCAACCTTTTGCCAAATTTCAGGCTTCAAGCATAAACATATGAAATTGTAGTTTTTTTTGTGAAGAATCAACAACAAGTGGGACACAATCGTGAAGTGGAACGAAATTTATTGGATATTTTAAACTTTTTTTAGAAATTAAAAACTGAAAAGTGGGCCGTGCAATATTATTCGGCCCCTTTTACTTTCAGTGCAGCAAACTCACTCCAGAAGTTCAGTGAGGATATCTGAATGATCCAATGTTGACTTAAATGACTGATGATGACAAATAGAATCCACCTGTGTGTAATCAAGTCTCCGTATAAATGCACCTGCTCTGTGATAGTCTCAGAGTTCTGTTTAAAGCGCAGAGGGCATCATGAAGACCAAGGAATACACCAGGCAGGTCCGAGATACTGTTGTGGAGAAGTTTAAAGCCGGATTTGGATATAAAAGATTTCCCAAGCTTTAAACATCTCAAGGAGCACTGGTGCAAGCGATCATATTGAAATGGAAGGAGTATTAGACCACTGCAAATCTACCAAGACCCACCCGCCCCTCTAAACTTTTAGCTCATACAAGGAGAAGACTAATCAGAGATGCAGCCAAGAGGCCCATGATCACTCTGGATGAACTAGACAACAAATCTGGCCTTTACGGAAGAGTGGAAAGAAGAAAGCCATCAAAGATATCCATAAAAAGTCTCATTTAAAGTTTGCCACAAGCCACCTGGGAAACACACCAAACATGTAAAAGAATGTGCTCTGGTCAGATGAAAACAAAATTGAACTTTTTGGCCACAATGCAAAACGTTAGGTTTGGCAAAAAAGCAACACAGCTCATCACCCTGAACACACCATCCCCACTGTTAAATATGGTGGTGGCAGCATCATGGTTTGGGCCTGCTTTTCTTCAGCAGAGACAGGGAAGATGGTTTAAATTGATGGGAAGATGGATGGAGCCAAATACAGGACCATTCTGAAAGAAAACCTGTTGGAGTCTGCAAAAGACCTGGAACTGGGACGGAGATTTATCTTCCAACAAGACAATGATGCAAAACATAAAGCAAAATCTACAATGGAATGGTCCACAAATAAACACATCCAGGTGTTAGAATGGCCAAGTCAAAGTCCAGACGAGAATCTGTGGAAATAGCTAAAAACTGCTGTTCACAAACGCTCTCCATCCAACCTCACAGAGCTTGAGCTGTTTTGCAACGAAGAATGGGCAAAAATTTCAGTCTCTCGATATGCAAAACTGATAGAGACATACCCCAAACGACTTGCAGCTGTAATATCAGCAAAAGGTGGCGCTACAAAGCATTAACGCAAGTAATAATTTTGCACGCCCCACTTTTCTTTTTTTTTTCTAAAAAACATTTAAAATATCCAATAAATTTCGTTACACTTCACAATAGTGTCCCACTAGTTGATTCTTCACAAAAAATTAAAATTTCATATCTTTATATTTGAAGCCTGAAATGTGCCAAAAAGTTGAAAGGTTCAAGGGGGCCGAATACTTTTGCAAGGCACTGTACCTTCTATACTTAATTTACAGCCCAAATATTGCAGATGATCATGAATTATAGTCTCTGAATCACTACAATTTCATTTACTGTTATCCTCCACCTTAAAAAAAATGCTTTATTTTTGACAAAGGAAAGAACTGCTTATAATTCTGTGTAAGATGCACCCTGAAAAAAGGATCACACACATCAGCTTAGATAAGATTATAAAAAACTAATAGAAAAAAATGTTTTTTGCATAACACTGGTTATGTATTTTTGTCTGATTTATGTATATCTAGTCTGACATTTAGCTCTCAACATTCACCTGCACTCATGTGATACAAAACAGAGCAAGCACTTTTTTATCTTCTGGGATGACACATGTCTAGCATTGGTTTCCACTGTGGTTTCTCCCCACACGCGCTTGAACCACTCAGCGCAACATCTCGGTCAGCAGAAATGACCACTTCATCTGATTTATCATGTTTATCAAACAGAAGCGGCGGAACTGGGCAGATGTTAAACTCTCCCATTGAAAAGTATTATTGGATTATGGCAACTAGAACACATGCAATACTGCCTTAAAGTTTGATTAAAACGGGGCACCTGCGGTCTTCTGAATAAGACAGCCTTTATCTAAGGAATTGGGAAATGGGAAAAAAAGAAAAGTTCAGGATAGCTACTACTGATATGCAATTGTCCAAACCACATAACCTGGTTTGAGGCAAGTGTGTGATATATTAGGCATGCATTCTACACAATACTGTTAGGCTTCCTTTGCTTCTTAGCTTGTCTCATAGCTCCAGTGTAAACACTATGTCAAATGTCAACAGACACTAAGCAAGTTTTGGCAGATTAACTATTTTAAAGAACACTTTTGATTTTTGTCTTAAATAGATGCTCACCAGGTAGTTAGAAAGTTATTTTTTTACTTCAAGGAAACTGGCCCATGTTCCCAAGGTCCTGTATTTTTATGCTATACTCTGAAGGCAAGAACTAATAAAAAATTAGCATCATCTTGTCCCTTGCATGACCTCTGAGGACGCGGAGACTTTCAATGTGACCTTAAGATCCCTTACATAGGCCTTCTTAATGAAGTTTGATCTTTTATTAAATGATCTAAGGGGATGTACAGCCCTGGGAACATAGGCAGGTGCACTGAAGCAGACAGCTGCTAAATGGTATGCTAGACATAACGAGGTGCAATCTAAAGTCACATCACAACCTAAAACTGCAGCATGGCTACTGCTGTCTCTTAGGGTCTGGAGATCTTGAGAGATGAATGAAAAGCAAATTTGGTGATGATTCCTTGATGGATGACTGGCAGGCAGAGCTAAAGATAAAGAGATGGGGGGATTTACCTCATATCTCCCTACTGTACATCCCCCTCCAGGCATGGCTATATCAAAAATTCAAACTCTGGGGCTAATTATCGTCAGAAACAAATATCTCTACCGCAAGTGCCACTATTTCCTCATAAAGAGCTGCTTCAGATGCATTTTGCTAATGTTAAAGTCTGGCTATCGTTAGCAGTGAGGCAGAACTAAATCAGAACTTAACATCATGAGACAAGTGCATCATGCGCATGAATCACTGTATATCAAGTGTATGATGTAACATGTTAAAGAGAAATCGCACGTCTTCAACATCAAACGGTCTTTCTCAAGTTTTCACGCAGATGTTGCGCATGTGTTACTGCTTTATGGGAATATGTGTGACTGATGGCAGTGTCGCAGCTGATGTTGTTGTTAGTCACCGAAGAATGACTTGCAGCACCGATCACATCAGCTAATCAGTGGTGCCAATTGGATATTTAAATCCATCTGCTTTGAACCAAAGTGAGAGCATGTAATTAGATGACAGCAAGGCACAGGTTGTCAGGAGCAATCTTAAAGGAAATAATCTTGGCAGTGGGGTGATTTGCAAGCAGCGGCATAGCATGAGAAGCCTAGCGGTTTTAGTCTTTGAGCTTTAGAGGCTTGAAACGTGGTCATACAGAAAGCTTGCGACTGAGCAGCAGACTTATTGAGATGCACTTAAAGATGTGAGTGTTTTAGGTCATTAAGAAACATCGTGCCTGACTGCATTCCTGCACTGCCTGGAGACATCTAAAGAGATATTACCAAACATATTTTATGTAACCAATTAACTCTTAGCAAGGACCAGCACTTTTCATCATCAAGCACTTCAGACGGTACGGTATTGCCTGTGAAATAAGGGCACACGTGAAACAGTACACCGACGAAGTGCTACATGTACACACGTGGATGACTGTCGTATTCACAGACCAAACACATACACACGTGAAACATTTGCACACCAAAGAAACATCTATTTCCATCACTGCTGAAAATAGTCTCTGACATTCATATAACATTCTCTTACATTCATTAGTGAAAGTACTCTCACACGTCTGAGTTAATTTTACACGCAGACGTCACATTTTTCATGAGCTAAAGAGCAGCAGGAGTCTTTGTGGGTGCATATGGGTGTTGTAGGAGAATGCTGAATGAAGGGGTTTGCCTCGCACTGTTTTGTTCATTTGAAAAGAGAGATGCCTACATAAACGCAAGACAGGGAAACGAACGCTGGGAGAAATTTCAAGAAAAGGAACACAGGGTAAAGTAAGTCAGATTTCTGAATTTCATTATATACAGTGCCATTTGCCGTCCCAGTAGGACGCTTCTCTTTACATCTAACAATAATGTCCCTGGTGGTTTTTCTTGCAGAACCTTTGTTCATTTTTAAGACCTTGCTTTTTGTGTTCTGGCAGAAATTATGATTATGTGCCTGGAAAACAGATATATATGGCAAATGCATACCTCTATCTCAAGACACAAAACAAAAACAATAAAAGACCTGACCAGTGAGACCCCAGGAGGGGCGGTGCTTCCTTAAAAATAAAGGCTTCTAAATGGCTTAAATGTACAGTTCTAAGGAAACCAAATAGTGTACAATCTTTAAAATGAGTTATGTATTTAAATTCTAAAAGGTTCACCCTCCTTTGTAAATATGGCTCGTTGAAAAGCTATCCAATGAAAGGTTCTTATAAAGTGGCTCTTATAAAACAAATTGGCCATGTTCATGTGCCAAGTCATTAAAAAGCTTCCCTGAGCTTCATTGGGATTGCATTTCTCTAAAAAAACGTATAGAGAAATAACAACCTTTATTCAGTCTTACTTGTTTTACCTTAGTATTTACTACCGATATTTATAGTGTTACTCTGTAAGGAAAAGGTCATTTTCTGGGCCATGATTTTTTATGCTAATCACCTCTACCCTCATGCTTTCATTGGCTGCCATAATGGAGAGGGCAAGGTAGAGGCATAGGCGTACAATGCTGTGATGGAAACAGGAAAACGGCTATAGCGAGCACATTAAAGAGAGACCATATGGCCTCTAGGTCACTAAAGCAGAAATTGAGTGTTAATGATATGTGGCACTGCAGTGCTGTTTTACTGTGTCCTGTTTGTCAGACACACCTGTGAAAGAAAGAGTGAAATTATGAAGGCTGGGTGAGTGGGCCTGGATGGGATGTTTGCTTTGTCACATTAAGCAGCAAATCCTTCCAGCCAGTAGGCTGACATACCTTCTGCAGAACAGAGACTTTTCTTAAACTACCTCAACTACAAGAAGTAAACATCTCTGAGAAAATGTTTTGTTCTGTTCAGGGAACAAATTTTCGACTGTTATATCGCTACTTTAGCCTGTGGTTAACTGTTATGATACCCACAATACTTAATTGTTTGAGTTGCATTAATATATATGTATATTACTATTTTTGAAGCTTGCATTCCTCCTAACAGCTCATCTTAACTGTGGTAAAATCACTCAAATGTCTAGCTTCTCATGACGTATTGTTTTATTTTATAGTTCCACTCCAAAGAACCATCTTAACTTTTAAAGAAGATATATTATAAAAAAGTATTTCTACTTGTGCTCACACATTTGGGTATCAACCACAACCACAAGCAGTGCAATAATACAACCCAGTCAGTTTCCTTTGGGCGAGATTTAGACCTATCACCCCTTGTTTCATGAACTAGGGCAATTATTACAATAAGTAAGTTATTTAAAAATTAACCCTTTGATGCACAAGCTAAGCAAACCCCAACATGTGTATTTGCATTTCTGGATATAATGGCTAAAAGGGAATGTCAGCTGCTTGTTTACAGCATTAAGTAAGCATTAGCAACTATTGCCAGTGACCTTTTTTGATAATTATTTACATTTTTTATTTTATTTGCATAACAACACCCCCAATGATCAATTGATGTCAGATTTCTTAAGTAGAGAATGGCAGATTCTTGGCAAGAGTACATTCTGTATATGCCATTAAAATTTCAAGATGATTGGCCAAAGTTAAGCCAGCCAAACCTTGTTGAAAACTGAGTGGCTGATTGTGGTTAAGTTGTCCTTGAGAAGTCCTTATTAGATGTCAAAGATGCAGTGTGCAATGTTATGTCTTTGTAAACAGTAAACAGCTTTTTGGTTTTATAGGGCCCCCATTTTTTAGCATTACCAGCTAAATACACTGTTCAAGCATAAAGTATGACAAGACTATTGTACCATACAGGTTGTTTACAGATGCGATCAGGTTGGGGTTGTAGACTGCATCTCCTGTCATCCAGGATGTGGTGTAGTGGCTCTAAATCATTACGCTCTGAAAGCGCTTAGTGGTAGGCCTGTGTGATATGGTGATTTATATCATATGACTATTTATTATAGTATTATCGTTTAAGATTAAACTCTGTTTTCTATTTCGTTGTCTGGATGACGTGTTAAGACAACACAAACAAACGTGGAGGAGCATGAACGAAACTAAATGGTGCAATTCAAAACAGTAGGGTGACTCAGGCCTATTTGGTTGGACATGGCTTGCGTATGAAAAGTCTCACACTGATCAAAAATGTGTACTTTGCAAGTTATAATGCACTCTCATTGGCCAAAGGGGACGGGAGATGGGCAGGGTACTATAGCTTAAAACTTGCTTAAAACTTCTGAAGTAACAATTTGAAAAACTTATTTTCTGACTCTTTGGGTCATTACAAATCATTTTGTAATTTGGTCTTTTTAGCCCTTACTTATATCATTTCAATATTTTGGAAGCTTATATATATTGACACTCATAAGGTCGAATTTTATTCCAGATTGGATATTAGTGGAGCCCTAGCACTTAAAAGCTATAGAGGCACTTTGTAACAACCAGTGAAGTTTCAAAAGATTTGGGCATTGGGGGCACTATACTGAAAAAACAGGAATAGTGGTGTTCTGCTTCAAAGACAACTAACTTTCAACTAGCTTTTCAAAGAGCTTATCCTGCTAGAAGATTAAAAAATTATGTGTCTGAGGTGATAGTAGTCCAACTGAATGAACAAAAAGTGGCCACCCTTTGAGAGGTGGCTATATTGACTTCTAAGACAGTTAGCATCCTGCGAGATACAGGAGCAGCCCAGTCTTAACTTGCAGTCGGACTTGGTCAGTGGAATGGTGCGGGTAGCTGTGCAGGAGAAGTTACCAGTTGCAGGTGTGGATTTTATTCTTGGTAATGACCTTGCTGGTGGCAAGGTGTTCCCCATTCTTGAGGTGGTGCCTGAACCTTCCCCACTTGATGAGGAAGATGCTTTACAACAGGAGTTTCCTGTCGTTTTCTGTGTCACTACTAGAGCCCAAAAAGCAAAAAAAAAAAAAATAGAAGGGAATTGACCTACCTAATCTGATCAGATCAAAAAAAATCCTGTTTATAGCTCTGGTAGTTTGTTGAAACAGGTCTCTTCTGTCTGTCATGAACTAACTCTCCCTGTAAGTCGTGCAGAGCTAGAGTGTCAGCTCAAGAATCAAACTTGACCCGTATTAATTTCCTATGTTATCATATGTATTGCTGATAATCTCTTTGGTATATCTATTAAAATCAGTTTCATTGACCTTAAAACATTATTTTAATTTTTATTTACTTACATTGACAAAATAATTTTTTGCTAATATATTCCTGACTGCAAATGTTTACAAATGTTACAAATAGTTTTCATCGAATTCCATAATGAATACATTAGGGTTCATTATTTTTATTCAAAATAAAACTGAAATCAGGATTTGTGGTGATCAAAAACAAGTACATTTGTTTGGCCATTTAACACTGGCTAACACCAATAGCTGAGCGCTAACAGCTGAGGCTGTATTTTAACAGATATAAAAAGTTCTAAAAAGTTCTTGCCATTTAGCACTAGCAAATGCTAACGGCTAAGTTTATATATCTCCGCTGTCCAAAAATATGTATCTCCATTTGTGTTTATTACAGCAGCTGCTGTCTACAGTGTATGAAAATTTCATGTTGAATGGACCAATAGAAAAGCTCCAAAATTGGGTTCCACTGACATACTATAAAAGTAACAAAGTTTTTGGCACTTTGCAGATACTTGTTTTTCATTGGACAGCAATGATAATAACAGAGATGTAACGTTAGTTCTTGGTACCGCTCGCTGCAGGACTCACAATGATGCAGAACCAAACATCATTCGTGGAAGAGAGTTTTCAGTAGTAAATATAAGAGAGTATCATACATATTACAGCAACTCCTCAGCAGCAGTGAATAAAAGATCATTTCACAGATTAGAGCAATTGGACATATGGTAAAGTGTACCCTTCAAACATTCACACGTAACCTGAGCTGTTGCTAAAGATAGCATAAAATATTTCATCCCAGGTTTATCTAGTCAAGCATGACATTAATTTAAGGACTCATGATATTTCATCCGGCGAGAGGACTCAGGCCATTGGTTAAGAAATAAATGATTGGGCATGAATCAACCATCCAGACACCTCCGCCATGGAGAAGTGACCTTGTAAAATTACAGAGCCAGAATGTCTTATCAGAGTGCCACTTGGCTCAGCGGAGAATAAACATCCAGAGTGAGTTCCACAAGAGCCCGAGCTCTTCCGAAGAGGAGAAGAAAAAAAAACACACTCTTTGAGAGATGTCACACATATACGCAGTCCCTGCTGTGCCTTATGCAGCTAACAGCTTTCGAGGCACACACCTACAACTGCGAGACAGAAAAAAGAATGTGACCCAAATAACACAAGTTTGAAAAATAATGGGTAAATATTACATGACACTCCCTGTAAGAAACAAATTTGGCTACATGATGAGAACGATCAAGAGAATACATTTGACTGACTGTGATATTTTTGAACGCAGCACCCATGCAGTGGGGGGGGTGGAATGTTTTTCCCAACCATGCCACTTCTTGAAGTGAAAGAGTCAGAAAAAGTAGATCTTAACTGCTTTAAACCTTGACCGAGAGTAGACTCTGCTTGAAAATAGTCCAAATAAGTGCAGATGAACTGCAATTCAGCATATGGAATGTCAAGAAGTTTCGAACAACAACTCGTACCCATTGGCTCTTAAGCCAAATGTATAAGCCAAGAGAATAAAAGAAGTGTCCCTAATTTGAATAAAGGATCCTGAGAGGCCGGCCCCAACTTCTGAATCACTAGCTCTTCAATATCACCATGGTTTGGTATTCTCCAACAATTCTTACTGAGGGCCCGAAAAGTTGATCTTTCAAACGTTTTCACACTTAGCCGACTTGTTTCCAAGCATCAGAGTTGATATGAATGAGATATCTGGTGCCTATGAAGAACCACTGAGACTCCAATGTCCAGCTGTAAATATCCAACTTCAAAAAGACATCACTCGCGCAAACAAGCCTCTCCCCAGACACTCAGCACTTTGACAAGACGTGGTGGGTGTACAGTAGAATACCCTTGCTGCTCCGAGTCCGATTTTATTTACTTTAGATCTTAAGTGCCTGAGAATCTCTCTCTTCCCTTTGATTTTGACAGGACTGGAGCAGTCGCTTCTTTGGGCACTAAAATAGGACCGCAGTCTGCGAGTAAACATGTATATTTTACTGTCACTGCACAAATGCGAATGCCTTTGATATGGAAACAGCAACAGTACATTAAAAAAATGTGCGTGATATCAGGAAAAAGAGGAGGGAGACTGAATAGGTGAGGGACAGGTTTAGGGCAAAGCGTAGACCCAGAAAAAGCAGGGTTAAAGGAAAAACAGAATATTCCAAATAGACGTGAATGTAAAGCTGTATTTATATAGACAGAGTTCAATAAGTACTGTTAAGCACATACTGTGAACTTTAAACACTGTTGTCTTCAACACTTCTTGACTGTTATGTAACAGACCTGACTCCGCCCAAAAGACCCCCCCTCCCTGCCCCCAATATATACATATACCAAGTCACGAAGCACAGATGAGGGAGCAACAGCTATGGATGACTATGCATGCAGAAATGTACTATTCCAGGCTGTGAAGGTGATGTCAACACTGTGTATATCTTTTTCAATGAACTGTGTGTGACTGAGGTTGAAGTTGGCTTGCTATTCAACCACCAGCTTCTTAATCAAATGTTCCATTACAGCTTTAATGGTGCCAGGATGTAGCTGTGGCACCATACAAGAAGAAGAAGAAGAAGAACAAGAAGCCAACATCAGCCAGATCTTTAACACGCTCCTGGAGAAGTTTAATTCTTAAATGTGAAGTGTTTATGTCTGCTGGACAGTATTGAGGCTTCACCCAGCAAAGAGAGGTAAAGTGGGGAGCAGTTCCAGGGTTAGCATCTGTAAGAACAGGATGCTGTGTGATATTATGTGCTTTTGCATAGTTAAAGCAGATCATCTTAAATGTAAAGTTACATAGTAAACATCTTCAAATGACTTTGTACAGTTGTCGAAGGGCCTGTTTCTATTTCAACATGATGCCGTTACAGTGTCTTGCTGTAAACCAGCAAATCAGAGCAGAGTGCATCAAATCATTCATGAGCTCAGTAAAAAAGGGAAAATAGGCTCTTTTTTTATTCAGGATCAAATCATAGGCCGTAAATGTGCGTGTAAAAGCGAATCTGGGCATTTTTCACTCTGACCAAAGTCACACGCCCTCTATGTAGACATCAAAGAACAATTTAAAATTCTGAATTAATTCACTCCATGGCTTCTTTAAGGGCTGTGCTCATGTAAAGTTTTGTATACATATGCAGTGAATAGTAACCTTAAAATGAAAGCATAGGTCAGAGAACAATATAACATGGCACAGACTAATAGATTAATGGCTCTATTTTCATACAAGCACAAGCAGGGTTTGTTGAAATAACACTGACATATTGCTAATTGCTGCACAAGCCAACTTTGTGGCCTGTTCTTGCCCAGTTTCTTTCTTTCATGGCCAGAAATGATAGCGCCTTCACTGGTGTGTGTGTGGAGTGGCACAGCAGGAAGTGTGGCATTCAGAACCCACCGCACAAGAGTATTTTAAAACCACTTTGCTTCAAAATTATGCTTGCTTTACCTCCTCCTGAGATCTTTTTTAAGCCTAGCCAATATGGTATTTTCCTGTACCATTTTCTATAATATAGGTTTTTGGAGGCACAGTACTGTTACCCCACACCGCCCTTCTTAAGGCAAACACAGCAACTCTGTGAACTCAACAGTTGTTGAGCTCTTAGAGATATAGTTGAGGAACAATTTCACTGATGCACATGTTTATTAATTTAACTTATCATTAAGCTGTATTAGGTTTGCATTCTAAATTGAACCACTGCAGACAAGCGAATTAGCTCATAAAAAAAAAAAAACTTAATATGCTGCTATGCTGCATGCAGGGCCTGCACATAGCATGAGCCTGTCTCTAGTGCACATGTGTAAACCAAGCACCCTCGAGGTTTCTTAGCCCCTAGACTTGCTGTTGGTGTCATGATAGTGTGGAGGACAGGAGGGCTTTGTGTTCCATTTTTTGTGTGCCACAGCTCCCAGCGAACCACAAATACACAGCGGACTACATACACACACACTTTAACTCTACACACTTACAGAAAATAGATTTTTTTCAGTGTAAAATATTGTGCAATATTGCTCCATTCCCCCTGTGCAATTAAGAGACAACGTGCAATTATCTGAGAATACAATCTTAGGAGTTCTTGACTTTTTATTATTTATATTGTATATACTGTACTGTTTATGTATCTATTTTTGTACTGAGTGCCTTGCTATCCTTTTGCTGCTGTAACACAGTGAATTTCCCCACTGTGGGACTAATAAAGGATTATCTTATCTTCTTATCAAAAGAAAGAAACCATGGTAAATGTTGGGCTATATGCGTGTGGAATCATAAAAACTGTAGTGTACACCTTTCTGGCAGTTTTGTTTGTATTATTAATTGTACTGTTAGATGCTAGAATACGACAGGAATGGGGTTTTACATGTCCCCAGATGTGCATTCCCATTGTAAGATCACACTTGGCTCAATGAGGACTAGAAAGTAATGAATAATGACAAAGTAGTAGCGACTACTAAGTGTGAATTAAGAGTGTTATTTGCTTTCAGTGTGTTTCCTGTCTTAAGGATGTTGCATTGGCTGCTCCCGGCTCTCATCATGGCCTGACCAGCTGAGCCCAGGGCACAGACACAGTCAGACAGACCCAATTAGAGACACACTTTCATCATACCTATCCCTCACCCCCACACCACCCTCCAACCAAATAACTGAGGCGAGATGGACTGGAGTTCATCTCTATTTCACCTCTGTGTGTGAGTGTTTGTATGTGTGTGTGTGTGTTGAGGTGTGTATACCCATTTGTGGTGTGTCTGTGTGCATGTGTGTGTGTGTTAGTTTGACAGGTGGTCGGTGCGTCTCTCACTCAGCTCTTTACTGTGGTGGAAAGGAAGCTTCTTTTAGAAAGAAATATCAACAGCTTATTAAGTCCAAACCCTGCAGCTGCTGAAGCCATTTGATTTGCAGATTAAACAGGCAGAGAGAGAGCGTGAGACAAGGATAGAGACAGAGACTATTAGAGAGAGAAAGAGACAGATAGGGAGAGAGACAGAGACTATAAGAGAGAAAGAGCGAGAGAGAGAGAGAATAAGAAGAGAGAGCAAGAGAAAGGAGACAGACAGAGTGAGATAATGGTAGAGAGAGACTACATTTCTACTATAACTGGCAGTAGTAGTGCTGTAGAGCTGCCAGAGGTTCACCGATAGACATTAATATGTGTGAAGGTGGGCTAGCATCCACACAAAAGCAAATAAACAACAGCAAAACAAATAAATATATAAATAAAACCACCCAGACTGGAATATATGAGGCATGTGTATGAAATAGTGTTTCACACAGCAATTCACTAATGAGTTGAAAACACACATGTGCATGCCTGCTTGGCCACCCACCCACACACACACACTCAAGCACACAGCCACCTCTCCATAATTTGGCTTGATATGAAAGGCAGTATAAGCACTAGTTCTGACTGAAATGCATATAGTCCTAATTGATTTGTGAAGGAAATGGAGCAGAAATTAATTAAAGTGGGTAATGGAAGTTTTCCCTGAGGAAGATGACATAAGGTACAAGGCCCAATGCTCTATCTCACTGACTAAAGACAGGTCTGCCCACTGTGTGCAAGGCTTGTGATGTCATCAACGCCGGGCCTAGTTTAAGATAGCCGCAAATCCCAAATCATGTCCATGTGCTTCTCAGAAAAAGATGAAAGCCCTTCTTAATCAAGTGACGTGTGTAATCAATTTAAAAGCATGTTGCAGCTTATATTTGAGGACCCTCTTCTTGCATTAGTCATAAGGCAGTCATCTCAAGGGTCACAATTCTCAGAAAAATCTGCAAGTTCAGTAGTCGATATAACGGAAAACCTTTTAAAAATAAAACAATTTGATGTACTGAGAAAGCATTACAAAGATTCAAAACACAGCGTTCACTCCTCAGTCCCTACAGCTTATATTTTAGGAATTAAATAAAAAAAAAACACAATACAGGGCAGCCTATCAGAACAGACATCCAGGTTTTATTTTTACATGTCCATTTTCCAAACTTCTCTTGAACCCTTCTTAAACCCTTAGAATAAAACAGGTTGCTGATGTTACTGTAACTCCAATACTTATATATGTAAGTGATATTTGTTCATCTAAAATTCTAAATTCAGCATGAAACGGGTAAAGCAAACCTGCTATAGGCCTACAGGGGAAGGTACATGAAAGTTTTCATATTATATTATATTATATTATATTATATTTTATGTTTTCATCATGAGAACAATTCATTAGATACAAGGCTGTGTTTGCAGTTTAGTTTTCACACATATGGCCATGAAATGGTAACATCTAATTCACATTTAATTATTTCAAACCTTCAAACGAAATTTTATATAACAAAACAATCTGTTCAAGTATTTGCAGAAAACACATATTCAACACCTAACTAGCCCTGTGTGAAAAACTTATCTCCCAATTAGTTAAATGTAGCTAATAACTGGGATCAATTAATCAACCCCAGGCTTGATTACTGACAACCCAGCTGAAGTAGGTTTTTCTCACAAGTGGCTGACCCACCATCATCATTTTTCCAAAAAAAGCACAGCATATTCATCATAAAACACACTGATGACCCTCAAGCCTTTCAGAATAATGTTCTGTGGACTAAAGTGAAACTTTCTGAAAGACAGGGTTCCTGTCGGGTGTAAAGAAAACCTAGCATTTTCTGCCAGAAACTCCTACAGGAGAATGTCCAGTCATCAGTCCGTGATCTGAAGCTCAAGTGCAATTGGGTTATGCAGCAAAACGATCCGAAGCACAAGAGCATATCAACCTCTTAGTGTCTCAAAATAAACAAAATTAAGGTCTTGAACTGGCCCGATTTGTAGTCCTGACTTGAATTCCATTTAGATGCTGTGGCAGGATCTTAAACAGGCAGTTCACGCTCAAAAGCCCTCCAATGTGGCTGAATTAAAGCAATTCCACAAAGAAGAGTGGATTCAAATGCCTTCACAGCTGTTGCTGCTAAAAGTAGCCCAACCAGTTATTATGTTTGAGCGGGGACAGTTACTTTTTCACGCTGGTGACGCAGCTGTTGCAAAATGTTTCAAAATGAAATCATCATTTGAAAACTGTTTTGTGTTTCCTCATGTTCTGTCTGTCATACAGTATATTTTGTGTGAGGCAGGGATGGCACTACCTAATAAGCAACAGAAGTGGCTGCTTCACCACATTTACAAGTTTCCTTCATTTGAAGATACTGGTCCTGCGGCCACCAGAGGGCCGTCTAACAACTTTTACGTAATTTCTGTTACGATTTGCTTGGAGTAGGGAAAAAGTGCAAGTTTAAGCATGTTTAAAAGAAGAGAAGAAAATGTAGGTATGATTTAGTTTCATTCTGAGGTGTTAATATAATGCCATATTACAGATTTTAGTTGGAAAACAAGAAGTATTCAGCGTGAAGAGAGAAAACTCAGATGGTGTTCTATAATTAAACTGTAACCTATCATCACCCCAAACAGGCATTCATTAGCATCCAATCACAGCAATTCACAAAATTTTGTAACATAATTTAAACAGCTTGGGGTTAGCCTGTAATTTTAAACTTCTTGCGCTATGGTTGGGAAATGAACAAAGCCCATTACATATATGGCTCCTGAAAAAGTTTTACATGAGAAATGTAATGAGTTTGCAAACTTTTTAACAATCCACAATATCAGACAAGCCAGTTTACATTTATATCCACAAATAAGGTAGTGGTCTAATATCATGGCCAAAATGTCCCAGTTTAGTGCTGTTAATGAAGACATTTTAATAAACACAGTGAGTTATCTCAAATCATCCACTTACAGTCTCGACACATTACCAACCAAGTTTTTAAAGAATGTGTTTCACTCAATATCAGTGGACATGCTTCAGATAGTAACATGAACCTGCTTTAGATACTAACCTGAACTTGACTATTACTAGGCATTTTTCCCAACCCATTAAAACTCCAGTCCTGAAGCCTCTTTTGAAACAATCAGAAACAACTCTGTAAGGTAATTACAGCCTTGGTTTATATTTATCTTTCATTGGAAAAAGCATTGAGAAAATTGCCTTCAAGCAACTTACAGGCTCTCTGTCCATAAAGAGCTATCTAGACAAATTTCAGTCAGGATTCTGGCCTAATCATAGCACTCAGGCTGCTCTAATTTGTTGAAAAATGATCATAGACAGACTTGAAAACTGGATTAGACTGTCAGAAACTGTCCTAAAATGGTTGAGTTTATATCTGCAAGGAATGGGGTTCGATTCTTGGACTCTTGAATTTATACATGCTTTCTTTTGGCCATGGGGCGTCTTACCACAGCTATGCAGGGGGTCTACTTGGCCCTCTGCTCAAACAACTAAATATATAATTTACTGATGGGACAAAACTTCCTGCAGTTAAGTAACAATAAAACAGTGATTATTTCATTCAGGCATAGCAATGAGAGCCATATAACGGAAAACCTTTTTAAAAATAAATGCACTGAGAAAGCATTACAAAGATTTAAAACACAGCATCCACGCCTCATTCCATACAGCTTATATTTTAGAAATGAAGTTTAAAAAAAACTGCAGTTTGGCACAATACAGGGCAGCCAATTAGAACAGACATCCAGGTTTTATTTTTACATGTCCATTTTCCAAACTTCTCTTGAACCCTTAGAATAAAACAGGTTACTGTATCTCAAAGATTAATACATGTAAGTGACATTTGTTCATCTAAAATTCTAAATTCAGCATGAAATGGGCAAAGCGAACCTGCTATAGGCCAAAAGGGGAAGGTACATGAAAGTTTTCATATTATATTATATTATATTATATTATATTATAATATATCAAGTTTTTATAATGAAAACAATTAATTTGATAAAAGGCTGTGTTTGCAGTTTAGTTTTCACACACGATAACATCTAATTCACATTTAATTCTTTCAAACATTCAAACAAAATTTTATATAACAAAACAATCTGTTCATGTATTTGCATTGATCTACTTGGCCCTCTGCTAAAACAAATATGTGCTTTGAATATATAATTTACTGACGGGACAAAATGTTCTAGAGTTGAGTAAAAATAAAACAGTGATTATTTTATTTAGGCATAGCAATGAGAGCCACAGACTAGCTGCCTGTCTGGATTCAAGAGCCCTAAAATCTAAAGAAGTACTTTATAACCTGGGTGTACTAATGTGTCAAAGCGTTTACAGAATATTACAGCTTTTTAACTAAACCAGACCTGGAGAAACTCTTCCACACCTTTATTTGTAGCAGGATTGATCAGTGTAAACAGTTCAGTTCATTCAAAATGTAGCTCCCAAAATGTAGAGTTCAGGGAACGCGTCACCCCTCCTCTTATGTCTACATGCTATATGCAACAGAATGGGCACTATTACTGGTCTACCAGTGTATTTACTGATATGCTGCAAAGATATGAGCCCAGCAAAATGTTCCTATCATTAAAAACTACTCAGTTAGTCCTGCCTAAGGTAAAGACTAAACATGGAGAAGCAGCATTTAGCTACTAAGCCCCTCTTAAAGGGAACCAGCTTAACATATTGCTTTAATCATGCCTGAATCATGTTTGATTTCTATTCTCCAATATCTTTTGAGTGTACTCATACTAGCACAAACACACTAACACACCACCACCATGTCAGTTTTACTGCAGTGCTGAGAATGATCCACCACCCAAATAATATCTCTGTGGTGGTCCTGTGGGGGTCCTGAACACTGAAGAACAGGGTAACAAAGTATGCAAATTAACAGATGGACAACAGACTGTAATTGTTGAAGTGTTCCTACACGTTCCATTCATGCCTGAATCAAGTTTTAGTCCTGTTTTATTTCTCATCGCATATGTTTTAAGTGTTAATTAGAATGAGTGTGCGGAAGGTGCTATGTAAATACACTTGCCTTACCTTTCTTTACATATATACACAATTAACATGTATAATGATTTCAAAAATGGTTAATTCTGGTTTTAAACTGTTCTTTACTGCCAGAAAATGAAAAATACAGAGGAACCAGCAGAATATTCACAAATCTGTCATGAGACAGCACAGCATGCACAGCACGGCCACTAGTTTTGATACATTTATAATTTCAGAAGAAAACAGATTATTTTTAACTGTCTGGTGCTAGCCAATCAAGTTACAGGTGCTGAACTGTTCAGTATTCAGCATCTTTAGCTTAGCATGAACTGCAAACATTAGCTGGCTCGGTGTGTCAGGCTCACACTTTCACATTTCGATCACTCCTATCACATCCATGTCACAGCATAACATAGTACTCAAACATAGTCTAGCAGACCTTTACTCTTTACTCTTTCCTAGAAGTTTGACGAGTAAAAGCATTGTAATATATCTGACGCTGGATATGTAGAAGACTGACCTCAGAGCATTAACTCCAGTGTGACCCAACCCCCCACCCGTCATACACCATCTTGTTTTTAGGCATGTTTAAACTGAGAAACACTGAGAAACACTGGTCTTGTTTGAGCGCTGTAGTTACGACAATATCATCAGTTCTGCTGTGATGTGCGTGCGACAGCACTGCATCATATTAGCCAGATTCACAGTTAGCCTAACTTTTGTTTAACCCTTTGATGCACAAGCTAAGCAAATGCACAACATGGGTCAAACTTGACCCGTTTTCATTTCCTATGTTATAGTATGAATTGCTGAGTAGTTTCTTTCATTATTTAATTTACCATGTGTACATAAAAAATAAGTTTTGATTACCTTCAATTGTTATTTTAATTCTTATTTATTTACTTCATGAACAAAAATATTGTTTGTAAGTATGTTCCTGACTGGAAATGTTAACAAATGTCAGTAGTTCCTAGCAAATGCCATAGTGAATACATACATTTTTGGTGTTGTGCATCATAAAAGCAGTGATGCAAAAATGTTTTTTTTTAAAAAAAAGGTAAAAAAAAACAAAATAAGGATTTGTGATGATCAAAAACACATAAGTTGAGAGGTTCGTGGAAGCTTGAATGATAAAATTAATTTATAGCAAAATTTATTTAAAATCATAATTTATTGCAATAGAAAATAATATCTACTTCTACAATATGACTAATCAAATGGTGAAACACACTTTGGCTGTAGTTGTGTGGAGGAGAAACGATTGAACACTACTAAAGGTTGTTGGGAGCTTGGATAAAATTGAGGTGTCTCTGGGCCAGTACAGTTACCTGCCTTGTCACTCACATTTGGTTTCAAACTGATGATCACTTCACTCAAACAGGCATTACTCCACCCAAACCTCCCCAAAGTATATCTGTCATTTTAGTTCTGGCTCCCTCACTGAGTCACGTTGGAAAACGTGGATGTACATTCTTTTCTTGCAGTGAAAAATACCACTAGAAAGCGGAAGTGTGAGAATGTGAGTCTTTCATATTGAACGTTTATCAAACATTTGTTATTTTCCATCAAGGAAAGTTCTATTGACATAATTACTGTTATGGTTTTACTGCCAAGCCCTACTTTTCCAAGCCTCTTCACTGACTGCTCAGCAGTGTGTAAACTCTTCAAATGTAAGGACGCTGTGGTGATCTCAACAATGTGCACATTTTTACATCACCATGCACTGTGTCATGATATATTATTATGTCTCTGCTATGTAGTGCGCAATAATGGATGCCAACTCATGTCCACGTATGAAATTCTATACCCCCAGTAGCTCTGCTATATGCTGAATAAATGCTACAGGATATGTTCCACGACTTGCTTCTCTCAGCTCCCCTCTAATTCATAGCGCAATACAAAAGCATGCTATCTCTGAAGCCATTCATCTGGAGCTGCGACGCTGCCGCATAGACTTGCAAATAGGTTATCCCCCCGATCTGGAGAGTGTCGGGCAAGAGATAATCTCTGTCACAGGCCACAGTCCTCTCATAAATAAAAGTTAATGGGGAAAAAAAAAGAAAACATGGACCGGGTTTGCACTGATGCAATCTTATTGTAAAACAACATGAACCGGTAGAGTAGTGCACGCTCTTTTTCATTTCTAGCCACAGCGTCTGTGCTTGGGATTAAAACCAGACTAAGATGACTATGGCATTCCACAAAATATCATATAGCCGTCTCAGAGAGGCATATCAATCAATGTACTAGGACTGTAGCACGAGTTACATTTTTTTAGGAGATAAAAAGGGAAGAGTCTTACACATGTAGTCTCGGGGGAAAATCATTATCCATAGCGGAAAGGGCACCATTCAGTCATTTTCATTCAGAGAGACTGCTACATGCCAGTTTACGTCAATAGATGTCATCTGCCGTGCATGGCATGCAGGAAAAATAATACACCGGGACAATAATAATAATTCTAATAGCAGCACTGAGAGCTAAACAGTGCTGTCTTTCTCTCTTGTGAATCATCAGCCATGGGGCGCAATCAGAATACAGTGTCGCTGTTCGCAGAAAAGCTCTGAAATGGCAGCTTCTCGGTAGATGTTTCAAATGTTTTGACAGTTAGAATTTTTTTTTCTCAAAGCTGTGAGGCACACAGAGGACACAAACAGAAGGGTGGGCGTTACAATTATGCATACACTGTTCATTCAAAAGTTTGGACAGTGGCTGCATAGCACACAGCTGCCACATAAAGTTCTTAAAGATCCTGTCAAATCACACATTCTCATCTTCTGTATTGTTGTAAAGTATATTTCAAATGATTATTTACAAAAATATATTGCTGCTACCAAACAGTAACTATAATCAAGCATCATCAAACAGATGATGACTCCACTCAAACAGACATTACTCCCCTCAAACCTCGCCAAAGTATATGTGTCATTTTAACTCCTGTTCCCTCATTGAATCATGTTGGAAAACGTGGATGTGCCACTAACTTTCAAGAGCTCTGCACAAGTCGGGTTCGCCCACAGGCCCATTTTCATCTGCTAAATAATTTGCAGGTGCAATTAATTTTAAGGTATTGTAGTCATTGTGGATAAACAGGCCACAGTTTGTGGGCTTATGTGGAAACGTACTATGACTGGCTGGATGTGATGCGCTTGGTCAGTTATTAGCTGTTTGTACAATCTTGTTGTACAAGATTAATGTTGCAACATGTTGATAGAAGTGGTACGCTACTATGTGAGCCATGTTACTGACCAATGTTATTATTGTTATTAAAAACGGACCTCATTCTGTAGTAGAAATCACTGCATGGACTCACAAACACTTTCAGAAAACGCTGTCTGTGAGTGCAGTTCATCTTTGCCTAACCCTAGCCCTAGCCCTAGCCTTAACTCTAATCCTAACCCTAATCCACAAATGCAAGTTAAAACTTTTGAATTTTTATAGACTCATTTTAATTAATATGTGAAAATGAACACATTTGTCTATATTTTCATTGCATATTTTTGAAAGTTTTAAATTTACTTCTGAAGTGTTGAATCTGCAATTGTGGGTTTCTGAACCTGATTCCCACACAAACGCAGCGCTTCAGTAACAAATGTGACAAACAAGCCAACATTTGTTTGACTTTAGGTTCTGCTGAGCTGCTTGCTGTAAAGAAAAATGAAAGATTGCCCTATTTTTACCCACAGAAACAACAGAAATAGCGAGTGTAACAAAGCATCCGTTTCTCTGTGTGACGCATGTGCACGCGAAGGGGAGTCGGATTCTGATGGGGAGTTGGATTTCGGCACAACACCTGTTAACTGATGAAGTTGGCCAACTAGCTCAACTAAAGCAGTTTAACCAGTTTAAAAATAGCCAATTTTGTTTAATACCCATCCGACTTGCTGGTTAATTATACTGACACTCAATCCACGTCTGTTCGTCACATTTGTGGATGTGGATTATCTTTTACACATTTGTCAGGTGTTTTCAGACTAATCTCTCTCCATAATTAGTGCATATGGCATGAGTGATTGCACCATTCATGCTAAATCATATATACGGGCTGTGAAACAACATATGATGCTATCCAGACAGCATTTTTTTTTAGTGAAGTACCATGGTAAAGTAGAGTCTGGGTGCTAAACCGGCTAGCCTGCAGTCCAGACTGGTCACCCATTAAAACATTTGGGACATTATAACAAAGGAGATCCCAAACTGCTGAACAGGTAAAACAAAGTACGAATAGGAAAACATTTCACTTTCAGAACTACAGCAATCCTCTTGTCAGTTCCTAAACGCTGACATGAATCAGGAAATTCAAAACGACCATATATTCTTTCTTAGTTTGCATTTCTTTCTTTGTACTATTTTCTATTAAATGTATTAAATAATTTATATTTCATTACATTTTGTACACTGCTCAAAAAAGACAACACAATATAACTCCAAGTAAATCAAACTTCTGTAAAATCAAACTGCCCACTTAGGAAGCAACACTGATTGACAATCAATTTCACATGCTGTTGTGCAAATGGAATAGACAACAGGTGGAAATTATTGGCAATTAGCAAGACACACTCAATAAAGAAGTGGTTCAGCAGGTGGGGACCACAGACCACTTCTCAGTGCCTATGCTTTCTGGCTGATGTTTTGGTCACTTTTGAATGTTGGTGGTGCTTTCACATTCATGGTAGCATGAGACGGACTCTACAACCCAAACAAGTGGCTCAGGTAGTGCAGCTCATCCAGGATGGCACATCAATGCAAGCTGTGGCAAGAAGGTTTTCTGTGTCTGTCACCATAGTGTCCAGAGGTGGGGGCGCTACCAGGAGACGTGGAGGAGGTCGTAGGAGGGCAACAACCCAGCAGCAGGACCGCTACCTCCGCCTTTGTGCAAGGAGGAACAGGAGGAGCACTGTCAGAGCCCTGCAAAATGACCTCCAGCAGGCCACAAATGTGCATGTGTCTGCACAAACTGTTAGAAACTGACTCCATGAGGATGGTATGAGGGCCCGACGCCCACAGATTGGGGTTGTGCTTACAGCCCAACACCAGGATTGACAAATTCGCTGCTGGCGCCCTGTGCTCTTCACAGATAAAAGTAGGTTCACACTGAGCACGTGACAGACGTGACAGAGTCTGGAGACGCCGTGGAGAGCGATCTGCTGCCTGCAGCATGACCGGTTTGGCAGTGGGTCAGTAATGGTGTGGGGTGGCATTTCTTTGGAGGGCCGCACAGCCCTCCATGTGCTCGCCATAGGATGCCTGACTGCCATTAGGTACCGAGATAAGATCCTCAGACCCCTTGTGAGACCATATGCTGGTGCGGTTTGGCCCTGGGTTCTTCCAAATGCAGGACAATGCTAGACCTCATGTGGCTGGAGAGTGTCAGCAGTTCCTGCAAGATAAAGGCATTGAAGGTATGGACTGGCCTGTCCGTTCCCCAGACCTGAATCCAATTGAGCACATCTGGGAAATCATGTCTTGCTCCATCCACCAACACCACAGACTGTCCAAGAGTTGGAGGATGCTTTAGTCCAGGACTGGGAGGAGATCCCTAAGGAAACCATCCGCCACCTCATCAGGAGCATGCCCAGGCATTGTAGGGAGGTCATACAGGCACATTGAGGCCACACACAATACTGAGCCTCATTTTGACTTGTTTTAAGGACATTACATCAAAGCTGGATCAGCCTGTAGTGTGTTTTTCCACTTTATTTTGTGTGTGAATTTTGATTTAATTTCCATTGATGATTTTTGTGTGATTTTGTTGGCAGCACATTTAACTTTGTACAGAAGTATTCAACGAGGCTATTTCATTCATTTAGATCTAGGATGTGTTATTTGCGTGTTCCCTTTATTTTTTTTGAGCAGTGTATTTATTTACACTTGGCACAACAATTTCAACTTTCCTGGAAAAAGCGATATAGAAGCGGACAGGCAAGCAACAAATAAGCTGCAGATGTGCTGCAGAGAACATGTTAGTAATCATAAGCAGAAACACATAAAGCTATATAACACCTTACGCTTTTTACCACAATGATTGTTGAGGCCTTTCAAGTGTCATGACCTCAGCATACCCCAAAAACAACCCTAATAACCCCCAAGACAGACCTAAACCAGCTAAGGTGTCTTAGCTGGTAACCCCCTGCCCATAACTGGTAAAATATAAATAATAATAAAAATATAAAATATAATAAAAGACTTTTAAATAATACAAAATATTGTTTATTATATTTTTTTGTCAATATCGCACAACCCTAGTTTCAATAACAATTCTATTCACAAAAACCCAGCTCTAAAGCGAACTGAGTCACAGCACTACACAATGCAATTAAATGTAATGGGTAAAAAACTAATCAGTACATAAAAACAATACATTTTTATGAAGCGTAACAGAAGATTGTGAATTGTGCTATTGTGAACAGAAACTGTGGTACATTTGGCCACCTCTGCTGTTTCTATGTGTATATGTGATGGTTGAGGCCAGTGGATGAGTGGTCACTCCAGCACTGCCCGATGCTTCTGTCAGCTTTGTCTAACGCGCTTCCTCCTAGGAGAAAGGTACATGAGTGACAGTGGCTGTCCAGGCACACACTAGGGTTTTGAACAGCTGCAGATCTTTAATGGCTGTGTGAAATGGCAGTCTGGCAGAAATGGGGCTGTTGGAAAGATGTGTTTTCCAACAACACAGAGCCATTTTCCAACACAGGACAGAGTCGTAACAGGGTTTTCCTTCTCTTGTACCCTTTCCAAATTCTCTGATAGATTCTTTACTTTCCATGTAAACAGATTAATAGAAGCACTTACCTAAATGCTGCTTCTGTGTCGGAAATTATGTATAGCTTTTTAATAAATGCTAAAACATGCTCCTTATTGTACCAGCATGTGGTTGAAATAGGTCATAGATAATAAATATGAAGTCAGGAAATGATCCAAGACTATCAGAGCTTTCAAGGCATGATGGTAGGTAGCAGTTTTCTGTCATAGCTCTTGGTGTATTAGTTTAATATAGGAAAACAACAGAAACAGAATATAGTGTGATGATGTAACTTCAGCTCATGCTAGAGGCATGTGTATGCATTTCATAGCCCATAAAGCCTATACAGTGCCAAACTGCCAAAAATGTGAAATTCCCATTGTAGCACCTTGAGAGGTAGTGGATCGGTGTGATAATGAGAAATAAACAGATCCAGGCTGTTTTCCCACAAACTTGTGAGCTTTAATAAATACAAGAGCATTAATAACTCACAATGCTTTGTTCTCTAGTGCTAGTTCTTCTTTCTCCGCCTCTCTCTCTGTCCTTGGCTGTATTTGAAATATCATGCCGTGTCCTGCATACTGCATACTGCTCCAGTTTATACGAAGCAGTTTCGTAATCTGCATGTTAATGTTGACTTAACTGACTGAACGACACTAATATGTAAGACATGCTAACTCATTTGTGAACATATCACACAAATATATCAGCAGAGTGCAGAAAAAGCTGCCAAAAAGCTGCTAAAATGGGCAAAACAACTTGCTCCACAGGGATGCTAATAGCTTCCCATCACAGGCAGAATTATGGGAGGATGGGGGATCCTAGAAAATTGATTGAGTAATGGGAAAGTTATGACCAATTTGATTGTTATCATATCTCAGACCATGTGTACAATTTTTTACAAGCACATCTTGACCACTCCGACATCGTGAATGCACAGATGCCTCATGGCATCAATGTATGTATTTCAATGCCCCAAACCCTGGTTGTTTTCTCTTTAAAGAATTGCTTTTGAGAATGTCTTCTGTTTATTTTGTGTTTACCTCCCACCCAACAGTGAAATGAAATATCCACCCATGCTTCTCATTGTGGGTGCTTGGTTGTGGAGTTCTTTCTGCAGTTTGCTAGAGGTGAGAAACAAACATTATAAAGTCTCCTCTCATGCATTTCACCCAGAAGGCAAAAGTATATATATATATATATATATATATATATATATATATATATATATACCCACAGTTCCTTGCAAAAGTATTCGCCCCCCCCCCTTGAACTTTTCAACCTTTTGCCACATTTCAGGCTTCAAGCATAAACATCAAGCACAAAACGTTCATAAACATATGAAATTGTATTTTTTTGTGAAGAAAAAAAATGTATTGGATATTTTAAACTTTTTTTTTAAATAAAAAACTGAAAAGTGGGGCTTGCAATATTATTCGGCCTCTTTACTTTCAGTGCAGCAAACTTACTCCAGAAGTTCAGTGAGGATCTCTGAATGAGATGTGTGATAGTCACAGAGTTCTGTTTAAAGCTCAGAGAGCATCATGAAGACCAAGGAATACACCAGGCAGGTCCAAAATACCATTGTGGAGAAGTTTAAAGCCGGATTTGGATATAAAAGATTTCCCAAGTTTTAAACATCTCAAGGAGCACTGTGCAAGTGATCATATTGAAATGGAAGGAGTATTAGACCACTGCAAATCTACCAAGACCCGCCCGCCCCTCTAAACTTTCAGCTCAAACAAGGAGAAGACTGATCAGAGATGCAGCCAAGAGGCCCATGATCACTCTGGATGAACTGCAGAGATCTACAGTTGAGGTGGGAGAATCTGTCCATAGGACAACAATCACTGCACAAATCTGGCCTTTATGGAAAAGTGGAAAGAAGAAAGCCATTTCTCAAAGATATCCATAAAAAGTCTAGTTTAAAGTTTGCCACAAACCACCTGGGAGACACGGCAAACATGTGGAAGAAGGTGCTCTGGTCAGATGAAACAAATATCGAACTTTTTGGCCACAATGCAAAACGTTATGTTTGGCATAAAAACAACACAGCTCATCACCCTGAGCACACCATCCCCACTGTTAAACATGGCGGTGGCAGCATTATGGATTGGGCCTGCTTTTCTTTAGCAAGGACAGGGAAGATGGATGGAGCCAAATGCAGGAACATTCTGGAAGAAAACCTGTTGGAGTCTGCAAAAGACCTGAGACTGGGACGGAGATTTATCTTTCAACAAGACAATGATCCAAAACATAGAGCAAAATCTCCAATGGAATGGTCCACAAATAAACACATCCAGGTGTTAGAATGGCCAAGTCAAAGTCCAGACCTGAATCCAATCGAGAATCTGTGGAAAGAGCTAGAAACTGCTGTTCACAAACGCTTTCCATCCAACCTTACTGAGCTCGAGCTGTTTTTGCAACGAAGAATGGGGCAAAAACTTCAGTCTCTCGATGTGCAAAAGGTCCAGCCCTGACTATTCTCCCAGTTCCTGCTGCCGAAAACGAACCCCACAGCTCGATGCTGACACCATGCTTCACTGTAGGGATAATATTGGCCAGGAAATGACCGGTGCTGGGTTTCCTCCAGTTCTACTCCCTGACTAAGGCCCTTCCACCGTGATCACTCAGATTGTCTGGGCGCCCAGATCTTTGGTGATTCCAAACTTCTCCCATTTACGGATGACGGAGGCTACTGTGCTCATTGGGAAATTCAATGTTGCAAAAATATTTCTGTACCCACCCCCAGATATGTGCCTAGATACAACCCTGTCTCGGAGGTGTACACACAAATTCTTTGGTGTGTGCCTTTCCAAATGATGTTGTTGAATCAACTAAAGGACAATCGGTGGAAACAGGAGCACCTCAGCTCAGTGTTGAGTGTCATTGCAAAGGCTGTGAATTAATTTGCAAAAAAATCAAACAAACATTTTCACTGTCATTGTGTGTAGAATTTTTAGGTAAAAATGAATTTAATCAGTTTTGGAATAAGGCTGTAATATAACAAAATGTGGAAAAAGTGAAGCACAATGAATACACAAATTTACCATCATGTACTACTGTGTGTCACACTACAGGGATAGAACATGACTCTACCAACATCAGGGTCTGGGCCAATCAGTCTGATCCCAAGATTTGCCTCATTTTCTTAGCCCTCTGTTCAGTGCTTGCCAACCATTTTTTTGTATTGCATTATGGAATGCAGTGTATTATGAAAACAGCTCCAGCTGCATACTAAAATAGTACGTTATTCGGAGTTCTTCAGCGTATTGGAGATATTTATGGTCACATACTGCATACTATATAATACTTATGGGCACAAATAGAATTTGAGCAGTATACAGCAGACTATTTCCAACACAATACAATCGGCTGTTTAACAAGGGTTTTAACAAGCCCTCATCCACTCTGCTTCATCATTACCCCTCGGGGGAATCCTTGACGCCATTTTAAGGGTCATTCCATTGCTGTATTAGCTCAAGTGAAGTGCGATAGATGAGCTCTCGGAGGTGTGAAGGATCGAGTGAAAACAAGTGTTGCCCTCAGCAGTAGAACTTGCCCAGAAATCATTGACACAATTCCATTTTCAAACACGAAACAAACCTGTCTATAAGCCACAGCAGTAAACAACTTGAAAAAACATAGCATTACAAATATTATATCTAATTGGCTGAGCTTTACAATGCAAACTACTCTTTAACTCATTGTAAACTCTGGCTTACCTACCTGTCCACCTACCTACCTCCTACTTTCATTCTGCCTTGTTGCACATGTACTCATGAACGCATGCGCGAAGACTCCACACACGCACAGACAAACACAAGTGCTGTCGCAAGCTGGAAAAATGGCAAAGCCACGTACAACCGCTTGCACTGCTAAACAAACAAAAAGCCACAGGGAAAGACTGAGTAAACATCTGTGTCACTTTCCAGCGGTTTCTGTCTGAGGCATAGAACGGCCTGGAAAATGATGAGACATGACGTAGGTGGACAGTGTGGTAAACGCTCTCTCTAACTCCCTGTTTGATGGATCAAGCCACTCATCTACAGTTGTGTTTGTTTCCTGAACTAGTGACCGTTGCGGTAGGGTTGGCAACTGTCCTGTTAAAAGACGGAATCATCCCTTATTTGGAAACTAAAAGGTGTGTTCCATGTTGAACTGATACAGGAGGCGCTTTGCTACAGATTCAGAAAACGGCAGCATATGCTAAGCTCATCCGAGTGGTGTACATACTAGATGGTTAACAAGCACATATAACTTCACTCTGCTCTGGTTCTGATCCATCCAACAGTCAGAAACAGGCATGTAGATCCAGAGAATGCAATCCTGATTAAGCTTATAAATCTAATAGAAACAGGTCAGTTCTATATTTTACATGTTTACTGCAAGTTTAGTGGGGTTTTTTCCCACTTGTGTAAAAGGTTGAAGGTTGCATAATACATCACATCTTGTAAACTCATGTATTATCTTGAATATTTTGAATATTAGTAGACACAACTTTGTCAGCTGTTCAAGCTGAAATTACAAATAAGATTTTTTTTTTTCCAGATATCACACAAATGCAGCAACGGTCAGCCGGCAGTTAAAAAATAGAGTACAGAAATACAGAAGGGATTGGGAAAATGACAACAAATAGTTAAATGTGTGGCTGGATTGCTCCTAAACATTTATTTTCACGTCAAGAATTTGACAACCCTACCCTGCAGCCATCTTGAAAGGACATACCTCTCATGAATTACAATACTCATACACTCCCCCTTTGTCCAAGCTTGAAATGCACTGCCTTCTACAACATTATAGGACTTTCCTGAGGGATTGAGATCCTACTGTAATAACATGGAATCACAGCTGACCTATCCATTCCTCATCCACAAATGCGCTCTTTAATAGAAACTGTTTCAAGGTTGGACATGTTTTATAGAAACTTTACGTTGCCTAATGACTGTACAGTACGATTTCAAGTTTTTTTTTTGTATGTATAAATCATTTTATATTCCTAAACATTTTCTGTGTGCATGTGGCAAGTCATATTGTTAAAGCAGGCCAGTATTTTTGCGGTAGAAATTTTATAAAGTGGACAGTCTAATAGGTAGACTTCCATTACCTACAACCATCCCCAAGCTCCCCATATTCAACACACAAAAATGGCAAGTCCAACACGACCAGATATAACAGCACAAAATCCTCATAGTGTCAATGTCATTTAAGGGTACAAAATATAAAATCCTAAAAAAAAAAAAAAAGTGTTTACATTATATATATTTTCTTATAGGGTTATATACCCCTGACCTGCGAGGGCTACTCCAGACCCTTCGGTTCATTCCACTATCGCTGGGCCGCTGTACCCCATGCACAGCTACTGGTCTGATACATGTAAATTTTGCTCAAAGATTTTATGATAATATGCTGCATTCATCCTTACATCAAGTTTCCAAAAGATTTCTGTGCCTCTGTTGCTCACACCTCCCAAAACCGCTTGTAGACATCCACCTCCATTCTTCATGGCATTGAAGAGCTTTGCTGACTAATCATGAAACACCATGTTTATGTTTATGCAGGGCTGTCAGGTTTATTTTCAGAAGGCAGACAGCAAACTCCCAATTTGAAACTGCCTTTACATGCAGCGTTACAGTCCCACACTGAACAACTCTTATATAAAGTTCTTTCACTTGAGAATTTGTGATCTTTTTGTATTCTCAAAGGATTAGTTTCTTCAAGCACCCAATATTTTCGCCATGTACAGCTGTGTAAAGTCATTTTTTGTCACACCACTTCAAATTATTTGATTTCATAAGTCTTGAGGTTTCTCTAGGTGCCGTATGGCATACTGCAAGTAGCCTGTTTGTTTGTTGCAGGGAAGGTGATGCTTCAGTAGATATTTGGGGTTTTATTTGCATCTTACACAATTTTTCTTGGAGGCTATATCAGATATTTTTCTTGGTCTGCCTGATCTTGGCTTGGTACCAAAAGAAAAACTGGGTTTATACTTCTATATCAGAGTTTGAATAGTGCATTTTCATTTTTTAACCTTTTCCACCAATTTACAGTGTTACAGATCTTTAGACAGCTTTTAGTTTAGTATTCAGGGCATAGCTTAGTAGTCAGTGCAGGCGTGCTCAATGCTTCTCTAAGAACTAAGAAACACACAAAATATTTATACATATATACTGATTAGAATGAAACAACAAAGCGCATCACTGTCATCTCTGAGAACTTGAGCATCTATACAGGCCCAAAAATACAAAGCAATGTAACCTTTTGATGATGTAATTTCAGTGAAGATTTTTATCTGAACAGCTTTATCTGAGCACTATGAAAGAAACAGAAGAAATGTAGTTTGTATGATCACTTATCTTAAAGCCTACAGACTGACTGACTTTCTCTCTCTTAAGCCACATGTAGCCAAATGCTAAAGGACTCATTGTGGTGTTTGGTGAAACAAAGCAATGCTAAAATCGTTAAATGGCAGCACTCATTGATATTGGGGCTGTGCTTTGGCAAGAACCTGGTGATACTATACACATTGTGATACAATTATAATATCACGATTCAACATGTAACCCACTGACCACTTTATTACGTACACCTCACTGCCCATTTCATACGCTCCACTTATCATATAGAAGCATTTTGCTAGAATGGACCAAGCTCAAAAATGAGCCAAGGTGGTGGGGGGGGGCGTACTCAGAAGGCTTGGGCGATATGGTTCAGCACGGAAATGGAGTGAGAATGGGGGTGTATATATAGTCAGTAGAGGTAATCGGGGCATGGTCCAGCTCCCAATACTAGGTTACATAGTAACTTCACTTTGTAGTTCTATAATAGCAGACATCTTTATCTCCCCCAAAGGACCCCCACAGAGCAGGTATTATTTAGTTGGTGCGTCATTCCCAGCACTGCAATACCACTGATTATTTTTTAGGAATTAATTTTTTAAGAACTGATGAATTTTAGGAAACTGTAAATGAGATGGTACTCATAAATAAATGGCAATGTTTTTAACAATAAACACTTAGGGATATGTATTCTGATTAAATTTGATATGAAAGTATGTGTGAGTGTATGTGTATTAAGTTAACCACAGGGAAGAAAACAAAAGAAGTACTGAAATTAGTCTGAAGTCTGAAGGCTTACATTTTAGATTAAATTACTGGAGTTAGAAGGTTAAAAGGGAAACGCAGATAAATATATTTAAAAACGACTGATAGAGAAAACATCAGGTTTTAATGCTGGGTGAGTAACATCAATCAAATAATCAAAATGTATTTATATAACGCTTTTCAACCAGTGTTGTCTCAAAGCAGCTTTTTAAGCAGCCCCCCTAGAGCAAGCCAGAGGTGACAATGGCAAAGAAAAAACTCTTTTGGTAAAAAGAAGAAACCTTGAGAGAAACCCAGACTCAAGGGAGGAACCCATCCTCCTCTGGTCGACCCCAGATAGAGAGAGAGCAACAAAGCTAATGAGATTATAAAACAGAATACAATAAGAAGCTTGGATTAAACATGTTTCATAAATATTCTAGTTCAGGAGGTAGTGATGTAAAGTTTGAGCCATCTCATAGGTTCTTATAGTGAGAGATGGCACCAGATGATGGTAACAGAGGTTGGCTGTCTCAGATGAGGTAATGAGCTTACACTACAGCTAACCAGTATGCAGGTGAGGACTTCTAGTCTTTTCTCCTCAGTGGATGATGTGCCAACCCTGGTGCAGAAAGATCTGGTTTGGGTTATTCACAGCATCAAAAGTGAGAATAATCTCAATCTCAGTTTTCACACCTAGTTAGTTTTGTGACATTTTCATTTGGTACAGTTGGTTTCACACTGCAATGGCTAAAGTGCACCGAATTATTAGAATGCAGTCCTGATATCTGCTTCGCTATGAGTGGTTTGTCAATGTAATCAATCTAAAGAGCTAGACAAAGCAGAAAAACATACCCCGGCCTGCTGTCAGCTCCGACAAGAAGTAGCAAAACATTTGATTAAACAGAAATTCTGTTCTGTGAGCTAAACACTCTGTTTTGTTACTCAAGCATTGCAACTATGGCAGCTGCAAAGGCCATTCCTGACCTAAAGAAATTTCAGAGCCTAATTGAAAAAATAAAATACTTACAACAAAAATGTTTTTGCAGACACAAAGCTGCACATTGCGTACACTGCCTTTTTAACAGGATTTATATACAGTGAGATTGAAAGTGTCGAATAATGTCAGATACCCCTTCTTAGTGCGGACCATTACAAAAATGCACCTTCACCAGCAACACACCGACTCATGGTTCATTTGGAAGCAAACCATAAACTGTGATTTTAGTTGGATCACAACTTGCTTGGTATGGACACGAGTACGTGTGGTATGTGTCCAAACGGAAGAAGTTGATAAATAAGGTCTGCACTAAATCAAGGTAGATGCAAAAGTTCCTTCTATGAGAAATTATTCATAATTCATAAGGAGATGTTATGTTTGTAAATCTGTATGACTTTATTGAGCTCTCTGCTAAAACTCAATAGAAGATGTGAGATTACTGGGGTCTTTCGCTTGTTATAAATATCTGAGCACCAAGACTGAAGCCTTGTCTTTCCAACTAATCTCATCATTGTCCAGGAGAAACTGCTGAGATATTAAGGAGATTTTTCCAGATTTATCTTCCCTGTGAGTTACATGTCAGAGAAATTGTTTCTGGAATTAGCTAGAAGTAGAGATAATTTATTGCCGCCCCCCCCCAGAGCACAGACGCATATGGCAGTGCCAACCGTGCGTAGCCAGACACTATGCCAAAGCCAAAAACTACTTAGTCCAGCTCAATAGTGTAGCATCTTAGAGCGGAAACATCGATGTAAGAAATATTGATGTGGTTATTTGAATAAGTTACATATTTAAATATTTTGTAGGTCTTGATTTAAATTTCCTGTATGCTCTTCCTCTTACTTGTGTTGCTGCTTTACCACATGTCAATGCACACGGAAGACCATCCTCGCAAAAGCAGCACACCTGCCTAATGTACCACTTGATATCAAGCATTGTGGAAAACAACATGTGGGTCCTCTCTGCCTGTACCTAAAATGTCGACCCAGTACGAGCAATAGCGGTACAGCAGATGCACTGGTTGCTTCAATATTGTGCACAGGGACAGTTAGGCCCTCTTGTCAGGCTGATAAGGTGACAGCAAACCTTGAACAAATGTCATCTCCAGCGCAGAAGCAAATATCAGTCTAGTGAGTCAGGAGCGAGCGGTGGTGCGCTAACTGCAAGCCGGGGTGTGAATGTTACTGCTCCATGGAGACGCAGCAGAGAGATGAAATGGGGAGATTCCTGCCCAGAGCACTCTCGCATTCTCTTCACGTCATTAGAGGGAAAGCGTAGCTTCGACAGCAGCCTCCACCATGCAGAATGTGCTGTGTTTGTACGCTAGCATGCCTGCATGTGTCTTACTGGAGACAAAGAGGAGCAGGAGAAGCTGGCTGATGCCTCTGAGCCCACCACAAAATGAAACAAGCGAAAGGAAACCCACCGAGGGACGAAGATTTCATGCTCCAAATTTTGATGAGTTGAATGCAGAGGGTCGAGACAGCAAATAATATAGCAGCCATGAAAAAAATCACCATGGGGGAAAACGGCTCAGAATCAAGTCCGATGATAAACGTAACCTGCCGATGAAGGGACGGAAGAAAGCAGGCTCAAATCCAGATGGGCCTGAGATGAAGAGGAAATGAACGTTCAACATGCGCTTGACGTGCACAATGCAGCACACAAACAGAAATCAATGGACAATCAAATGCAATCAACAAGCAACACAATGAACACCACTGTGCTCCGCTGTGGAGTGGGTTCTAACCACTCTGTGCAGACTCCTACTTATTTATCAAGTGGCAGGGGAAAAAATGGATAATAATCATGCTGCAATATAAGAACCTTGTTTTTTTGATACAGGTTCTGATTAAAAGTGAACATAAGGCATCCCAAAAGAAGGTGATTTAGATCAGATTAACCATGATAATGACAGAGAATTGTATTCAGTATGTGTCTGTTTCATGTATTGCACTACCAATGTCATCATACGGTATTAAAAAACTGTAACTACGGAAAGAACCTGCAACACTAATAGATTCTTAGGGCAGCTTCAGCAGCGGGGAAAAGGGAATTGCAGGGTCGCGTTTGTAGAAATGAGCTCTGTGCAAATTTGAAACTGACCATTAAGGACGTAGACCAGGTGACTTTTTGAATAGTCAGCGCTATATCTTTAGTCACATTGACTAACTAAGAGCCCCCAGGTCTCACAAGCCATACTGGGGGTTTTATTTTAGCAGTATGGTCAAGATCATTCTACTGTGACATACAGGAGCCACTTGATGGACATGTAAAATAACCAGCAATAGTTTTAAAACCAGTTTTACAGTGAAGGTTAAGGTTTAACCAAATTGAAATAACAACAAACACTAAACGCTATCACACATTGGCAAACAAGCTATGACATCTTTTTCACTCCTATCTTCCATTAACTGCTTTAAAAAAAAAATTCATGCACAACACAGTTAACCTATGGCATGGTGGCAACGTTTTGCAACTTAGGACCAGCAAGCATTTATATTGACAAATATGATAAAAGATGATAAAAAATGAAAATATAAGATAGCAAGCAATAGGAAAAACAAATGCAAGCAGTATTTGACCAGGTAGATGGCAGATTGTGTTTCCTAAAAAAATAAATAAATAAAATAAATAAATAAAAAAGACAAGAGATGGAAAAAATTTGTGTTCTTTTTAACAGCAATAATGCGTAGGCCACCAAACTGGTGGCCACACACATACAAACTCAGCCGCATAAACACGTACCCAATGCTCTCCAAGGTCAGAAGCTTCTGGTGCACCAGGCCAGGCGACATTCCAGCTTACAAGAAATTGCCAGGCTTTGTAGATTACACCTCACAATGGTTCTGAGTCGTGACCTTGCTGGCAACTTCTGCTTGGATTGCTGAGAGGCAGAAGCTCCGAGAGGCTTGAGGGAAGTGTGCACTTCTATTAATACGCATTAAAGATGCAGACAGATTCAAGCACCATAACAACCAGGAGCTGCGGGTTTAGAGGCTGCCTCCAGACAGGTAAACATGTGGGGATTTTGTGTACAATTGTTCACCGTGTTCTGTTTGTAAATGAGGCGGATTACATTACAATCAAGGACCCGCGGTGCCCTTAAAAAAACAAATCATATATCTCAGGTGGCTGACTGCCGAGCGGTAAACGGATTGCGCCTTTGTGATATTCACCCTCGTGATAGGATCTCACCAACAGAGGGAGGCAGCTGCATACTTCAAAAAAAATGGAAGTTCACAATCAGATTATAGTAAATGAGCGTGGCTGTGTCTGTTACCCTCCCCTCTAGATGTAGGTGGGGACGAGAGAGATTCAGACAGACTGAGAGTGTAGAGAGAGGAAGAGGGATACGGTGAGACAGAAGGGAAGGAGGGGGAGAGAGAGAGAGAGAGAGAGAGAGAGAGAGAGAGAGAGAGAGAGAGAGAGAGAGAGAATTGCCACATGACAGTAAAAGAAAAAAAAATCAAAAAAGCCAACTGCAAAACATGCACTTATAAGAATCATGATGTGCTTTTTTTCCTTCCTGGACTTTTCTTTTCTATCCCTCTAATGCCAAGGCCGTGTGAAGGACACAATATGCTCTTTTTAAGCTCATTTCAAAGTCATAATACATTCCCGGGATTAGGATTTAGCTTCGTTTGGGGCCTGGGTCATTAGTCATTAGTGATTGAGTGTCTGCGCGCCTGTATGTATGTGTGTGTGAGAACAGATGTATGATGTGTGAAAGCCTGGGAAAATGTGCTTTTTAACAATTTGCATGTTGGGAAATGGCTAACAGCATGCTTAGCTTCTTTTCCAGTGGCTCAAATGCATAAGCCGAAGCCAGCGGATCAGCACGGGAGGAAGCAGGGTTTAAGCATTTGACCTGCATTCATCAGGAGAGACTCTCAAGATAGCTCGAACGGCCTTTTGGTGCTTCCGCATGACTCTGCTGATTCAGACACACGGCACTATTCCCCTAATGCTGCTGACCTTTTCATTGTGATAAACTGTTCCAAAAAAAAATGGAAACATTCATATATCTCAACTGCAGAGCAATTCTAAGCCGTCGCAATATAGCTAGCACAGAAAAAGGTGCTGACTTGTAGCAATAGTGGACTCCCTTGTGATGCTATATAGAGTTAGTTTTAAAATGATAAAAGGAGGTGAATCTTTTGTCCATGCAAAAATCATTAAGGCATTAAGAGTCTTTAATTCATACTGCATATTAACACTAAGCAAATTATTTCTGAAAGTTTAATAGATGTGGAAATGTTTACCAGAGAAACTGTTTCCCATTTTAGGCATTATTTCTTTAACAAGAAAAATGATCGGTTAATGGAATAAATTTACCAAATACAATTACTGAGCGCATATACTACATTTCTTTGAAGTAAACTTATAACATTGGTATGATTTTATGAGAGAGTTTCTTTATACATGACCATTTTTTTGATGCAAGCTGTTAAATTCACACTTCAAACAATAAGGGCCAACATGTCACCAGAAAATACACAGTCCTTCCTCCTCCCCCTTAATTTTTTACCAGTCTACAGGAAATGTTGTGAGTTCTGCATCAAACTTCATTTCTATATTCTCCAAGAGTGCCTCCATCATTGGAAAGTAAATCTTTTATTTTGCTTCTATTTATAGCGCTAATTTTGTTTGCTGCCAAACTTGGATTATTGCCAAAAGTGTGCAGCAGCCTTTGTAGAGTCACTATCCAAGAGAATCAACAACCTGTCCAACCGTGAGCAGAAGCTTTAGCATTACTGACAAAAGCTTAGAAAACGTCATTGGAGCGGCAATACTTCTTCACATTGAGCTAACTAAACTCACAGTGATCACAGTGTTTAGTGACATAATGGGCTGGCTTGTTAAACTCAGTCTCTTTGCAGTAGATGTCTTTGACATACCATCAAAATGGTTATTTATTCAGATTCTGTTGAAAATTTTAGTCCATTTTGGAATGGTTTTAACTAAAATTAATTTATGTTGGCCCTTATCATACATATCATATGGTGAATGAGCTCTGTTCTGATTGACTGTTCTGTTATGGCACTCAGAGCTCAAACACTCCCTAGAACTGCCATGTGAATGAGGGGGGACTAACCTTCTGCAGGCTGAATAGATGGATGTATGTAAATGAAATGAATTCAAAACAGGCTGTTTATGCAGCACAGTTTCAATAATGGACTATATGTACTGGAGAGTGAATACTACATTTTGAAGTCTTGACAGTGTTTTGCATATTATTTCAAACTCCTTTGTTTATAAAAATCGTGCAGGGTGTTTGGCTTTCCATAATATGGGCCCGAGAGGTGGGTTGGGTGACAGGGCAGGACATATTATCACAAGATATTTTATGGGTGTATGAATGATACATAGGCAGGTTGTGTTGTAGATGATGTCTTAAAACACGTTTCTTATTCATTTTGCATGTTTGATCAACATTCGAGCAGAGAGATTACACAGTTCTGACGCGTTAGACATACTGACTACATCTAAAATCTGTTTTTGCAGTGCATAGTTGCAAATGTTCTCTTTTTCTGAGGAATAGTTCAGCAAATTTAGGCAGTTTCCCACTCGCCTCAGATGTAGTCAATTAGCCAAGACATGCTTTGTATGCTTCTTTAATTTAGTGCCTGAGCTATGAGGCTAACATCATTAACAAACACTAAAAATCAATAGTCACCCAGACCTTTCTGTAAAACATGCCCAAAACTGTATACAGTTCTTTCTTAAAGTCACACAGATTTATTGCCATGGTTTAGATCACTGTACAACTTCCTGTAAACTATAACAACAGAACTTTGCACAGCTGAACACTGGAGACAACAGGTATTGTGCAGAACTCCATACATGACTTCTATTATTTCCATTCATAAATAACTTCATCTTGAATTTAACACAAAAGATGTTTTAATTTTTAGACATTTTTAGACATAAGCAACAAAGATTCCAAACTTAATCTAGCAAACATATGTCTGTGAGACATGCATGCATGTGATGAGGAGTCTGATTCTGTAAGGAGTCCAAATTCACAGCATCTGTCCAAAAACGCAATGTTCAGCTACACTGTGAGGTATTGTTAATTTTTGTATTTCACAGTCTGAGCCTTAATAAAGATGTGGTTTGAGGAGGTGAAGGGAAGTTTTTACATAAACGATATTGGTAACTATAGATTTCTGGTGTTTGTTAGCAACAGTAGCCTCATAGTTACAGTTCTAACTAATTAGGACAATAAAAATGTCTTGCCTGGTCAACTACATCTGGGCTAAGGGGAAAATTGTGTAAATTAGATTTTTTGCTGAACCATTCCTTTAAGTCCAATCCCATCGCAGCACCTGTGCAGAATGAGTCTGTGCTGTGCTCCACTGGCTCATCTCTGATATACTCAAAGGCGGAGGCCAAACCTGCACAGCCCCTGCAGTGGACCAGAGAAGTGATTAATCACTACAGCCGTAATCATGCCCAAAGGTCCAACTTTAATTAAAAACAAAGTTCTCCTTTCATTATTCCAGTCGAATTGAACGATGATAAGGCCCTTCCCCCACTCCCCATGCCTGCTTATTTTCCACAATATCCTTCCAATACGTACACACACACACACACACACACATACGTTCATGCACCTCAAAGAGGGAGAGAGCACAGTACACACTAGAGTAGCTATACGGTTAAGCCAGAGGAGAGTCTGCCAGGCTTAACTGGGGAGTTTGCTCAGTAAACACAGGGGCCGATATTTCAGTAAAAATAGGTGACCCACATGTGCGATGGCTCAAGACAAGAACGGATGATAAAGAGAAGCAGAGTGTCTGGTTGTGTGAATGTTCTAGCATCCACTCACCCACTGCTAAATGACCATATCCATCTTAAAGGAGAAGTTTTTTATATTTTTAATTTGACATATAAATAGAAGACTGAAACGTTGAAAAGTAAAGTAGGTTTTTTCCTGTATATATATATATATATGCTGACCATCTATTTGTATTTACACTCATAAATACTTGTGACTACTTGACATTAGGTCTACTGACCTTTCGGATGGTGCTATCTTAAGTATATACAGTACTTTGCAAAGGTTAGAGATTGCACTATATTTATTTAATATCCAGTAAAGACAGTTTTCAGTGTCAGGAAAAAATACACAGAACAATGAAATACGCTATCAGGTAATGCAGCACAAAGTGTAGCTACCCTGTGCTTTAATTACAGATTCCATTCTTTTAAACTTGTCTTTCAGTTTTTCAAGGGAAAGTTACATTTTGGAAGCTGGTTACATTGTTTGCTTCTCACGATCCAAGTGATCCTAAACACATTTAATAATCCTGATGTCTGAGCTCTGGGCTCTGGTAACACCAGCAGCCTCACTGCTTGTCTTTGTTAATTGCTCTTTGACAGCTGTACATCCCTTCAGTCCCATAGCATTTCCTCTTACACTAGAAGGACAGTGGAAATTCCATTTTCAACTTTCTTTTTTTTTTACTTTCAAAAATCTGTTTTTTGGTCTTTGATTTTAAGACAGTACTGTGGATAATATGGATGATCTGTTTACAATTTAGGGCATGTTCACATATTCACATGTATGTTCACAAATATACAATTTATTAGCCTCTACCCTGATAATCAGTGGAAGTGACCACAATAGGACCATTAATATTAATATTATGCTAGTCTTAGCACAGTAGTGATATTAACAGGTCACTTTGTGTTGTGTTGGTGTATCGAAGAGCAGCGTGGTTTGGGTGCAGTATAGATTTGCCACTGTGACATTTTTTTGGTTGGCAAAATAGTCTCAACCCAGCAATGACAATTCAGAAATACTGCTGCATAGGGCTGGGGCAGTGCGTCAATTAGCATATTGTGCGTTGATGCGTCGCAAAGAAGGCCGCGCCTACTGAAAGCATGGATTTATCCAGAGCACAAGCTGCAGCTACAAACAATCGCTCGCGTGTGACTAAAGTCGCGGGAGTGTTTCACACAGAAACACAACAGCATGGTGCTCTGTAAGCTCTGCCCAGTGGAGACGGGAAATCACAACAGTACAACTGCTATACGCAAGCACTTGAAGCGCAAACATCCCGTAGCACTTTGTCAACACAGCAGCAAGACAGCACCTGTTTACTGGTTTTTCTTATCTTAGAATATTATTTTAAGATTAACACATATAACATGTTTCTTTCAGTAGTAGTCACACACATTAGAGAACACACATCTAATTTTTTTTTCATTTGATTAATCGACTAATCGAAAAAAAGAATCGTTAGATTAACGATTAAGAAACTCACGTTTGCGATTCAAAAGCTACTACCAGTCAGTGATCCACCACTAAAATAATAACTAGTCAATATGTAGTCCTATCCATTGATGTCAACAAGAGAGGATGTCTGAAAAATTACAAACAGAGGGGCTAGACTCAGCAACTGTAAACCATGGTAGTATACTAGTATACTAAAGGAGTGGTGAACTTGCCTGCCCCAAATACACTTGGCCTAGGAAGCCTTTTTTAATGTATGCTTTTACTTCAGCTCATTCTTTACAACAATCATAGCTTTGTTTCAAATATAGAACATATCAGAGGAAAAGGAGTTCAAGGCAGTGAGTCTCTTGATAGAGAGCAAGCTCATACTCTGGTAATGACGACCTACATGAATAATGGCTCCTGCGTATCTTTGAGGTCTTAGTCAAATCCCTTAAAATGGTAATTTACAAAGAGGATTGGCTCAAGGCTTTTGTCGTTCGTCACCTGGCTGGGAGGATCCTCTGTATTTTTAGATAGCTGATATGTACTAAGAAGAACAGGTGGATATGATCCACTAATCTGAAAGGAGTCCAGCGTTGGAGTGGAAATTCAGCGGTATGGAGAAGGTTATATGAGCTCAGAAAGCGCATTAGGTGCATTTCCATCACTCGGGACCAAGCCTGTAGTGCTGTCCACGAGAAAGCCCATGAAAGCATCCAATTCTGAGCGCCATCGAGCCACTCCAAACCGGTGCTTGGCGGCATGTTCCGGTGTAAGGCAGCCACGGAAAAAGCATTTGCTCTCCACAATCAAATGCAATTCACATCACGAAACATTCGCTGTTACCACAGAAGGCAGCTGTGGTGGAACAATAGAAGACACGCAGTGCGACCAAGTACTCCAAATCAAAGATAGAAACCTCTCCGTCTCCACCAAAAGATGTTTGATTGCATGCCCAATCAACACCAGTCCTAACCATGATCTCCTGCATCTGACTGTTTAAGAACTAATGCATGCATGCCGTCTCTGAATGCACTCTAAACAAGGAAAGGTCAAGAATAGACAAGGAGCGGGCAGAGAGAAAATATTCTTACCTGATTCAGGACCACCTATGAAAAGAGAAGAAGAAAAAAAAAAATCACAAAGTCAGGACATGCTGCAAATACATTCTTTGCTCAAAGTCAAAAAAAAGAACAGCAGCTGATGCAAATCTCCTCACATCTGAGGACTACTCTGTCACACTGTCACCAACTCTTTAGACAGGAAAACACTGCAAATTGTGACAGAATAAGGTCATTATCACAGAGGTGCTGCACAAATCGCTAGTATACGCCTGTTTTTAAATAATCAGAAGGATGTTGTGCTCACCATCTTGATGCCTTTAAAGAATTAGTGGGCTCAAATTTAGCATAAACGAAACTACTGTACACATTGCATTCTTCCTATAAAAAGGAAGTAACCATATCAAGGCACTGTAAATATGTTGGTGAGACAGAAAAAAGTGCCTGTCAAACAGAATAACTCTACTCCTCAGTACTGAAACCTGATGAATTTACATAACACATTCCTCACAAGAAAGAGAAAGATTCATTTTCCTCTGTTTGCAAACTCTGTTTGGAAACATCACCAGGAGTTGCTTGGACATGTTTTATGTCTTAATCAAAAGCTTAAAGGATATAACCAACAGTCATCTTGCACGGAAGGAGAAAATTGCCCTGTCTAAAATCACAGTGCTCTGATGCCTCAAAGTTCTATGAGCCCAAGAGGACAGATTTAGTCAGAAGGGGAGAAAAAAGAGCTCTTTACTCAGGAAGTTAGTGAATGAAAAGCACAGAATATTGATCTGCTATAACTTTTAATGGGCTTAATATATAATCAATTTTGAGCCATTACCCTAAATTAAGCCCCGAGCATTACTGTAGACCTGTAATATTGCTAAATTCTTCTTGGGCGAATAATGGAAGGGAGGTGGAAAGCTCATCTGGCAGACGTTTCAGCACATTAAGCTCGTCAGCGATGCACAGGGGCTCCAAGTGTGTGGGGACAATTAAGGGAAACCTCATCATATAATGCAGCTTGGAGCATACATCTAACCTCAGCATGACTGCAACAGGAACACTGGGTTGTAAAGCTCTATATATAGCGCAGCTCTGAAATAAACGGGCGCGAGAGCTGAGTTTTCTAAATGAAAACCATTTTCAGCATCAGAATTTGTCCCTGTATAGACCGGGTCATTTCATGCGGCTTAGAACAGGAATGCATTCTGAGAAGATTTTAACCATATACATTTACAGTCAGCAGCCAAATACGTTAAATGTGTCGGTCTGACTGAAACCCAACTGATAAGGTTAATCATTTCTGGCCTTTTTATGCAAAATCACAATTCCATAGATCATTGTTCATTTTCTTAGTCTTCATCTGTCAATGTAAACAAGAAGACATCTGTTTAAGTGATCATGGTCTTAAAACACATGCATGTTCTGGGAGTGCTTCGGTTGTCTAATGTAGTTGAGAGAAACAAATGCATTTACATATGAATAATATCTGGCTAAAATATGCCTCAGACCACCGCCTGATTGAAAAAAATACTTTTAACCCCTTAAATAGTCATGACTCACTAGCTGGTCCAAATAGCTATTACATGGTTTTCATCTACAATTTGCATTGTAGTCCATGTAGCTACTGAATAAGAAGCATTTTTTGTTTATATGTTGGTAAAGGAAAAAAAGTTTTGTTCTTTAAACCAGGTCCATGACCAGTGGCAGCTTACAGTTATGTAAACATTGTCATAGTGATAGTACTGCTGTTTCAGTGTTCTCATCTATGTGCAGGGCATTAAATGTTTTAAAAGACACTAATATTTCTAGTAGTGTGATGAATGAAACTGTGCTATCAATCCACAGAGATAAGCCCCACCCACAAACGAGCCCAGAATCAATCGTGGGTGAGGTATTCAGTACAAGTGCCTTAAATGCCCTAGAAATAGCATGGACTATCTGGTTTGCTGTCTCTATTATAATACTAATAGAGCTTTAGAATGAAATAAATATAAATATATAATATAAATATGACTTATCCTTTTTTTCAATTTTACAACATTTCTGTCCCCAGTTTAATCATAGCCAATGTATTCAAACTCAGTTTTTTACCAAAGCTGGGAGGGTAAAGACTAGCCTGTGCTTCCCCTGAGTCATATTTAGCAAGCTACCATGTCGTTTAGACTGCTGCTAACACAACATCATTGGACAGCTCAGCATTGGAGCACCACCCAGAGAAAACCAGACCAAGTAAACTCTCCTGGACACCCGGGCAAAAATGGCCAATGATGATACAGCCAACTCTTAGACAGGCGTTTTAAAATTGTGGGCAGTTAAAGGATTACATTTGTTTTAAATGAGTGCATTTACACCTGTATTTATATGTGGATAATTTCTACCTTGATGCAGTCCAGATACTGGAGATGCAAATAATAACCAGTCCTTCAATTTACAAAATAAAGTTGCCATCTAAGATAAATTACATATGCCATCTTAGTGCATGCTTGCCCAAAAATGCAGTAATTGCATACCTCCACATATTTCCAATATTTACAGTAATAGTGGACAAGCACATGCACCTCTGAAAGAACCAGTGTTTTCCCTGCAATATTCTGCTTCTTTCACCCAATTCCTTTACTCGAATTAATAAGTGTGTGGCTCCCTGCCAAGCAGAGGAACCATGCTCCGTATGCAGCTGAATGAAGGACACATTGTAGTTAGCCAGCTTCCCTTCAGTAGCCCTCCCTATCGGCTCCAGCAGCTGCTCCCTCAGCAGTGCACCTACCCTACAGGTCACTCTCACGCTAGGACTCAAGGGGCTTTACTGCTCCGCCAGGTCCGGCAGTAAGCAAGCACTTTTTCAAGGAAAAGGAAAAAAAACAACAACATTGGCTTTTCACTTCTAATCCACCTGTTATGAGAAAGAGAGATGGGAGGAGAGAGAAAGACAGAGAGCGGGACAGAGAGTCTAAGACCTAAACAGAGTGAGCGAGAGGGAGAATGAGAAAGAAAGAGAGGTGCTATAGACATGAGTCATGTTACACATAGATTAATAATTACGCAGAGAGACGGGAAGATGCATTCACTGGACAGGTGCTATGTAGCTGTTCGTATAGAGCCGGTAAACTATTGTTCACCTGCGCATAATTGCGGGCATCTTTCAGAGCACTTCAGACTTTTTCCGCACTCCCTAATGGAGGAAGTCTTATGAAAAAATAAAGAGTGTTACCTTAGCTGGAGCCATTGAGAATGCTAAAAGAGTTCGCTCTTTATGAAGCCCTAGTTGGCAGCGATAGGCTAAGTGCACTGTGCAATTGAGCAGCATTTCAGCACTGGCAGTTCTGTAATTTGCTATCTGAGGCAGACATATCATTTAATGATTTGTTAGATGTCTGCTCTGCTGTAAACATTTGTGTCAGGGGTAGCAACTGAGAGCAGTGCAAAACAATGAGGATGACCTGGGTTCAACATTAGCCTGTCACGCTGTAATTGCAATGTTATGTTATGGTAAGAGCAAAAGGCAGAGGCAGTCTGACAATGCTGAAGAATGCAGGACTTTGATATATATTAAAAAAGAGCTTTTTATGTAGAAGAGTACTTTGATACAAGAAAACTTTTGATATGAAAGAGTAACGTTTCTTACGATCTGGGTGCTTTTATAAGTGATTTTGGATAAAAGCTGCTGCTAAATAAATAAATGAATGTAAATGTAAGTAAAAAAAAATAAAAAACCTCTTCTGCCTGACATTAATACGATTACTATGAAGTAAACGTTCTTGGCACCACTGCCTACCACAGGCATTAAAAAGATGAGAGATTTTCCAAATTACTGACATTTAGCTGTGCAGACTGAGAAAGCACTTCATGACTAAAGGGGTTAGCTTTACATTTCAATGTAGGGGGAGGAGCTAAGCTCAACCAATGCACTATTGGAATAATCCCAGCATACATGGGAGCAACATATGTACCTCACGAATCACATTCAATTAACCAAGAAACAAATTCCAGCTAATGTCATCTGTGATAAATCGGTAGCTTACTGATTAACAGTCTTCTCTTTCTGCCTCGGTTGAGTACAAATCTAGGGCAGGGTTGAATCAATTGTGACTAAATATGCACAGCTAACCCCCCACATTCCCAGGTTTACAGCATCGTATGTTCAATTATTCCGTGACTACACGGAAAGCAGCTCAAATCCAGCTACTCTTAAGACATAAGAGTGAGGAATGGAAGCCTGGACCCTGCAGAAGGTTCTGGGTATTTAGAGAGATAAATCAACAGCTATAGATTTGTGCCATCAAAGCACATCAATTATTTATCATTTTCAGTTTTATTTGTATTTACGTAAAGTTGTCTTGTAAAAGGTCAGTAGTGTTCTTCACTTCCTTTTCTTATTTCTTGAACAAGCTCCAAATCCTGGCACTGCAGCAATATATTGGAAAAACGGCACCTGAAAAAAAATCCTTCCATTTTTTTTACTCAAAGAGAGACCACAGAACAGGTAAAAAAAAAAAAAGAAAGAAAAAAAAAAGAAAAAAAATAAGCCTGTGTTTCTCTCAGACTGATCAATCTAGCGGGGTTTGATCTGGCAGCACAGCCAGGGGCCAGGCTGAGAAAAATGAGCTGGTCCCTTCAGCGGTCTAAAGTGGCTAGAGCCTGCATTCGTTTCCCTTTCTCTTTGTCTTCTGCAATAGCACAAGACAGGCACAGTGTTTTCTGTTCTAAAGCCTGGCAGCAGCGCCGTCGTGCTGAGAAGTCGCTCTCGCACTCACTTTTGATTCGATTTTGTTGATGCCGTTTGGAAAGGCGTGTTTTGTCTTTTTGAATGGAAGGTAGGTTCATTCAGCGTCCAGTCTATAGTGATTCACAAAACTGATCACCAATTGGATCGAAGCCTTCTTTATTCCGTAATAATTAAAGCCACCTCTCCCTTCTCAGGAATTGATGCCTTCTCCTGGGCCATCACCCACAGCGTCTTTGCCTCTGCTAAATGCAGACCCCTGGACCTTGCCATTTACTTTTGAAAGGCTTGATCAATGCCTAAAGGTGGGGGAAAGGAACAGACCAGCTTCAAGGTCAGTTTCCTCTAGGCAGTACTGCTACACTAAAGATCGGTGTAATATTTACATTTTTTATGTTAAATATAGATTGATTCTTTTTTTTGTTGTTGCAAGTGACTTTTCCAGAGCTCTCTTATACAACCCCAGTTTCAAAAAAGTTGGGATATATATATATATATATATATATATATATATATATATATATATACACACACACACATATCTGTATTGAAGGGTACCTCAAATGCATGTGATCTATAAATGGTTAAAGACTAAAAGTCTACGTTCTGACTCGACTTTTAGAGGCACAAATGACATGTAGCCTACACGCCTCACACACAAGAACTCGGACAGTTTGTGGACTATATATTTTGGCAGAGTCATTTGAGAAGCAGCTTCGTGTTTTTTAAAGCTCCTGTGGTATCAAGAACAGTCTCACACTGCATTTACACTGCTCCGTCGCGTCAACGGACGTGAACGCACTCCCCCTCTTCAGCCGGCCGCATGTGGGCATAACAAGGGTGTTCCCTGCGTCGTCCAATGGAATAAGGTATGTGCGTTTCCAGGGGTGACGGGGCAGTGGTGATTAATGCTCATGTTCGACATCAGCTTTTTCATACCATACTTATATCATTTTATAGATTTGAATCAGATGTAAATATAAAAGAGGGTGTTTTAATTTAGTTCTGAATATGGAGCGAATATTTGAATATTTGAGGACGCTCATCGCGTGAGCACCCGCCCTCTTCTCATTGGATAGACGCATTGCGTTTGCCGGATTCATTTGCATAAAGTTAATCTCGGCTAAACTTTTTGTCGCATTGCACCCCCCAGAACTCGACGCACCGCATCCATGATGCACCACGCGGCCACGTCAGACGCAACCAACGCTTCCCATTGAAAATGAATGAGATTCATCGTAGCGCGTTGACGCGACGGAGCACTGTAAATGCAGCGGCAGGTATCTACACTGAACGCTTAAGAAATGGTTAGCAATGCATAGTCAAGTGACACTACTGAAAGAAACATGTTAAAGGCTCATTTATGCTCAACATTTAATAAGGATACGCACAGAGCCTTCTGTCTATACTCTGCGTTCATTTCGTACCGCTGGAGACCACGGGGGCAGTGCAAGATGTGACCACTTCCATACGGAAACGAAGAAGAAACGGCGGGACTTTTTGAAGAGAGGTTCTGCACGTTCATTAGAAATTCCCGGAAATGTCTTCTCTGCGGCGCGGAGATAAACAGACGTTTTTTCTTTGTTTTTGAAGTAAATACGAGCTACGAGCTCATCCACCACCGCCATGTTTGATGTACCCCAAACTGCCCTCTACTGGACGTGTTGATCAATCATGTAAACAGAGCTGACGCAGAGAAGTGTGAGGGCAGTGACGGTATATCGCTTCAAACGCACTCAAACAGAGTATTAATCAGCCTTTGTGTTAATTTTATAATCTGTGTTTCTGTGTGAAATACTCCCACAACTTTAGATGCACACAGATAAATCCATGCTTCAGTAGGCGTGGCTATCTCTGCGACGCATCGTCGCACGTTATGCTAATCAACGTAATTTCGTAATCGATTACGTCAACTACGTCGATGTGTTGCTCCAGCCCTACATAGAACATATGTCCGAGGTGAAGTGAGTAGTTATTTCATGAAAATTATTAATTAACTCATTTAGAACTTGATGGCGCATCTCAAAAATAGTTGGGACAGTGTGTTGCTTCTGCTCTCCTTTTAACAACAGTCTGTAAATGTTTGAGAAGTAAGGAGACCAGTTGCTGGAGTTTTAGGAGAGTACTGTTGTCTCATTTTTGTCTGATGACATTAGCAGCTCGACAGTCCACATTTTTCTTTGCTTGGGGGGGGGCACATTTGCTAATATGAATCAAAGCCCACCCTATGCCCTAAAATATTACCTATAAGCTGATTTCACTCTAGGTAAGGTAGCAAATGACTGTATGTATAGTTATGTAGAACAACATTTGTGGAATTACAATAAATTGCAAATAAAAAAAATACAACATTATCTGTACCTAACAAACTAAACAACATACGCCACATTACCTGGTACTGCTTTCAGAAAACGTTTAAATTGCGCATGCATTGTCTGGATTCTATACATATATAACCAAAAAAATATATTATTTTCTTTGGCATAATGGTGAAATGAAATGACAAAAACTGTGTGTTGAGATTTCCTGAATAGACAGTAAGGCTGTGTCCCAAACAGCACACTCTGGAACATACTGCACTACTGAAAGCACTTCTAACGATGGTGTGCTTTTATGTCTTCATTCGTTTATTTATTTTATTTATTATATTTTATTTTATTTACGTATGTTGTGTAGTAGCAGTCTGCAGTTTTTGGCGTGGTCAGAGAGTAATGTAACTTCACTTTTCAGAGTGCTTTCTAACAAAAGTTTATATAAACGTTAGCTAACCCAAACCCTCCTGGTCTTTTACCATAACAACACATTATCCAATAGCCATTTTACTGCAGTATATATGGTCATCATTGCTATTCATTGCTCTCATCACTGACCTCGCATTTAATGCTGGCGCGAACTACCCGATGCTCCAAACAAGACGAGAGCTCGGCTCAGTGAAGCTGCTGACTGCAGGACATTTTTGAACAGGCGTCTCAACAAAAGCCTTAACAAAGTAAAAGACCCAAACCACCTAACAACCAGAGCCAGTTGCTAACAACAAACATAGCGTGTGAATTGTGAAGTCCTACGCCAGTGAGTGAATGGTCTGGACTGCAGGCAGGTCAGTTTAGCACCCGGACTCTTCTTCTGTGAAGTCATGCTGTTGTGATGGATGTAGTATGTGGTTTATAGTTTTGCTGGAATGTAACTATAAGGCTTTCCCTGAAAGAGACTTGTGTTGCTGTAAAACCTCTACATACTGTTGAGCGTTGATAGTCTTGTCAGATGTGTAAGCTGCCCATGCCATAGACACTAATGCAACACCACACTATCAGAGATGCAGGCTTTAACCTGTGTACTGATAACAAGCTGGATGGTCTGTTTCCTGGTTTCCTGTTTTTACATTTTTTTCGATGCAGTTTTCTACAGATTGGTGAACTTCTGCCCATCTATGCTTCTGAGAGACTCTGCCTCTCTAGAATGTTCTTTTCATACCCAATCATGTGACTTAGTTGCTAATTAAATTCCACCTGTGTTTTTATTAGTACCACTTACTTTTCCAGGCTTTTGTTGTCCTTGTACCACCTTTTTTTTAAGAAGTGTTGCTGCCATCAAGTTCTAAATGAGTTAATAATTTCCATGACATGTTAAAATGTTTTCTCCTCAACATCTGATATGTGTTCTTTGTTCTACTGTAAATAAAATATGGGTCTATGACATTTGACATTTAGTGAATTATTTTTTTTATTTACACACGGACAAAAATGGTCTTGAGACACACAAAAGTAATAATAAATACAAATTTACTGAAAAATCAACTAATGAAAATCAGACATTGCTTTTGATTTATGGTTCAACAGAATAATAAAAAATAAAAAAAACTAATGAAACTGGCCTGGAGAAAAATGGTGGTACCTTAACTTAATATTTTGTTGCACAACCTTTTTAGGCAATTACTGCAATCAAGAGATTTCTATAACTCTCAACGAGACCAGGGGCGTGTCTGAAATCACACCCTATTCACCGCTTAGTGTTCTATTCAGGGTGTCGGCCGAATTCTCAGTCCACAATTAGACTCCTTATATAGTTCACTGTATTGTTAGCCACAATGCACCGTAAAAATAGTGAACAACCGATGTACACTACTGCATACAATGCACAATGCATAGCGGTTTCTTTAGAAAGATGGCGGTCTAAATTTCTTCTATTGTCTCCCCCACTGCTCCCCTTTATAGTGTTCTACATGGAACATTCTATATAGTGACCAGGGAACGAGTTAACTAGTGGACCATTTCAGACACACTGCAGGTATTTCGGCCCACTCCTCATGAGCAAGCTTCTCCAGCTGTCTCAGGTTTGATGGGTGCTTCTCCAGACTGCATGTTACAGCTCCTTCCACAGACGTTCAATAGGATTTACATTGGGGCTCATAGAAGGCCACTTCAGAATAATGCTTTGCTCTTAGCCATTCTTCTTAGCTGTGTGTTTTGGGTCATGATCCTGTTGGAGGACCCATGACTTGCGACTGAGACCAGCACACTTTGCTCCCGAACGCCTTGAGAGTCTTGAGATGTTACTGTACGCTGCGCAGATACAAGACAGATGCAGTGAAGCAGCCCCAAAACATAACCAGGCCTCCACCATGTTTCACAGGTACAATGTTCCTTTCCTTTTATGCTTCATTTTTGCATTTCTAAACTGATGTGGTTTGCTAAAAAGCTCCAGTTTTGTGTCCTCTATCCAAAGAACATTCTACTAGAAGCTTTGTGTCATTTTTGCATTTTTGGCAAATTCCAGTGTCTTTTTTTTATTATTTGGTTTTAACAGCGGTTTCCTCCTTGGTCATCTTCCATTAAGTCACATTATAGCCTTTACCTTTACCATGTTTGTCTATAATTTTCTTTCTGATCAACTGTGACCACTGTCTCCTTGTCCATGTTCAGTGTGTTACTGATTACAGGTTTAAGGACACATGTGACTACAGGACCTATGGTCAAATGATTTTCAATCTTTTCTAGGGATTCCATCATTAGTTTGTTTTTTACAATTATTCTGTTGAAACTCAAATCAAAAGCAATGTCTGATTTAAGTAAATTTGCATTTATTATTACTTTTGTTAGTTTCAGGTTATTTCAGTGACCATTGTAATTTTTTCTTTCTTTTACAGAAGGCTGCCAACAATTTTGTCTACATATGTATTTACATTTTACAGTCCAAACTGTTTTGGGGGTTTATTGGGATTATATTCTAAATGTATTTTAGTCGTATAGAAGAGGACAAATTTCAATTGTATCAGTTATCCAAATACAGAGCTGCATATCTTAATCCTTTTAAAGTCAAATGTTTGTGTAAGGTCCTTAAAATGACCTGGATCATTTGATTTATCCATGCTCTACCCACAAAAACCCATTCATAGCAATTGGTTTAAATTCCATTAAAGTTAATATGAAATAGTAGCACACAGTTCAGTTTTCATCAAAATTACTACATTTGGACTGTTTTTATTTTGTAATCTTTATTTTTGTTTTGTTTTGTTATTTCTTTGTGTAGCTAAGCTAATATTAGTATGCTGGTAAATTGTACCCAACCTATCTAATTTTGATTAACTACAACTAGTAATGAGTGGTAAGTTAAATTTCTGGCAGTTTTAGTATAAACAGTCCCCTCCATAATTACTCGTGTTGCTGTTAGTAAAATGGGTTATAATAAATTCATCCTTCAGTGAATTAGCTTAACCTCGCAGTGAAAAAAGGAAAATAGAGCAACTTTATTCTGAGTAAAAGAAATCTCTCATCAATAAATAATTTATACAATATTTAACAAAACCACGTATGCCACAGTTTGCCAATGCCAACAGCACCTAGTGTTTTCCTATAACATCTTATAAGGTTGGTGAATACACAGCAGGGAATTTGAGACTGTTCCTCTTTAGAGAATCTCTCCAGATGGTCTAAGGTTCTAGGTCATCTCTTGTGCACTCTACTCTTTAGCGCTCTCCACAGGTATTTATGGGGTTTAGATCAGCATGAGAAGCCATGGCAGAAGCTTGACTTTGTGTTTTGTAAACCACTTTTGTTTATCAGAACATATGGTTTGGAAAACTATCCTGCTGGAAGATCCAACAAGGCATTTTTAGTTTCTTGGCAGTGGCAGACAAATATTAATTAAAATGTCCTGCCCAGTCTATGATGTCATGTGCCCTAACAAGGTTCCCAGGGCCTTTGGAGGAAAAACAGCCCCATAACATTATATAACTGCCACCCTATTTAACAACGGGCATCAGGATCTTTTCTGTATAGTCATCCTTCATTGCATGCCAAACCCACCTGGTGTGTCTGTTGCCAAAAAGAACATGGCTTCTGCAGAACATGGCTTCAGTCAATGTCCCAGGAGAGTAAGCAAACTCCAGGCACTTATGTTTGAGGATAGTTGACAAAACAGGCTTGTTCCTGGCATGCGTTTCACATAATCTGTTGGCATGGAGGTGGAGGTCTGGTGATGCTTTTGGAGACCTCATGATGCTACTTTTTCAGTTTTCAATAATGATCCTTGGGGATTTTTTGCCTCCCAAACCATCCAAAATTAACTTCAGTCCTTGTCCAGGCAAGTTTGTCACAGTTCCAGTTAATTGGAACTTTTTTATTTATGCCCTAACTGTAGATATGAGCCTTTTCATTTTTTAAACCAATCCCTGACATATGAAGGTAAACACGCTTTTCCCTTTTAAAATTCCTTCAATTAAAGGTTGGATTGTTCTCATTTTTAGTGTTAAATTAATTCACCAAATGGTATTTTGTATAGCTCTTCTTACTCATTTATACCAGGAGGGCAAATAATTGTGGAGGGTGTTATATCACCTTCTACATACATCTTCAGATAAAGCAAATTCCGGTGCTTATGAAAAGTTATCCCTTTACCTTTTAATTAGGAAACTTTTTAAAAACCTAAGTAAATCCAAAACATGTTATTCAGTAAAATAGTAAAAACCAAATTAAACAATAACTTTATATCAATATGGTTTTCTATTACTAGCAATTTTACATGGCTGAAATTTTTCAGTATTTACATTTTCCGTTCCACCTTAAAAATAGAACAGCAGTTACATTCTAACATCTGCTCAGGTACTTGTATATAATTGCTTTACTATTTATAGGGAATGTTGAATTCAAACAGAAAGCCAACTGAAATCTAAAATCAGAATTTTTAATTAAAGTATTAAATTTAAAACATAAAATATGCACTTAAAACTGATTTATATAATCACTGGAGTAATACACTGCGTACATATTAACAGGCAAATACATTTTTACATCAATGTGGAATAAGAAAAATAATTGAAATTACACCATGTAACAACAGTCTGTAATGTTAGTTTGAGCAATTTCTAGACAATTTCTAACTTTTGGCCATTAAAGTAAGCAGAAAATATAAAATGGACAAATAACAGCATATGGTGTTGTTGTATAACCATAACAGTAGGATGTAAAAATTAATTGTTAACACGGGGGGTGATATAGACTCATTTAGAAAATGAATGCTAAGGGACAGAAACACGTTCCATGTGCTGATGGAGAGAAATTGTAAATTTCACTGATTTTGCTGCATCACACAACGGTCGTCCTGAATCGCACCAAACAGCTCTAAACCTTCGTTTTAATAAAGCTACACATACAACACATACCAGGGTTATTTCTCCGTGCTTCACTCCTTTTGCCATTACTAAAATAAGTTAAAGTCACACTGAGACAGTAAATTGGCCTGCTGTGATAAGCATCCATAGGAATCTGTGCTTTGAACGGGTGGAGTCATCTTATTTCAGAGCAGTGCACTGACGCACATTATGCAAATCAATGTATTTCCAGAATATATATATATATATATATATATATATATATATATATATATATATATACAATTTTGTCTGCCAGTCGAATTTGGACAATATTAAAAATCAACACCATTTCTGTTTCAGTACCAGCTGGTTCATGACTTGTTTCACACACAAGGCCCCACTGGATTGTCGCCTAATGTAGCTGACTCTGAGTTAGACAGCTTCTAAGGTGATTTAAGAGAAAACAGAAGAGCCACAGTAGCTCTGTTGTCCATGTTAGACTAAGCCTAACCGCAAAAATTGGTCATTCCTTTAAGTTCACTGCCTCCAAAAACAAAGTGGACTCTTTTAGATGCAACAGATGCCTTTATTTGGAGCATAACGGGATAATAGTTATGAGAAAACTCATAACAGAGGAAGAAATAACTGGTGTTCCAGTTACAACAACACAGTCCACCTGTACCTCAGCATTACGTAACAACTAACAATGACTGTGGGTATAGGCGCGCTACAATTTCCCATTTGGTTGAGGGGCATCTTTGCCAATGCTCTTCAAAGCTTGTCCAAGCGCTCACCAGTTGCTATAGAAAAACACTGTGGATACACTCGCCTCGATGATAAGTGTGTTCTTGAAGAACAAGCATGTTTGAACATCTACAAGTTACTTGAAGAACATCATCAAATGTCGCCTCATCACCCTTACTTTTCTGAAAAGTGTAAGCATTTCATACTTTAAGGAAGTAATTCAACAGCTATAGATCTGTGATACCTTAATACATCATTTATCATCTTAATGAAGCCACACACCCTTGTATGGGTTTTATAAGCCAGTCATTAGTAATTATGCAATTATGAAACCCTGCTTATCTCACGTAGTCCTGTAATCACTATAAGTAATGAAGATTGACAAGTCAGTTAGCGGCTCTTGAATCAAGCTGCATTCAGTTATTGCTTCAGACAGGAGGCATGATCAATCTAAATTTGTTAAATAAACGTGGCACGCTCAAGTGTTTTGATGCCTTTTCTTACACTAACTCTTGGGGGAAAATGGTTGTGCTTTTAGGCAGCGTTACAAAATCATGTGAGGTTGAAAGCGTATTTTTGGTGTTTATTCCCATTTGTTTATTGCAAAGGAAAATCAAGCAAGAATGACACTTCAAAAAAAGAAGAAAAAAAAAAAGTAAAAAAAAAAAATCACATTTGAACAAACACATTGCAATATAGAGTCTGAACACCTTCTGAACTATCATGTTTAATTAATTAATTAGATATCGGAAAGCCAAACAACTAGAATGACAACAGAGGTGTTGCTCTGGTCATTCTCTGGGCAGCACGAGACTGCCCCACAGCAGGACCAAACCAGCATGAGAGGGAGATCATAAGAGCGTTACCTGCAGCTGCAGTGGCCATCAGTGGAGCAGGTCCTGGGGCTGGGCCAGTGGACAGGACAGGGGTGGGACGCACATGAAGGACACACAAACAGCAGAGAATGAGAGGACACCGAACCAACAGGACAGGGAGGGAGGGGGGAGAGGGGAAGACAAGGCGAAAAGCAAAACAGGTGACTTTCTTTTTTTTTTTTTTCCTTAGGATAGGGAATGGGACGAGCAAAAAATTAGGGGGTAGAGCAGGAAAAGAAAAGGTAAAAAGAGGGGGGGGGGGAGGGGTGGGCCCATACCTTGGCTCTTTAACGTCAGGTGCGCCAGACCTTGAGGGAAAGAACAGAAAAAAGGAAGAAAAAGGAAAAAAGAGGGTCATAAAAAAGGCACGGGAGTAAAAAACAAAAGGCATTGTCACAACGTTTGACTGCAGTTTGTGACAGACATCCTGAGGCAAACATGGATGCCGAATCAAAAAAACAAAAAACAGAACTGAGGAGGGAGGTAAAGAAAACAAACACACACTTCATCAGGGGTAGAGGAGTAAGAAGAGGTGTGAGGAGGGGTGGGGGGAGAAGGGGGGGGGGGAAAAGCATTTCAGTCGGCGCAAGCACCCAAGGGCACTTGCACGCCTAAATGCTTTTTTTCCTAATGGAGCACATATTTAGTGTTTGGCAGACAGCATTCCTTCGTCCATACGTTTTATATGCTATAGCAGTGGCAACCATAAATATTGCATTTGAAAGCCATAGTCTCATAAAGGAAAGAAACGAAAAAGAAAAAAAGCAAAGAGAGATCAAAAAGCGGTGAGGGGAATGTCTCTTAAAAAGCAGAGATAAATTCCCCCCCGCCCCAGCCTACTCGATGCCTGGTGCAGGACACGCTGGGTAACCTGCCCAGACAAACTGGAGCTTCTCACCAACACACAAAAGCTTGGCAGTTGATTCAGGGCTGTTATAATGTCAGCTCCTTGGCAGCTACATAACCATCAATTACCCAGGAAAAAAATAAATAAATAAAAAAAGCGCAAGCCATTATCCAGCAGTTTGCATTCTGTAATCATCGTGCAGTTGTTGTTTCCTGGGATTAATGACATTGAGCAGGACAAAAGTACTCCATACAAAATGAACAACCAGAGGAATTGTAACACTAATCCATACATGGCTGAACAATATTGAGGTCAACATAAAAAGAGGATCTGAATTCCCATGAGCAAACAAAGTGATCCCAACCACCGAAGACATGCCTCGCAGTAAGCAGTCATAGTCCAGCTTATTCTTTCAATAATGACAGTAAACACAGCAGAGGATTAACAACACAGTGTGACAGGAAAAGCATAGAAACAGCAGCAAGCTCAACAGAACAGAAGAACTAGAGTCAACCTAAAATCAATATGGACCCTTTTTATCTTCGCATCACATCCATAATCTTCCATTAACGTAACAACTTATTTTGGCTATGTCATCATCACCAGCAGGCAGGGGAAAAAACATTCATCGTTCACTTTCGCTTCCCACCACCCCCACCTACCACCAAGCAGCTACCTCAGGGACCACCCCTAATACCCTGCTTTAGTAGAAAATACGGTACTGTTAAAAAGCAGGAGACCACCCTTTACAGTGTTTCATTTCCAGCCCAATAATTAAAGAAAGTTCCTTTTCTCAGAGGCAGAAAACGCAGACAACATTCCACAGTACATATAAGCTTCAACAACTAAATACAACGCCTAACCCTTCTGTATTTAGTGTTCATTCATGTGTCCTCTTTTCAAAGAAAAATATAATTTTTTGCAGACAATATATGTATATATGGAAAGTTCTGGAAAACATTGTGCATTATTTACCATTATTTGCTATATTTGTCAGTCTATAAAACCTTACTTCACATATCAGATGTGCAGCTCTAGTGTTCTAGTGCATTTTGTTTGTTGTTTTTTTGTCTGTGTGTGTGTCTTTCTTTCTTAGTCAGCTTCTAGAACAGTACATAGCTCTAAGTTGTCCTCTCACTGAGGACACCTGTGGATGTTTTTCAGATCTGAAGCAAGAGTGGAGCTTGATATTCTCCTCTCTCTCACAGATGAAAGCTTAAAGTGCTGTTTATCTGATGGTGACAGTTCTGGTGGTCTACTGGGTCTTGGATAGCTGTTAAGAGTCTCTGTATTTTGTATTAGTGTTTTTTTTTAAGTTTTCAGATGTAATTATTCTGTTTTGAATGGTCAGCCTGTTTTTAGCCAACAGCTTTTATGTTTGCAAATCTTGACAGCTACACATTCTTTCAAACCCACAGCACTGAGCTGACTTTTCACAACAGAAGGATGAAAAGAAACATCTGTGCTTTTTCAGAGTTTGATTTTCTTCTCTCTTCTAAAGATCAAAGCTTTAAGTGCTGTTCATCTGATGTTGAAAGTTTTATTTTCTGTATGATAATAATGATAATGGAATTTCATGTCAAGTCAAGTCAAGTCAATTTTATTTATATAGCGCTTTTTACAACGATGTTGTCTCAAAGCAGCTTTACAGAGTTTTGAAAACAGTTATAACATATATCCCCCAGTGAGCAAGCCAGAGGCAACAGTGGCAAGGAAAAACTCCCTCAACTGGAGGAAGAAACCTTGGGAGGAACCAGACTCACAAGGGGAGACCCATCCTCCTCTGGTCAAACAGTATTTACAGTTTGAACTAAATACCAAAGAAAGGAGTCTCTGTTTGAAATCTGGATAGCAAAGCTTTAGAAGCTGCACAGATAGAGGCAGTGTATGACTGAGGCAGTCTCTGGCTGAGGCAGTCTATGACAGTCTTTATGTAAAGTGGGCGTGAGCTGAAACAGTCCCATCCTATCTCAGTGCTGGTGCATCTGGATGGCACAGTGATGTAACTGAGGGTGTAGCAGTAAATGGACAGGTGAGCTGGCTGGTGATGGTGGGGTGATGGCCCGATGATCAGTCCTTCAACAGCCTTCAACAGACAGGAGGACAGTCATTTCCTCAGGAAGAGTAAAGAGAAAGAGTTAGTTGGGCTCAGGAGTAAGACTGTAGAGAATATGAATTTTCAGAATTTTAGAGTGTGGTTGGTGACTCCGGCAGATCTAACTATAACAGCCTAAACTAAAAGGAGAGAACCAGAAGGTAACATGGACATGAGAGTACCCTGAGACACTGGGGTCCCCCCACTCCACCATCAACAAACCTGTGTGATCGCGTGAAGTGGTGGAACAACAGCACCAACATCTCAGTTTACCATAAACCTCTGTGTCCAAGAACCCCCAGATCTCCTGCCTTTATCTAAAAGAGAAGCTTAATTACAAAAAGCTACACTAAACAAGTATGTTTTTAGTCTAGACTTAAATATTGAGACTGTGTCAGAGTCCCGAACATTAACTGGGAGATTATTCCACAATTTTGGGGCTTTGTAGGAAAAAGCTCTTCCCCCCATTGTAGTCTTCTGAATTTTAGGAACTATTAGAAAACCAGCATCCTGTGATCTGAGTGAACGTGGCGGTTCATAATAGGAAATTAGATCTTGCAGGTACTCCGGTGTGAGACCGTGCAGGGTTTTATACGTCAGTAATAGAATTTTATAGTCGATACGGAATTTAACAGGAAGCCAGTGTAGCGCTGATAAAACTGGACTGATGTGATCAAATTTCCTGGTTTTAGTTAGTACTCTAGCTGCAGAGTTCTGAACTAACTGGAGTTTATTCAGGTTCCTGCTGGAGCATCCTGACAATAATGCATTACAGTAATCTAGCCTTGAGGTTATAAAGGCATGTATCAACTTTTCAGCATCAGACACAGATAACGCGTTTCTTAACTTTGAAATGTTTCGTAGGTGAAGAAACGCTGTTCTTGTAATATTACCGATGTGTTGATTAAATGTCAGATCTGAGTCAATTGTTACACCAAGATTTTTGGCTACTGAACCAGGAACTACAGAGAAGTCAGCAAGATTTAACATTAAATCTGAACATGTAGTCCGAGCAGCCTTTGGGCCGAGGAGGAGAACTTCCGTTTTATCTGGGTTTAAAAGAAGGAAGTTCTGTAGCATCCAAAGTCTAATATCTCTTACACAATCTTCTATCTTATTTAATCTGGATTTGTCATCTGGTTTGGCTGATATGTACAGTTGTGTATCATCGGCATAACAGTGGAAACTAATTCCATGTCTATTTATAACTGAGCCTAATGGTAGCATATATAGTGTAAATAACAGAGGACCTAAAACAGAACCTTGTGGAACTCCATATTTCACTTTTGTAGTGTTAGACGATACATTATTTATCTTTACAAACTGAAAGCGATCACTAAGGTAAGATGTGAACCAGGATAACGCTGTTCCTGTGATTCCAACTATATTTTCTAACCTGTCCAAGAGAATAGTGTGATCTATAGTGTCAAAAGCTGCACTTAGATCCAGTAGCACCAGTAGAGATACGTGGCCCTGATCAGAGGCAAGAAGAAGATCATTTGTTATCTTAACTAAAGCTGTCTCTGTGCTGTGATGTGGCCTAAAACCAGATTGGAATTTTTCATATATGTTGTTCTTATGTAGATGAGAACAGAGTTGTCGAGCTACAGCCTTTTCTAAAATCTTAGAGATAAAAGGTAAATTGGAAATAGGTCTATAACTAGACAGTTCTCTGGGGTCAAGATTTGGCTTCTTTATCAAGGGTTTTATCACAGCTAGTTTAAAAGACTTGGGTACATGACCCAGACTAAGAGAAGAGTTGATGATAGTTAAGATAGGTTTAATAATAGCTGGTAATACTTGTTTCAATAGGCTTGTTGGAATCATATCAAGTGAGCATGTAGCAGAAGTTGAGGAAGAGATAAGTTTTTCTAGTTCTGTCTGCTGTAGTGGAGAAAATGTTTCTAGTCTTTCTTCTAAAATCACATTTTGTGCTGTTTGAGCCAAACCGGATGAAGGATAGGTTACTCGTATTGGTAGAACTTTTTGTCTAATATTCTCGATTTTGCTATTGAAAAAGTCCATGAAATCATTGCTGCTGTGGTTGGCGGGTATTTGAGGTTCAGATCCTGCCTGATTTTAGGTAAGTTTTGCGATGGTGCTAAATAAAACTCTAGGATTGTTTTTGTTGTGTTCGATGAGTGTGGACAGGTATGCTGAGCGTGTTTTAATAAGTGCCTTTCTGTAACTGCTAAGGCTGTCCTTCCAAGCAGAGTGAAATACCTCTAGCTTGGTCACTCTCCATTTGCGTTCTAATTTCCGTACTGTCTGTCTTAAGGTGCGTACTTCATTGTTGTACCACGGAGCGAGCTTTTTTTGTTGCATCTTTTTAATTTTTATAGGTGCAACGTTGTCTAAAGTTAGTCGGAGCGTATTTTCTACGCAGTCAGTTATTCTGTCTAGCTCTGTTGGGTCTGATGATGGAAAAATTATGGTTGATAAATCTGGAAGAGTTTCAATAAAGTTCTGAGATGTATTTGGCATTATTGAACGTTTCATGCAATAACGGGGTGATGTACATACATTTTTACTAAGACTCAATTCATATGAAATTAGGTAGTGATCTGAAACTACTGAAGTCTGTGGAAGAACAGTAAGATTATGTATATCAACACCTAAAGTCAAAACTAGATCTAGTGTGTGATTACAGGAATGTGTAGGCCCTATTACATTCTGAGTGAGACCTATAGAGTCTAAGATAGATGAAAAAGCCTTTTTTAATGGATCTGCTGAGTTTTCAAAGTGAATATTAAAATCTCCTGCGATTATTAGTTTTTCAGCGCTCACTGCTAGATCTGCAACAAAGTCACTAAATTCTTTTAAGAACTCAGAATAAGGTCCTGGTGGTCTATAAATGCTGACTAGGGTGAGTACACTTCTATTAGTGGTCGGATTGGTGATGTTTATGAGAAGAATTTCAAAAGAATTGAAAGTGAGATTGTGTTTCTGACTTATGTCTAATGAATTTTTATGAATGACACATATACCCCCTCCTTTACCGGACAGTCTGGGGCTGTGTACATACTTATAGCCTATGGGGGTGGCTTCATTTAATGCCAAATATTCCTCAGGTTTAATCCATGTTTCTACGAGACATAATACATCAATTTTATGGTAGGTTATTGTATCATTTACAATGACAGCCTTAGAGTTCAGTGATCTTATATTAAATAAACCAAACCTTAATTCAGAAACACTGCAGCTAGACACTGGATCTAATATTCTTATATTAACTAAGTTATTTAAACAAACTGATTTAGATTTTCTAAGTTTGTGTTTAATTCGGGGCAGTGAAACAGTCTCAATATAGTTGTACCTAGGTGACGTCTCAAGGCAGCGAGCAGACGGTGGGTTTAGCCTGTTTGTCTGCTGCCTGGTCTCGGCTCTGGACAGTCAGCAACTACCTCCGCTGCTCTGCCGACTAACTAAGAGGCTATGGGCTATGCTGCACGATAGCAGAGCGGCACCCTCCCGCGTGGGGTGGACACCGTCCCGCCCTACGAGACCAGACTTCCCCTCAAAGTTGGACCAATTGTCTATGAAGCCCACATGTTTTTATCATGATTATAATTGTTTTGGAAACTCTTTTCTTTCAATAATTTTCCTTTATTTCTATATACCCTACTGTGCAAGGTTAGGTCACCTTAGTTCCAGATTTCTCCTAGACACCCCAGACATGCATGACTTTTTTCCAATTCCTTTACCAACAACCTTGATTTAGCTTAATTAAGTATTTAGTAGCCAAAGCAGGTATTTGATGATTACTGCAAATAAATATATTCAAAATAATAATAATGATAATAATTTGCTGAGTTTCTATATCTTGTTTACATATTTTAAATGTGCATGAGAAAGAAATGAAACATGCAGGGCAGTGTGGTGTGTTTGGGTTGTTGTTTGCGTTTATGTTAGTGTCTGTTTGAGAGATAATGACACGTAATGCCAGTGAGTTCTTTGGGAGCAGCTTGGGACACGGCGGTTACTGGTTAGTTTAAAGTCTAGGAGAGTGGAAGAGTTTGTGTGGCAGTAGGGGTACAAAAGCAAAGCTAACCAGATTAAATACTGTAGCCTCCGTAACAAGTTTTGCGTTTTGTTGCTGTGATATTGTTAATACTGTTTGTTTTTGGCTTAAATTCTGTTGGCTTAAATGTGTTGCTTGTGTGTTTTTGTGGTCAGGACGGTGTGGGTTTTGTTAATTTGGGGAAGATTTACCCTAAAGAGGCCACCTATGGCTGGAGGTCTTCCCCAACATCCAAGCTGTTTGCATGTGTGCCTCTTCTGCTGGTGTAAATAAAAGAGTGCCTCTTGTGGCAGAAATAATGATCTCTCATGTGCCTCCATCTGTACCGACTCCACAATACTGATACATTGGATATTATGTGTAGTATTCAAGACTTTGGTGGGAACTTTTGTGTTTGACCCTGAAAACAAAAGGGCAGTTTCATGCTTTTGCACAGTACCGTATGCCCCAGTATGTATAGAAAATTATATATTTATGATTTCTGGGTTTTTTTAACATGGCGCTAAACAAAACATGGCACTGATGAACTCTGATGTAGCTTTATTAGTTTAAAGAAGAAAAGCAGAAAATTATGAACAAAAGCATCTTAATCCTTTTGTATTTCATCATCCTGTTAGTACTTTGCAGATCAAATATGGGTTAACTGAGTTGGCCACTGCTTCACTAAATGGCATTGTAAAAATCTCTCCTAATGGCACTGAAGTGCTTTCTAAGGCCGCAGGCTTTTCACTTTCGTGCCAATCTGTGGTCATTACAAGTAAAAAGGACAAAGATCACCAATATAGAAGGTGCAGATTGAAAGGTTCTCTCTGAATGCCCTTGTAGCAGTATAATGAGGCAGCTTACATTGAGAACATGGTCTAGAGCTGCATCTACTTTCCACAGAACACGATAACCTGCAGTAATCATACGCAACCCAGATTACATCTCATTAAGCGAAGTGTGTTTTTTCCCCATGGTGAGTCATAATGCATTGGAAACCACATTAAATTTAAAAGAGAACGGTCCTCAGATCCCACCAGCACCTCCGCACGGCCACTAGGCTGGAAAAAATATGGCAGATTTAGACTGTCTAACGTGGATGTGAGCCCTCATTACCTATGTGTTCAATTTTACCAAAGCAAGTGAAAGTGAATGTGATTACGGTGCAGGGGTGCTGCATCATTTTCTCTCTGCACAATGAACATTGAGATATTCATAAAAAAAAAAGGTCCCACTGAGGTCCCATCAGCAGCAATGCCACTTCCATACCATTGCAACTATTAGAGAGATAACCCAGCCGAAGAACAGGCAATAATGAAAGGTTGTAGTGTACCCAATTCCATTAAAATACCAAATGAAAGCCTGTTGGAAGACTGAGAGCTCAAGAGGTTTCAAGAGATTAGCCCACAATTTTCACACTGGGGGAAAAAAGGATATAACCAGATGTAGATGTTTTCATCCTCAACTGAGCCTCAACTGAACACAATGTCAATATGTTCTGTACGGATCTAACAAGATCACGATATCCAAAACAAGGTCTGATCCTGAATATGTAACAAAATAGACAGTACTGTGCAAATGTCAGAGACCATCTTCATTCCTTAAACATAGTGTACATAATTTCCGGAATTTAATGTGTCTACTCTAAGCCTTCGTTACAGCCTCCATTCATTTCAGAAGACTCGTTTCAGTTTTTCACGGAAATACAGGAAAAACTTTCCATACCTCCACATTTCAGTTGTAGAAGTTGGTTGTATTTTGTGCTTCTCACAGTGCAAGTAACCCCACACACATTAAATGATGCTGAGGTAATCAGTCCGATGTTCTGAGATCCCCAGCAGCTTCGGTGCTTGATTTGCAAACTTGATTTGATTTTCTTGACAGACTCACAGTATTGAGATGTCTGTTCACAGTGGAAAGATGGACAAAACACGTTTTTTCAGATCTGAAGCGAGAGTGGAGCTTGATTTTGTTCTCTCTCTCTCTCTCTCTCTCTCTCTCTTTCAAAGAAGCTTTAATTACTTTTTATCTGATGGTGACAGTTTGGTGATCTATTAGAGTTGGCGTGGTTGTTAAGGGTCCCATTTTCTCTGTATCTTTGAACTCCATGTTTGAAACTCGTATTTTCCTCTTAAATTCAGTCTTCTCCTGGAAAATACAGTATTTGCACATAAAGCAGCATTATGTGAGGACTGCTATTTTGTTTTAGTCATGTGGATGTAATAATTCACTTTTACATCACCTCTTCATGGACAGGTGCAGACCTGAACTTGCGGCCGAGCAGAAGGATGTTGCATCTGACTCTCCCTCACATGAATGCACGTCTTGCAGGCCTATGGCTACAGATTGTTGATGATTCTGTTAATGAAGCATTTAATGTCCTTGTATACAGTTGCTCTGAAAGGAGGTCTCTGACGTTTGCACAGTACCGTATTAGTTTTAGCCCAGGCGAGAAGTGCGCTTTCAGAAAACATATGGATCTAGTAGATCATATGCAGAATTCAGCCAGGTAGCACTGAAGTTTTGATCCATTTGAGCATCCTGTCTATGGAAAGTGTTAGTTCTTGATTTTTAATGCCGTAAGTACCGGGGGGCATGTTGTTACATCATTTATGGGATTCTCACACTTTCAGGGATGTTAAAAGGAGCTCCTTTACTTATGTATGAATCTATATTCAGAGGTGTTTCTTATGCATTTGTTTAAAGAGACTGAAGCCCCCTGCTTTCTAAAGCACACACTGCCGTACCCAATTGCTTGTTTTCTGCCTATACTCAAGTGCGCAGAGCCCAAATGTGACGCTCCAAGGATCACATCTGCAAAACTTCACATTGCATCTGTTTTGGTTAGCAGTTTCTAGCACAACAGCTTCCCAAACAATGAGCACAAAATGACTTACATCCAGCAAAGTAATGGAGTAATGCAACAAATGAATCGCATCAAGAGACAGCCAGGGAACATAAGATCACTAGAGAATTAAAAAGCAACACTCCTTGTTAACAAATATTTAAACAACGGCCAGCATAGCGGAAAAGGTTGTGGAGCTGCTCTACTGTGGATGGCATTGGAGGCATTTACTCTGCTATGTTTACAACCATATTTCTTGCTCAACAGCCTTAACTAAAAGGAACAAGTACACAGCCAGAAATAATCATTAAATATTAATTGAATCCAGTCTCATACTTCAAGTCTGTTTTAATACCACACTGCATTCCATTAAAGAATTCAACATTAGTCGCCTTTCATTCATGACCACTGACCAGCCACTTTTGGTCTTAGCTATTGATCTACTGAGCAGCCTGAATGTATTCAAAGGCCCATAGCACAGGAACCCTTTCTTGCTTTTTTGAGCTTGAGTTTGATGTAGTATGAACACAGTGATGTTTCAACATACCAATCACTCCCCAGTCCATACAGCTCAACTAGGCTGCAAAAAACAGCTTGTTTTAAATTAGGTTTTTGGGGGTTTTTTTAATCACATAAAACAATTAATTTACATATTTATACACGCTTACTTAGCCTGCTTAGCCCCACTCATTCTAAATCAACATGTAAGGAGTGTTTCGGCCCAGACTGAATGTGCCACAATGTATACCAGCCAATCAGAGGAGAGTTTATTTACAAGAATCTGATACCACGTTCAAGGTTATTTTTTACCTTTAATGGTATTTCTTTTATTTTAAAATTGAGCATGTTAAAGGCTTTGTACAAAAGGTTTTGTTTTTGCTTCCTATTCCTTTTACAAGTATAAACATGTTTAGATGACTCTCAAGTGAATTTAATCTCCTGACTAGAGGTTTTTGCATAAAAAGAGTGCAAAACAGAAGCATTTTTACCAGTAGTCTCACACTTGTGGACCCCACTATGTATCAGCCAAGACTTTACAATTATGCTAATTTTAAATGTTCATAATTTTGTTTTTGAGATCTAATATTCCCAAAACAGTATGAATTTTCTCATGCGGTACATCTGTATTGACCATCCAATACTACTACCAACCCTCAGTACAAACCTGAAAGCCTGGTGGAACAACTTGACCCAGCTTGAATGGAGCAGGACATTTCAGAGTGTTAAGCTACATTTTTAGCTCACTGTGCGTTGTGTGAATGCGAGCCACGCTTGCCTGTAAGCAGGCAATAAGGATTGTGTTACAGGATGATGTCACCTTACAACAGAGAAAAGGCATTTTATGCAGCTGGGAAAAGAGTTTCTGTGGGAGAAAGTTTCTTCCTTCGGCATGCACATTGAGCCTTACAACTCATTTACAAGCACAAAAAGCTACCACACTCTAAAGGGAATAGAATACCCGGTATAGTATAACAGGTCCAATTTAAGACACATTAAATAAAACAGCCTGTTTAATTCTAACCAATAAAAAGGTTGAACATTTTTATATACAAATAAACTAAATGCATTAATATTGGTAATTATGATATGTTTAAATTATGTTAAAAGTGGACTTCATAAACAAAAATTAAAAACAAAAACAATTAGGCTGTAAAACTATCTAGAAAAGCTTGAAACCAGTCTGATGTCTGAGCTGTAATATTAAAAGAGCCAGGCTGACTGAGCAGCCACTGTGAAAGAGAGGAGAAATATTAGCCTGGAGGTGTGGGTATTTTTTTAAGAGGCATATGCAGCATGTAAACATTTATTTTGTGCGAATGCAAATGCACAATGTCGTTCGCCGAGTGCAGGCTGACGTGCAGTGGGCCTGCTGTGGACGTCTGCATTGAAATGCTGCGGCCCAACAGGGTTGGCATAGCAACAGGCTCCTGTGTCTCCCCTAGTATGACGTTGCCTAAAGCAGTCACCCTCCTCCTCCCCCCACACCCCCCTCCTCCTCCCGCTTGCTCCACTCCCTCCTCTTCATCTCTCACATACTCCAGTTTTCTGTTTTCCACTGCTCTAAATACGAGGGCCATTCACTCACCATTGTGTACAAATTCAGCGATGCCAGTACTTTGGATGAAAAATACACCCTATTTTAGAATTTTAATCGGTTCGCATAAAGCAATCCAATAAAACGGTGATAAACACTTGCCTTATAAAACGAGTCTGGGTAGGGCACGATATTGTTTACCCACATGCTCCTTCGACCAGTTATTGAATTTCGAGGCAAAATGGAACAACATAAAACATTAAATGCTGGGTAATAAAAACAGCTTATCTAGAAAAAACATGTTTTTATTAGTAGGAATGTTTACTTCATAAACTGAATACAGAATAATAATTTACATGTGACGTACTAAGTTGTCACCACAGTAACAAAGAAAACAAATGTTCAATGTTCAAATGTTCAAAACAATGATCGATCTCCTCATAATACAGGAGAAAATAAATTAATATTACCAAATTACAAAGCATATTTGAGCACTTCGTCCTGTTACTTGGCACTTTATTAATTAATAAATGAAAAACAACAGATCCAAACAGAACAATCGGTAAGAATAACTGTCCAAATTATATTTTATTAATTCATATAAAAAAAACGAACAGTTTTTTGTCTCAGGGCTCATGTGAACAGTAAATGGACATGCTGTGCAATTAACCAAATCCAGGATAACCAGACCACCGACTACATATAAACCCATGCTGTGTTCATGGCACACATTGCAGAGCAAAGAGCGCTGGTCCATCTAGCGCATATCATCATGGCGATCTGCTCTGATTAGCTCCTGCGCGGGGTTGGATATGAAACGTGTGAATATGCTGAGAAGGGATTTGCGTGGCCCGTTTTAAAACCCCTCTCTGGAACTCTTGAAGGAGAGCCTCCAGCAGGGGGATTATGCCAAGGTCACGGAGGCTCAGAGAGGACTGGCTGCCGTCGCGCCAGCTGTACCCTCTCTTTTTGACTTCGCCCAGTGCTCAGACTGGCACATGCTGCTCTGGCAGGGAGCTGACTGGGCTCAGACTTGCCTCACACTATCCAGCACCAAAACTGGAGCGGAGGAAATTTTTGCCACTCACACACAGAGAACACCAACCTGAGCGCTCTTCAGTCCTGCCACCGTGTCTGCTGCCAGCTCAACTCTTAGGAGTTCTATAGTTATTACTGTCATTTTGTTATACATTTACACTACGGATAGACTTATGATTCCATACAAGTTACAGCCAAACCAGCTGATGGCTGCTTTTTATAAGTTAATGTTTTATGGGTTACATTTGTTTATGTACTTGTTTATTTTGGAAAACAACAGGCAAAACACTATTAAATTGTTGCTTATTTTCTCCTCACTCAATGCTCATTGACTGCACTGTTATGAAACACATACAATAGTAGCTAGCACCAACTCGCTGGCTCACACTGTAAAATTCTAAAATCACAAAATTGTGGAAAAACAAATTTTTGTCAATCTTATTCATGAACATCCCCTATACTTAACATACAAATTATTTAAATAATGAATCGTGATTGATCACACTATCTTGATCATACTTACGCAAAACTGATCTTTCCAGTTAGAAAGTTGTGTATTTTATTCATAGCCATAGAGGCTAGACATCGTCTAAATTTATTTCCTACGATTTATTAAGGAGAGCTATAAATGGACCGTGCCATTAAAAGGATGTATTTGAACAAGAGGGCCACAGCTGTGGAGTTACACGAACAACATGTGAGCAGTTGGATTTAAGGCTTGATCTAAGTTTGGTTCAAAGGGTCAATCTAGAAAAATGTGTTAACCAAGTGTAAACTTTGACAGCACGAATAATAATAATTGCAGAATTAGTGGCGTGGTCATCAGTTAATTAGGTACAATTACATTGTAGCTACATTCATGGGTCATTTTATTAAAAACACCAACCGCTCAGGTGTACTTTATAAAATTAACTCATGGCCAATTTCCCGCTTCCATCAGTAGAATGGGACCTCTATTAGACACACATACTTTGTTGGTCCACCTTGGTACTAAAAAGTAAAGTACAGTAATAGATTTTCATGCACACATTGTGTAAGTCATTTTCTACCTCCTCATGAGTGGTTAGCCACTGCTTATTGGTGGACTTTTATTAACTCTCTCAGGTTGACAGTGTTTCATGCAACATCAAAGACGCATGCTAGAGACTTCTGGAACTTATGTTCTGTCTGCAAGTCAAGAAGTCTCTGATTAGGTGACTTACTCAACACAAGTCTTCGGTAAACGGTTAACAGCTATGTTAGCAACAACAATAACGCTTTTGATTACAGGGAAATGGATCAATAATCACATACAACATCTGGTTTAGTCAATATACAACCATGTTACTCTTCCAGGAATAAATAATAAGTGTCTTCCATGCAGTGTTCCTGTGTACAACAGCGTTTTATGTATAACATCCCTTTGACCTGAAAGGGTTACAGTGACACTGAGGACTGTAAAAAGCCCTAGTAACTACCATGTCAAGGTCACTGCTAAGCTAAGAATAGTCCACTACACAAATAATATTTAGTCACCGGTGGTCCCGTTTCAATGATGGACGGGGTAGAAGGCGCCTAGCAAAAATAACTGTAAGCCTACAAGGTGCACCCATATGGTAGGTGTACCTAATAACTATATTCAGTTACTAACTAAATACTTTTGAACATGGTTAGCAAATGTATAAGCCTACAGTTCAAGAAGGGTTAAGCAGTAGTGACAGAAGAGCTTTTCGCCCAAAGGAAAAGCTCTTGAAGGAACAATAAGAGTGCTGGCAGCATGTAGCGGAGCACTGAGATCATGCAAAAGAACACATCATGCTAAAAGGGGCATCGCTTTCTTACTGAGAAGCATGTATGCACTCCGCCTGTAACCATCAGCATTCTAAGTCACTCAGATGTGACACGGCACATCATTATTTGTAGATTTGGGCGTTTGTGTCTCATTGTCAGGATGGAATTGTCAGGTGGCTTTGCTGCATTGTGACTCATGAACCGTTACAGAAGCTCATTCCTACTCTCGAAGCCAGGACACAGACATAGCTTCAGCATCTTCTGATGCGCTCCGCACACCTCCAAATCAATTTCACCTATCTGTTTCAGGCTCTGATGCTTCTACGCCTTCATCCAAGCTTGGACAACACAACCCATCTATTTCAAAAGCCTAGTCACAATCCTGCAGCAATTCTGCATGGCAAGATTTTGACTGCATATTAGGGCACACATATTTTAAGCTGTGAAACGATTTTTAATTCTGGGGTCAAGATTGACAGTTTCTATTTTATAAATGTCTTCGTTCTAAAGAGCTGTAATTATATATTACGCATATCTTGGTTCAGAAATATTGCTAATTTTATTTCTAAACTAAAGACTGTAAAATAGCATGTCCTTCTGCAATTGGAGGAGATATAAACAATACAAAAATCTGAAATACCACAAGTAAACTTTACATAGCATGTCTTCCTGTTCAATAATATATCCCCCAGTCAGAGCCCCCCCCCCAAAAAAAACAAACAACGAAAGGCAACATGGCGAAACTGATCCAAAAGAGGCATTTTTACCTTTAAATATATTGATACCCAAACTGCCCATTGTAACATTTGTTTATGTATTCAAATAAGACATCAAGCGAGCGAATAATAAACTTCATGGACTAGAGTAAGTCTTTAGGTCAGAATTAGGTTAGAATGTGTTAGCATTTGACAAAACTGAAAATAAATATTAAATGTAAATATACCCTTCAGCATTTTACATATTCCTGCACAAATACACCTAGAACATAACAACCAAATAAAAATAAACAGTCCTAAAAGTATATAAAGAGAACCCAGTTAAACAAATGAGACAAAACGATTACACTTTCTCATTTTGAGGAAAATTATCTTACATTACAAGTCAAGTTGAAAGTCTGCGAGTGCCAGTGTTAACCTCTAGGACTAGCAGTGAGTGGCTGTCCTGTTGTATTTAAAGAGCAGAGATCCATCTATGTAGGTCTTCATAGCACATGGTTATGGAAGTGTAACATGGTTTTAACATAGAAGATCTCTGGAGGACCTCAAAATATTTGTCGAGTTGTGGATCTTCAGGTTGGAAAGAGTTTGGACTCTTCCAATTCACAGTCAAACAGACTGCGTACAAATGAAGGACATTCAAATCCACTGTTATTCAAGTCCAGAGCTAAGCTGTTCTGTACGGAGGAATGGGCTGAGTTGCCGTTACTGCTGCATAAGGGGGTCAAACCAGATACTGAAAGCAAATGCTCACATACTTTAGCTACTCTCTGAATTGCAAATATTGCAAAACTATTGCAATATTGGACAATAGTTTGGTCTCATTAGTTTAACTGGGTTCTCGTTATGTACTTTTAGGGCTACTTACATAAATAAATATAAACTTTCAGGCAGCACTGTACTTGGCGTACTTGCAGAGTGGCATCCGAGTAAAACTTATGGATCCATATTTATTTATTTATTTTTTTCATTTTTGATACTGCATCAAAAATAATTACAAACTCCCTGTTTATGCAGCACTTCAGTGTGTTTAGGGATACCAAAGCTTTACTCCTTCCTCAAATGTCACATTACATTGCAAGGAGGCTGAGGGCTAGAAGTATGGCTGCTGCTACGGCTTGCCTTCAATGAGCGTCATCTTTGTTTTCATGCATTCTGCGATGGAGAGGAAGCTCTGACACTGCGTGAACACTTTAATCCAATAAAAGCTCAAATGCTTTCTCTTTGGGCCGCATCTTCGCTCGACGCTGCCTGTTTGATGTTGCCATGGTCCGAGCACTTGGGCTCATCACAGAGAGAGCGGCGCAATGATTAAAGAGAAGGGCTGAAAGCAGACCCTTGCTACGAAGGCCGCAGACATTCTCTGGCGTGTGTGTCCTTTCTGATAACCCCCCTCCGCTTGGAGCACCAGGCAGAGTCAACACGCTATGTGGCCATGATCACAGGCCTACAGTAGACAGGCTGAGAGGAGCTCTCCCTCCACACAATGACACCTATGAATACAAGGGGGCTGCCAGACTGACAGCAGCACATTCAAATCTTACATGTCTGACATATGCCGTCCAGCAGAACTAGTGTAGAAGTAAAGGCTTTCAATCAGCTGCAGGCGTATGTAACTATTTCAAATAATATGTCAATAAAGGCTCAAAGAATAGTAAAAACCATTTAAAAAAATACATTTTCAGAATTTTCCTTTTAATTTAAATCTGAACAAAAAATCTTCCAAGGTGTGTTTCTTTAGTACTGGAGTGAAGCAATAAGGCTAATGTAGCTAATATGTGTACACAGCTTATACCTCACTGAACTAGTGGCCTAAATCATCATACATTCGTCTAAAACCATGTCAAGTAATTTCAAACTGCTCTGTTAATATTTTCTGATTCAGAATGACATACTGACATACTGACATACAGCAAAGTTGCTGATGAAATTTAGATGTGTTTACAATCATTAGCTCTACATTTACACCACTTTGTTTGAGGATCATATTTTGGACACTGAACATGATTTGGAGGTGTGATAAAGGCACTGCTTGCTGCAACGAGCTGAGATCATAAATAAGAATACAGCATTCTAAATGGGGCACCTCCATTTCTGAAATACATGATTTCAGTCTGCCTGTATAGCCATCAGCATTTTACGTGACTCAGATATGACATTGCATGTCTTTATTTGTAGATTTGGCCATTCAGTGAGCAACTGCGTTTCGGGTAAGAGGAAAATAGTGTAAAATTTGACTGTTAATATCAAAACACAGCTTTATGGCTACATTTCATGAAAAGAAAATGCTTTTTTTTAAAAAAATATATATATAGGAAAAAAAATCAAATTAACACAATGCCCCCTTATTTCCTATCAAAGTTTATATTTTTATATTTATATTTTCCACTAAAGTTACAAAGCTAATGGAGATAACATAATGGATGTCATTATGTGTGACACAGGCTTTAAATATATTAGTATGAAAGCCCTATGCAAAACTAAAGAAGCAAACATTCTGTGCACCAAACATGTATTCAGGCCTCAAACATGCCATTATTGATGACTGGTGATGTCTGCAGTGCTGAACTCCCTCATATATTTATATTTAACAAAAATACGTGTGTCAAGCATTTAGTTTGATTTTTTCCACCATGACCCTGGTAATGTTTCATAAATGCTATGCCATTTATGTTTGCTTATTTAATGGAGACCTTTTAGTGTTCTTGTGGTCCTAAATGCACAAGGTGCTGATAATAGCTGTTTTTATCCCCATTTGTCTGGTTTTATGTAAGAAAATGAGTGTTATTCACTTTCAAACAAATCCTTTGTCCTTTAGAAATAAACAGGATGTTTTTGTTACCATGCCTTTAAAACCAGTGTACTGTCTCTATATGAGATCTATTTTGATAGGCCTCTCTTTATTTTTTTAGACAGGATGAAAGCACTCAGTGTGAGTGGGCAGAGCTAAATAGGTTAAACAGGCAGATATAGGCAAACTTTCTGTGCACCAAACATGCCAATAATGATGACTGGTGATGCCTGCAGTGCTTCCTGCAACTTCCTAACTTATTCTTTTTAAATAAAAAACATTTGTGTCAAGCATTTAGTTCTATCTTTTTTCCCCATGACCCTTATTTCAAGGTAATGGTTCAAAAAAGGCTATGCCATTTATATATGTGCTAATTTAATACAGACCTTTTGGTGTCTCTATCACTTATAGTTAGTTCTATCCATCCATTATCTTCCACTTTACCCCACTGGTCAGGGTCAAGGGGGGCTGGAGCCAATCCCAGTGGCATCGGGTGAAGGTGGGTACACCATGGACAGGTCGCCAGTCCATCGCATGGTCAACACACACACCTTCACACAATTTAGAGTGACCGATCAACCTAACATGCATGTCTTTTGACTGTGGGAGGAAACCCACTCAAACATGGGGAGTACATGCAAACTCCACACAGAATGGCCCGGACTGGGAATCGAACCCAAATCAGTCTGTGAGGCGACAGTGCTAGCCACTACACCACTGTGCCACCATAGTCAGTTCTAGATATTTATAATTTGGTGGAAAAAAAACAATATTACTCAATAAGTAGCCAGGAGATGTTGTATAATGGTACATATGATTATTCCTAGGTGAGAACGTAAGCAGCATTGTAACATTACTAGTAACAACATTCATGGGCTGTAAGTACTGTGTGTGCTCCACTGGAGTATAGGCCAGACAAGACTAGCAGAAAAACAATCTGTTTTTTGTTTAGTGCTAATATTTAAATGACTGTTTACAGCAGAGAAAATGTATCGTGGGTCTTAAGATGCCGCTGTCATTGTCCAGACTTAATAGTCAAGCAGTTTGCCAGCAAAATAAGAAACAATATGTCATATTATAAATGCGACTACCCGATTCCATTAAAAAAATATTTCACAACAAACTGTCCCAGCCTCACAGACATCAGCTTAATGCTGGAATAAACAGAAAATATAAATAACCTTGGACAAAACTGATAGATATCATGAACAGGTATGATTATCAAGACAGATTACTCTGCCTTATTATACTGATATCCACCAAATGTCACACATTTAAAAAGAGTAATGCTAAGCTATAACAAAAAGGAGACATCACTGAACTCAGCAAGGCTACAAAATGCTAGTATTGTAATTTAATTCATACATATTGTGAAAACACCTTGATATACAGTGTGCACTTCTTTGCTTTGTGAATCACCAACCATTTTATCAGCTTCACCATTCTACAATTACAGTCTGTTTCTTTGTATAGTATGTTAACCCCCTTTTAGCCTGAGCAGGTATTATTATTTTTGGGTGGTGGGTCATTGACATGGTGGTGGTGTGTTAGTGTATGTTGTGCAGGTATTAGTGGATCAGACTGAGAAATGTCCAACAGCTAAAACATGCAGTCTGTCTCTACAAATACCAGGTGGCTCAGCAAGGTAGGGGTGTCTAATAGAGTGTGACCCACTGTTTAACAACTCCAGCAGCACTGCTGTCTTTGATCCACTTGCACCAGCACTGCATACCCTAACACACCACAACGCCAGTGTCACTACAGTTCCGGGAATGATCCACCACCTAGTCTCTACCTGGTGTGTGGTGGTCCTGTGGGGGTCCTGACTATTAAAGAACATGGGGTTAAAGGGGGTTAAAATAGTATGCAGAGCAACAGATAGACTACAGTTTGTAAACGTTGAGCTACAAAGAGCACCCATCTGGTAAGTGGAGCTGTTAAAATGAGCAAAGACAGTAGATTAAGGGTGTGTCTCAAAACCTAGTAAGCTGTCTAAGTAGTAACTGACTACGTAGGCAGCTGTTTAAGTAGCAGCGTTCTGTCTGACATATCTTCTCATAAAACAGATTACTGAGACGCTCTAGTTAGAGCAGGCCACCGGTGGTTTAGCTGGTTGCTAAGCTACCGGCCGGCATCCAAAACAATAGCCCAAGCTTAAAAATCCGCTAGCATAAATGCTAACGGCTCGACTTTAAAACTGCAAAATGGTAAACGACTCGTTGCAAAGTTGCAAATAAAATGCTGTTTTGTGTGATTATATGTCAAGAAACACATTAAAATACCAGAGAGAATCAAAATAACTTACTTTTAAAAACGACTTCACTGCTTGTAGCTTTGTCTGTGTTGCATAATGGGATTGCCTTAGCAAATAAGCGTTCGATGCTCTCTTAAAATTAGGTGAAAATAAGGTGCCTCAGTAGACAACATGTTTAATGTATCTACGAATTGGGACAGCCTACATGTCGGGAGTGCGCATACTATGATGGAAAATAGCAGACGTGTGGACTCGAGTCACATGACTTGGACTCGAGACCAACTCGAGTCACTAAACTGATGACTTGTGACTTAACAACTCCACTAAAGACTTTCGACTTGACTTAGACCTTTACCGACTTGGACTTGGAATCGGACTTGAGTTTTAAGACTTGAAAAACGCCACCAGTGTTATTTTCGTCATAGTTTTTGTCAACGAACCTTATTTTTCCGAACGAAAACAAGACGATACTAAATAAAAACTACAAAAATGGATAACAGCTATGACGGATTTGATTGACACTTTTGTCAACGAATAAAAACGAGAATAAAATGTTTGGCAGGGGCGACATCCAATAAGAACTGATTTAGTTTTGTGAAAGCAAGAGACAAGTTAGGAAAACATCCAATCATAACTAATTCAGCGCATATGGAGAGGCGGGACAAGCCAGGTAGCCATCCAATCAAACGCACACTTGCACACTTAACTAAGTTATCTATACAGTATCAGCAGAAAGAAGTTTAGTGTTTGTGTTTAGAAATCACCACACCGTGCTGGACATCAGTCCCTCAGCACCACTGTTAGCCTTGCTTAATCCTAGTCCTGTACAGTTTAGAGCGTATCTTGCTGTAAACGCTGTATTAACTCAGTAAGGTGGTGATAAAGGTCAGATTAGTTGGATCAGGTATGTGGGAAGCAGGTGAAACGTTATATGTGCAGCCAGTGTGTTCGGACCAGAGCCGGAAAACTAGCTAGCTAACTCCAACCGTCTGCGTTTGATGATCATGTTCCAAATCTCTCCGTACACACTAGAAAGTGCACAAAACAGATTAGCTAGTTTTATTTACAATAATTAGTGTACGCAATGTGCAGAGTGTGTCTCTAGTAAACACTGTGACCTGGAGATGTGTCAGTTTTTCATTCGTTGATTTACTGTTATGCTAAAAATGTATTTGAATTGAACAATTAAAAATACTTTCATAGTAAAAAGTGATTAATGCAATTAATGTAGATTAGTTAACCACAGAGCATGTCATTTAATTAGATTGACAGCACTAGTAACAGTTATTAAATAAATAAGATAAATAAAAAGGTGATCTCTTATTCACTTTGCAGTTACTAAATCTGTTTGTGTGTGCATTGGTCTTTCAAACAGGAATAATATTCCACAACTGGTTAATAAATGTTTCATTTCCTGTAAGTATATATAATGACTTAAATCAAGGGAACTGAAGAAAAAGCATTTACATTTTAAACCCTTTATATTCTAGTCGACTGAATCGATAGTAGATTTAGTCAACTATATTCTTATGACAATAAAAAACAATTCAGATGACTAAATTATGACTAATAAATAACATTTTAGTCAAAAGACTACGACTAAAACTAAATCAAAATTTGCTGTAACACTGCTCACCACCCTATTTTTACATAGTAGTAGATGTAATGTGAACCAATACCTCCATATAGTGCAGTGTTTCTCAACCTTGGCCTTCGAGGCCCACTGCCTGCACATTTTGGTGATTTTTCTGCTTCAACACCTATTTTAACTCGGTAATGGACTGGTAATGAGGTGATCAGTGATTAGAACTGCTTGAAATGATTTAAGTAGTTATTTTTGTTATAATACAATCTTTAAAAACGTTAATGTTATATTAATGTTAGTTTAATATACTACTAATCAACTGCATTAATTGTCTTAAATACTGAAATGATGTTACATCTGGTGACTTGACTAGGACTCGAAGTTTAAGACTTGGGACTTGACTCGAGACTTCCTTGTATTGACTTGGGACTTGACTCGAGACTCGCTTGTATTGACTTGGGACTTGACTAGAGACTCGCTTGTATTGACTTGGGACTTGACTCGGGACTTGATTGTCAAGACTTGGGACTTACTTGTTACTTGCAACTTAGTGACTTGGTCCCATGTCTGTAAAATAGTGTCTAGACAGCTCACTAGGTTTTGAGACACACCCATGGAGAGGTGATTTTAATGTTATGCCTGATCAGTGTATATTAAAGGCACACTGTAAATATTTACACCTTTTGTTAGTTTCTAAAAACTGTGACTGCCCCCCCCCCCATCAGGTTTAATGTAAGAAAATGAGTGTAATTCATTTTCAAACAAATCCTTTGTCCTTTAGAATTAAAGAGGATTTTTTTGTTACCATGCCATTAAAACTGGGGTACGGTCTCTAAATGAGATCTATTTTGATTGGCTTCCCTTTATTTTTTAGACAGGACTGAAACACTCCTTACAATTTCAGTGTGAGTGGGCAGAGCTGAACACACTGAATAGACAGTTATATGTAAATATGTGCCATCACAAACACAAATAACTCCAAATATGGGGCTCCTGGAACTCAGTTTCCTAATACTAACTCTGTATGAGCTAGAAACTGAATAGTACATTTTGAAACTTGTGCTTACAAACTACATCAAACTCTTTTACTGTAAAAAAAATGAGAAAAGTTTGAGTTTCACCATGGTTATGAGCCTTTTATAAAAAAAATCATAATCAAGCTTAATATAGCAAATACCAACCTATTCCAATAAGTGGGCAATTAATAAACAGTACATTGCGCAGCTGTAAAACACAGGACTGTGAAAAAGGCATCACTTTAACTTGGGCTCTGCTCCAGCATTACCATGGTTGTGCCTGTGAGCTGTTGAGTGTCGAGCTATCGCCTGGTGGGATTCATCTCATCCACTGCTTCCATCCTATCTGCAAGGCCCAACTTCTCTACGAGCTGTGGTTGGTAGAGCAGCTTTGCATGGCCACTGCCAGCTGCCTTAATCCGGGTTTCAGATACACTTACTTAGTCTCATTCTCTCCCTCTCTCTCTCTCTCTTTCTCTCGCGCTCTTTCATTCTCTCACAGAGCTGTAGGGCTGGAGCCAGAGGCCTGCAGTCCAACACACTGGAGCCTAAGCACTCTCCTTCACTCTGAGACTAAGCTCCTCTTCAGTGTATAGCCACGTGAGCAGCAGGTCTGTTTACTCACAGCTGGTGTTGTACATACCTGAGCCATATGGGGGTCTATCACTCACACACCTCAAACACCTCCCCATATGGTCTTTGCCTCATCCATGTATGCCATTTACAGTTCAGCTAAACTCAGCAGGAAGAACTGCAGTCCAAACTGACAATGCCTTTAAAATAAATGCAGCAATAACACTATAGAAAGCAGTGCATCAGGTCAGCCCCACTAACTCAGCTCTGAAGAGAAAGAAAACAGTGGTCTTACCTTCAGACACCTGCTGGACAGCTGTAGCATGGCCAAGGAAAAAGAGAGAGACACAAATTAATCAGCAAGCAGATACTACTATTTAGGCTTTGCTGTGTTTATAGCTGTTGAAGGTTATGACTGAGCATGATGTCCAAACAGTGCTGACTCAGCATGCATTAGCAATTAATTATGTTTAGAGTCGTATGCCAAAGTTTAGCGCCAATGACCAAAGTTACATGTTTTCTTAATTTTCTATGTGACACTAAATAAATACATTCTCTACAGAGAACACACTCCTGCATAATTAAATGGACAATTACTCTTTTTATTACATGAATTAAAAAAAAACCCCACAAAATTAGAAGAAGATGCGGATTGTGCAATTTTATGTGTAATTTAATTTTATGTTTGAGGTTAATGGAGCAATATGCAAGATTTAAAAATACTCAAATAAAAGGTACAGTACAACATTGTTTACTCAAATTGAAGGTTAATCGTACATGCTCATAAATATTCCTGAAAAACAACAAATATTTATTTTAAACCAGTGCTAATTCATATAATTGGTTTATACTAGAACTGCATAAATTACAAAAATGAACATTTACTTGTTTCCTTTACAAGAACTGAAGATGGAAAGCAGCCAATACAGAAATTCAAAAAACACATGCCCATCCCACAATAAAATCATAACATCTTTCTTACACACTGTGACTGACTTGAGTAGCTCATTTACACAAGTAATAAGTAGTGTAGTGATGGAGGTGAGTCTTTTAGGTCGGTCCAGAAAATTCAAATAAGAAGGTGATGAATACAAGGCCATTCTTCATTCTTTATCCAACATTTTTTCCAAAGGATTAAAAAAGTTCGAAAAAGGGTCTCAAAGAATTCTGATTTCCTGAGTGAATCACTCCAAGTTTCCCTTGATCACTCTTATATAAGCCTATAATTGACTATGTAATCATCATATCACTGTAAAGTTTAATCTCTTCTGTATCTTTGTATGACCGGCTCTAGGAGCTGTCTTATTTAAAATTACGTGGAGTGCATCACTAAAGTAAAGTCATGGATGCAGTTTATTTTTAAAAGATGCACCATCTGCGTAAAACGTTGGATAGACTCTTTTACTTTCCCATGTGTATTTTTTTTCTCACTTTTTCCCCCAAGTGCCCGCTGCTTTAAGCCATGTAAGTAGCCAATCACAACTTATCTCTGCTGCCCCCTGCCCAGCCCCCTTCACTACATGCCTGAATAAAAAATAAATGGAGGGAAAAGTAAAAGAGACAAACAGATGGTTAACGCTAAAGTAATGACCCTGATTTTTAAAAATGTTGTAAACAGGACAGACTTACTCTGTAGTAAGTAAAAGTAAAAAGTCTAAAAGTGACAGAAATACTCATGTAAAGTACAGACACTTAAAAAAATACTTATTTACAGAAACAAAATACTTGTACTTAATCATTTGCCACCTCTACTGTCTGTAATACCACTTTGTACCTCTAGGATGAAGAAGTAGCACTGCTACAACAGCATGCTATTAATCTCTTGTTAATCATGTTGAAAGTCCTGCTCCCAGTTACATCCTTTAATCTCAGATAGCCAATGAAAGGAACAGCAAACAAAAGTGGCATGAAAAGTAGCAAAACAAGAGCTAACACTGGTGTTGCTTTTCACCATTACAGACACTCCTGGCGAGTAAAAGGATGATATTTGATGTTGAACGTGTCTTCTAGACTAGATTGAAAAGGAAGGTGAAGAGAATGGTTTTTTTTGGTGATATGTTGCCCCTATTGTTTGAAATATGAATTTGACAAATTGCTCCTTTAAACTACATTAATATAAAATAAAAAATGTGCAGTAAAATGTACCAAAACATAGAAAGTATTTTAACTTATTGAAGCCAGCGAAACATGAGGTTGGTCAAACGTTTGCATACAATGGTGCATGACTCATGATTGACCTTTGAATTTTACATTCCATGTTCCGATCTCTCCTCATCACTTAGAATCAAACAGGCTTTTGTTACTATGCCTTTAAGAAACATATAAATAATATCTGTTCTGACAGGCAGCCTCATGTTGCAGGTAGTCACCATTCAAAAAGTAGTTTGGGCTTAAACACTCCTTATAACTTCACTGGCAAGCTAAACTGTGGCAGGCTAAAGAGGCAGATACAGTACTGTCCAAACATTATAGGCACTTATTAGACATTAAATATAGACATTATTATATTTAAAAAGCTATTTTCTCAGACAAACTTGTATTTGCTCTGCAAAACACTGCAAATAATATTAATATTAATATTAATCATTTCAAAACAATCCATTTTTACCACCTAGTATAACATGTGAACTGCACAAACTAGAAGTAATAGTCTGATTTAAAACGCTAACAGTGTTCACATACTGCATTGACCTTTCTTTCAAAAAAAGTAAGGAAAATTGAGTTTTCCATGATAGGGGTCCTTCAAATGCCATTGTGTAGCTTGTGCACCAGATATTAGCTGGTGATATAAAGACCCCAAAACTGCTGAAATTCACACCAGGTAATTTCCAAGAGAAATGTCAAAGGTTGTTTACTAGTTTGCTAATCATGCAGACAAATGGAGACTTCTCGTGAACTAATCACAGGTTTCCAGAATTCCTAATGACTTTGAAAAGTAGGCATGGTAGTTTAAATGCCAATCATTTCTAAACATTAAAGGATGATAGACATTTGGTGTATCGTTTGGCACAAAAAAGCTCAAATTATTCCATCTAATTAATAAGCTGAAAAAAAGGTAAGAATGCAATTTATCTGATTTGCATTCAAGAGAAAAGAGATTTCGCAACATCCTATGCATGTGTCAGTAAAGCTATCTGCCAGGGCTTTAGAAGGATAAGTCAATAGACGTCCAGTGAGGTTATCGTATCTTTGAAGACATTGGAACTGGAACACTAGTCCACTAGTGATAACACTTAGGGTAAATGGTTTTTATGCTAAAAAAAAAAAGAAAAAAAAAGCTCACAATTGCCTGCGATAAAAATTCATGCACCAGTCGTTTACTGTTTGAGTCATATATCAAGTCATATACTGAAATGGTTTTTTCATTATATTGAGTTTAGAGGCTCATTTATAGGAGACGATTAGGATTATAGGAGCTCATAATGAAGGCTGTTCTTTGAAGGTTACAGTCACAGGCTTAGAGAGGCTATGATTAAAGCTATAAATATTGCAGGCTAAAACAAAGGTGCACTGCCGCATACATTAAGGTGCATCAAACTGTTTGAGCATATCAATAAGCACTGCTTGGAACGTGAAGTCTAATTGTTGTTTTTTCAGCCTGCCGTTAAAGAATCTTGACTCCGCCGGCAGTAAAAGCTGCTCTAGACAACGTCGCGGGCAAATGGCAGCTAGGTGTGCCTCCCACATCACGTCCAGTGAATGTTCCCGCAGAGTTGCAGACTTATTAAATAGCAGAAACACAGTCATTGTAAGACGAACCGAGGAAGGTGCTGAGGCTGGCCAGTGCTCGAAAAGCTCTTCATTGTGAAATAACAGGAGCGGGAGAAGAGGCCAAAGAGTTTGCGATAAGATGTGCATGTGTGAGAGCGAGAGAGAGAGGTGTGTATGTACGTGTTGGGGGGTGCTAATGGTATCATGGTGGTGTGAGTCAGATCAGTGTTGCTTGTTTGTGGCTACGAAGCCATTGTGATAATGAGAGGAAAGTGGCTGTGAGGAGGATCTTACAGCTCGGCTCTTAAGGCCGGAGGGCAGCTGGGAAAACATCAAAACACTAATGAGCACACATGGACACGCGCAAGCTCCTCAACCACTCCCAACATAGGTGGATGCGCTAACACAGCTGCCCTATGGCCAATTAAAGATCAGTCTTTACAAACGGTATGTCACCATCTCTCATGCACTCTGAAAAATAAAGTTTCATGCAGGTTCTTGGCTTGGCTGTATGGTTCTATAAAAAGATCTTTAATTGGTATGGAACAGAGCTGCAACAAATATTGGAAGCCTTTAAAATAACCAGCATACTTCACTGTTATGAGCACATGCACTACTATAGAGAAACAAACATTGGTTCATCTAAATCCTAGCTTATCACCAGGAGCACACAGTTGCCAGCTTTACATACTATAGATTGTGATAAATGGCATGACTTATGACACTCGTGCAATTTCAGGTGACAGTATTAGTTTTAACTTCAGGTGCATTCCTACTTCTCCAGATTACTAGCTTTTCTTAGGTGCCTAGACCTTTTTATGCTTCAATATACACCTGCCTGGTCAAAAACGCAGCTGTTTGCTTTTAAATAAGTAAATACTTTAGAGCCTTTGGTTGGATAATTACTGCAGTGATTAATGTTTCAGCTGGTAACGATAATTTTAACCTTATCTGATGCTGTGAGTAGCTCAATTAGAGTTAAAAGCTTCTCGCTTCTTAAACAACTATATGGGAAGCTGTATCATGTGGTATATGCCAATGTGTTACAGAAGAATTAAATTATGGGCCTGCATCAAGAAAAGGAAATAACTAGGGACAAGCTGTAATTACTGGAACTGGATTCAGAACTGTCCAACACATTATTAATTTCTGGAAGGATAGTGGTCAGCTATCAACTTGCAGAAAAAATATGGTCACTCAAATCTTAAGTGAGTGTGATCGAAGCGTTTGACAAAATCTAATTAAAAAAAATTTAGCAGTGGAACTCAAAACTACATTTAACAGTGAAATTCTACTCACACTCACAGGATTGGGGCTAAACAGCTTCATGGCTATGAAAACCACCAGTTAGTCAGACTAATCAGAAAAAAGGTTTGCTAGAGAACATAAAGACTGGACTCTGGAATGATGGAAAAAGTTTATGTGGTCCGATTGACCCTATTTCAGAGCGATATAAGCATCAGGGTATGAAGGTAAAAACATTTGTGATACACCCATCATGCATAATTCCAGTGTTATGATCTGGGGTTGCTTTAGCTGGTCAGATCTAGACTCTTTCATGTGGCAATAAAATGAAGCCAGCTGACCACCTGAATGTACTGAATGACCAGGTTATCCTATCAATGGATTTTGTCTTCCCTGATGGCATGGGCATATTCCAGGATGATGACGCCATGATTCACCTGGCTCAAACCTGGCTAAAAGAGTGGTTCAGGGAGCATTAGAAACATTTACACTTATGAAATGGTTACCACCAGGGCTGGACTGGTAATCTGGCATACCAGGCATTTGCCCGGTGGGCCGACAGTCCTCAGGGGTTGACGCTGTTGAATTTTTTTTCTTCCCTTTTTTTTAAGAGACCGGCGCACAATTTAGTTGGGGTGGCCCATTGGCCCATCTTTAATATAGACAATGGACTGAACCAATCAGGATATAAGACAAAAGCGACCCCACCCTTTCTCTGCGTAGTCCGCTGTAACTCCTGCTAGTTTCAGTGTTGAGCGTGTGTGTAAAGGAGAGGCAACATGTAGTACAGGTGGTAACGTTAGGATAACACAGGGACTTGGAGGTAACGTTAGCTCTATTACATGAGAATGATGAGTAACGGCCATTGATTAGTATCAGTATTTATTAGTAATTGCATACTTCCCAAATTCTGGCAGCCACGTACGACACCTTCTTTTGATAAAATAGTAAACGGTCAGGGCTGAGAAGTGCTGGGTGAGCAGCAAGTGTCCATTTTAGGCTACATCATAGCATTTTAGATGTTTAGGCTAAAGGTGTGTTGAAAGGCTGCATAGTAGTTTGAATTTGTAGCCTCTATGTTGCAGTTTAACATGTTTTAAAAACACTCAAACAAGTGAAATAACAGATCTTAAAACTGCTAAATGAAGCAAAATCTTTGTAAAGCAATTTAAGCTTTACTAAAGTAAGTGTATACATGTATTATTCACAAAAGGTATGCCCACAGTAAGACAGTGTTAAATGCTGATGTGTTGTATGAGTTCACAAAGCAGCCCTGTCTGTTTTTAACCTGATCCAGATGCATGCTATAGCTTTTTAAAGAAGGGAGCACCTTTTAATCTATAGAATTAGAATTGAGCCGCTATATCAGGGAAATTCAGAAAATACATATGAGTAGACAAAAGTACTAGAACTACAGTATGTGTAAATGTACTTATTATTTTTTCCACAATGGTTATTTGATTGACTTCTAAAGTAATGATTCACTGTAAATGATTCACTGTTCTAATAAGACAAAAAGGTTTTTTTAAGTTTTGTTATTTGATTATTATTATATGATAATAGTAAAATACATTCCTTCGCAGAACACATACATACATTACTGTTCTGCTGTGCTCCATTAATTAGAGCTGATTTTTTGTCCCAGTCCAGCCCTGGTTATCACAAAGACCTGTCCTTATCTCCTTTGAAAATCTTTTCATAGTAATTTAATCCTTCCATGGTCAAATTAGATTTTGGCCAAAAATGATTGTAACTCTGGACATAAATAAATTCTCTGACATTACAATCCTCTCTCTTCGTTCAGGATTGTGAGATTGGGCAGTGTCTCTAGTTTAATGCAACTTGCTATGAAAAGAATTACTTGCCAGTGATGGTTTTTATCGTGTTGTAATTTTTTTTAAGGTTATATAAATAAATACAAGGTTCTTAGTAGTGTAAAATAAAAGTAATACAATTCAAATAAAATTAAGAATTACAGAAAAAGAAGAAGAATTAAAAATAATAACAACTACAAGAATACTACTACTAGTATTAGTAATAATAATACTTATAGTAATGAGAATTATTATTATTATTATTATTATTATTATAAAAGCAAAAGCAATAAGAATTCCTTTCCCCTCTGAACTGACCTACAAATGAAACATGTCTTAAGATTTATTTATATTTATAAAACAAGGAACATTAAATAAGGACGCAAAAGGTACAAAAGGTGCATTAGCACATATTTACTGGATTGGAAATAGACAATATTCAGGTATCAGTATCAGCATAGCACAGTATAGAAAAACCATCACAATTGGTTGTGATATCACTTCTTCACTTCACACCTTTATTTTTAAAAATGTGTTTATGATGGTAAAATGACCCATCATGAAGCTTTAGCATGTATGAACATAAATTATTAGCTCAAAGCGGGATCTAGAGTCAGGCTGCAAGTCTGCAATAATCAAGGCCGCTGATCTTGAAGCCTCACGTCCACCAATACAAGTGTTGGCTGTTATGTCATCTATAACATTACGCCAGTGACCTAACTATGTTGATTTCTAATTTTAGCGGTATTGATATATAACAAAACATTGCTGCAGTGCATGTCGCTTCCTGGGTGCTTGAGGCTGTGTTGAAAGAGGACAAGCTAACCCAACTAAACTGAACTGAAGGATTTTCTTAACAAAGCATGCTTTTTGCACAGTTCCGGCTGATGTAATTTTAAGAGAATTTTAAGAGTACAGAGAACAGATCAATGAAAACAAGCTGTGGCAGCTTTGCATGACATTCTTTAGTTAGGAAGCATTGATTCATCAACTTTATTAATGCAAATTTAACATGATGCTGAAGTTGAATTTTATCAATACTAAATATCTCTGAATGAAATACCCTCAGGTGTCAATAAATGATAAAGCATGTGCAAGGCTCTGACTAGCAGTATTAGCCCACAATAGCTGTTGTTGCTGAAAGCCCAACAAAAGGGGAGGACAAAAGGCGACACAAAACCCAGAGCCTGAGCGCTGCCCGATTGCCTGGAGCAAGACAGTAAATCTCTTAATCACACTGTGTTTGTGCGAGCTGCCTGCTTGGCTGAGGATGGCGGGCCATGCTAAACTGTCAGGCACCCATAAATCACGAGGGCCGCTTTAACCTTTACAAGCACTCTCTGTAGCTTCCTTAAATTGGTCACAGCAACAGAGTTCCCAGAGAATTGTAATGAATTAAGTGGGACCACGAGAGCTGACATGGTGACAGCATCTGGAGCTTCTCAAACCCGCCACGGCTAAACGAGCATGCTAGGCTAATGCCGCACAGGTTATTAGCATGATCCCGGCCTGTCATTCAGATAAGCCGGCGTTCCGCCTCTACTCTCGCTGCATCTTGAGTGTTGATCTACCTGTTTATGTGAGCCAAGTGCCCATAAAAAAATTACAAAGTAATGCTTGATGGATGAAGCGGTGCTCTGGGGCAGTCATAGCTCGCTCCATATTTAGGCTGTGAGACATTTTCATATCGATTGGAAGCTTGAAGTCACAAATGATGAGCCCTGCTGATTTTTATGCTCACATGAATCAATTCTAATGACTTCAGTGGATGAAAAGCTTGAGTGAAAAATACAAGAGTGCTCCAGCGTTCCTCCCTTTGTTGCCTGTCTGTCTCCAGTCTGTTTTTGTCTTTAAGCATAAGGATTTTGCAAATGCAAAGCCACAGGCAAAAGGAAGCGAATGCACTTGAGTGCACAGGGATGGGATTCGGGGGTATCTTTGCGGGATCTAAAAGCAAATCTGACAAGCTCCAACAAGTTCCTTTTATTAAACAAAGGGAGAAAATGCAAGTAATATATCTGACACACAGATCCCTTCTCCCACTGAGAGGAAGACCTAGCATTCATTTTGACCTTGGAAGAGTGGATGCAATAACAGCCTCCATGTTGACAGATCTAGTGAGCTTACTGATATAACACAGTGTTCTCAGCAAACACAAAATGAAAAGGGAGGGAATTATAAGGGACACAGAGCCCGAAAATGAAGTTCACATATGAATTTTTATCATTCTGTTCTATTTTATGCGCAAAGAATATGGCTAGGCCAATGCATCTCCTCAGCTATAAATATGCAGCAGAGAGAGAGAGAGACTGTTAAAGCCCTTGCCATAAGGGAGAAATAGCATTACAGTAAAAAGGGTTACAAATGGTGTAATAATCTTTACTATTTTATTCAAACTTCATAAAAATTTTCTTACTACACATTCCCAGATTAAGGCCAATCATTAAAGCTTGTTAAAGCTTAACTACTGCACATTGGCTGCTCCTGGAAAGCACCTGTAAGTAGAGCAGGTAAACCCTGCGTCTGAGACTGAAGTTTGAGTCCCAGTTGTGCCCATATGTCTTCACTAAGCAGAGGTCCCTGAGGACGCAGTCATATTTTTATTCAGGAAGGACATCAGCATCCCTCACCGCACCAGCCAATGTACCAACCAGTCTGTACCAGTACTTTTCAGGACTGACCTCTCAGTATTCTACTATGAAAATCTTCATGTGCATTGGAAGATGTTTGTGCTGCCCTTTAATCTCTTGGATTGGTTGTGCTATCACATGAGAGAAAAATGAGAAAAAGAAATCAAAGCTCCATTTGCAGAGCAAAAACATGTATAAGATATACACTGCCCGTGGGGTCACCTTGCCTTCCTTTGAAAATTTCCCATGTTGTTTGCAATGATTTAATGAGGATTCCTGAACTTTTCAACAAATTGCTATTTGCAAATGCCTTGAGCATGTTTTGCTACACCCATCTTTAAGTTCAAAGTATCTCCCTTGTGAAGAACAACAGGTCTTGCCTAAATAAACATCAATACCAATACTGGTATCAGCTATAGGCTCGACACCATGCTCCTTAACAAGTACTCAGCCTCACAAATATGCACCTATAATATATAACACCATCTGACACCATGTGACGTAAGCTGCACTAATGAACAAACAACTGTAAAAGTAAAAGTGAGTTTGCTCACACTGGCCATCCACTGTCAGTCACTTTCAACATTCTGCCTTGGCAAATTCACTCAAATTTCAAGACATGTAAACTCAATCAAAACCATTACCCGAATATAGGTGGAGGCACGTTGGCAAATAGTCAACATTTATTATTAAAATCCACGTTTCCTAGAATTTGACAGAACAGTATAAAGTGGGCTGCCACCCATGTACATCACCATCTGGTTTTAGCTTCACTGCTGCTTTAGCAGGGTGTTTGCTTAGTACTTAGTCTGCAGCGTGTTGTTTTGAATGCAACAGCTTTACTGATAATTATTTATAGACATGGCTGTCTGTAGAGGCAGCGGTTCATGTAGTATGGACCATGTGTCTTTGTAGAGTGTGAGCTTTGGATTTGTCCGGACATGTTTATTTAGTCGAGGATACAGTAATAAGTCATAAAAAACAAGCCTTGGTTTGGTAAGAGGACATTCAACTACAGCTTCACCAGCCAAACAAAAGACTCCAACAAAACCGCATTAGCCTCAGATAGGACTCCTGATGTCACAGTGCTAAAGTAATTTTTCTTGAGTTAGACAGCCGAAAAATAGGGGATCAAAACTATGAGACGTAGTTTACTCACACCTGAACAGAAGCGCTTTAGGCATAGCTAACTAAAGTACTGTTGTAACTTCGTCTTTTGCCGTCAGAATGAAGAAGGAGACCAGACAGAGTTTCAAGCTTGTTTAATTGCAATTGCGATACCCTCTTAGCTCTGATCAGGAGCTGGTCAAAATCAGGTCTAAATCTGGTCTGATCTGAACTGGTCTGAAGCTCGTCTTATAGGGCCCTGCCTTCCATTGCCCTCAGGTCACATGGCCATGTCGTAAACTCTTGCGGTTCCGGGCCGTCTCTGGGCCATGTCGTAAACTTCTGGATGGAGGGGCTCTTGAGCCCTGAGATGTCACAGGGTCGGGCTCTCGAGCTTTAAATTGCCCGTCATAAAGGACCCCCCTGTCCGGGGACAATCAAACCAGGACGCTCCCGCATTCTTCTGGCCATCTGTTTTCTACAAACGTCACAGTGCGTTCCTCCCAGAATACAATTCAAATAAAATTAATACAAGCTTAAAGTTATATAAGGAAAGAAATACAACAGTACGTCATTTAACATCAGCTAGATTTTAATGATTTAATTGTACAATAAATGGCACTCATTTGCTGAAATATTTTTTTTTTAATTAAAGTAGATTACTCAGATGTGGTATCAGAATTGGTATCTTGTTTTTGGTCTGAAAAGAATAACTATATCATTGCATCACTAACTGGAACTCTTGGTGGTTTAAACACCTAAAATTGATGCTTTCTAAAAAAAAATAATAGATTTTAAAATTATTAACACCTGTAAAGGCTGATTTATACTCCGTCTGCATGCGTTTGAAGTGATATAGCTGCCACTGCCTACATACTTCTCTGCGTCAGCTCCGTTTTTTCTTCGTCGTGTCCTTATTGAAGTGGTCACGTCTTGCACTGCCCCCGCGATCTCCAGTGGTATTGCTCCATCTGGTCCGTATCCGTAAATGAACATAGAGTACGGACAGAAGGCTCCGTGCGTATCCATATTTAACGCTGAGCATAAATGAGCCTTAAAACATGTTTCCTTCAGTAGCAGTCACTTGACTATGAATTGCTAACCGTTTCTTAATTGCCCAGTGTAGTCACCTAAATCTTTTTTTTGATACCGCCGAAGCTTTAAAACACGCGTAGCTGGTCCTCAAAAGACTCTCTGCCAAAATATATAGTCCTCAAACTGTCCGAGTTCTTGTGCATGAGGCGTGTAGGCAACGTGTTATTTGTGCCTCTAAAAGTCCAGTCAGAGCGTAAACTTTTTTAAACCATTTATAGATCACACACACACACACACACACACACACACACAATCATCTATTGGTTACAAATCCATAACAAAGTAAAAAAAATCCTAACACACTCAGAATAATCTAAAAATAAGTCATAAGATTAATCGACTAATTGAAAAAATAATTGTTAGATTGATCGGTTATAAAATTAATCGTTAGCATGCAGTGTATTTACACAGTTGTGTATTGTTTCTCAAAATAAAAACAAATTTGGTTAGTCTGTAAAATTTGGTTAGTCTGTAAAATGTAATACAGTCTTGTGTAATTGAAACGTGATATTTGAGTTGAACATATTTTGAAACATTTGAAGTCCAATATAACATTTTAAATTATATCGAGTCTAAAAATACCTTTATAACTTGTACCTGTATTATTCATTTATGGAAAATAAAAACTGCACAATGTGTACGGCATTGCAACAAGTGTTGCAAAAACTACAATACCACAAACAGCTGAAAATACATTTTCACTCGTTTTTAATATTATGCTGAATTGTTTCAATGCCGTGCAGGCCATTATTTGGGTTCCTCTGTTCACTGCCAAATACGACAAACTGGCACCAATTAGATGCTTACTGCACACACTGTTACTGGCACAGACACACAAGTCCAGAGACGGCAGAATGATAGCTAGCCTCACAGGCCAGAATTCTGGCCCAGAGGAGCACACACAGGCACAGTGGTGGCAGACGCTGGTCTGAAAAGAAGTAAAGCACTCCCTCACACACACACACATATACACATCCTTGTCCTTGGCAAGCTTCTCGGCGTGGAGGGCAAACCCAGACTAATTTATGTTGATAAAAGAGACAGACTCCCAGCTTGCATTATTTACTCCTCAGGAGCGGATGGCCTTGTTCTCTGCTAGTGCCTTTCCCCCACATACTTAAAGAAAAGGCCCGGGTGAATGGCACATCTCCCACAGAGCTCTCACACTGGAGCTTTGGAGCACCAAAACCACATGAGCAAGACTCTTATGGCTTGTACTGGATCTGTTCAGTGATGAGTAAATACTTCATTTTCCCTTCGCCCTGGCTGCAGAAGATTTCAGTTCATTGTGCAGATAATTGCTACCCCCTTTAACCCTTAGCTTAAAGCCTGGTTTATGCTCAATGGATCAAACAGTGTAAAAAATGGACATTTCAGGAGAAAAAGCTGGTGGTAGAAATATGACCGTAGACACACTGAGTAAAGCATTTCAACTTGATGGTGTGATTTGATTTATATAAGGCGTCCACATCTCTTCTAAAAACAGAGAAAAAAAACTTTCAAGATAAGGAAAATCATTAAATCCAATAGTGCAATTTGGGTAGCTGTTAGTCAGTGCTAGCTTGCAAGCCAACGTTTTGCACACAGAACCACTGATTAAGACTAAAACCACAAACCTGTTTTAAGGGTCTTTAAGTGCGCCTACACTTTAGTCCCCCACTCTCATAACTACTTACATATTAATATTAGTAGTTAGAGTAGTTACAGCATTAATATGTAGTAATCACTGTATAATAAATCTCAAGATTAGGAACTGGACGATAAACCAAACAGGTGAGGTTCAGGAGACTTAACTGTGGCTTTAAATTTTTGAATTGTTTGTATGTATGATGCTATAGTTTAGCCTTATAATATCGGTGCTATTTGTACAATGGCCCCTGTACTGTTGCATCTGTCAACATAAGCGGATGAAGAATTAACACTTGTTAAATATATTGTAAATGGCAGCTATTGCGTTCAAATGATGTTGAAAAATTCAAATCGCCAAAAATGGAGATACTTGTTTTTTGGACAGCAACGAAATGCAACAATGACAAGTGACATAAATAAAAGCAAAAGAAGAGTTAACATTGGCTCTGCTCTCGGCAAACAAAAGGATGGTTTGTTGATCGTTTGTTCTAGACTGGTTAATGCTAACACAGGAGGGACTATGCATTTCCTCGCTTCTTACAATAGGAGTGGACATAAAGACTTTCTAGTAATATTTCCCTCCTATTAGTTTAGCATCAACATTAAGAAGTTGCTTTATCTTACAAATGTACAGCCAGGTTTGAATGAAATATATAGGACAGAAATGTAATAAAACATGGCTTTGAGAGCTGGATATTATCCTATTATTCTGTGCAATTAATAGGTTTCAGTTCAACACTCCTGGTCTGATACACCATTAAAGCAGAACTGAACTCAAACTACAGAACTAAACAACGTTTCATCGCTGTCCAAAGAAAAACATGTATTACCACTTTTGTCCGTTATTTTTTTATCTGAGCGCAGCAAATTCGGTATATATTGTATGAAAGTTTCATTATGAATGGACCAATAGAAATGCTCCAAAATAACTTCCAAAAAATAATTCTTCAAAACATTTCTGGTTCCATTGATTAAAAGTAAGGAATATCTTTGGTCATCCTGTACAGTCGCCATTTTGGAGTTACTTTGAGAATGACGATGTGCAGGTCATGTTGTAGATTTCATCGCTGGTTCCACAGCTTAATAAAACTCTATCTATGAGGCAATGTCTTAAGGAAGGATGCGCATCCAAAGAAATGCTGGCAATGGTCAGCATGGATGAACGAATAAACAAATGACAAGCAGATAAACAAATACCCAAGATTGGTAACGGCCAGTTTCCTTAGAAAGACTGGGTAAAATTATTTGTCCATTTAGTGGACGCTGGACAGTGACTCATTCTTCGTACATGTGTAGCATGTGCCCACAAGACCAAAATTAACTTAATTAGAGAGATTAGATTAATTATAGAACATGGATTTATGTTCCCTGGGGACTGAAATATAAAATATGTGCATATGCGTGTGCACACGTGCTTATGCTTATGTAGCTTTCCTTCATTGATTTAAAGCAGTCCCAGCAGTACAGTCGTTCTGCTGTGTTCACTATAATGCACCGGGGCACATGCAGAGCTCTGACCAGCGCTGCACTTTTTCACATGCACTTTTCATGCATGGGGATTGGACTTCATTAGCATAAGCGGGGATGCATGAGAGACGAAGTGGATGCTGGAGGAAGACGCGCCGCTGATTTATTGCTTTGGCCTACTTTCGCCTTCTGGTGAGGACAGCCTTAATTGATTTCGACGGGCTTCTTTGCTTTGAGGGTAAAAGGCAGCAAAAATTTTACCTGGGAGGTATGACAGAGGGCGTGATGCGAGGGGGAGATGGATAACACGTGGTTCAACTCCAGCTCATGCACAGGTCCTGCAGAAGACCTGCTAAATTTCTGCGCACATCTGTGTAATTAACAGCTACTGTTTGATAAGCTCAAATAATTCCACAGAGGATTTGTAGAACCAATAGAGAGGAAAAAAAATGTGGTTTGGTTTGACTTTTAATTCTAAAAGCAAAGTCGATGAATAATTCTCTCTGTTTGGTCTGCATGCAACTCTTGTGACTGAATAATCCTTGCGTAAAAAGGAGGACTTAAGGGGAGGGAGAATCGATTGTTACCCTCGACATTGTTCTTTAACAGCGCCAAATCCAATTTGCTCCTAAAACTTTGAGAATTATTTATTTTCGTGGACTCCTCGCTGTCAGATCCTGCATATCTCGCTTTCTTTGAACCTGTGAAAAATATTTGGGCATAATTCAGAATTCCTGCTTTCTGCTACTCCACTATTTTCTCACAGAAAAGGAACACAAATACTACTGCAGACACGCGCACACAGTCTCCATATTGGTATTCTGAGACTGAATTGAGTAAAAAGCCAGGCATGAGTCATTGCCACCATCCATACAGATTCTTCAATTAGAGAGAGAGAGAGAGAGAGAGACAAACAGGCTGAATGCATTTCTGTACAGATCCATGGAGATCTCGCCTTAGGTTTCATACCATATTGCCGTAATGACACTGCATAGTGGCATCTCTGCAAGATCCGAGAGACTGCTGAGTGACCCTAATTAATCCACACACACAAGAGTATGTTACCTATAAATGCTTCATAGAACACTGGGCAACCACTATGCCATGTTCCCATGCCAATCAAAGCACAGTGTTCACTCATATATTACATGTGTTTTATGAAATATACAAAGAAGATTCATATAGAGATGTCTTTCTGTAAAACTGACAAGCACTGACTACACATTTTCTAAATTCTGTACATTCCATACAAGTGTTTATTATATATGTTTATTATATTATATATGTTATAATTATTATAATTATAATAATTATAATTATTCTTTAGTCTATCATTGTCTCTTTAAATAATTAGACCATAGCAATACAAAACTGCAAAAATCAGGGACCACCCCTCATTTTTTAATTTCTGGTCAACAGAGCCATTCATTTCTAGGTTTTCCAGCAGATATATCTAAAGAGATTAGAATCTACTCACGTTAGGAAAGTGAGTGAAAAAAGTGAAAAACCATGATTTTCAGAAACTGAATATTTCTAATATCCAAGCCTTGGTATACCACCAAAACTGTTACAGCACTCAAAGCTTTCATCAAGCTTCACTTATGCTTCAGTACCAAAAAATCCACAGTGTTTCTGTTAACCCTTGCATTGTTAGAAGTCAACCCAGTGCTATGAGTCAACAGAACAACAGACTGGCTAGCCCAGAGTGCAGACCTCAACATCACTCATTAAAATTGTGATTTCTTAAATTGTGAACAGCAATTCTAAAACTAAAACTTAAATTAAAATTGCAGCTTCCTTTGAAAGCTCTGACTGCAAAGCCAACTCTGCTAGTATGTGTAAAATATTTTTTAGAAATTAAAAATGTCAAACCCAACTGTATTTTATTCACAGCATGTATTTTCTTACCACCCCCTTACAGAACAATAGCTGATAAGCTGAATAAGTGTATTGTAATCTCTCTTTATATAAAACTACCTATGGAAACTACTTGGTAAAAACTCTGATCACCACATTGAACAGCTCAAAATGCCATCCATCAAAACAACACATCTAAGCCTTGAATATACTTCAACGATGCTCCTAAAGGTTCTAGCATTAACCTAACTGTGGGAAGTAGGCAGCCTTGCAGTATGCGATGGCTTCATCATTCTAAATACGGACCAAACTCCCACACGAGCCCCCCTAAGCAGTCTGACTGGAGCTCCAGCTGTGCCGAGGAGAAAGATAAGGAAAACACTCAACCAAATCATTAAAAAGCATGCAAGCTTACATCAGATAATGCTGGAAAATTTCAAACTTCCCACCCTGTAGGCTTCCCTCAAAAGCAAACATTTAACCTTGGCTGCTCTGCTGCACTACCCAGCCGAAGGTTGTCAAGTGGAGTGCATCTTCATGTTTATTTCAAGAAGGGCTGCTAATTAATTAACAAATTTGATTACTGGGCAAACAAATATAGAAAAATAGAAGGCACGCTGGTACAGGGTTTACAAAAGTGCTTTAATACTCTATAAAGTTCAGTGGATACATGCAATTATTACAATGAACTTCGGTAAACGACAGAAAGTGTATGCTTTTTACTCTTTTACCATAAAAGAGGAAAGTGCTGCGCAGGTGGGACATGATGAATGACGGCAGTGTTGTTAGGGCTGGCTGGTAGGGCTGCAATGATCATCACAACACAGCAGTACCAAAGTGGTGAGCATGTATGACCCATAAATATCTGTTTTTTTTTTCTTGACAAAAGCAGCACACACAGCGTTTCTGCACTGCACTGTGGTCTAGTGCTGCACAAACAAATTGTACAGTTTGAGTGTATTTTTTGTGAGCACCATACCTCAGGATGTACATACAGAATACTCTTCAGATATTTTAGACTTAATTACATAGTTGTGTGTATTTTGAACTCGTCTTTCAAGACAATTCTTGTCCTGGATCAACAATTTTAAAAATCTGTATTATTCTGTGATGCCAATACTGATATAGACAATTTATATTACTTCAAACTATGTCCCAGGAGGGGGACAAGGGGAGGGGAACCACACAACGTGTAATGGTCTTATAGTTGATTAACCAGTAAACACCGCTTACCTTCAGTGCAGTACTTCCCCTTGTAGCCAGTGTTGGCACAGTCGCACAGGACCTCGCCCTCGTGGATGGAGCAGAACCCTCCATTGCTACAGGGGTTCTGCTTGGCACATAGATACTCCAGATCGTTCTTGACCCCCTGGCCGTCCAGAAGAACAGGAGGAGCCTCCCCTAACTTCAGGTTGGCGATCAGGCCCCGGAAAGGCGGTTCATATTTAACGGTGCTAGAAGTCAGAGCCGACAGACGAACGTCCGGAGGGATGCCACCCACGAAAAGGTCGCTGGCCACTACCATCTCCCTGCGCTTGGACTTGACCTCTGCCACCTTGGACTCGGCGTCCACAGCCAGTGCAGTCTGGCGGTAATTGCGTGTGAGCATCACTCGGTGCCAGCGCTCGTCGCTCACACGCGTCTCCAGGTGCAGGGAGGCGGGCTCGCCACAGTGGATGGCGAAGCGCAGCAGGGGGCGACCCTCACTGATCAGCAGCTCCAGGAAATCGCAATCTCCACCATCGTCCAGATACAGCACCACAGCCCGGCTGATGTTGGTCTTCATGGTGAAGCTTAGCTCTCCTGTACCTCCAGCCCCCTCCCAGCGGCCGTAACGAGCCCACTGGCCCGGCAGGCCGTCAAACTCCAGCGCCACCACCAGCGAGGAGTAGGCCGTCAGCAAGGAGGCCACCAGCAGCCCCAGCAGCACCTCCGCCAAGCCCGGCACTCCACTACACCTCCACTTCCTCGTCATCGTCTTCCAAGCGCGCGCCTAAATCCCGCTTGCTCTAATGTTCCGTTCCTCTTAATCCACTGCAAAGCAGAGATTTATTCCCAGCGTGGCGTATTACCGTATCTGGCCTTTTTCGAAAATAGCGCCGCCAAAATAGGAAAGGCTCCTGAATCTAAAAAAAACCCACCCTAATATTAACAGCGTCTTACGAGATGATTCTCCATCCCGATTCTCCTCTGAGTGTTTTCCAGGGAGGAATACATGGGAGAGTTTTGTCGGCAAAGCTCAAGTCTTTTGAAATCAAAAAAGCGACTCAGAAATTTGTGGGATTCCACATTTCACGTTCAGGTGAACAAAGCTTTACTTGTTGGGTTTTATTCTGTGCTGGTATGCGTGCAGCTGGTAATGGGGTAAACACATGATTTCCATTTGCTTTTCTGCAGTTCCTTCACGAGATGGTTTGCCAGCATTCCACGGATCAAAGAGACAACCAAGCAGGGATAGCTGCCATTCCCCTAATCCTCTATTGCCCAGGCCCCTGAAAGACACAAGCAAATAGCCTGTTAAATCCTCATTATTATACAGAAACAAGCACAGAACTACCACCAAAACACACATACTTTGAAGCCACACTAAAGCCACAGTATTAATTAACATTCAAAACACACACGATCAAAGAGTTTCATTGCAATCACTTTTTATTATGCTAATAGTTTAAGCACACAGATTGGGATGGCGCTTCTGTATCTGTAGGAGAGTCGTACAGTGGAGAATGAAACTAATCTTTAATGCACCTAGCATTGTAGCAGCCTGGGCAGTTGACAGATTCCCTCATTCGATTTGCAAATTTCCATCGAATCACAGATGAATTTTTACCAGCCACCTCATGGCAAGTGTTTTACACATGATGGGGGGGCACAGTTCACTGCTTCGCAAATCCTTTCACAATCTCCACTCTGTGAATGGCAATCTTAAAAATAACTCATATTATTGAAAACTAAATTCAGTTTGCTTTAAAATACAAACGTTATGTCTCATTTTATATTTAATGGGGTTTTTTTTTTATATATCCAACTCAGCAGACAAATAGAAATTGTGCACTGCAATTAATTGTTCAGCCTACAGGTGCTTAGCCCCGCCCATTCACACTCAAGTTACAAAGTTCGTCCAACCACAAGACAGCCAAACAGAACAAAGAACATTTATATGTACCAAATATTAATGACATCTGCTACAAACAAAACAAAAACACAACAAAACCGCCCCCGTGAACAGAAAGAAAAAAATCAGCAAGCGCATGAAACAGAACTGAAAGCCTCTAACAGCAGTGGAGGCATCGAGGGAGAGGTAAAGGATCAACTTTTCTGGATGAGAAAGGCTCCCTTGTATGGCCACATCATGACGCTATGCTTTGGGGAGATGAGAGAAAAGCTGAGCTGAGAGCTGTATGCCGTGGCAGAGCACCAACCTCAGGATCCAGCGGGGGAGGAGTGAGGCCTATAGAGCTGTCTCCGGCCTCATCAGCTTCGACAAATAGAGGTGCCTGTGCAATAAAGGGAATGATACTGAAGCAATATGCACTCCACAAGCAGAGGAAAAAAATTAATTTGATCACAGAAAACGGCAGCTTAATTTCTCATTTGCTTCTAATTAATTACTGTGATCACGCACAAGAGGACTTCTCAAAAGACCTTGAAAGTGATAACAGCACTTCTCTGTCTGGCGACTGGGGCTTTTCTACAAGGAGGTGGGATATATATATATATTTATACACACACACACACACACACACATATATATTATATATATATATATATATATATATATATATATATATTTTTTTTTTTTTTTTTTTAATCCAAGTAAAGAATAAAAAACATTTTGAAGAAAAGAAAAAAGAAGAATTTCCCTCCTTGCTGCTACAGGATTAGCGACTAAATGTCCTCACAGCGAGCTCCATACAGTCTGCACATTGCTGCGGGAGCACAGTGGGTTCATCATAGCCATTGTGCATAAAACGGGGGACGGGAGGGGTGAGGAGATATTTCTGGAATAATTGGAATGAAAAGTAGTTCAATTTAGATCAAATTGGCTCCTATGACAGTCAGTTCCTTGGCCAATTCAAATTTATCGTCCCCGTAATTTCCTTTTTAACACTGCAGATGGGCACTGGGTTGTCTTCTCAGGCACTGTAAACGCTCCGGAAAGGCACATCATATAAGCACGCAAAATATTGCATAAAGCGCTCTGCTCGGTGTTCTGCTCATCACTTCCTTTCAGCAATTCCGCAGCCACTGTCACCACGCTTTGCATTTCTCATTAGAAACTAAAGTGCCATGGCCTTGTTAAAAAGAACATACATTTTAATTATGATGACTCTGTTAATGCTGAAAATTCTAAATAGAGACAAATTCCTTCCTTTCTCTCTCTCTCTCTCTCTCTCTCTCTCTCTCTATCTCTCTTCCTGTCTCTCTCTTTCTGTGCAGTCTTTGTCATTAAGGTCATTATCTGCCCTTGAGCATGATGCATCACTTCACCATGGAGCATAATGATCAGGAGAGCCAGAAAGTCAGGCCTAACAAACCACCCTGCATGTTTCCATGTCGTCATGGTGGTGAATTAATCCTTACAGCACTGTTGTCCGCAATCTAACATTATCTGGACATGAATTTACCATGCGCTGATCAAAGCTCTGTTCTCAACTTCCAAAAGCACTGGACATTTGTAGTGCCGTGGTCAGTATATGGCTCGCCTATAGAAGCTTCCTCGGAATGTAAAAATAAAACTCACGCAAGCATACAAATCTGAAACCAGAGGTGCATTTCTGTCAAGCATATATTTAAAGATTACACTTGAATTAGTGCATTTATTTTCAATTAACAATTGCGATTCTGCTTGACATTCTTTCCTCTCTCTGTTCCTTTTAATTAGCTGAACCAAATCTGCGTGATTAAAAAAAAAAAAAAAGCAGAGGCCTCCTCAGCCACCCATCCACCCACCACCACAAGTGACAGTTCCAGAGAAATCTGTCCCCTCAAACGATACCCGGAACAGCCTCAGTGTGTGAACAGCAGATGGTTCATTGTGGTGTGCTTCAGAAAGCAGCATTGTGCATTCTTGACTTCAAAATCTCCCTGCCCATATAATTGAGTGCTAATTGAGATGAGATAGCACTTGAGAGAGGCTTCATGCAGAGGCTACAGCCCTCTACTCCAGCACTATCCAGCTGTAGCCCTGTAGACCAAACCCCGGGCTACTCAAAGCCTTTACTTGAGCAGAGGAAGCCCCTGGTTGAACGGATGTTCGCTAGTGAGCTATCTTGGTTAGCTGGCTAGCTAAAGTGTAGTTGCAAAGTGTTGCACAGCAGCTCAAAATAACAGTAGGTAAACAAAAGGGTTGAGGTTTGAGGTGCCAACTAGCTAGTTACCTATGTTAAGCAGTTGGTAAAATTGTTTCCAACATATGTGCGTCTGAAAGTTTTTTTTTACATTGAGGCATAGCAGCCTGCACTGTTGATGTCGTTCAATGTGTTGAATAAAAGACATGTAATAAAAGTACAACTGTTTGTGCTGTTGTTAGTTTAGTTAGATAGTATTTGTCTATATGTGCAACTTAGATACCAAATAGCTCACTACTTTTTCTTGCAAGAGTACACTGCTAGGAAATGATCAGGCAAAGCTCCACAGTGCTACTCTAAAATGCCAGAAACTAGGCTGTTATAGTGGTGAATGTTCTGTTAAACTCGCTTAAAATGTTAACAGATTTATGCAAGGCCATTTTCAAACAGTCCCAATTATGTCATATTGACAACTGTACCAAAATGCTAGCATATTTTATTCAATCACGATGAAATTATGAATTTTCTGAAATGCGTTAGTACTAGCTGTCCAAATCATCGATAAAGTAGCTCACATTAACATTATGTGAACAAAAGCTTTTGTCCAGCTTGGGGCCTGCTCTGCGGGGCTAGAGCTTGATGTGACTTTGGCAGCGATGGCCCCTGTCCTTTCAGCACCAGAGCCATGGAGGCCAACACAAATCAGCACCATGGACAGTGCTTTGCCGTCACCACTGCTGATAGCTCCCAGTCTCCCAGCTTTGGATGCAAGATCAGTAGAAAAGTATGGGATGCAGCTGAAATCCCATTTAACCGTACAGAGCTCAGTGAGAGCAAGCTATGAGCAGAGTCTGCCAGATGATTGGGCAAACCCCACCTGTGAGCAATGCTGGAAGAGTTCAAAGTGAGAGAGAGCACACTCTGAAGAGCAAACTCTTTGACTTGGCCTCGGCAGCCTGACCCCGACTAGACCTTTCTTCCGCCCTCTTCATAGACCACCTGCCCCCTTCTCACTGGGAGCCTTTACTGGCAAAAGGACTACATTAGAGATCGCAAACACTGCCAGGTTTTTATAGCCGCTGTATGTAACCGCCTTGTTTTTTCATGTCCGACAGCCTTCATCTAGTAAGCGTTGGGCCTTTTCTTGCTCATTTCAAAATGTGCAGTGCATTCTAATCCCATTAATCCCTACGCTAATTATAGTGCTACTATTGCTGCGGAATGAAGGATGAAACGCAGCCCTAAATAATATCAACGGTGGACTCTGGCAAGAGGAAAACCGCTTACCGTTTAAAAGGTAAGCACTGTCTGCAGTGCCACTGTTCCCTTCATGTCATCGCACCATCATTCTGCTCAGCTAAACCGCATGCTTGCACAAGTGCTGAGGGAGTGCAGAGTCACCGTGGGGACGCAGTTACTGAAGAACATGATCTTCATGAGCGTTCATAAATAAGCTCATCCAAAAGCGGCCGCATGAAAGAGTTGCACCATGAATACAGAGAAAAAGCTGGTAAATCCATTCCCTCTGAGAGATGGCCTCAAATGAAGGAGGTTTTTAATATGGTTTAGAATGAGTCAGGAATGAGATGAGAGGATGAGCGAGGCACGCAGAGAGAGAGAGAGAGAGAGAGAGAGAGAGAGAGAGAGAGAGAGAGAGAGAGAGAGTGTGGAGGAGCTTTAATTGAAGCTGCGGGAGGCGGCAATAACGTTCACAATAAAATGCATAAAAACACAAATCTTATTAGTAATGCTGGATACATGCACAGTTCAAAGCCACAAAGCCGAGCTGATATTTAAGCGATTATGCAGGTGTTCTAAACCATTGCTTTTGTCTAAATTGCTCACAGCAGACAAAACTTCAGCACAGCGCAGCATCTCTGGGCTTGGCAGCAAGAGCGAATAAATAAATAATATAGAAGGATGTCACAGAAAGAGGAGGAGGGAGGAAGACGGAACCCAAGGGGGCGTGTTTTGTTTTGATGGACACTATTTTTTCCCGATTCCGGCGACAGCTGTGCCGTCCACTCGATGATAAACTGTCGTGCCTATAATCGCAGGCTAAAACACACGAGATTCAATTACTATATACCCTAAGAGCTTCCACTTTTGTTTCAATCATGCAGGTGCCGGACATAATTGTCATGTTCTGAGCAGCAGTGAAGTAGACAAAGGGAATTACAAAAGTGCTGTACTGCCGCTTCTCTCGAAATAAACCGCACTCGGGGAAAGGAAGGAGACGCACAGCACATTTCACATACTGCTGTTTCAAAGTCCCCTCTGGTAGGAAGTCATTGAGGTGTATGTGTGTGTTGAGCTTTTTCCAGCATACTGCAGAGTTTGCAAAAAATGAAAAAAAAATAAAAATAAAAAAAATAAATAAACCCCAAGAAATATCTGCTGTGTCATTCTGTTATCTGTCATTCTGCGGCAGGGAGGGAACAGTTTAATCTTGATCGTGCCTCTCTTTTTTTTGCTGCATACTACCCCGGTCAGGAGGCTCACTCACTAGAATTGAACCCCTGTGGGCAGAGGGAGGGGACGGAGGAGAAATGTTTGAGCTCAATGGATGTAGAGGCCTCTGGAGACCCAGCTCTGATGTAGTGCTATGCCAAGTGCAGGGCAGGGCACGAGGGTCAAGGCGGCAGCAGATACAGTATGAGGCCTCCTACAGTCCTGCTGGGCTTTCTCATTTGTTGCCTGTCATTTGCAGAGGCCAGAGAGGAGCCCAGTGTAAGGCAGCTGTCCCAGTAGTGCATAAATAAAGCCACGCTCACACCTTCTGGCATGCAGAATAATATGAAGGAATGGTGCACTGCTGGTACTTTCTTATACAGGAGGTTGCTTAATGAAGGAACAATCATCACATTAACAGCATTTAAATATGGCAGAAGCCTTTTGGAGGCATTGCATGATGAATGGAGTAACAGAAATGGTCAGAAATTACATACATAAAATAATATCTTGTTACATTAGCCTACATTAAAGTTAAACAACTTTCCCTTGTCCTTTAAATTTCCCAAGGGTTTGTAATGAGCGACACCAATTCAACCAGTTCACAAATGCAGAGATCTGTGGTTAACTACAAGCAACTCCTCATACACCACTTCAGCAACGACAGTGCTTCTTTAAACAGGTGAGAATGAGCCATTTGCCACTGTAATCAGATCAATATGCGTTCTCAACACCTCACGACGAATGGCAGATGTGAAAGCATCGGGCCTGGAGCGAATTGAACGCAACGGAAATCAATCCAGGAGAGATCCACAGTTCTGAAGCGCAAGAGAGGGACTTTTAAATAAGCTCATCCATCCAGCACCAAACCGCCGACTGGCCCCTGGGAGACTGTCTGAAAACGCCTTGCCCAAATTGTTCAGCACATCCACTAGTCAGGTCTAACTGGCTGTGACATCTATGACACCGGCAGTCACATTAACGCACCTCTTCACTTTGTGCCCCGTACATTTACCTCCTTCGGTGGTAAGGCAAAGTGACATGGTGGAGCTCTCCTCACCTCTCTGCTGCACTCGTACATCCACACACATCTCCAAAGTGGCCAGCAGGAGCATTTTGGTGGTTTTTGAAAATTTCTAAGACAATTAACAAACTCTTTCTTGAGTTGAGTGCGATAGAGCAAGTAAGAAAACTGAAAGGCAGGTTTACTCCAAAACTTGGGTGTAACTTGGGCGAATCAATCAAAGCAGTGCATCGTCGAACACATGAGTGTATGTAGTGCATGGGACAAATGACTTGAGAATTATATAGTATGAAAAAAAACTAAAAAAAAAGTAAAAAAAAAGTAGTTTTACATAGTTGAGAAAAACTTCTAAATAAACAAATAAATAGGCCAATTTTTAAGCCATGTCCAAAAAGTGACTAAACAGAAAGTAGTTTCTGATTGACATGACAGAGTGGTGTACCTGTGGGGCCTTGGCTCTTTCAACCTGAAAGCCAGGTACAAGATTTTTGCCTGTAATGCCAATGAAAAAGTGACAAGTGACTGTAAAAGTCCTCCATAGATCATCTTCAGTTTTAGGCAGCTACTATTACCATGGAAACCTTTATATGGTTGCATGCTGCCATTGGGCGAGTAGCAGACTGTTGCTGTTTAACAAGAATTCTGCAATAATACATATTCTCTTATTCTCGCCACTCAACACTTATTCTCGCTAGTTATGGGTGCTACAGGGATTTCCCTTGGACATAAAGCTTCCAATCTCATACTGACGCCCCACAGCTCACACACACACACACACAAAAGCTATAAAAAGTGTTATTAGAAAGCCAGGACAACTAAGCACACATTATAAATTCTTCCTTCAGTCCCCAGATGTTTCTCGTACAGTCACAATTATGAGAGTCACTGCACATGTATTCTTTATTTTTAATCCGCTCTTCAACTCCATAGTGCTGTAGAGGTCCGTGCGAGAGGCCTGCGTTGGAAAATTCCTCATCTAAGAGCATGTGTGATCCGGCATCAGAGGCGCGGAAGGTCAGCCTCTCGCTGCTAGAACATTTGACCTTATCAGCCACATTTGATTTGAGAGCATAATGAGTTGTAATAAGAGGAATCGTTGAAGCCACTTTCGATCCCACCTCCTTACCCACCACCCCCTCCCCTTCACCACTGAGCTCCTGAGCTTCTCTCTGCAGCTTAGGCCAGCTCACTGTGAGCTGTGCCCGGCTCTCCTTGGCTCTCCGTGGCCCGGGAGGTGGTGGATCAGCCCTGAGGCTACTGCAGATGAAAGAGTGGAAGCAGGGGTGGGAGCATGCCCAGGAGAGCAATCTCGCCAGGCTCTCCAGACACAAATGTGCTGACATAGGCCAAGTCACGGCCAGACGCAGCGGCTGACACACATACAGAGCGCAGCGGAAAGCGAGAGGCTTGGGGAATAGAGCGGGCCACGATGGGTGGGGGTGTTGTCGGGGGGCAGGGGGTGGGGGGCGGAATTCACACTAGAGCGCAAGCACACAGTTGAAAGCACACAAAGGAAAGCAAAATAAACCCAGCCACAGTAAAAACCACTGGCGTAGGTGCACACACATATACACGCGTACCCCAGTAATACACACATACATGGGCTGAGCTGCCAAGCAAACAAGAAGAACACAAACAAGTTCTGAGAAAGAGGAAGCGAGTATGAGGGGGGGGGGGGTGGCTGAGGTGTGCTCCTGCAGACTATGCAGAGGTTGGAATATAGTGCGTACAGAATAGATAGCACAAGCATTCGGTGCATAAAACCAGTGCTGGCGACAGTGACTAATGGCCTGGGATGGTGACGAGCTGGAGCTTTCGGCGCCAATGCCACAGGCGATTCATCATAACGCTGCATATGTAAGGAAACACTGAGCATTTTTCCACGCGCTCACTGCTCGGTTCCATGATCCCAGGGTCCGCGGGTTAATGCCAGCAACAACGGCTAGCATTCTGTAGCTCTATCACGCAAACAAACACATCAGATGAGTCAGAGAGGAGTCGTTTAAAAAGCCCTGGGGCACATACACATGAGGGCACAACTTAATGGAACAGCAGCCATTTGGATCATTTTTGAGTGCCTTACAGTTTCAATCAAACTGGATAAAACAAGCCACAGGGGAACTTGCCATGCACCGATTTAAGACGAAGGTAGGCACCGAGTCCAAATGGATTAAGGCTAAGCAAACACAAATAAAATAAATAAATATAGAAATATATAAAAGCTAAAGTACTATTCAGTATCCAATTGTTCCACTAATAGAAAAGAGAAGAGCGTGCGAGTGTGCATGAACAGAAACCTAATCTCATTAATAAGGCAACTCGACTTTAGAGGCACCTCAGCGGATGGAAGTGAGGGAGAGAAAAAAAAAACAGCATGCGGAAGGTGGTCCTTTCAGAGGGTGCAGGACCATGAAATTAATAGGACATTAGCCAGAAGAAAGACAAATTCTCACAGGGACGCTCGGGCTCAGCTAGCACGCACACGGCCAAGGCTGTGCGCTGGCGGCTGGGGTGGAGCTAAAGACTAAATTCGGTTCCGCCTCGTCTTATTGTTGAAAAGCAACTGGGGTGGGGCTTCAGGTGTAACTATGCCACTGCTTCTTTTTACTTCAAGTGTCCTTTAGTACACAGAGAAAGTTGGGCAGAGCTAAATGTTAGGCAGAGGACATGTTTAATATAAACCAAGGTGGTACTGTTTAATCCTACTCAACCGAGCATCTCACGGTTGTCCAATTTGCTGATGGGCCCCTAAACTGAAAAATGTTCCGGCACATGTATCTCCAAGTTGGCCATAAAGAAAACCTTGTGTGCCATGTGTTTCCACATTATTGCAATATACAAACATTTAAAAAAAGATACATTTTGAGAAAACATTATAAAAGATGTGTCCTCGTGTTTTGCTTTCCCACCTTATTTCACCCCAAAAATAATCTACTGTCCCCTCTAAGAGGAACAAAAGCTAGAACATTTAGCTTTCATTCAACATAACATAATGTTTTTTGTCAAAACAGTGTTGATAATGGGTTTTTTTTGTCACATTCCCCTTTTGTCATTTAGTGTTGTTACTTGGCACAAGAAAATATGCTTACAGAGGTGGCAAAATCTTTTTTGGCATTAGCAATATTGAAATTGAAGGACAAAAAGGTATAATTCTGAGCTGATTTTGAGTCAGTTAAGTCAGTAAGTCCTTCTGGCACTGATCTCGTGACCACTCTATATCATCAGTATTCAGTGTCACAGAATAATGTCACATGTTTTAATGTGATGTCATATCAATGTTCTCAGTAGACAGTTGTTATGAAAGCTCAGATCTTTAAGTACAATTCATTATGCAGATTATAATGACTTAAAAGGGCCCACGTAATGCATTTTTCTAGCTTTTTCACGTGTGCAATTTAATACATTTATTTTTACATGTCCTGACCTACATGACCTTTTAAACAGGTTGCTTTGTTGTGATTGTGTATGTAAATGAGCTCTGTTCTGACAGGCTGCTCTTACTCAATAAGCACATTAAGAGGTAGTTATAAATGTTATAACTAAGTACGTTACACTAAGGGCGGCTCAACATGTATGTAAGGGGCAGCAAATTTTTACCAGCATTTAAGTATTAATATACATAAGAAATGAGATCTCCTCTTCAACGTCATGGTTGTAATATAGCTAGAAATTGTACACATGTAGTCTCTCTCCCAGCCTCAATTTAAAATGAAGAAGAGGTGTGACTCAACATTTAGCTCCATGCAGTTGTTCCCAAACTGTCAGCATGAAATGAGGGGCCATGCAGCATTAAAAGCAAAGACAACTCTGTTTATGAAAGTTAGCGAGCATCTCAGGGCTCCTTGTGGAGGATCTTTAGCTGCTTGCTGCCCTTATTTTGACTTTTAGTGGTTTGTTATCATTGCTGCCTAGTATCCTCAAACTGCACAGGAAAATGTGGTTAGGTACTACAATACCCAAAAGATAGGCCAGGAATAACATCCGCCATCTTGCCCCCATTTTTCACCTTATTCTATCACAACAGGCTTGCTACTTTGTGTTTATAGTGAATGATTCATGGGGGTATACATGACTTTCTACTTAATATCCCGCTAAGTGTACAAGACATTGTGGTTTAGCCGGACAGCCGCGTGTGTCCAGACTTCTGTGGGAAGGCACATTTAGCTATGGTGCTCTAATGGAGCTACAAAATGTGTTTAGAGAGGATTGCCTGTCACTTTGCATGAATGTCCTTCTCTGGCTTCACCGAGCCTCTTCTCTGGAGCCTCTCGCTGGACTGATGCTGGGAGGCAGGCATGGAGTTTTTCGGGATATCTGGATTAATTGGTGCGACGAAATGTCCGCACTCTTCACATTACAAAATCAGTGACGCATTTATTCAGGGTCACTACGGTGGCACGTTAGGACATTAATCAACATGCTCATGCACCCTCGGCCTGGCCGACAACACAGGAATAATGCACAGTGGTGAAACAAACCAGCACAAGTCTCCTTTTCTCTTCGGTTAGGGATAAATTCAGCATGTGGCTGCGAGCCAGCGAGCCCTGCCTGGCTGTGAAAAGAGAGTGACCCAACACTCATAAATTATTCCACTCTTGGCCCTGACCACCTGTGCGGGGGCACACCGAGGACACAGAGCTGCCCTCCACGGTGACCTGGTGATGTGGCTCGCACACACCTACGCACACACCGAAGCAGTCAGGTTTGGAGCTACAGGACACGGTCTGCACATTCCCTCCCCACACACCTGCACCACGCAACCTTGGGAAGAAGCAGAGGCGAGATGGGAAAGCAGGCTTGATGTCTCAAATTATATCGACAGAAAGACCCCCAGTCATCCCCGTCATCGGCATCATCCCCGTTATCCTAAGCCAGGCTCAAAGGACCCGACTGGTTCGAGTGACAGCCGGGAAACGCTGCCAAAAAGCCAGGCAGACCGGATTCCATTACAGCTATCCCGGATTAACAGATACGGATCTGTGATTCAACACTAATTATTGACAAGACATTTCAGCACTTACAGTTCAAAAAGCATCCTCACTAAACTGCATCCTTAATTCATCACCCAGTGCTAAATTACTCTATTACTGCAATGGTGTATTGGACACTGCCGGAATGCATAATGTTGCTAGAATATTCTACAAGCTGTGACTTCCATATAAATTCATGAGGACGTGTCCACCCTCCAAATGAAAGAATAACACCAAGGATTTCTTACAATGCCAGAAAATTCCCTTTATTCAAAAGGCAGGGAAAATTCGAGCCGAGCAATGTCTTAGCAGTGCAACCCTGCCAGCTTCATTAAAATTCCCCACAAATCTAACATATACAGAGTCAAGTCTTGCTGTAGTCTCTCCAGCCTAAGCCGGTAGAAAGCAAAACGTAATGAAAAAGTAGCAGTGGGGAGGAAAAAGCTCAACAGATGATGAGTCATGAGTTTAACGAGAAACAAACAGTAAATCTCCGATCCTTTGGACCAAACACAAATCCACATCTCCCAGGTTAAAAGTGACCTCTGTCAGCTAAATATTTACTCTGAGAAATGCTGGTGAAGGGGACGCAGTTGGTGCTATTTTTGCAACTAGTGTTTCTTGTCTTGTGCCCTCCAGCATGTGCTGTTGCCGCCCAACTGGAACCAAGCGGTACACAAAGCATTTCATCTCCTGCTGCTCCTCGGTAGGAGCTTGATGCAGATTAGAACGCAGCCTGTATAGAAGCTCCTGCTAGTTTAGATGACTCCACCGCCGGCACAATTTCAGAGCACTCATTAAAATGAGGGGGTAAGGAGGGGGACGGGCGGGAAACTGATGGAAGAACAAGTGCAGGCGAAGCACGCAGGTTTCCAATAGCAGGAAGCCATTGAACAGCCACTCCACCTCCAATGTAATCAATTCATCTAGCCATCCAGCAGCGACCGGTCAACCAAAGATCAATCAGATCCGGGGGCTTTAATTAGTAAAGGGCTCAATTTCAGAGTGGATCTAGCAAGCGACATGGAGGACAGTGTGAGGCAAAGCAGGTATACAAGAACCAAGAAGCAGAGCATGCATTATGCAAGGCTTTTGAGGCAGGACTCCGGTGGAGATGAGTGTGGAAGTTCAAACCTGACACAAGTGTGTCTGGTGAAGAGTGCCAGCCCATTAGATAATGCAGGAGTGGGCTGTAGAGAGAGGCGCCGCTTGTACAGTGTAATCATGTTAGACTGAGGTGAAGGTCCTCAGGGAGTGTTAACTGGATCCTTCTCATGGGCCTCATCAGGGCCTTCCTCCTTATTAGTGCTCTTAATTACTCGGAGATGAAGATACAGAGAGGGCCTTTACTCCTGCACTGGGCCATTCTAGATTAAGAGCCATAATTACAATTATGCCCATTGCCATTGTCAGAAATAGCTCTAGATCTCTAGAAAGCATGGATGTTGCACAGAATACAACAGGTTTCAACATTTAGTCACTGTCATATTGAAATCTTGTAACTTTTCTTTTCATTATCTCATTAATATTATTCTCATTATGTCTCAGAAATCAATAGGATCAATTACGGACACATCATCAACAGTAGACTACAAAGAGAAATGGCACTGTGGTACTGCACAAGGCAAAAGGCTTGGCTGAAAAATGTAATCATTTTTACTGACTTACACAAACCCATTACTGATGGTGCGCAGGTGATGCTATGCAGATTATCCAATCCAGAGAATTGATTTGACCAACACCTGCAGGGGCTGTCACGTCTCAGCTTGTTCTTTTTGTTGTTGTTTTTTATATATTTATTTTTTATAAAAGTTAAACAGCAAATATAAAACTGCAGTGTTTTTTTCTGAAAAATAGTCTTAAATACTATGTTTAATACTAAGTGATTAAGCCTCCCCATCCTCATCTGGGAGAATGTTCAAAAGCAGCACGGCTCATCCCCCTTGCCGAGATTCTAACTATAGGCGTTTTGTGTGTGTGTGTGTGTGTGTGTGTGTGTGTTGGCAAGTCTGTTGGGGATGAGTACTAATAATCTAAAATTTCATTTAAATATTCAGGGGGCTTTGCCAAGCGCAGTGCACCTGAGCTCTTCTACAGGTATTTTTCTCACTACCACTACAACCCAAAAAAAATTCCACCCCACAGCTAGACCATTAAGAGATTTATAAGTCGGTAGTAGTACTCTATAGTGCACATTAAATTTAACAGGAAGCAAGTGAAGCATAGCTAATATAGTGCTGAAGCCCTGGTAGGAACTTAAGAAGGGTTGCAGGATATTCAGCTAGTGGCACATTACAACAGGCCAATTCTGAGCAAACAGAAGCATGGACAAACTTGGAAAACAGCATTTCCTTCACATAAATAAAAGAGTTTAGGGCAGTATGTGAACATCATACATAAACATACTGTTCACTTTCCTGTCCAAATAGTTCACATATAGAATTGAGCTGCAAAACCAGCAAACTCACTGTTTCTGTGTTATGAAAACCAACACATATCTGCCTGCTTTAGTCTGCAGCAGTTTAGGCCCACCCACTCACAATGAAGTTTCAGCCTAAACTACACAACATAAGTAGAGCTTAAACGTAGAATATGGGGTTCTTTTCAAAGATTCTTTAGCAAAACAATACAAACAGTATATTGGATACTTTAGTATTCAATATTATATCCTTTAATATGGACAGAACCGTGGGAAGAATCTGCAGACTATCCCTAGTCAACATTATTCTACATTGTAAAAGGTAAAATGAAAAGAAAAATGAAAACATCTGGATAGTCTCCCATCATCTAATTTTCCCAGCTTCACGGTTCAGACTCTCCCTCATGATTTAAATTTGTTATGTGATTTTCTCTTAAAGGGTTTTTTGCCATAGAAGAACTAACCGCCTTAAATGGACTGTTCTTTAGAGAAACATTTTTATAAATGAGTTGTGAAGAACCTTAACTTGCACATGTGTAAAGGTTCTATAACATTTAAAGGTTTTTCCCCAAATGACACCTCCACACCAAGCACTGTTATAAACTTTCATGGTGAACTGACTCTTCAATAGATAGGTCTCATCTGTGAAGATGACACTGATGTAAAGAAACTGGTAACCAAAAAAATATTTAACCATTTATTCTACTTCTGCCTGAGACTGATAAAAACAGAGCTTCACATAAAGTCATCAAGATCAATAATTGTTGATTTGCTGGAAAAGGGTAACAAAGTAATCTCCAAGACTTTAGGTATTAACCCGTCCACAGTTAAACAAATTGTTTACAAATAGAGATGATTTAGTACTGTGGCTACTCCCCCTAGAAGTGGGCGCCCCGCCAAGTTGACTCCAAAGGCACAATGCAGAATTCTCAGAGAGGTAAAAAAACCCTAGACTAACAGCTAAAGGCTTGAGGGAATCATTGGAACTGGTTAACATCTCTGTTTATGATGTTCATACCATACGCAAATCATTGAACAAGCATGTTGTCCTGGCACGACACCACAGAGAAAACTGCTGCTTTACAAAAAACATCTCTGCACACCTGACATTTGCCAAAGAGTACCTTGAGACTTCACGACACAACGCTACTGGGAAAAAAAAGGACTGATGAAACCAAAGCTGAATTATTCGTGAAGAACATGCAGCACTACGCATGGCATAAAAAGGGCACTGCATACCAACATGAAACATGAAACATCATAAAAACATCATGATTTGGGGCTGCTTTGCTGCTTCTGAGCCTGGATCCCTTGCCATCATCGAGGGGAAAATGCATTCTCAAGTTTATCAAAGTATCCTACAGAATAATGTCAGGGTGTCTGTCTGCCAGCTGAAGCTCAGTAGAAGTTGGGTGATGCAGCAGGACAATGACCCTAAACATTGAAGTAAATCTACTACCTTTTGCAGGGACGCAGGTAGAGTCCAGACCTTAATCCAATAGAGAAGCTGTGGAATTACCTAAAGAGAGTTCACACCACACATTCTAAGAATACGGCTGAGCTGAAGCAGCTCTATAAAGAAAGAATAGTCCAAAATTCCTCCTGAACGTTGTGCAGGTCTGATCAGCAGCTACCGGAAATGCTTGTTGGAGGTTATTGCTGCCAAAGGAGATTCGAGCAGTTATTAAATCCAAGGGTTTACTTACTGTTTCCACAAGCACTCTGAATGTTTAATTGATGTGTCCAATAAAGACATTAAATATTATTAAGCACATTGTGTTTGTCTATACTCAGATCATGTTCTATGACTAATTAGTGCAGAAAATCAGGTTATTTCAAAGGGTTCTCATACTTTTCTTGTCTCTGTACAACAACTAATAAGTTAGATTACAGAATTGTCACCACATTCTTTCGTCTTCAAGCCACTGCTTCACCAGGAGTTTATGGCTTATTTAAATTTTACGGACTTGATAAAGCTTGTGTCTTAAAGAAAAAAAGTTATTATGCTAAATTGTTAGACAGTGTATGGAAGGATCTGGCATTACAATGCAAAAATCTTGGCAAGTGAAATTGTCTTATATTTGCTTGATAAGTCTTATACTTCTCATTTTGAGATTGTTGTAAGCTTATTATATCTCATTCTACTGGCTCATCCTAGTTATCTGACAACATAGTGAGATAACATAGCTTAGTTAAATCCATCTAGAAATAAGTTAAACAATTGTATAATAAGCTTACAACAACCTCAAAATGAGAAATCAACTAGATATACAATCTTTTATTTGCCAAGATAGCATTTTGTGCAGTGTAGGTATTCTAGTGTCTTTGATCAGCTGTTTCTGCGCTCTTTACAGTTTCAAGTCCCATTCGTAACACTGCCCGTATCTTCTGTATTCAAGGTAAAGCTAAAGTGGTTGGCCATGTGTAGAAAAAAAAGAAAAAGGCAACGAGAAAGCCTACACGTGTTCCCTGGCATGGAAATGTAATATGATTACTGTGATTAGTAACTATCTCAGCAAGTCAATGATTAAACGCTCCTAAAGTCTATTTTAGATTTGACATGTAATAAGGGACAAACGCAGCCTACCTGAGGTGAATAACTCACAAAATCAGGAGGCTGAGCAATTACATAGCATAATTTCAGCAGTAGCAGAAGGGCACGAGAATGACACAGTTCAGCCTTCAGCAACTTTTCTGCTTAACAAAAGTGATCACATCTACTCTAGTCAAGTGAGGTGTTATGGGTATGGAAGTAAAAAAATTAATTCTAGTCTCTGGAACTGTACTGGACAGATAGACACCGTTTTTCAATTTTTTGGATCTTTAATCCAAAATCTCCCAGTTTGAGATATGGTTGCTGTAAAGGCCATCATCAAGGACGTTATACTATTTGATATTGACGCTATCATTTTTAAACTCAGCAACCAGTCCGTTGCCTCTCATGGATGGAGGCACTGTCATCCTGAAACAGACCACTGACATCATCTAAGAAATGTTTTCTCAAAGGTGATGAGTCAGAATACATGCACTGCAGTGGGCAAGTGGACCAAAGCTATGCCAGCAACATGCACCCAACACCATAACCGAGCCTCCGGACAATCTCAGTGTAGGGGTCACACTTGATGTCTTATCCATAGCTATAAATGCCGATGTCATTATTGAGACACTACCCTGCTGAACAGTCTTTGTGACTCTGTACCTCAATAATGAACCCTCTTTCAAAGTCACTTAGATCTTTTCCTCTTGCCATCTTGATCCAAAATCAATTTTATACATGCCATAAAACACGGCAGGATGTTAATTGCTTAACTCTGTCATGCAGCACAGCTGTCTGTACTTGTTATGCTTCTTAACTCCTTTATGCAGGTTTTTCCTTGTCACTCACACACACATATAATATATAATATATATATTACATATCACAAGGCCCACATTCAATTTACAATTACCTGTTAAGAAGTACATGAAGATCAGGTACAGAACTCACACACTAATGCTCCTGGGACTTCAAGCATTAATGACATATTCACTATATGCAGCATCAGGCAAAAGTTTGGAAACACTGGTACGTCTCACAAAAGGTGCTTTGAGCAATGCCATAAAACAACCATTTTAGTTCAAGAGCCATGTTTGTAAACGAGATATGTTTGTGAGAACGAAGGTTCCTCTCTTCGTCTTTTACAGTATGTGCATCATGCAAAGAAGCCTTGCTGGTATCTGTATGTTGAAGAAGGCACTCTAATTTCCCACATTTCAGACTAAAAGTTAAAATGCACTTACAAAAAAATACTATGCAAAAAATACAATTAAACAAAATTATTTTATTTTAAAGTATCCTAAAGTAAGAGGACTTTACTTCAAAATGTCTTGTGATACCAAAAATAAAAGCATACATTCAAACAAGTATTTCCAAACCCTTGACTGGGCTGTAGATCAAGTTGACATTTTTAAACAAGGGATGTTATATTAAACAGTGCACAGTGTCTATGATTATGTTGTTTCTATTTTCATGAGGGTGCATTTCACTGAAATTCAAAATGTTCTTCAGTACAATAATAAAATGATAAGGCTAAATATGTTTCATGGATATAACAAAATTCATTGTAAACCAACTCCATTATAAAGTGTATATCTAGCCTGGGCAATGCTGTAAGATGCACACTGGTATCAACAAGATATGTGCGGGTGGTACCTGCCCGCTAAATCTTTGAAGACCAGTGGATAAATTCAGTAATATTTATAGTCAGCATGTTTTGTGAGAGAGCTTGAACTTCAAACACTTAAGTTCCAGCCATGTCTCTTTTTCAAGAAACCTGGTCCTCAGGCCTGGAAACACAGAGGCAGGTTTATAATCCTTTCTGAGCTAGAAAAATAAGTGTCCTTGTATTTGTTAAGACATTACAGCAGAGAGAAACTCAATAGAGAACAAGTACGGAACTCAATTGACCAAGGGCAATCATATCAACATGCATACTGAGAAGTAGGTGCAGCTGATAAAATAAAATGAGCTCAGGAAAGGTATGAAATAAATCCTAAACCCTCAGTACATTTTCCACAGACAACCGAACAATGTGCCTTTGTGACGTTTGTGTGGCTTCAATGAGTCTCTGAGCATGTCACTGTTGAGATGTTAGTGATAGTTAGCCCATGTTTCCATTGACATGCATAAAATGCCTCTTTTTATGACTAGTACAGCTCCAAAGAGGTGCTAATAACTTAATCAATCCCAAACATCAATATCTGCATCATCGCTAACAGACATTGACATGGTTATATGACTTCCCAGCATTAGCCCAGAGCTTATGTTGTATATTGGAGCAAGTCATTTTATTGTGCATGGCTGTTTGTATATATCACTATAAATTACATCTGAAAGTGAGTTAACCATCAGTGGCAGTACATAAAATGCTTATTTATAAAGCTCTACCGCAGAAATGACTTTAAATTTAAATTTAAAGTCTTTCAGTTGCACTCATCCATCCTAAAGGCCTTGTAAACAGGTTTCTGTTTTTGTTCTTTCATACAAATATTGTTCTACTAGAACGCCTATAGAAATAATTATATAAAATTCCACTTAATCACAGTTTTAGTACCTTCATGCCGTGCAGATCAGTAATAAATGCCCACATATAACTGCATGTGTTTTTACTGGAGAACTGCTTACAATAATGCCTTGTTTACTCATTATATATCTGTGCGGTCTTCTTTTCATGTCTAATTGTAAGCCAGGGGCCCATGGCAAAGAAAGTCTAATTTCAAATGGGGTCAGCCTAAGGTTAGAGAGAATAAAATAAAAGGAAAATGGCTGTATCAGGCAGGCTTAGATCAAAGCCAGACAAGACAGCGTTGGAATTCACAGAGGATGATGTCTTAGTTAGGTGGAACACACCTCGCAAGGGTCATGAACTCCCCGCTGAGTCTGAAACCTAGATCCCTCTGTCATGAGGTTAATCCAGCTCTTCCTCACTCACTCACACACTCATTTTTCTCACCCGGCATTCCCTTTTTCTCCCGCTGTGACATCACAGGCCACAGAAAGCTCTAGAGACCACTCACAAATCCACATCCTCTCACTGAGTCGACGCAGTTCTCCAGCCTTTCGGAGGAGCTGCAGAGAATGCGGGCGGGGGGGAAGCACAAAGAGTCAAATAATAGAACAGAAGAAAGCGCGACGGCAGAAAAGAGCATCTGCCACGCTTCTGCAGAATGTTAACGCTTTTAAAGCAAGCCAGAGGAGGCCTGAGAAAAGAAGAGCCGCATTGTTTCTAAACATGATTAAGATTCACATTAGTCTCTCCTTGGCTGCCCACTACTTCGCCATTGCATGACGGTGACAGGCTTAGTGGGTGGGGAGGTGAAGAATAATTGGCAGCGCTGTGGGTGGTTGGTACCGCCTTGTGGAGCTATGCTTTAGACCATGTTGTGTAGGGGCCCGAGCACCAGTAGTACAGATGTGACCCCCACCACAACCATTCCCACAGAGATGCAAGCTTACAAGCTAAGACCAGCTCACCATGCCACACACACAAACACACACACACTTAAGCGATGGGCTAATATTAGCCACACATGACAGGTCTTCCCTATTGAGGGACAGCCTAGACGGCAGCTTCCTCTTCCACATTTACTCCAAATAGGCTCCTCTCCGTTAGCTGTGGATTTAATTCCATTATTCAAATGAAAGCATCTGCTCACACTGCACAGGTTCATTCTAAGTGAACTAATTGAACGGATCAAATGACTGGGTAATTCAAGAAGGGTCATGCTTAATACTCTGTTTTCAATCGATCTTGGGTAGATTCAGGATATTCTCGGGTCCAGTGACAAAGTGAGCTTTAACTAGGCTTATCAGCTGCCTTCCCATATCGATTGTCCTTGAGAGGCAAACCAAATTACACCAATGTGTGCAAAAAGGTCTCCCTTAACATCATAAATTAGGTTTGCGCATAAATCAACCTTGTAGACGCCATGTACAGACAAATCCATACAACAAATACGGATCAGTCAAACAGAAAGGACGCCAACAAACCAATCATTATCTCATTCACTGAACCTGAAGCACCTCCGATAGAGCACATACCTGTAATGTGCACAGCATGCTCAAAGAGGAGAAACCATTTAACAATATGGATTGTTTTTTATTTTTTTAATATTGCAAACAAACAACTTTAAAAATAGAATTTTGAAAATAAAATCAAATAAAGATTAGCTATAAGAAGTAAAGGGAAGAAATAACAGTCTATTTCTGTGTCAATTTCTGTTTAAATAAAAGAAAATTTGTCCATTGACCATGTTTGTAGACCTCTCAGGTGGATCTGATTAATCCTCAGAGGCTTTTGTCACTGTTAGACATGCTGAAATCCATATAAAAACTTTATGTAATGGAAACAAATATATATATACATGTTACTGGCTTTCTTCTAAAAACTTCTATAGCAATGCTAAACATGCTCATGGCCTTATTTGTAATGGCAGCTTTTGTGGGAAAAACTAACAGGGGCTCCTTAGCTGAAAGCTCCTGAGCAAAGCTTTTCTCAGTAATCACTCATCTGCCGGTGTATAGCCGCTTACAGTCTGAGTTAGTCTAGACTCACTAGTCTTTAGCCTTGATTTAGTCTTTAGCTAGCATAGCTAGCTGGGCTAGTGTGTCTCCTGGCCCCACCTCGGTTCAGCTTGGCAGTGGGGTTTTATGGCTTGTTTGCTTCAAACAAGCCAGAAAACAGTTTGAAAGATGCTGCTACTGAAGAAAGACGGTGTTATTTACTAAACTCTAGTAGAGTCTGACACTCAGAGATGTGGTGATTTATGAGACAAATGACTTCGAAATTCAAATGAAGAACACTCAGCACCACTTTTGCCGAGAAGCTGCAGGGTGCTCACATTTAGTGTTCAGTTCAGTTTTTAACTATTTTGCATAAAAATATATTTAGCATGTCGTCGCTGTCCAAAGAAAAATATGTACAGCCATTTTAATTCTTCTATAACACCTGGACACGACAGCTGTTCTTTATGTTTATGTTCTTATGTGAATGTTTTATGATGAATGGACGAATAAAAAAATCACTTGGAATGAAACCTCTTTACATTAACTTGTTAAAGTTATTCTAAACGTTTTTTAAGCATGTAATATAAATAATCCTACAAGTGAATGGCATCCAGTCAAGCTGAATATGTTTTCTTATCTGATAGGTTAGTTAGGTTAGTTAGATTAGAGATTAGTATCTGTATCAGTTGTTGGTATCAGGTGTTGGTAGGGACAAGATTCTGTGTAATACATATTTACTTTGCATGCCGTATTAGTTAAATACATTTGCTTAATTTGCATGAAATACAAACACCAGTCAGCTATAATATTAAAACTTGTTCTTGTTTCTACAATATCTGCCCATTTTATCAGTTCCACTGACCATATAGGACACTTTGTAGTTTTACAATTACAGACCGTAGTTCATCTGTTTTTCTGCATATACTGTTAGCCCATTCTTTAATGGTCAGGACCCCCATAGGACCACCACAGAGCAGGTATAATCTGCGTGGAGGATCATTCTTGACACTGCAGTGAAACTGACATGGTGGTGGTGTGTTAGTGTGTTAAGTGTCAGACACTGCAGTGAGCCGCAGGAGTTTTTAAACACTGTCCATTCACTCTATTAGACACTACTGCCCTGTTGGTCGACCTTGTAAATGTAAAGTCAGCAACGGTAGCGCATCTGTTACTGTACAGTTTGTGTTAAGTCATCCTCTAGTCCTTCATCTAAGGTCGCTGCCCACAGGATGCAGTTGGCTGGATAGTTTTGGTCTGATCTACATGAATGGATCATACTGTATATGTAATTAGAAACAACTCATTTGTAGCCAACCTGTGGCCACACAATTTTTCAGAAAGGGCCCACTATAGGACCACCCCTGACTAGATATGCCTGCATGATCCTCAAAGGAACAAACTCTTGCCCTTCAACCACAATTATCAGCTGTGTCGTTTGATTGTACAGTATGCTGAGCCACTCTTGTTATGACATCCTAAATAAGGTGTGATATACGCCTCTTAGATTGGAGAATGACCGAAACAGATGCACTGCATAATTGTGCATGACAAAAATAGAATGTGCAGTCAATTTCTATCGTGTTGACATATGTTTGGAATGGAGGACACAGTGAAATGGAAATGAGAAAGTCAAACCTAAGAGAGCAGAAGAAAGTTAAGGACGCTGCTGCGTTCTCTGCAATAAACAAAAGCCAAGAGATATGATTTCCCTCCCCCGAGTTGTGTACAGAAATAGATGCGACACTTTCCGGCATGCTTTGTTTAGATAAGCTACATAAATTAGCTAAATTGTCCATGTAAGTCGTGAGACAGCTTGGAAAACAAACGCTATTTTCATAGACACTTCTATCTTTAGGACAGGCTTGGTGTCTTTGGGGCTAGTCCGAGACGCTGGCTTTAATTTATGACCCCTTCAACCTCGAGAAGCCTGTAGGGATCCGAGAAATATCAAAAGACAACATCCGCGGGCTACCTCCATGTTGTCTATAATGGTTACAAAGGGACCGACTCCCATGTAGCCTCCACTTTGTTCTGTTAATCTCCAGTGCCCTCCTCCATCATCTCACCTCTCTGCTGTCACATCTCGCTGTCTTGAAGCGTGGCTAAATGCTGTCTGCATGCACAAGCCACACACACACACACATACCCAGTGTCTCGCTACTGCTCCATCTTTTTCCTCCTGCGTGATAGACTCATTTGTAATAGCTCTAGATGATGGTCAAGGTATGGCCTGATAAACCTTCGCCCGGCTCTAAAACTCCACTCACGTTCAGAGGCCAAGCGGAGAGCAGGGTAATGCAGTAGGAGTTAATGGAACTAAAAGCCCTTTTCTTTTCTCATAAAGCATAACAAAGAGAAACATGACAGCTTGTTAAGGGTCTTACAGAGTCACAGGCTGTCACTGAGGCACCTTTTCTTTTTTCGTTTTTTCGTTCACCCCCCCACCTCCTATACAGCCAAGCAACAGTGTGAGTGGCCGGCTGTCACCATGGATACACGTCCCCTCGGGACCTTTCCTATGTACATGCAAAGTGTTGGAGCGCGCACGCACGCGCACATTCACACGCACACACAAAACAAAACACTCGCATATAAGCTGTCAGCGTATACCTGCCATGCCAGTTCTAAAAGGACTTTTCAATTCATGCTTTTTTTTTTTTTGCTGGGAAAGAAAAAAAAGGAACATGCCATTCACGGACAGGCTGTGTGGGAGTTCTGCCAGACTGAGCCCCCTTTTCTCCTCAGCTCTGCATCAGCTCAACCTTGAGCACGTCTCCGCAAAAAGACAGGCCGGTCGCACTTTCTGGAAATTCTGTTACCAAACAGTGGCTGCCTTTCACCCTAAATATGAATCTGTTCCATATACATCAAGCGTTGGCCTGGGCCACGAGCCGCCTAAGGAGGCTCCCTCTCTTTGCACAAACACAATGACAGTCATCCGCAGTGAAAACACTCCAGGGGGAAACTTCGGCACAATTATCAGCGCTGGTTAACTTGACCTGACACAACGGCAACAAAAATAATTCAGAGGGAAAGACCGAGACAGAGAGCCTTAAGAGCTCCCACTCTGGTCCTTGTTTGCTCAGAGCCCAGGCTGGGAAAGAGAGCATAGAAGTAACCAGAGGCCTTTACACATGCAATCATCTTTCCGCATCTGAAACAACCGTTTTATGTGTTTTTAATCATTTAAAACTCTTGAGCACTATTTTCTTCGCTAACAGGCTGCAATCCCTCGGGACCAATCAGCGATCGCAATTATAAAAACATCAGTCACCACATCATTAGAAGCCTGAATCTGTAAGCGTACAGAGTAAATTATTATCTAGGGGTGAAAAAAGCATGAATTAATGCAAACTATGCCCGGCTGTAAAAGAGAAACGCGTAAATCATTTCAGCCTCATAACAAAAGTCATTCCAAGCTAGAGTTTGCATACTCTGTCACTTTTTCTGCTCTTCGCTCGGAGATGAAGCCAGCGTTTGCTTTATAACAGGCACATTTTGGAACAGTACAGATGAGCTACCCTGATGATCAACAGTGTCGTATTTAACAGAGCTCCTCTAATTCTCACCACTGCTGCTTTACCAGTCAGCTGGAAACTATGCAATTCACACAAATGTGAAAGGTTTAGAACAATACCATATGCAACAATATGATACAAGACAATATGGGACAAAACAGGACATTGCGATCCGAGGCAACACTGCGTGAGATAAGAAAATATAGGGCAATACAACACGGGACAACATGCTGTGGAAATAAGGCTTGGGTGAAGCTGCAAAAATATAACATCATGATAATGGAAGATATTGTCACGATACATGATGTGTACCACAAAATGTAAAGTTGGAATTTTTGACAGCAAAACAAAACCTACAATGTTGCATTTAAACATAAATCAAAATAAAAACTACTGTATAAATACAGTGCATACATTTCACAGGCTGCAGCAGACTCATTATGCTCTATTTGTAATGAAGCATGCAGTTGGACAGTGTCTTTAAAAATTATACCGCCACACCAAAATCTTTGCCACCACAGCAAAAGCAAATATAAATCTCTCCAACTGATCAATCATTCAATCCAAAACCTTGGTAAACCTCCAGGTAAGGCCAACTCCCGCCTCCGCCCCATTACATAATTCAGTTAGTTAACAGCACTAATGGACTATTTTACATTGTCATGGCTTAAACAGTGCTAATAAAATTAACTTTGAAAAACAAAGTAGGTAAACAGAACAGGCGTTTACTTAGGCGTGTGACAGACCTCTCTCAAAGATCTTAGGTAAAACTGTTGAGGACTTCATTAAGCAGGAGACTTAGAGTAAAAAACATTTATAATTGTCACTGAAAAATAGGTAGCCTATATTAATTCATATAATTATGTATTACAATATTATGATGTTGGCACCACCTCAAAACAATTCAACTAAATCAAGCAAAAAAAAAACCTCTTTACTGTACAACAACGGCACATTACAAGAATAGAGATTCTGCCTATATGTCGCGTTTACATTTTAACAGTACTCAACATGTACACTAGTTTGTACACACGGCATACAAGTCTTAACAATCATCATCTTATATTTCTAATATCGTAAAACGTGTTTTTTATACCACATAAATATTTTATATAAAATTATATATACCATAATTATACATACATATTCCAGCACATGCTTAATATAATACAAAATAAGACAATACAATCTAGAATATAATGATATAAAATGATCTGACACAATATAAGATGATACTGTACGCTCACTTGTTTACAATTTTTTCTCCTTGTATTTACACTCATTGTTCATTTTGTCACCTCCACCATATAGGAGCACTTTGTAGTTCTACAATTACAGACTGGAGTCCATCTGTTTTTTCTGTATACTTTGTTAGCTCATTTTACTGTTCTTCAATGGTCAGCCCCCCCAAAGGATCACCACAGAGCAGGTACTGACTGGGTGTTTTGTTGATTTTCAGCACTGCAGTGACACTGACGTGGTAGTGGTGGTGCACAGATAGGACACAGCAGTGTCTACTCCCTCTCCATAGTATTAGACACTTCTACCTTGCTGGTCCACATTGTAGGGATGTGAAGACATTTTGGCCACTTGTTAAATAGACTTGGGTTTTAAAGAAAAAAGAAAAATGGTTGAAAAATTTGACACAATAAAACAAAGACTAGACAGACTCCCATCTGCCAAGTAGTGTCGAAAAAGAGTTTACCAACAACATTAATGATCATGAAATTGACCGGAAACACTGTTTGTTCTTTTCGCTCTTCAGTGCCAAACAGCAGCACAGGGAAAACATCGGCCATGTGGAACTAGTTCTTGGTTTCTACAAGGGACATTAGACAAAGTATTGTGTTCATGCCAAATATACAGAGGACATACAACACCCAATAGCTTCTCCATTATAGGTTTAATACCACTTGAAAACACAACATCCCACTCAAAACACAGAATGCAGCGAAATATCAGTCCCTGTTAACATGCCGACGCTATCTGCAAAGTATCTCTAAAAATGAATGGAATTCATTGCCTTGGACAACACAATATGATATGAGACAATGTAATAGGTTACAAAACAATATAAAGACTATATAAGATGATACAATATGATATGAGAAGAGAGGAGAAAGAAGAATAGGAAGGGGAAGAAAAAAGGAAGAGAAGCTATTAACCTCAGTCAGTTGTACAGCTCTCCTGCTGTTTCTCTCCCCCAGCCTAAGTGTGAGTCTGAAGCTATCCCAAAGTGACTACTGCAGCTCCCCGCATGGGGCTGCTGGAGACATGAGTGAGCCTGTCAGTCAGCGGAGAAGTGAGAAAGCGGCCGAGAGGGGAAGCAGAAGATGAAGAAGTGTGTGCAGGTGGCCGGCGGCACAGCTCGAGGCCTGCTGAAGTAGTTTAATTAGGTATGTGCTCCTAACCATCCTTTTTTCAGCTCCAGTGCATGCACAGCACACAGACACACATGCTACTTCACTCTCCATTTCTCCCATAAAAACAGATCCATCTTGGATGTAATGAGGATGGGTGATAAACAATTGCTATGCGCTTTCACCCAACCACAGACATGTCGATAAGGTCCGGTTGGTTAACCAGTAAATATATCTGCTGTGAAAGCAATCAATTATCAATCAAGGCCTGATACAGAGTCTATAGTTATGGTGGCACACAATAAAAACACACAATTCCTTTGCTGACTGACCTCTTTAAGCTCAATACACATTATGTTAGCGGTTAAATACACAGATTTCACATTTCTGCAGGTATGCATTCTTTCTGAAGCTTTACATCTGCTATACGCTACTCAAACACATGTGACACACTGGTCTGTTTGGAAATGGGGCTCCAGTCTAATTATTCATGTTTCCAACAGGCTTCCCTCCTGCCAGCACTGTTATATCTAACCTTTCTTGGCCGATATAGTCAAAGTCAGTGCATATTTACATGTACATTAGATTAGATTGAGTCGTATTACAGGGTAGAAACACATGTAATGAAAGGCACAGCATTTCTACTTCTGAGCTAAATACTATGTTATTCAAAAAAGCTTGTTAATAAATATCAGATCTCTTCACAATCTTCTCTTTCTCAGTTGGCTAGTGTAATTTACTGGACCACTTAGCATATTACATATATATGCTGGATTTATTGTATCTTTGAAATATAATATTGGACCTATTATGCTCATTAGCAATGTGTCTTATTCAACAACATCTTTTTCTTCACTAACAAGTTATTTCTTACATTTCATCCCAAATAGGAAAACAATGGTGATTGTCAGGATCTTTGAGGAAATGTGCTTTCTCAAGAAGAAATGATGAATGGTGAATGATGTTTATTGCTCAGTAAACTATTTCAATGTTAATTTTTTGGGGTCTACTAAGATAGATGGTCATGTTTCAATTTTCCCAAAATATAATATGTTTCTTATGCAGTACACCTATATTCACATTCTGTCTGAAACACTCCATTAGAGCTCCTGAGTTTTTAAGCCTTGCCTTGTGATTGGTCAGCTCACCCACCATGTTCTGACTTGTCGACTGCCAGAGTGGCAGACATCCTGATACAAGTTCTGTCCCCACACCACAGTAGCTATTCTTACAACAGCATTAAATCTGCTGTATCGCTTTGAGCCAGACTCCGGTCCTAAAAGTCAGGCAGAACAAATTGGTAGATCTGGAGCAGAACAGTGGTAAGCTGCTTTGTGAGGTTGTGTCAAGCTTGCTGGTATGCGGGCAATAAGGATTTTGTTACGAGAGGATGTTACCTTCTAACACAGAAAAGGGCTGGAATTCTTTGATATTGGAAAGATCTTTTATGTCATACATTTTCATATTTCTTTTTTATCAGTAAAGGCTAATTCACAGCTATAGATTCTTTCTGACCCATCATGTTCAGTTGCTTTCTCACAGTGGAAGGATGAAATGATGTGCGTTTTTTTCAGATCTGAAGCGAGAGTAAAGCATGATTTTTACTTCAAAATGAAGTGCGGTTTATCTGACGGTGACAGTTTGAGTGGTCTTCCAGGTCTTGCACAGTGGTTAACAGTCCTAATTTTTCAATAGCTGTCTGAACTGAACTTTTGGAAATATTCTTTTGACCTTATGCTAGTTAACTAATCTACTCAGAAATATCTCCTGAAAATTTTTAAACTAGGATTTAATAGCTGTTTTCCCTAGGAATTAACTAAATGACAGGTGGACCCTGACTTTAGATGTACATACATCTTTCCATTGCTGAATGTGGCCAATGTATGATCAGAAGAAGCTGCACCTCTTAATTTTGCCATGCATGTTGCTGTCATGAAGAGATGAAAAAGCAGAAAAAACATGGACTACTGTGTGTGTATGTGTGCGTATGTGTGTGTGAGTATGTCTCGAAGAGTAAAGAATGCCAGTGAAATGGAAAGAGAGTCTGTGTGTGTGTGAAACGTGTATGTGGGTATATTTGTGTTTATCTTTGCAAGTGCATGCATGTCTCTGCTGAATGCATTAGGAGAATGGATTCATTGGCTTATTCTTATGCATTGCAAGGATGTGGTGGGGTATGAGAGCAGACACAGTGCTGGAAGTGAGAATTGTCAAATTTAAATGGTGGCCCTCAAAAGTGCCATCCATTCTCTTTCTCAGGGGAGAAAAAAATATTGTAAACAAAGGTATCCAGAGATCAGGCAAGGGCTATTACCCAGCATCATCCATACCACCAATATATACTGTGCAGTCCATAAGTAACTGGTCAGCGACACAGATTTGATGGTCTCCTGAAATGGGACTGCTATGTGTAAAAAGGACAATGATTCACACATAACCCAACCAATATAAATGCAAATACACCAGAATTTAAGTAGACATTCTGATGTTAAACCTGGTGGTAAAACATTCTTTGTTTCATTCATTGTTTTACAGATGGAGGACAACAAAAATTGTGTCGCTGGATAACCGACCTATCAATACTCTCCCTCATTGATGCATTGTTTTATAACAACTGTTGCTGAGGGGCTAGCTTTAGACAATGCTTTACACGATGTTGGAAGAATTCCAGTTCAGTCTAATTAATAACTAAGGAGAAATTGTAGTGCACAACTCAGCTTTTGTCAAAATATCTATATTTATATTGTGTTATTAATTTGAAATGATTTTTATTTTGTATGCAGCCGTCTCCATGCCTTGCTGCTTGCAGTGTTTCACAAGACGGCATTGTCCATTGTGTCACTGCTCGTATTTTATGTTTTTTTCCAACTGAACCAGTGCAGAAACACAGTCTTATGGGGTCAGACAGCGACGGATGCATCTACACTGCCTTTATAAAACGGCTGAACGGTGGAACCTCAGCAGTCAGCGTTTTTTATACAGACATTAGATTCAGACATGCCTTGCTACCTCAAAATACTGTATAAGTAGGCAACATATATGATGTTTCAGACACAGCCATGATTTTCTAAAGTATAATCAAGCTGATGTCAGCATGACAGCAACTTTTGTTGTTTTTTTTTTCAAACCAGCCAACTTTCAAGTAGCTATAACAATGCTTCAGCTCCATGGCCTAGCACCAATATGCCGGGCTAGACACAAATATTTGGCTGTTTGGATATTCACTCTATATATTTGAATATAAAAAAAGGATATATGCCTTTTTTGATCAATTTAGGCTATTAATAACAGCCAACTGCAAAATACTGTAACAATCAGAGTTTAGCAGAAAGATTTTTCAAGGTTATAGTCCATAATACAGATTATTTTTCATTTGCTGTAAATCACACAAAACATGCTGAAAAGACAAACAACACCCTCTTGTAATGCCACCACTTCATCAGTGCTCAGACTCTTCAACATAGAGGTCCCACTTACCGACAGCATGTATGTACAGCAGAGTAGCTGCAAACAGTGCCCTGCAGTATAGAACCCTTACTAGGGCTGCAAGAGATGCCCTTTGTACCTTGAGAGGACCACCTCCATCACTTTTGAAAATTGCCAAAAACTGTTCAGGAATGTACAGCTGTAACAATAATAATCACAATGCTGAAACAACACAACAGTAAATAGATTCATTTATTCCAGTCCAATGCTCTGTAGCAGGGCTATTTAATTAGTCCAGTTAGAGGAAATTTCCTCAGGCAAAAGTCCGGACCGTCATCCTGTCTAACTTGTGTTATGATTCAGTGCCATATCCTGTATACTGGAGTAGTCTAGTATCAGCATCTTATACCATCAGCAACTGAAGGACAAACTTATTACAAATACTGTTCAGTATATTTCAGTAAATTTACTGTTTAAATGCTGAACTGAATGAATTATTTATAAAGCTACAAATAAATGTTTACTCACTTCAAGTAAAAACAAGGGCTACATTTAAAAAACAGAATGCTTTTGGAAAAAATGCATCTTAAAGTGTTCTCAACAGTTTATCGGTTTGGGTCCGCATTGGACAACGTCTGGGTCCGGATCCAGACCGCAGCCCACCTTTTAGTGACCCCTGCTCTATACCCTCTGTTCCATTGGCAAAGTTTACAATCCCCAATGCCTCCCAATATCCTCCCAGTTCTTGAGTCTAATATCAGTTCTATCAGAGGCAGAATCCACCCCGAACTCCAGTCCAAGTTCTCCCCACTACCTTTTTGCACACTCATACCAAGTAGCACTTTCCAAACTCACAAACGACAATAAAGATAATTTATTAATAATTATTATTTTAGCAAATTATTACAAGCTAATTAAAGTTAAATAATCCACAGCTTCTTTTTTATTTAAAAACCACAGTGAGACAGTTTGCCAATTATAGGTTTTCTTAGCTGGGTAAATACAGTATGCACTTGAGTAGCTGTAGTAACTCTCCTGTGTCTAAGAAGGCAGCCTGCAATGCAAGGTTTGTTTAGGTAAGTTTACCACATTAAGGTTAACCCCCGCCGGCTAAATGGACTGGATGGGTACAAGCTGATATGTCCTCCTTCATATTGCTCAACAGTTTAACAGCTCCAGAGTTACTTCTAAACCCGTTTATAAGTGCACACTTTGATGTTTATTAGCAACAACAAAAATGGCTTTGGAAGACACTAATGCCTACCTCCTCCAATAGCATTCGTGATGAGGAAAAGCGAATCTGCCCCAGCTGATAAAACTCACCTAGCTTCATATCTGCCTGTTTCCTGTATCAGAACAGAAGCCACCAGCAAATGCAATATCATTCTACGCAAAGATCTTTTCCATCCCCCATAAACTGCCTGCTGGAATCTGACAGGTTGCCTCCATGCAGCAATAGCATGTCATGCATGCCATCCATCTCAACATCAGCAGCCAGTACGGTGGGGAGAGAATATAAGATTAAGAACGCGGTATACAGAGGTGCCTTAAGGTGCAATACTAAGAACAAAGCTGTTTGGAGTGTTAGTGCCAAAGCAACTTATTACAGGCTGCATTGGGTGAATGAGAGTCTTTGCTTCAGCACTTGATTCGAGCCAAAATATATCTTAATCTCTTTAATCTTGCTTTGGGTCACGGGCATTAGCAGACAGCTGGAAACATTCAGGTGGAGCTAATCTGATCTATGAGTGGCACATTATCACTCAGATGAGTGGCACTCGCTAGCCTCAGGGAGATCAGATATCACTTAGCGGACACAGCTGCACTCTGAACCACCGCACTCACCGATGCAGTGCACTTCGGTTTAACAAAACACACCGGTGTTAGACCTCGCCCCAGCAATAACCCTTCTCAAGGCTGAAACTTTGCATAGAAATCCTGGTCCTGCAATATGCCTTCCTCGTGGATTTTGTTGTTTTCTCTGCTCTAATACACCCACTTCAACTGAGGAATGGGTAGCTAATTAGCCGATCTGTTGGATCAAATGTGGGAAAACAACAAAATATATATTGGTACAGTTATGTAGAATTTAGTAAAACTTCTATATTGTGACAATTTATGCATATTAATATTTTATCTATATTATCTCTGAGAGGTTTTTTTACAGACGTCATGAAAGCATAATGCTTTTAAAGGCAGAAGCTGTTCTATAAAATGGTAGTGCATGCGCTGCCTGATGCCTGAAATGTTGTTTTATAAAAGATAAAAGATATAATAGATTTTGCTCAACTATATGTTTTTAAAAGTGCTCTATTGAGGAGAGCTACTTGCAAACAAAACAAGTTTTTTTTAACATTATGTATGAAAACTCTTTAAAATTAAAATTTGGGTAGGTTCACTGAATGGAAATAAATGGCTATGTTTAGCTACGTTTGCATCACAAGCCCTAGTTATAGACATCACAAGACCTAGTTGTTCATTCAAAACTATCTAAAGCACCCAAGCAACCATATTCTATGGTTAAGTAAGCTTTATCCATATCATCAAGAAGAAAAAAAAACAAAACAATATTGTTGTGTCACACCAAAACTAGTTTACTAGTATAGATGATGAATCACCCAGCATGAGACAGGGTAATTCAGGACCACAGGAACTGCACTATAACACTAGATCTCAGCTGACGTATTAGCAGTGGCAGCCTCCATCCCCCCTGCAGTGCGGCAGCAGCCGTGCAGCAGTGAGGTGGCTGCAAGGGTGCAGCGCTGCAGCTTGGTGAAATGGCCTAGGGCAGGCCAGCACAGCACAGCCCCCATGCAGCCATCTACATTAACGCATTCACGCCAAAGAGAAAACAGCATGTTGCCAAAGGGAGAGCGGGTTTATTTCCACTGTTTCTGAAAAAGCTGTAGACCCCAACTCGGGCCCCGAGCCCACTGCGCACACCAAATCTCCTCCCTGCTGAGATTATAATTTGTTTAGCTGTGATGCTAAATCTAAAGTTCTTATGTGCTTAAGGTTACTAATTAATGGCAGGGAACATATGGCATGCAGGGAGTAAGTATTTTTAGCCCAAAATGGGAGGGCATGAAAAAAAAAGCAGCTTGTAAACAGAACGCAGGATGCAAGAGTCTGCAACAGTCTAGCATGGACTGTCTCGTTCTGTGTCATTAGCCCGTCAGGTAGCTAAACAGGCCTGCCTTTGCAGGAGTAGTGCAGAGATAATCAGGGAAGTCACTAATTGGATCCGTTCAAAGTCATGTGACCACATCTAGGCTCGCAATGCCTGACAAATCGCTAGCAATCACTCTAACAGAGGGAGGTCATTTTGCATACATTGATGTCGAATTAACATTACGGAACGAAGATGGATGCCTGGCCGGTGGCAGGCGGTTTACAACGTGGCGTCAGCCTGCGAAAGGCGCTGATGTAATAAAGCTTATTAAATGAATAGATGAAGCTAAAAATGAATGGGCACAGATGGGCAGTGGGGAGGGAGAGCTTCTCTGTGTGGTCAGGCAGTGCAGCTTACACAGGCTGCAGCGCTCACACATGCAGCCAAAAACCACCTCCAGATCCATCCCGCGAGGCCCAGGCCTGGCGCCACGGGTGGGTAATGCCCCCTCAGTAGGAACAGCCTATTGTGCCCACTCAGCTTCATGTTCTTGTTTTGTCCTGTCTGGTGGTCTACCCTTCAAACTGCATTTACAGGAATGACATACATTTCCTAGCTTATATCAGTGTTACACATTATAGATTTAATCCATATCAATATTGCACATCAGATATGGTATACACTACCTGCTTTGTTTTGGTCAATTTTCTGAGGACGTATCAAATTATGTCATCCCATGTCTAGCTTCTACAATGTTCCACATGTTCCACTGTGAAATTTGATTCTTGATAATTAACATTTATCTTAACCTGATAACCTGAAGTTAACATGATAAACATGTTAAGCCAGTTGCTGCCCATTTATTTTAATTAATCATCCAACAAGGGGTCACATGAGTATGGGTGATGAGTAAAGGTCCAATATTAAGGTTACACAGACTTATCAGCATTGGTGATAACCACTGATAAAAACTATAATAACATCGCTCAAAGTAACAGCATGTGAGATGCATACTTAAAAATATATCAAGATGAACTAAAACTATCAACTGAATGTGAGGACGTCTAGTTATCATATTGTGAAGATGTCTACTAAGCATAATGATCAACTAACCCCAGTGCGTTCTCTCTCGTTATACCACTTTGTACCTAAACAGGCAATAGTGAGTCACTGTATAGTGAGTCGAATCAGTCCAACATGAGAGGATGAGGAAGAAGCACTGCCCCGACAGGGTATTCTAACCTCTTTTCAATCATGTTAAAGGTGCTGGACCTGGTTAGATCATTTAAGGACAAGTAGCCAGTGAAAGAGTAATCATAACGATCTTGTTCAGCGACCATTTGAAGACTGCCGTGCCCAGGAATACCAGGCAGCAAGCAAAAGAAGTGATATAAATAAAAGCATATCAGTTAACATTGAGTTAAAACTGATATGGCTTTCCATCGCAGGAGATGCTCTTGGTAAGAAGTTTGATGCTGAACTCACCACTTTTTTTTTAAACTGGTAAGAATTGAAGGGTGAGTAACTGTTGAGGAATTGTGTATTTTCTGGTGCTATGTTGCCCCTTATTGTTTAGAGTATGAATTCGACAGGTTGCCTCACCTTACAAATTGCTCCATTAAATCCCCAATCAAGAATGTGTTGCTATCTTGAACTGTATCATGAATACAGGACCTTGCCTAACCATCAATACAATATGGAGCAAATGACAAGTATAAAATGCCATGAATGCTGTTCAATTCAAATAATTGGAGTCTATTTCACCCGATCAAACAGAATTTACATGCTTACGTTAAATACGGATACGCATTGAGCTTTCTGTCCGTACTCTGTGCGTTCATTTTGTGCATAGTTTTTGCATGTTTTTGGAAAGCTACGGACGAGACAGAGCAATAGCACTGGAGACCGTGGGGGCAGTGCAAGACACAAGCACTTCTATACGGACACAAGGAAGAAGAAGAAACGGTGGGACTTTTAGAAGATTAGTTGTGCGAGTTGTTAGAAATGTTAACCATAATGTAACTTCGCTGCAGCAGAAACAAACAGTTGTTTATCGTCGTTTTTGAAGCAAATACAGAACTACAAGCTTATCCACTGTCGCCATGTTCGATTTACTCCGTACTGCCCTCTACTGGATGTGTTGCTTAACAACCATGGCAACGAAGCTGACACAGAGAAGCCTTTACACTGGCCGATAGTACTGACTCCTTAAAATCAGTTTTGTTATTATCATTAAAAATCTTTCTTGCTCTAGTGTGGAGCTGATGGCAGACTGGACCACAGACAGGAGGCCGGGTGAACTCCTGGCGAAGTGTGCCCACTGCTGGCGTACTGGCAGCCGGGGCGACGTGACGGATGGACAGGCAGACAGCTGCTAAACATCTCAGGATTTACGACACAGCAGAAGCAGCCATCAGCCCGACGCCCATCAGCCTGACGTAAATCTGCTACCCTCCTGCCTCCACGGAAGGACTGACACGGTCAGGAGGCGCTGAAGCGAGTGCTTCTTAATCACCTCTCCAGTATTGTTCTGCCACAGTCGAGGCCAGGCTGTCCCCTACAACACTCCACAAAATGCCCCTCTCCCTCTATTTCACGACCACTTTCTCCCCCCACCATGCTCTCCATCTCTCTTTTATGCCCCCTCATCCTTCCACTGGCTTTTTTCCCCTTTTCTGTCTTACCCTATTTCTGTTCTTTCATTCTCCTTCTTCACCTCCCGTCTCACTTCATCTCTTCCCCTGTACCCTATCTCTCCTCTTTCTTTATCTTTCTCTCTCCTCTCTTTCGCTCTCCTCTTTTCTTCTCTACTTCTTCCTCTTTCCATCTCAAGCATCACATTCTCTCTTCTGTCCATCATATCTTTACACTCTTCTTTTTGTCTCCTTCTTTCCTAACTTTCTCTCACTCCTCTACCTTTTCACCTAATTCCTATTTGAACTCTTTCACTCTACCCTTTTCCTTTCTTTCTTAAAACTCTTTCCTTACCCTCTTTCTCTCCTGCTTCTTTCTCTTTCTTCCCCTTAGTCTGTTCTCCCTCATCCTCTCTGTCTGCTATCTCTTCATCTCTCTTTGCCAGTGTTCTTCTTTCTTTCTTTTGCCGTTTCCTGTCTCTGTCTTCTTTCTTCCTTCTTCTTCCTCCTGTTTCCCCCTCACTCTTATTACTCTCCCTTATCCTCTATCTCTTTCTAAATTCTTTATCTGTTCTCTTTCTCTCTCCAAACCCTTCTTACTTTCTTTTCCTTCATTTTCTTCCTTATTTCTATTTCTCTCCCTCCTCTATCTCTCATCTCCATCTTCTCTCTCTCTCACCTGGCTCTTCATCAATTTCTTTCTTTTTCGTTTACCTGTTTCTCCCTCTTTCACTCTCTTCTCCTTCCCCTCCTTTCCCATATCCTGTCTAACTCTCGCTTTTCTTCCTCATTCTTTTTCTCTGCAAGCTTTATATCCTTCACTCCTGATTCATTTCCCTTTCCCTCACTTCCTCTCTCTCTTTTGCCTTTCTCTCGCTTCTTCTGTTTCCTCTCTCTCTTTTCTGCCTCTCTCTCTCTCTCCCTCTCTTTATCACTTTCCTTCTCTCTCTCTCTGTCTCTAATCTCCCCTGTGTGGTGAGGAGAGGTCATTGGGCAGGAGCAGTGGATCAGCAGTAGCCGTGCATGCCGCAGTGTAAGGTTACATACTCCTAAAGCTGGCAGGAACTCAGACTGGATAACACTTCCGCCCTGCTGGAGTTATCCATGCGGGCCCACACACATGCATGCACACACACACGTCCCCAATCTCCCACAGGAGCAGTATATAGAGACAAGTGCCGCGCTTTTCATTCCAAGTGAAGATTCTTCTTATTTTTGAGGCATAATTGATTTCTGGACCCGTTCCACCAAGACAACTGCTCTATATCTGGCTCGGCTCCAGTGTGCTTTTATTTGTGTATATGTGCTGGACATGCAAACACACAAACGTACACACACACACACACACATTAGCTTGTGGGAACAAAATAATGAGGTTTCCTACAGAAAGACATTGTGCAATATCAAAAGGACATGCAATATGCAAAGCCATGGAACGCTGGCCTGGTTAAGGCCATCTGTATTCCGACTAAACAAATAGCAGCGGAAACGGAGCAGCTACGGCTGGTAGAGACAACCGCAGCTAGGGTCATGTGACCTGAGCACTACGTTTATTAGGCAGCAGGCTTTCTTTCCAGGTCCCATGTAGGGAGAGGGAGAGAGTCACTTCGCTCGCCTCCTCGCTCTCTCTTCGAGCATCTGGCATCCTGACGTGCTCTGTAATGCCAGATAATTATCTACATTATCTGTTGCTGCTTACCCGTTTTACCCACTCTGAAAACATTCCGAAGGAGCGGCAAGCGCCTTTAATTATCTACTTCCTTCTTCACACCCCCTCTCATGCAACCTAGTCCCTCAGGAATCACTCAAAATAAACTAGTAAATTCATCCTAATTCATCCCAAAACTGTTTGTGGTCATACTGCAGTAGAAGGCTAAGTAAACCACACAAGTTGCTTATGTACAGAGCCATGTAATTTCAACAACACAATGTAATCTGCTGAATTACGCAGCGCCTGGGTGATTGGCCAGGTTGACCTGGGCCCCTTGCTAATGATAAGCGCTTCAGTAGCCTTAATCGGTACACTCACACCACCATTCGCAGTGAATGTGCGTTGTGTTTCGATGCGTGCCTTCAGCCCGGGGCCCGTAAACTATTCATTTGGTTTAGCCAGTAAAGTTCACTAGCCTCCAATGCAAGAAATGGGGAGGAAAATTGGCAAAAAATATAAAGTTCCCTGGAGGTGACAAAGACAGAGACTGAACATCTCAACGGTGACCTTTTTTCCGACTCATCATCATCCAGAGAAGCGATTCCTCGTTTTTTTTCTCAGGCTGGCATGAGGCTGAGTCACGCGTCAGCCCAGATTAAAAAGCTGCCCTGCTCTTGGGCCTTGCATTGCCCTAAGAGACACACTGTGTGTGTGTGTATGTGTGTATGTGTGTGTGTGTATATGTGTGTGCGACCTTGGTGAGGAGCAGAATGTACAGTATTGTGCAAAAGTTACAGACTGCTCTTTAATCATTTAATTTCCAGTCAAACTATTGCATTAACATTTTTTTCAGAAATGTAGTATTTACTGTTTCCACACTTATCACAGCTTATCACAGCTTGCAGGAGACTTTTGGTTTTTCAAAGAAATCTGCTATTATTTTTTTGCGCCTCAGTAAGGGATGGATGGAACCTTCTGTAGATTCTTTCAGATCTGATTTTCTCCTGTCTCTCAAAGATGAAAGCTTTACCGGTCATTAGGAGGGAACAGTTTAGGTGGTCTACCAGGTCACAGAATCTATTCTTGCTTCTGTTCACTTGTTTTCCTAATGCACGGGGATCATCTTTTATCAAACCACCTCAGAAAATGCCTGTGTAGATGCGCATCAGAAGGACATGAGCAGGGCTGTAAGGTTTGTATGGGTTGTTGCTTATGTTCATGTTAGTGTCTATAGCTGAACTGGTTGGTTTTGAAATTAAAAGGATGGAAGAGTTAAAGTGGAAGAATGTGAATTTTGTCAGATGTGATGTGTTTACTGATGGTGGTTTATTGGTGTTTAATGGTGAGAGGTTTGATTTTCTACTAAGGTTTCTCTGTGCCCTTAAATAGTTTCTGAATTTTATTTTCCTTCCCTATGCAAGTGATTACCTTATATCTAACCTTCTTGCAAATGTCCCCTTGTGGCTGCTTTTGACTGGAAATTAAATAAACGACTTCTAACTTTTGTTCAGTACCAAATAATTCAATACGCAACAACATGTGTATATGAGTGCATGTTTGCGTGTGTGTTTCTGTATGAGTGACTCTAGTTTGGACAGAGAATAGCAACACTACAGGGTATGTGTGTGTGCGTGTGTGTGAGCATATGTGTAATGCATGCAGCGACTGAAGTAGACCACATCACCACTTCCAGCAGGCCTGTTGTGGTAGTGCTCCAAGCTTTTGGCCACTGGCGTTGCAGTGAGTGCATGGCCTGTGAGTACAGCCAAGCTGAGTCCTGAGCCCTAGCCCCCAGAGTGGCTTTGGAGACATCAGTAATTACCACCGTCAGCTTACACTGACTCCAATATCGGTCACATGACACCCCCTCAGCACCTTGGCCTTCTCCTGGACTCCGCTCCCTTATCGCGGCTAGTGCAGAACGCAGGACAGGAACAAATGAGCAACACTACCAGCAGGAAGGGAGCGAGAGCCGAGCCCCAGAGCTCCAGCTGAACGAAAAAACACTAGCCATGTAGGGCTGGGTCCCTCCGAAAGGATGCATTAACTACTCCCTCTGGCATCAGCTGTCCAGACTGGAGCTATGAAGGGTGAGAGACATAGAGCAACGGCAGAGCGAGAGCATGGAGCTTACATCAAGGAGCTGTCCACATGGGTGGTGCTGAAAAGGAAGACAGGCATGTAGTGAGAAACACAGGGAGCTGTCCCACGCAAGCAAGTCTAGCAGCAATGAATCACAGGGAACAACATATGTGTGCACCAATATATGTGTGTGCGTGCTTCTGCTACCCTTCTCTTTGCGCTGTTACTACCTCTACATGTTACAGTAGCAGCTGAAATGATGGTGTTGGATGACTAATATGAGGTCATACTCTGTACATAATAGCAAGAGCAGCAAGCTGATGCACTGCGGCTAGTTGTTAGAGACAAGAAAATTTTATAGCAATGTCATTACGTTCACTCTCATTATTATGTGCATTGATTTCTTTTGTTCAACTTTGGCATTCAAATTAATACAGTCTTTCAGTATTATTATGAAACTAAAAGCCAGATAAGGCCAACAGAAGCCACACAAGTAGAAACAACAGCATGAGGGAAGTCGGGGGGAAAAAAGGAGGTTATTAATTAGGCCGGTAATTTGATAACGCATCAATTTTCCCAAAGCGTGCCATCTCTCATCCTTTAAAGCTCGTGATCGAAGAGCGGTTGGAACATCCCTCATCATGGCCTTCCCCTTATGACAGCTCCTCAAAGACCGACACCAAAGGACAGAAGTGAAGGGCAAAGAACAAAGACATGCTCACTCACACAGTCCTTCACACACCAGCCACTCGCTCTGCTTACACCCTCCATGTGCAGAGGAGGGAAAAAAAACAACCATCTGTCCATCAAAGATGCCACCACGCGCCCCGCCTCCTCCTCCCCCTTGCCACCCTTCCCCAGCTCCGGATATGGTAGGCCAGCGATGGCCAGTGATATTCCTTATCAGCGCGGGTGATGAGATTTGGTTCCAGGCCTGACACTCAGGCGAGGATATTGATAATGCTAAATCCCCAGCCCACTGATCTAGGACCAACTCGCCAACCCCACAACTTTAGCTAATACGACAGCAAGAAGATCAAGGTCAGCTTTGGCTATGGATGTGCCATATAATACCATATGCAATTTCATGCGTGAGAAGAACTTCTAAAAAACATGCCTCATGACCACATGAGAGGGGGGAAAATTATGTGGTAGAGTTTGGCTGACAGTGGAATGACATGACAAGTAATCATCCATGCTCCACCCACAAATCCTTCATAGCTACTTTTATTATGTTACAGAATGTTAGCCAAAGTCTCGTTTAACAAAATGGCAAATGTATCACACAGCTTAGGTTTGTCAAAACACCTACATTCAGAATTTATAACATAAAGCAATGAAATCAGATTTATACCAGCATTAGCAGACATTAATTTGATACAAATAATAATCACCAATAGACTGATGATCAGATTCGATCACTAAGCCGACATTATGATATCATATTGATATTTTGTGATTTAATTGTACTCTGGTAGGGCAGAACATGTAGGCAGTACTAGACTACTACACAAAATGTCTACTATTTATCCATTTACCTTATTCTATAAGCCTATATAGATTTTTTGTAGGGCTACATTTGATGTATCTAGCCCCAGTTTCTCAATTTTATGAATTTATGATTTATGAATCACTGCAGTCAGAACAAAACCTTTTTTTTTCAGTTTCTGACATAATTTGAAATTATGCCTGTTGTCTTATTTCATTGTGTGAAAAATGTCATGATGAATGACATGAAGTGAAATGAAAAAAAAAAAGGTTCAGCAGCAACACACTGCAATCAGCACAATCAGTACTGTGCTGAAGTCAAAGACAACCATTATTTATTAAATTTCCAATTAAAACTGGAATTGAGTAAAAATAGATTTTTCAGTGTTAGGAGGAATTACACTAAATTATATAACACTAAATATCTTGTATCTAATTCTTCAGTGTTCAGTTTTTTAAAGAAACCTGAAATCAGAAATTTGTCCCCACCTCCACAGTTAAGTCTTAGAAGTTGGTTAAATTTTTTGTTCTCATGATCTAAGCAATCCCAAACATGTTCAGTGATGTTAAGGTCTGGACTCTGTAAAGGTCAGTCTATTGTTCTGCAAACACAGCTTCTTTGTCTAATTTTCTTCTTTTTCAATTTCATTTTCTCAGTAATGGCTTTTTGACAGTTTCACATACTTTTAGACGCATTGCCTTCTCACAGTGGAGGAATAGATATAAATATCTGTGGAATTTTCCACACCTGAAACGAGAGTGCAGATTGATTTTCTTCTCTCCAATTCATACAAATCTTTTTCTTTTCTTTCTTTTCAGCTTTCTTTTCAGCATCTTGTGTCCAATCTCCTCAAAACATTATGCTAAAAATGACTAACTTGTACTTAATGACTGACCTAAATGAAAGGTGGTCTCTACTTTTGCACTGTACATGAAAAATTAGCTTTAACAAAGTCCAGCTTAGTGACATGGAATGTTAAGCCGTGAACATAACCGTATGTGATAAGCTTAACTAAATTGAAACTAAATTCTTCTGGCTTAATAAATAATTACTAGTATTCTCTAAAGCTTCCCCAACCTCTAAACAGTTACTGCTAAAAAATATACATGTGGGCAGAGCGTGGATAGATCAGTTCTAAACTGAGTGATGTTTGCGCTTTAATTTAATTTAGAATATGCAGATTTACCTGTTGATAATTATCTACGACACAATTAAATTTCAAAGCCTTCAGTGCTCAATAATCATATATCAGACATCAATACACAATACCATAATTGCACGGTTGTGACATGAAACCAAACACGATAACAACTCTGCTTTAATTCTATTTAAAAATACCCAAAAATGCATTCTGAGCTAAGTCCTAAATGTGCCCACTCATCCAGAAAATGGCTTGTTAAAGCATCATGATGTCAGCACTAAATATGGGTCATAGTCCACTACTATGCAAATACTATATGGTGATATTAGGCAGCACACTGTGGTGCAGTGCATCTTCAATAAACAGCAATCCAGATGTTCAAATTGTTTTTGTCTTTCATTTTTCTCAGATGTGGTTCAGATGAGTTGCTGTCTGGCTCCCTTGTTAAATAAATGCTAAATATTTTAAGCCCTCATCAGGAGAGTATCACCCAAACTGGTGTGTATTTACATGGTGCGTGTCCATCCGACAGAATATGCTATCTCTGCTTATTACAGACTAATGTTTGCTAATGAAACTGTAGTCCATATCCATAGTAGGTCTGTGTGGGTGGTAGTAGGCTGTGTTAGTTAGGCTGTACAAAGCTGCATATTTATGTTAGATAAGTTTTTTTCATGTCACTCAGCCCCTAATGTAAAGCTATTTCATAGTAGTTGTCTATTTGGCTTTCTTGAGACCACAGCATCTATCAATTTTACACAGCATTTACAACCCGTACTCTTATAGTTATTATTCATATAGCACCCCTTTTATAAGCTTAGTGCTTTGGGCTTGTGAGTAAACCAGTGAGCCCTTCTAAAGTCTTTAACACAATTCCCAAGGTACCATTTAGACCAATTCAGAGCTTATGGCACAGGTTATATATATGCAAATAAAATTCCCATATAAATCCAAAAGATTCCACACATTTAACTTCTGCCGACGCCCCTGGCCTACATTACATGCATGAAGAGTCATGGGGTCCACCAGGCAAACACGATATTGTATGCACGTTTAGAAGCGTCTCTCAACCCCACTGCCACCCAGAGGGTAATGCAGGTCAGGCTGCATGTGATATTTTGACGTCCACACCATAGCGCAGTCAAATGAATAATCAATGGCGCTTAGATACCAAGGGCGTTTGATTTTTCTTCTATAGCTCAATTTAAAAAGCTCATGAAAGTTTCATGGCCTCTGTGTACAGTGGAGGAAATGCTACAGAACTCTAAGACCTCCCAACATGTTCAAAGGAGTGAATTCCACTACTCTGTACCCCCCACCTCCCTGCTGGCGAGGATCCATTTAATTACCATTACACTGAGAATGAAAACATATTTGCATCATATGTTATGTTTCTGTGACCTTGCCAATAGCTGAAATGGATCTATGGAATTATGGTGTTCATTTGTTTTAAGATTAATCAGTACTACATGAACTAAATACTTACAGACACATACTTTTTACCAGGGTTGAGATGCAATGGAATACAAGTAAGTAAGTAGGGGTTGTATTCAGGATACAAAAATATGTATTCATATTTTGTAATGACAATATTCAGAATATAGTTACATGTTTTGCAGAATATGTATGCAGAAAAAGTTCCGAGAAGACTGATACATAAATACCATTGTCAGTTATTAATCTCAGTGTTACTGATCTCTGCTAAAGCCTGAGTAGATTGATAAAAAATGTGATGATCAGTTATCAATCTCAGTGTTACTGAACTCTACTAATGGCTGAGTAGACTAATAAATCAATGTGATCACAGGTATTAATCTCAGCATTACTGAGCTCTGGTAAAACCTGAGTAGACTGATAAATAAATGTGATGATCAATAATTAATCTCAGTGTTACTGAGCTCTGATAAAGCCTAAGTAGACTGATAAATAAATGTGATGATCAATGATTAATCTGAGTGTTACTGAGCTCTTATAAAGCCTGAGTAGACTGATAAATCATTGTAATGATCAGTTATTAATCTCAGTGTTACTAAGCTCTGATAAAGCCTGAGTAGACTGATAAATCAATGTAATGATCAGTTATTAATCTCAGTGTTCCTAAACTCTGATAAAGCCTGAGTAGACTGATAAATCAATGTAATGATCAGTTATTAATCTCAGTGTTACTAAGCTCTGATAAAGCCTGAGTAGACTGATAAATCAATGTAATGATTAGTTATTAATCTCAGTGTTACTAAGCTCTGATAAAGCCTGAGTAGACTGATAAATCAATGTAATGATCAGATAATAATCTCAGTGTTACTGAGCTCTGATAAAGCCTGAATAGACTGATAAATCAGTGTGATGATCAGTTATTAATCTAAGTGTTACTATACTCTGCTTAAGCCCGAGTAGACTGATAACTCAGTGTGATCACAGTTAATAATCTCAGTATTACTGAGCTCTGCTTAATCCTGAGTAGACTAATAATTCAATGTGATGATCAATAATTAATCTTAGTGTTACTGAGCTCTGCTAAAGCCTGAGTAGACTGATAAATCAATGTGATGATCAATAATTAATCTCAGTGTTACTGAGCTCTGATAAAGCCTGAGTAGACTAATAAATCAACGTGATGATCAATTATTTATCTCAGTATTTCTGAGATATCTCAGTGTTACTGAGCTCTGATAAAGCCTGAGTAGACTGATAAATCAATATGATCAATTATTAATCTCAGTGTTACTGAGCTCTGATAAAGCCTGAGTAGACTGATAAATCAACGTGATGATCAATTATTTATCTCAGTATTTCTGAGATATCTCAGTGTTTTTGAGCTCTGATAAAGCCTGAGTAGACTGATAAATCAATGTGATGATCAATTATTAATCTCAGTGTTACTGAGCTCTGATAAAGCCTGAGTAGACTAATAAATCAACGTGATCAATTATTTATCTCAGTATTTCTGAGATATCTCAGTGTTACTGAGCTCTGATAAAGCCTGAGTAGACTAATAAATCAACGTGATGATCAATTATTTATCTCAGTATTTCTGAGATATCTCAGTGTTACTGAGCTCTGATAAAGCCTGAGTAGACAGATAAATCAGTGTGATGATCAATTATTTATCTCAGTATTTCTGAGCTCTGATAAAGCCTGAATAGACTGATAAATCAGTGTGATGATCAGTTATTAATCTTAGTGTTACTATACTCTGCTTAAGCTCGAGTAGAGTGATAACTCAATGTGATCACAGTTAATAATCTTAGTATTACTGAGCTCTGCTTTATTCTGAGTAGACTAATAACTCAATGTGATGATCAATAATTAATCTCAGTATTACTGAGCTCTGCTAAAGCCTGAGTAGACTGATAAATACATGTGATGATCAGTTATTAATCTTAGAATTCCTGAGCTGTAATAAAGCCCAAGATGACTAATACATTGATGTGATGATCAGTTATTAATCCTGGTGTCACTAAGATCTGCTAAAGAAATGATCAAACTAATATTTTTTAAAATAATAGACATGCTTAGGTGTGATATATGTAGTATCTCTCTTGTAGTGGGCCTCTGATGCAAGGACTGTGGCATGAGTGCAGCAGCATTTTTCCCAAAACTACTCACTTTACACGCCTCCAAGCCGATAAGACACGAACATGCATTTGCTGCACTTCTAAGTCCACTAAACAGTATTCTTTCTTCAAGCTAGACAAAACAATGAATCCAATTTGCCCCAGCCTCCTATTCAAAGCCAGACCTAGTGTGCCACCTCAAGCAAAGCAGCTGCATTGGTACCACAGGGAGAGAAAGGAAATCTATTTGACATGAGCTTCCAATCAAATTGTCTCCAGCACTTCACTATTGGCTGCCACATAGCAGTTGGTGATGCGGTTAATTATGGGTTCAGTACATGGCATCCACAAAGAAGACAACAGATGTTCAGCACGGTGGAAGAGGGGGAAAAGAATCTGAAAGCATTCCTTCTTGCAGTGTTATAAGCAGTTTACCTAGAAAAACGATGAGAGATTGCAGCACAGATGAAAAGGAGGGAAATTTCTCAGCATGGCAACAGCGTGTCAATGACAGAAAGCTTCTGAAATATTGTTTTAAAATGTGACTCATATCGACGAATGAATCACTGGAGGGACTGAATGAGGTTAAAGAAAGTTGAAGTGTACTGTATACAGATAAAGCGGTGTAGTGGTGCTGGGGGTCACGGCGACGGGGGGGGGTGGGGGGGGCGGAGGGGGCTATGATAATACACAAAGCTAAATGATACGCGTTGGAATATTCGGTCATTAAACATGTCGCAGGCTTTCAGCGCACGACAACGCTAAACAGACACAGGTTAGAAATGGTAAGCCCTGATTTATTTTAGACGACGCATTTAAACCGAGTCTGCATTCTTTGTGAACTTAGTCTGTTAGCCTACGTGCCCCCAAAAGTCTAAACAGTAAACAATAACAGCTCATAACACACTGCCTGCATGACCAGACCAGCGGTGTACCTGAGCCACGACTCGTCCGCTGCTCGTACTTTCCTCTCTCTTTCTCTCATGCAGTTAAAGACAACACATGGCAGCCTGGCGGAGTAACTCCATAGCAGCCCACAGCACACACATTACATTACAGCCATGCGGTTGTTGGAGGTGAAGCATGATGGAGACCTACAAATGAGAGGAATACACCAGGCTCGAAGCGCCGGACTTCTCTACTAGACGATGATACAAGCGAGAGAGTCGCGCGTAAACAAAGCCTTTTCTTTCTCCCTCAACTCAAAGCCGCACGTCACCCTGACGGTTTCCAGGCTCGCGCGTCACCTGCCTCGATGAGAAACGGCTGTTTTCTGGACGGCCACGCGCCCTGTCCCTCACCTGCTCGTCCTTTGGGGTTGCCAGTCCCGCGCAATGACATCCACCCTTAGTGCATTAAACGCCTCTTCTGTTCGCTATCGCTCCACTGCTGCGTAATGCGGCGCTCGCCCTCCGCTTCCCCTTCTGCAGCCGCTCCACCTGCATCCCCCGTAGCACGAAACGCGCCACAGCGAGCCGAGAGCCGACACTGAGCGAGCGAGCGAGAGAGAGAGAGAGAGAGCGGGGGAGAGAGAGAGAGAGAGAGAGAGAGAGAGCGATATAGAGAGGGCGCGGTCAGCGGAGCGGCCCACCAATCACCCCGAGGAAACTGCGGCACGACTCGGCTAACGCTACTCACCTTTAGGGCCGACACCTCCACACACACAGTGGGTCCACATCAGCCCCGAATCAGCACCCACCCACACAGCCCCGTGTCTTAGAGCACAGGGGAGCCATTTAAACCCTCTCAGAGTCGGTCCATTCCTCTGGGCTTTATGTTCTTCACACAGCTGCTTTTGTCATCCTCAGTGAATACCTTCCTCTTCTTTGCTGGGGTTAGATGTTTAGTGTTAAGTTAATGGTGGAAGACGGTAAAAGTAGCCGGTGGGTGGGGTGGGCCTTAAGTGGGTAATATAGGACAAGGTGTGTTATATACTAATATAGGACAGTGAGTTGTACTGTAATATGGGACAATGGGTTGGGTCATGTGCGACTGTGAGTTCAATGGTAATTTGGTGTTATTTCATATTTCCCCACATACTGGTCCAAGCTGGTTTATGCAGGTTCATGTTGGTCACTCCAGCACCAACACACTGGTTGACCAGGATAGCAGCATCCATCAAAAAACAACATATGGTTGCTGTCCAAAGAAAAACAAAAATCTCCAACATGGCAACTTTACAGGAGAGACCTAAAACATGCTTTACTCTTAATGTAAGTTAATGGAATCAGTTATTTGGAGCGTTTCTATTGGTCCATTCATCATGTAATGTGTTCATATGATACAGAGAAATGAAAATCAACAAATATGGAGATGTCTTTTCTTTGGACAGTGATGTTACGCTGGTTTTGTTGAATATCTACTTTAATAGCTGCTGATCAACATCCTAACATCTGAAATACAACATACTGTTGCTGCCGGAACAAAACCTCATATCTCCATTCTTGTTCTCAGGTTGCTGACATTATTTGAAAGTACAGTTGTAAATTTGCTCGTTACATTGTATATAAATTTCAGGGTGGGCCAAAATAAATGGTTTAAAGATACTTAAAAAATGCCTGTTGCCATGAACTTACATTAGAAGTATGTATTTTATTTCTCTTGTTTTTGTGAAGTTTTTATATTGTGGTTATAAGGTTTTGTTTCAACAGCAGCGATATTAGCAATGCTGGTCTATCCTGTTTGGCAGGTGGACTTTTCTGACCAGTGGTTATTACTGCAGCTGGATGTACAAAAACTTTCCTAAGAGAGCTTATGATGGGTCTTAAGACAAACACAAAATTCAAACATCTTTCCAATTGCAATAACTTTTAAGCAACTATCTGTTAATATCCTAATAAATCCAATATTCTAATGCTTCCTTTTTTAAGAATATCATTTATTCATGAGAGAAACGTTTTTGAGGCTTGAGAGCTGCTGTTTACTGCCAGTTGTGTTCGTGGTTGTGTTGTCATGTTCACAGTACATAAACGTTGGGTTGCTTCTGCTAGGTCTAACTTACTTACAGGTAAGTTCACGTTACTAGGATAACTTACCTTATTAACCCATGAAACAATAGTGTTGTTACTGTAAGCTGTATTGCAAAAAAAGTTTGTGAAAACTACAATCTTTCAGATTATTATTTCGATATGAAATTGTTCATTATTATGGTGTTAGGTCATGTGGACGTATACAAGGAAGTGTAATTTATGATAATATAAAAACAAAACAACAGACTGAATGGATTCCAGCATTATAGAACCTCCATTGCAAGTTTTTAAATTCTAGACTTAGAGATCTTTAATCTGGACCTTAAACAGGGACCTATCGTGCTATTCCAGTTTTTTTTCTTTTTCCTTTAGTGTGCTGTAGCTTTGTGTGTATAAGTTGTCTGGTTGGAATTTCAGCGTTTTTCTCTGTTACAAGGTGACATCATCTTTTAACATAATCCTTATTACCTGCCCACTGAAAAGCTTGGCTTGCTCACACAAAGCACAGAGAGATGAAAAAGTAAAACTTACCATTCTGAAACATCCTGCTCTGGAACAGCTTGCAAAGGTTATACCAACTTGTTCTATCAGATTCTCAGGATCTGACTCTGTCTCAAACTGATATAGTAGATTTGATGCAACTGTAAGGATGGCCATGGCAGTGTGGAAGCAGAACTTGACCATTCAGAACAGATTGGCCAAACTGACCCTTCAGAGTACAGTGGGCTCATTGGAATGGGGCCTCAAAAACACAGAAGCTTAAACACAGGCTGAATACAGATGTACAGAGTGAGAAAAATATTGTATTTTGGTAAACTTAAAGCATGTAACTCTATTCAAGTAGATCCCAAAAATTTAATTATGAAAGCTAAATGCTGAACAATCCTGTGTCTGGTGTTGGAATTAGTAATCACTGTTACTGAACTATTGATGGCCACCATTGGCCATACTAAACTGATGATGTCACATTTACTAGTGATTACAAGAATCCAGGAGCAAAAACTGAATTCAAGGACTGGGCTTGAGGACCTCTGATGTTTAATTAAGTTATTACTCATTATTCCTTAATTAATAAAAGCTATGTAGTTACAAAAGTAGGAACAGAGAAAGGTAAATCTAAAGCTACTTACATTTCTGTGGAGATTAAGGGTCAAATTACAACACATCTTGCAATAATTATGACTAAACAGATTTTTTTAGATTATTTGAAATTAAGACTCTGGAAGGTTCAATTTAATATAAATGGGAATAAATAAAATGAATAAATGAAATATTTTTAAAACGATCCATATTATCTGATGACTGAGTATATCAAGATTGTCCCTAAAAGGCAGGACTGGCCTATACACTTTTTCAATGTCTGTGGGGGACAATACACATTTAAAATGTCGTTGCCTGTGTGTGCATTTCGGATCACAGGCCACTGTAAATTTCTTCACTGCTACCTCATGTTGGAGGTGACAGTCATTCATGATGAAATCTTGAAACAGAAGACGCTGTAAAACATATCAACTTGAAAGAGATTTTGGAACAGTGCTGCAAAATGCTTGTGTAATAACCCAATAATTCGAACAAGCATGATAAATGGTATCTACTCTAGTCCCAGTGTGTAGCCTTGACCCCCAGGCTATTAGTAATGACTGAAAACATGAGTGGCTAGTTAGAACACCAGCAGCCTGTGGCTTAGTAGGAAGCATGGGGCAAAAATGAACCACCCTTTACAGGACCTCAGTGACATTTCTACCTAGAGTGTTTAAAAAAAAAAAAAGAGAGAGAGATAGAGAGAGAAGACTTCTAACACTACATTTGTCTACCTGTGTAAATATAAACTAAGTCACTTTGGATAAGTGCGTCTGCCAACATGTAAATGTAAAGAGAGAGAGTCAGAGAGAGAGAGAGAGAGAGAGAGAGAGATAGAAAGAGAGAGAGAGACACAGTGACAGAAAATGCAGGTCAATTAATATTCCCTCCTTTACTTCTTGAAAGTGGCTGCATGCTTTCAAACGTTTGAACGAGTGCCTTTGGAATGACTCAGTGGCTGTGTATCTTCCCCAAGCAGACAGAAAAACATACTGCTAGCCTACAGAGTGAGTGTGGGGCTTTGGCACAGAGCGACCCACGCCTCGCACCTTAACCACTAAGGAGCCTGCGCTTTGTTTGTCAGCTCAGTCAGTGTTATGACTGGAGAGGTACCTTCGCTCTCGTATAATTTCACTGCTTGTACGTATGCGGATGATGCTACTCAGAAGCTGAGTGCTATTCTGAATAAAGAGGTTTGAAATAAAGGCATGCAAATGAATGGTGGTGCCGGAGGACTGTTTTCTTTTTTTTTCTCCAGGCCAGGTACGTAGAAGTTTGATAGCAAGGCTTCTCCAGGTGGATGGGATGTGGTTCGAGTCTTGACAGCTTTGGGACGGAGGGGTAAACACGTGCTTGTGTGAATGTGTGTTGTCACTGTAGCTTGTCTTAAATGATTGCTGGAGTAAAAAAAAATTTAATAATAAAAGAAACCTGGAGCAAGTGAATACAAAGACCTTGGAGCCTCTTCAAGCCCCGAGCGCACAGCTGCATGAGACAGCTATTAATGTAGAGTGACAAGGTCAAGGGAGATAGACTATAGTCTCTCTCTCATCGTATATATCTTGCTCTCTCAGACTCTCTTTCTGTCTCTCTCTCTCTGTCTCTCTCTCTCTCTCTTTCTATCTCTCTCTCTCTCTCTCTCTCTCTCTCTTTCTCATGCTCACTAATGTGCGGTTTCAGGAATAGCTGCTCTAACTGTGCTGGCAGTGGGGCCAGCTTGATGGAGGCCTTGAAGTGTAATCATGTGATTACCGTGTGAGAGGCTGCATGGAATGGAGTGAGCGAGAGGTGAAGATTGACTGGCCCATGATCATGATTGCTTTAGGGGGGCAATAATCACGTAAACCATATCATCACTCACTTTCTGCCTCTTTGCCCTCGTCTGGCTTGCCGATCTTTGTTTGTTGCTCTTTCTCTCTCTGTCTCCCTCCTTCTCTCCGTCTCTGACTAAAAACACACATGTACACCACAACACACATATCTTTTAACAAGCAGCCAAGCAGCTGCCTCATAACTCTCATTCTCACTCTCAGGTCACTAGGGCTTCAGGTTAACATAGTACAATTTGCTGATTAAAAACACATAAGAACAAGTGTTTAACCAATTTCATCCATTTCTGGAATGGCTAACTGTGACCAAGGGTGTAGGTTTGGTCCCAACATTAGTAGGAACAACAACCCACCCCTACCGCGGCATCCACAGGTGAAATTCAACTCAGTATTTTAAAATTCACTAATTTTAAGCCCACTCCCACTAGCAACCTGACTGCTAGCCTATAGATGAAGAAAGTCAAAGTTACCTTGTTAGTTAATACTTTATCCAAACAGTGTACACATAATTTACAGTCAGTCTCCAATACACTATAAATACAAACAATAAACGACATACACATATACACAGTATTCACCGTATATAAGCAATGGGCAAATAATATAAGGACAGGAAATACACAGACCATATTGTCCATATTCTTTACAGACAGTGCACACTATACAAGCAACAAACATGAGCGTGTGTGCAGTAGTGCAAAAAGCAGTAATGTACATGTATGGCGTAATAGTATGTAATGTGAGTGCAGTAGGGTCTGGAGAAAGCAGAAGAAGCTATGGCCTAGTAAATGATATTTCTGATCACCTATTCATGAGGGTGATGGCTTGAGGAAAGAAATTGCTCCTATGTTTGGTAGTCTTAGTGCACAGGGTTCTGTAGCGTCTGCCGGAGGGGAGGAGTTGAAAAAGGTTGTGGCCATGGTGCGAGGAATCTGTGATGATTTCCCCCCTCCTGCTTCTTGATGAGTACAGGTCCTAGAGGGTGTGCAGGGGAGCACCAGCCTTTTTTCAGCTGTCTTTAGTGTTTGCTGCAGTCTGTTCCTGTCCTGTTTTGTGGTAGCTCCAAACCAGACTGGGATGGACGTGCACAGAATGGATTCAATGCTGTATAGAACTGACTCAACAGTTCCTGGGGCAGACCGCACTTTATTGTTTGCCACAGACAGTACATCCTATGCTGGTTGTTTTTGAGGACGGAGTTAGTGTTGGTCTCCCACTTCAGATCTTGAGAAATGCTGGTCCCTAGAAACCTAAAAGTCTCCACAGTTGACACAGGACTGTTAGGACTGTATATTGTGAGGGGGAGCACAGCTGAGGGGACTCTCCTAAAGTCCACTGTCATCTCCACGCCTTGAGCGTGTTCAGCTGTAGATTGTTCTGAGTGCACCAGATCCCCAACCATCCAACCTCCCTCCAATGTGCAGACTTGTCTCTACTTTGGATGAGTTAGAAGACAGTGGTGTCGCCTGTAAACTTCAGAAGTTTAACAGATGAGTCCTCAAAGGTGTAGTCGCTGGTGTAGAGAGAGAATAGAAAGGGGGAAAGTACACATCCCTGAGGAGCATTAGTGCTGACTGTCCGAATACTAGAAGTGACTTCCCCCAGCAGCATCTGCTGTTTCCTGCCTGTCAGGAAATTGGTGACCCACTGACAGATGGCGGGGGATACAGTGAGTTGGAAAGATTTGCAGGAGATGATTTCTGGGACGATGGTGTTGAATGCTATGCTGAAGTACAAAAATGATGGTCCTTGCATATGTCACATGACAGTCAAGGTGTTGGAGGATGTAATGCAGTGCCCTATTGACTGCATCATCCACTGACCTGTAGGCAAAGTGCAGGGGGTGCAGCAGGTGTCCTGCAATGTCCATCAGATGGGCCAATGCCAGTTGTTCAAATGACCTCATGACCACAAATGTCAGAGAGATTGACCTGTAGTGGGAACTGGGATGAGGGTGAAGCATTTAAAGCAAGGGGGGACTCTGGCGATCTGTTTAATATCTGCGTGAAGACTGGAGTCAGTTGGTCAGCAAGGGTTTTAAGACAGGAGGGAGGAACACTGTCTGGACCTGGTGCTTTCCTGGTCTTCTGCCTCTGGAAGAGCCAGCTTACATCCACTTCATATATCTTAAGTGCAGGGGAATGGTAGGGGGGCTGCCAGAGGTTTGATAGAGGCTGATGTTGTTCAGCTGGAGTGATTGAGGGGTGTGAATTTGTCTGTCTCAAACCTACAACAGGAGTTATTTAGATCATTAGTTAAGTCTTTGTTTGCCCCAACAGGGGAAGGTGGTCTTCTGAAGTTTGTAATGTCTTGAAGGCTACCCACACTGATGCATGATAGTTAGTAGCATGTTTGCCTGCAAATCTGACAACCTTACGTTTTATATGGTTTATATGGGCTTCTTTTAGCCTGTTGTGTGTTGAGGTGCCTGTTCAAAAATAAAAAGATTTTGTCTAAAAAATCTTTTTCAATATCCTCCAATGACCAGCTTTAGCGGCCTTAGCCATTGCCTCGTCAGAACATCTGGTTGGTAGTGAGGTTAGCTTTACCCAGCTTGTGGTCAGTAATGAGAGCACAATGACTAATTATAGCTATGAAGATGGCATGTGTACATGTCAATGTTAGTCTTGTCTCAGAATGTGTGCACCTCAGAAGCTCATTGTTTAAAAGCCTTTATCTTAGCAATAGTGTATTTCCACCAGCAGGAACAGCGTATATCATTACAACAGATGTTAATAATCAAACATACAATACAAAGTACCACAAATATCTGAAAATTTGAATGTCTGGATGCCCCAGACATTGCATGAGTTTATTTAAGTCCTTCACCAGCAATCTTGATTAAGCTTAATGAAGTACAGAGTAGTCAAAGCAGGTATTAGATGGTAACTGTAAATAATACTGGATTGTTTCCAAATATAAAAGCTTGAAAATGGTTAATTAAACACACTGATATATAAAAGCACTTCTTATTGTATTAATACTATGTGAATATTTCAAAAATAAAAGTGTTTTGCTGAGCAAATAAAAGTCTTCTGTCTGAAAAATAGCTTTTTAAATATAATATCCCCAAGTGCCTAAAACCTTTGCACAGCACTATATGTTTTCACACAATGTAACTGATCATTAATCAAGCCTAATATTAGCTACAGTGAAATCAGCTCACAGCTAGCTAATGTTTTAGGGGATGGGGTGGGTCTTGTTTCTCCCCTCACTGTCACTCACTTGTTTTTTCACAGTGGAAGGGTTGGTGACCTTAAATAGCAAACAGGTTTTCATTTTAAGTCAACATGGCTGCTTACTGTCTATTGCTTAAGCTCTGGGTGGTAAAAAAAAGCTCCTGATTATCTTTTGTGGTGTGAAATCTTCACGTTACAAACCATGTTGGCACGGACAAAATTACGTGCAGTGCAGGCAACAGAGGAAAGGGAGTAAGACATCTGCAACACTAAATTTTCACTTGAGGTAAGAACTAACAGCCCTTAAAACTCAGCTGTCAGCACACTGATCAGCTCACACATCCTCTGTGTCTAGCAGTAAGTATGATGTATGCTAGGATGCCTAAATTGGTCATTTTAGAGACACAGCCTCTGGGAGGGCACATCAAATTGTATAATAGGACTTCACTGCGAAGATAATGCAAACAATATTGCCTTACAAAAAAAACCTAACAATTCTATCCTCCCAAAATGTTGTTAGAAACATGTCCCACCTGTCCAAATTCAAACCTGTGTCCATAAGTTTAACGCTTGCATGAACGTTTTCTTCTAAACGCTACAGAGGAACTTTGGTGGATTGCAATGTATCAACTCATTACTCACCAGTTCATATCAGGATATTAGCGCTGATGCAATTATGCCACAAATTGAGATGCTTGATTTAGTGCTATAAATCTGTATAAATAAATCATCAAACATCTGTCCTCTAATGTGGATGATAATGAGACAAACGCTCAATACGGCTTTACGGAAACCGACAGTGGCTTTTGAGCATCTCTAAGCATGTGTCTGATGTTAGAATATTAAGCACTGAGCAATCCCAAAAAAAATCTTTATAGCCAACAGGCTCCTTGGTCTCTTCAGTGGGTTTTCTTATTTGCCATCTATTTGGCATCTGGGTACATCTGATCAGAGTGAAGTTGGGGAGGAGCTTATTCTGTGAAAGCACTCATGTTCAAATAACAGTAGCAGTGAGAGAAACAGTCCCCTGATCACTATACTCAGCATTGAAAAATCTAAATCACTCTATAGAATGGAATTTGTGATGCCACTAAATGATGTCATAAATACTTTAAACATCATGCCACTAGTCCACTATAGCCACTGAGTTTGAGTGTGCACATGAGGAAAGCATACTTACATTTGTAACAGGTCTGAGGAGAAGTCTGTGGAGACATTGTCTTTGTAGTTGGGCCTGCTAATCCTACTCAGAGAAGGTGGATGTGAATCATCAAACAAAACAATGCGCTGCATTTATGGCATCCCTATGTGCTAGGGTACATCAGTTGTACATGAATGATTGTGGTGCATTGTAAGATTTAAGTTCACAGGATCCTCTGCACTGTTTTTGGGACATGACCACAAACCCCAGAAGGCCAAATTAGCACATTATATAGTAAACAGGAAAACACATACGCTCTGTTACTTGACACACTCTTATTAGCATTGTCTAAAGGTGTGTCCAGCTTACTGGTAGGCGGGAAATATGGATTATGTCATGTGATGACATCACCTTGTAACATAAAAAAGGGCTGGAATTCCACCAAGGCATTTCAGGCAGCTGAGATAAGGGTTTCTGGCCATGGGAGTTTCTCCCTCTGGCATGACCTAAAGCTTTATAACTTCGGCATGCACCATTTACATCAACAAAAAGATACATAGCAGAAAGTAGGCCAAAAACAGAAAAGCGTAATAGGTGCCCTGCAAACACGGACATTATCAAATATTTATTTATATCTTCATAAAATATGTACATGGTTTGACCTCTATACCACATGCATGTAAAAGAAATCACATGGCTGTAATGAATTCAGGTGAAATGTTTGACTCATCTGGTCAATATTCTTTGTCAGCATCAAGGATGACTAGCCATCACCAAAGTCTGCCCTTGAGAAGCTGAGAGAGAGACAGAAGAAGAGAGAGAATGTGTTTGAGAGAGAGAAACAGAAAAAGTGAGAGAGAGATTGAGAGAGAAAGATAGAGAGAGGGCAGCAACTAAGAGACAGTGTGGGAGAACGGTTGAGTGGAAAAAAAGAGGGGTAGAGGGAGAGCGAGAAAGAGAGAGAAATCAATAAAGTGGAGACAAAACATTCAAACAGAATGCATTGGATCTTCCCCCTCCACCTGTTAGTGAAGGACCTGCACTCCTGTCACTCTCCCTCACGCAATCTCCAGGGGACGGCTCACAGAAATACAGCTTGACTCTGCACTGCTCCTGATAAGGGCTCTGCGCCCAGACGCACTGCAGACGGCCACACACACATACACACGGCTCTTTCATGTGGCCTGCTCTGCCTCGGCAGGGCTCCTTTCACACATTCAGCCCTGTCTCTGAGGCAGAAAGTTAGTCAGCCTATTACGATAACAAATCCCCGAAAAGCAGCAGCACGGATTAATTTATCATCTGCAAAGCACAACGCTCAACTTGTCTTGAGATCCCCCCACTTTTGTTTCACCACCTTCACATATCTCTTTTTATTCCTTTCCGTTCTTTTTACAATGGCTCTCCACAATGCATGCTTCCCCTTCATGATGTTTCTGGTTTTATGCCTTGCAGGGCAGGACTGTCTTTCTGTACTGCAACAAAACTACTTTGCAAGGTTACTTCTGGCTTGACATTCTGCAAATATTGTAGAGTACTTTCTTAAACTACAAAACAAAGCATTTGAAATGTCTTTTAAAAAGTTACGTTTAAGCAGCAGTACTGAAGGTTTTAATGTTCTGGGACACATCAGTTGTGTGATGTGGAGTGTACGCTTATGCTTCCAAGGCTCTAAGTTCTCTCAGCTGTGATAATATAATATGTTAAAGGAGATGTGGCTGCTTCTGATTCAGAAGATCTATCACCCTCGTCGGTGGAGATCTATGACACACAGTTTTAGTATACAGATGTCCCTGAAGTCCTCAGGTACATGGACCAGGCATCCCGTTAAGAGGCCCCATGACCCTAATACTTTAGTTGAAGTGTCAACTAACATACATGCTTTTCTATCTAAATTAAAACATACTCTGGTATACTCTGGCTCCAGAAGCACTGGCTAGTACTAGACACTCCCTCACTACACTTGGAGGCCATTTTCCATAAAGCCAAAACATCAATAAACATGACATTTCTGAATACCTGCAAGGCCGCTTGTAAGCAGGATGAAACATTATGTTTTCAAATACATGCAGTTTAATTGTTTTTTTGTCCCCGTAGAGAAAAATGTTCAATGACCAATGAATTATCTGAAAGAATCATTATAATATATTAATGGAAAGCATGCAGCCCAATGCAAAAGTTTGGATAACAGGCTTTATAGATTTTCTAATTGAAAATAAGTTAATATATGCTTTAAATATGGCATGTCCTGAAACATTTTATGTATAGTGTCTATTTAATTGGTGGGTTTTATTTTTATTTATTAGGAAATAAAATAAAACAAACAAAAATATGAAATGTTCTATAAATTCTGCATGGGCCACAATCAATATATTTTATATTCAGTATATTGATTTCAGCAAATGAACAGTAATAATGCCGTTAAATATGCAGACGTGTTCAAAGTGCATTTTCACTTATAAAATCTACCAAGGAAAGCTTAAAGCAGGAACATTTAAACTTTTGCATATGACTGTACATTCTCACCAGTATATTGTGACATTTTTGCAAAGCAGAAGACTAAAAAAACACATCAATAAGGCTAAAGGTGTTTAGACTCGATGGCTGAGACACAATAACACAGGAACCACTTATACACAACTATTTACTTGTCTAAAATCTCTTTTACTGAATCTGCAGTGCTAGCTTAGCACACAGCAAAGCCTCCTGCAAGTCCACGGTCTGTAGTAGGACAAGACACAGGCAGGGTGCATTATACAATGACAATTGATGGGGGGTCAAGTTTTTCTTCACGGTGTAAAGGGAAACCAGTACAGTGCAGGCACGTGCTTCACTGAAGTGAGGTTTTACAATCCTTATAGGGTCTTGCTTGCTTACTGTAATGGCTGGCACGTACCACACAACAACCTCTGTAGTCAGGGGTCATAAACTATATATTATATTATAGAGAAAAATTACCAGCTAGTCAATTCCACAAACAAACACACAACGCTACTGGACACTACCAGTCATCCGCTTTCTTGTCCAGAAAATGACACTCATGTTCTACAGAGTATGGCTGTTATATCACTGTAAAAATATTGTATAAATACAGCAACTCATGCTCTATCATCAGTTTTATTGCAAAACTAGGCATAATCACCATTTTAACCATGTTTTCAAGTGTAAGTTTTCACCATACTAGTTAATCATGTTGTGAAACAACAGAACGTTATCTTTAGTGTAGTGATTCACCACATGAATATTTGAATATTTGAGTTTACTGTAGAACTACTCATCTGGGCAACTAATTCCTCACTTCTGCAGCCACCAGAGTATGAAGCTTTTAGTTTTATGCTCACGTTTTCCATACCTCCTTAAAACATTTCCCCTTCCACCATATTTTAATTCTTCTCACGCCGAAGCGCCTAAAAAGCAGAGCTTCAGCTTGAAGCCTGTGTTGTCACAGTAGCATTTAAGGTGGAATGGTAGATTGGAACATCTTCATGTGAGTGATTTATAGTGATGGGCAAATGATACCGAGGCTTCGAGAAATCCAGAAAGTTGTTTATGAAGCGCGTATCGAGGCTTGCTTCGTTAAGGGCGAGTGACGTCACTGAAGACGTCTGAAGCCTCTCTGGTTCAGGACGTGGTTCGAGTATTGGCGTGATTTATTTTTTCTTAATAAAACTTAAAGTCATCATCACTCCACAATAACGGTCTTATCTCTTAAAACCACTGCAACAGTTTTAACATCAACATCTTCCGTCCGGATTTATTTACTGACTCAATCAAACGCAGATCAAATAAACAAATTAATTAACCACAGAAATAAAACCAAGGTGTTTTATATATATACGTTGCAAAAGGCCATCGCAAATAGTTGAAATGACAATAAAAGTTTTGGCCAGCAGGGGGGCTCGTGTGCACATGAAGCTTCGATTAATGAACCTTTTTTTGAACCATCTGGAGGGAAAGCTTCAACGCTTCAAGAGGCTTCATCTGGTCATCACTAGTGATTTACTGAAGGTGATAAAGTGTATGAAAGCTGGATAGCAGCTATTTACGGGCAGAGCCCCGGTCTGTGCAGCTTGTGCACCTGAGTGAAGATGCAAGTCACGTTACCAGTAGCGCGAGACAGGCAGACGAGAGGGATAATTACTAACAAGGAATGGTATGATCCACTTTAGGGGTGTGTGAAATGGTATTATAGGATTCTCTCAGGAATTGATAGTGTAAATTTATTTTAATATTCAACATTATAGGTTAGAATATTTTGACCGCGCCACCCAAAATATTGTTTTTAAACCTTTTGGATCAGGGGCCTCAAACCCCCCCAATCCCCTCCAAAATTCGCACCCTGGACACAGGCACCTATTCAATAGTTAAACCATCCCAGAGAGTTCAAGCACGGAGTCCGGGCAGTGTTCCTCGGGTATGCAGGAAGACATCACCCCCTTATTCTCAAACTGTTTGGCTAAGCAAACAAGCTACAGAATGTAACGGCTAACTATTGAGTTTTAATGGTTTTAATGTTTTTTTGGTGTCACATCGCATATAGAATGTCACATGTTCAAATTTCATAAATAAGCTTCTGACAGTGTGCAACAAACCATGGCTCTGAAATCAAAGCACTGTGTTTCAGAACCATGTTTGTACAGTGGGAGAAGAAACTGGATCATATAACAAGCTAAAAAGTGTTTCAGTACTGTCATCCCTAAAACTTAAACTGGAGTAACAGAAAATACCCACTTCACCCCCTTGTGCTATTGGTGTGACCAGCGTGAAGGCTGCATGTGTACACTGCAGTCAATGCTTGACCTCAGCAACCCATACTACCTATACAGATGTGAAGCACCGCAACTATGCTGCTTTGCCACCAGGTTGCCCCACCAAATGCAGGCTCTGGTGCTTTAGTAAAATGCTCCTTATTGAACATGGCAAGGATGAAACCCACTGTCTGTTACTGACTGAATAGCTGAGAGAGCAGGCCACCTCTAACCACACAACTCTATCTGGCAGTAGGCAATGCTGCACCATTACTCTACAGCTCAGACCAGAATAACATAACATGATATAACACATATAAACAAAATAAGATCTACAATAACAACTATTTACATGTTTAAAGTCTCTCTTACTGTGTAGGGCTACCCATGGTGCCTCACAAACTAGTTAGCAGAGTAAACAAAATTGCCACTCACCAGACATGTAGATGTATGTTGTAGTTAACTGCATAAAGCCCAGTTTAAACGTATCATATCAAATAGATTTGGCATGTTCTGCACCAATTCTCATTTATGGCTACTGTCGCTGGTACAGAAATTGAGTTGCTTTTTAGCTGGCACCAGGTGTGGGGCGCTGGTAAGACCCAGAGCATAAACTAAGACAGACATGTTGAAGCTAGTGCAACAAGCCTGGCAGGGAGTTTTATTTACATTAAAGTTCAAGCTAGGTTTTACATGAATGAAGTATAGCATTTTTAAGGCGACCATAGGGAGCCAGGTGAGTTCATGTAGGTGGTATGGAAATTTCTGGCTGCACCTGTGAGCCACGCTGCTCCTGCTGTCCAAAACAATAGTGCTGAACATAGCCCGCCCTCATACAGTCTCTTGGACAGTGCTTTGCTGGCTTTGAGGCTCAGGTGTTTTGCGTTTAGCTGGCAAGTATCCCATCCTGCTTCTCCTCCTCCACATGTAGCTACTCCAAAGAAAAATGGTAAGGGAGAAGAAGTCATGTTAAAAACACTTCTGTACAGAGCTGTAGGGCCAATGTTTTCTAACATAGGCTCAAAGATCCCACTGTTTGCACAAATACCAGGTTTGGCAATGTTTTCCAGAGTTTAAACAAAATGATTTTTCCCTAACAATTGGTACCTGGAGGTTTAATAGTACTGCAAAAAAGATGCTTATTTTAGCTCACTGAAATGTACAAGCAGAAAGTGTCTTAATATTGCAGACTACATGGAAGAAGTGTGAACAAAAACATAGTTCCAGATATTATTTACTGAGAATACAGTTGTCTAGGCTCCTGTGGTACAATCATATTTTGTTGTTTGTGTATGTAATTTCTTCACATTTATTAAGCAATGTTATAGTTCATTAGCCAAGTTTAATTTATTGGTAAACAGATAAAACATGAAATTTGGTCTGTCCAACACTAACAGCACATTATATGTCTTATGTTTTATAATTTTGTTTCCTGCAGGATGTGTCAATGTTCTTTTACTTAGAAAAACAACAAAGCATGTAATTTGACCAGGAGTATATAAACTTCAGCATATAACTGTATGTACATTTGTGAATATGCCAACAGTAGGCACGCTAGCCCTATTAGCATATTGGCAGACATAAATAAGGCTACAAGGGGCTGTAACATGGCACCATGGGAACACAATAAAAATCATGGGAATATACGGCCCTGGGAACACAGAGCTGTTTTCAAAGTTACCAAGAGGGAACTTGGGGCCTGGGGAAAATAGGGCTGTTTCCTAGACAGTGCACTGAACACATAAGGAGCCCATGGGAGCATGAGGCCCTGGGAACGTAGGAACAACCCTGTGTGATGGAAATTCTTTTGCAAAAACACAATGTTAATGTTTGTCACTGTGCAATGCAAAAACTTTCTTACCTCACTGATACCCTGTGATCACCAGTCTCCGTCAGCCTTAAGAAAGATAGATAAGAAAGATAAGGACCATATATGTGTATATATATATATATATATATATATATATATATATATATATATATATATATATATATATATATATATATATATATATATATATATATATACAGAATCATCATGTTTTTTCGTATTTACCTTCTGTAAGTACAGTAAGTTCATTGTAAGTGAAATTTGGAAAGATCTTAAAATGTCAGGATTGTTTTTTTGTGCTAGCTACATAAGATCTCCCACTGGATAGGACTTCAGAAGCTAAGCTAGACTTCATTATTTAATTGGAAAATTACAGCAGACCAACCAGTCATGTAGTATTTGTACCACTGCTACAAATAAGCGCAAATAATTGTCACTGTCCAAAGAAAAACAATCTCCCAAATATCAACTTTACAGTAGAAGAACTGTCTATACATTTAATGTTAGTCAATGGAACCAAATTTTTTTCCATAGAATTCTTGAATGTGTTCAAAGGATGCAGAAAAAAAAATCGATAAATAATACAGGTACATGTTTTTCTTTGGACAACGACAATATGTTAATATGTCTGTTACAGGCTTCACATAAAACATGCAATGTCTTTTAGATGGTTCAGACATCCATATTGAAGCCAGCCTTAACCTAGTTTACTCTACACTTACTACTAGGGGGGCACTAGCAGAAGGTAGCATTAGCAGTAAGGTGCCACAATTTGCCACTGGATAAACAGTAAGCCAAACCATGTATACACAGAATTCTATAAAAACTACTCGATGATGTCCTTCATATGGTCCAGAGTGGAAATACTAGACACTTTTCAATCCTATGCCACCAGTGTTATGGAAGGACAAAGATTCAGAGGCAGTCAGACAGGTTTGGGAAGGTAATGAATGCAGTAAAGTGGTTTTAATATTGCAGTGCTACTATAATTCTTAATAACTGATTATATTATTCCTCTCTTCATCATTAATATCTAAACAAAATATAGGATGCTTAATGCAGCACAAATTCATTACACTTTGCAGAAGCAATGAACCGGGATTTTCATAGCCTGTAAAAGGTCCACAGTCAGTCGAGGTAAGCAGGAGAATAGCATTTTAATAGCATTAACATTGAGGAGTGTGCTGCATGTGGTACTTAATTTTGGATGCAGTGTCGGTAGGCCTAAATATTTTCATACACTATTGCTTATCATTCTGTGATTGATTGTCATATTCCAGCAGATGAATACGTTACTAATCACCTTAATCATTTAAAATACGCAAAATAGGGGCTTTACACGCTCAAATCCTACTGCTGAGAATTGCTCGGAGAAGGGCAGCTGTTCACACCAGAGGGATGAAACGTGTTCAATTAATGTGTCAGAGTTGACAACTTGTGACTATCTACCATAATTAGCTAGCTACAAGTATGTTATTTAGCACTCTGAGCTGACCTACTAGAGAAGACACGGTCACAGATCCTGCATCAAGTTCTCACAATGCATAATGGCAAAGCGTATTAGGGGTATTTTGTAAGCACTAGGAAGTATTTAGACATTCCCTACTGAGGCGCATTGTGGAATTTCATGATTACACTAGATATTGTCATTACTCACCTTCAAATATTTCAATCCATGTGGTTTGGAATCTATAATTGGTGTATATCCTGAGTAATCCACTTTGCAGGGGAAGAGACAGGGCAATTGTAATAAACTCCATGGCTTTGGTATACATTCAGTAATGTTCTATATGGTAAAATGGAAGTTTCTTGGGTCAGTATATGGGCTCTTTTCACACTTAAGGATTCAACACAGCAGGGAATGTCAAATAGGGAAAAGAATACAGCAGTGGCAGCAATTAATTAAAAGAAAATGTAACAGGTTTATGTCCTAGTATTTACCCAATTTTTCTGTGAAGGACGTAATTAGTTTGGTGGAGTAGTTTTCACTTTCAGAAAGAACAGGTTTCACAAGATTTGCAAGCTTTCTTCAAAAATTAAAGGTAAGGCTGTCATGACAAAAAGGCTGCTATCAGCTGCTAGAATACAGTCAATGTTGTGCTGGTCTGGAATGAACAGTTTTTAACGTTGACTAAACATTTTGTAACAGCAGTTGTGCTCCAGAGGCCTTCTCTAAGAATGAATTAAACTGAAATAAATAGTCCACTATTAATATCATATATTCATAAGTAGAATGTTGCTTTTGCAAATGACACCTAAACATTAAGCTGGACCTTCTCTTTGAGCCTGTGAATGTGATGTTAAGACTTATGATCCAAAGAACTTCTGCAAAATTCGACCTTTCTCGCTTTCACATTATTGTTTCAAGCTCACAGGAGCGTTAACCATCAAAGCATCAAAATGTTGAATTAATTGAGCAGTAATATTACTAATATTACCATTTACTATTCAAAACTGTCAACCAGCATCACTGTGTATAACCCAGCAGCAAGTTCCCACAGTTCAACTTAGTGCTAAACTTAGTATCTACCATCATAACATCATCAGCTTTATTATATTTACAGATAACACCACATATTGAGTTTCAAAGACTCACAGTTTTACCTTCTTTAAATTCACACTGCTCACCCATCATGTGCCAAAGCAACAGTGCCAGCATCCAAGCAACAGGTGTCAATAGTTAATTTTAATGTAGCCTTTGTAACGTAGGTAAAGGCCTTAATGAGGACACAGGACAGTGAGAGACCTCTACATTCCTATTTGCAAATGTTGCCGCTACAGTAATGTTTTCCTTACTACGCATCTGGTTTACTGAATAAGGAGGTGTGAAAAGGATCCATTGTGGCAATAGTGGGCTGGGTGGAGTGCGAAGGAAACAGGAAGTGGGGTTTGATGCTTCCTTTCAGTGACACAGACATGGTGGAGCCTGAGTGGACTCATCCATTATTCAGAAGGGAGGCGACGGCGAGCGGCCTGACCCATTTTGGAATCCATATCTGCTGTCACTTCCAATCAGCGCCGCAGTTTGAGCGTGTCTGCCAGCGACACGCTACTTTGAGAACACTCGGCTGTACAGGACAGGCCCTGAGGTCAGCGGCGCTGGCTGCATTTTGCTGGCTCTATCTCTACAGAGTTCAATTCAGACTGGTCTGAGATCAGTCTCCACATGAAACACAGCGTCCACTGAGGCTCCTCCGAGGTCACGGACGGTCCTCAGCCCGCTCTCATTGACCAGGTTAACCCCAATAAGGCCACTTAACACTGCCAAAGGCAGGAGGAGGCAGCAGCACTGAAGAACAGGCAAATCAATATGCAAAAGCAATCAGCGGGGCAAGAGCTGAGCGAAAACACACTGATTGTAATGAATAGGTATTAAGCACTCGTGAATAGGAAGGCATATAATCCAAGGTGATTCATGCAAGCAAAATAAGTCGTTTGCTCAGATCAATACCCACGACTCCCTATTCGAGTCAAAGGTCACGCTCCACGCCTCTCCACTCAATTTCCTCACACCGGATTGGATAATGAGTCCACGGGCGAGCTAGGCTCAGCAGGGAATTGTCTTAAATTCTGACACTGGCAGTAAATTAACCACCTGTTTTTAAAGCAGGGGGTCAACATTTGTGAGGAATACCTGATCACACCTGGTATTGCTTCTACAATGATAAGCAAAGTGCAGGAAATTGCACAACTGCGGATAAGCTTGAGTTTGATTTGGAAATTAAGCAGTTTAATTAGTTTATGTGGAAGAAAAAAATCTCTGAATCCAAGTGTTTTATAATTTGGCAACTGACATAATCCACATTATTATGCTAATCCCTCCCAAAAGTGAAAGGACGACAAAATCTTGTCTGGATTTTTCCAGCTACTTTTCCATTATTGATGTTCCACCTAATCTTTTCTTATTTGTATTAAACACGATTTTCCCACCATATTGCAGACCGTGCTCTTAATAATAAATGAAATTCATTTGTTTAAACAGAATTTGTTTCAGATATAAGCAACAGCACCTGCAGGTTGACTCCTCTGTTTGCATACTCAGAGGATGTGTAAGATACAAGCGAGCTAATAAAGTCTTATGAGGATGGAGAAGTGTGAATCTTCTCTCGGTTGTCTCTGCTGTGGCGGTGTCACATTTCTTGGCTAGCACAAGGTCACAGGCAGTCCTTTGTGTGCCGGCATGTGGGGCTCAGTGCAGTCAACCCACATTAACCTCGCCAAGCTGGAGCAGCCACATATACACACCCGCACAGGTAGTAGAGGTAGCACAGGTAGTATACACATACACACATTCCACCATGTACACCATTATTATGAATTATATCTAAATCATGGCTCATTGCAACAAAGGAGATATTTTATTATAACTAGAAAAGCTACTGTTGTGTGTCATGATTAGTGACATGTCAACACAGAATATAAATGCAAATATTGTCACAATATTGTCTATTAGGCACAGGTATATAAACTTAGCACAAAAAGTAAAGAAATTTGTGTTTGGTAGATTATTTCTTTGTTCTAATAATGCTTCTTGGTGCATACGATTGGAAAGCCTGTTAATTTGCTTTTTAAAATGATTTTAAATGGTGCCACTTTTGTAAGGAACATACATTTGTGGGATGAGCAGAAAAGCTGAGTATTTGGGTTACACCCATGAAAAATTTGTCAAATGTTCTTTTCCAATGCCAAACAGCTTATTCTGCTGTTGCTATTGACACTTGTTTTGAGCTCAAGGTGCTGCCAATCAGGTGCCTCCCATGACTGCTCTTCACAGTCAGACCCTTTTGCACTGGTGTCGGCAACATGTGCACTGGAACCTGAAAATGCGGAATCCAGATTCTGCCTACGGCAGTTGGATTGTAGGGTCATAGTGTTCTCCACGTCTTCTCCACACTATATAAACTTTCATTGCTGCACCGCAGTGTGATGGTGTGGGGTGGCATTTCCCTCACTGGAAAAATGGCTTGTCATCATAGAAGGCAATCTCAATGCAGAGTGATATCGAGATGAAATTCTGCAACCAGTAGGAATCCCATATCTCCACAGTCTGGAACCGAACTCTATCCTCCAAGATGACAACGCTCGCCCCCACAAAGCGGAGTTTATCAGAGACTGCCTCCAGAATTTGGGAGTGGAGAGGATGGAATGGCCTGCCATCAGTTCTGACCTCAACCCCCTTATCACTTGTGGGATCAGCTGGGGTGGGCTGTTTGTGCGTGACCAACACAACCACGTTGGCTGACTTGTGACAAATGCTGGTTGAAGAACAGGACAGCATTGTGACTACGGTGGTGACCAGCATAAGGAGGAGGTGCCAGGCTGTTGTGGCTGTGTATGGTTCTTCTACATGCTGCTGAGGCTCCTGTTTGTTAAATGAATAAATTAAATTAAATTGCCAATATGTCTTATTTCTTATTTAAACTTCTACGATCCAGTCCACCAAACACCAAACAAGTCAATGGCAGAATAAGCTGTTTGACACTGGCGGAGAGGTATTGACAAATTTTTCATGGGTGTAACCCACATACTCAGCTCTACTGCTCATCCCACAAATGCATGTTCCTTACAAATGAGGCACCATTTAAAAGGGAATTTAACTGTACCAACTGTACAAGATTTATTGTCAAGAAGTGTTATTACAACAACAAAATAATGTACCAAACACAAATTTACTTGCTTTTTGTGCTTAGTTTATTAACCATATAACTGTGACTATTAGAGCTACATATTCCTATGTGATTTCTAATTAGCACTAGGCTAATGGTGGTGCAAATTAAATAAACAGTTTTGCATTAAACACAGACATCTGAAGCCTGAACATACCACGCCACATTAAACATACATTAAACTATATATTTACCTTAAATGTTGCAGTTGTACTGTTTTAGTAAAGAGCACTGGGCCAGAGGATAGATTAGCCTACCTCTAGTCAGTGGCTTATCTAGGACTTCCAGAAGGCCTACAATTAGGGCTTTTTTTCTCACGCCCGTCCATTGGAAATCAAAGACATGATTGGTTGATTTTACTTACACTTCCTAAATAAGTTATATCTCACATGATGTTAACGTAACATGTTGGACTAATGTAATAGGACAGGTGTGTGGCTGTTTACACCTTTGTACAACGGAGAACAACATTTGATTTGCAACTGACAATTTGGTACCACAGTTCTTGTAGAGTAAATGTAGACAAATACAATAACATGCCAATTAATAAAGATATGATCATTCTAATAAATTAAATGAACGAAGAATATATTTTTTTAGTTCCCAGAGATCAGTAGGTCTTCTCTGAAGGCCTAGAAGGCCCTGAGGGTTCCCTTCTGCATAACAAAATTTATAATTAAATATTTAAGTTTATGGTCAGCACGATGGTGTAGTGGTTAGCACTGTTGCCTCACAGCAAGACAATCTGGGTTCGATTGTGGAGTGTGTATGTTCTCTCGTGCTTAAGTGGGTTTCCACCCACATTCCGAACACATGCATGATAGGTTGATTGGTCACTCTAAATTGTGTGAGTGTTGGCCATGTTGTGGCCTGGCGAACTGTCCATGGTGTACCCTGCCTTTGCCTGATGATGCTGGGATTGGCTCCAGTGACCCCGACTAGTAGGATTAAGCGGCAGATAATGGATAGATAATTAAGTTTACATCACAATCATTTTAAAGGTTGTGGAAATTCGGCATGTTATTTTAGTTTGAGAGTTTAGCAGGTTAACTAGCTTGACCAAATCAGTTGACCAGCATGACCAGCTGAACTAAGATGGTTGATCAACAGGAAAACATACCCCATATGTTGGTTGACCAGCTAAGCTGGTCTATGAGCTTAATGAGCTGGTTGACCAGCATAGGCTATGTTTTTGCCTTGTCCAGCTGGATGCCCAGCTCATCAACCATCAAGACCAGCTTGGAGCGTCTGAATTTGCTTAAGAGCATAGTTAAATTCTCAGTAAGCTTACCTATCACTGCTGTCCACAGAAAAACATTTTTTTTATTACCTCATTGTGTGAAAATTTCAGGAAGAATAGACCACTGAAAATGCCCCCACATCGCTTGGGGTAAAATTTACTATATTGAAAGTAATAAAAGGTTTCTCCACTCTCTTGTAAACATGCCACTTTGCAAATCATTATATATATATATATATATATATAACCATATACACAATATTATATATATATATATATATATATATATATATATATATATATATATATATATATATATATATATATATATATATATATATATATAAACAATATATGTTAAAAAAGATAAAATAATCAGTAGTGCAATCTAGCTATCTAGCACAAACATAGTGTGATTTGGGTGATGCATGCATTATACACTGGCTTAGTATTACTGCCAGTGTTCCTCTCTCTCTCTCACACACACACACACACACATACACACACACACGCACGCACACACACACCTCATACATCAACAACCCGTCACCCTCAAATGCGCCAGTGGAAGAGGCAGAGTCTTTCTAACCCATATTACAGCCTTTCTAGGATGCACAGACTGCGTCTTCATTATTCCCCTTTGTCAACGCCCCCGCACTGCTGTCTCTCCTCTCTCTCTCTTTTTTCTCTCTCTTTCCATCTCTCTCTATCTCCCTCTCCTCCTCCTCTTACACATATTACTCTCTTTTCTTCTATCTTCTTCAACATGCCATGCATCCTCTCCTCTTTTGCCTCTCCTTTGAGGTTCACAACATCAAGAGCAGATGTAGGTTACTGCAGTTTTTTTTTCTCACCCAGTCCCTCTTTTTCTGAAGAGTGGAACACCAGAGGAAGTAAATGGTCTTTTTTGTGTGTTTCACTGTTGCACAGAAGAAAGACTATTGATACAAAGTGACAAAAGCTCTGACATTGTCTCAAAGGCTGCACGTCAGCCATTGAGGAAAAATGGGGGGTGAGACAGTAGGCCTTCAAATTATATAGTGCTATAGCCCCGCGCTTTACTTCTAACCCATCAGAGCTGTACCACTCTGTCCCTCCTCAAATACAATTTTCATACACATATCTTTTCACTCTACCATACTGCTCACTCCCAAACCTCTCTATTCGCCTACTCTTACATACTATTCACGCACACACACAGATTTGTATACTGTGACACAGCTGATTAAACTTGAGTAAACTAATTGCCGGTGATGTCATAACTTAAATGACAAATGAAGGAAACACATTAAAATTTTGAATTTAAAAACATAGCACGGTACAGTACAATCCATTTATGTTGTTAGTATCATAATCACATGATCAGCAACTAGTCGACTAACTAAGCTTTAGTTGTCTGTGCAATCCATATTGACTAATATAGTTTAACCCTCTCAAAGAAGAAATGCTATTCCTGCTTGTTTTGGAATATACATCTTTTTTTCTTCCGTAGAGTTGATAAAATATAAGATGCTCAACTTAACATTAAACTAATTCAAAATGACTTGATTTCCATTTCCCTTGCTAATTATGCCTGGGGGCCTGCAGAAAAAGGTTAATATGGCCAAATATAATGCTCTGATATAACTCTATTTAGCCAATTATGATGCTCAGTCTATAATGAATTCATATGGTTTCAAACAAAGGCCTTCAAGACACTTCTGGGTGAATAGCTCAAAATATGTCACAATTTAGAATAAACCCAACATTACAGATAAAACAATTGGCAAAAAGAGTAAAACTTAATTTTGTTTAAGGATAAACCCAAGTATGTAATGGAATTTACTGACGTTTTCCTCTTTTCCAACTGTATTATTCCCAATGATGAACCTCTGTATTTGCTAACACTAACAACTTTAGCTAAACAGTTTAATAAATCCTGGACTCTTAGTAGTGAAAAAAAACCATTATTATTACATTATTACATTATTACATTACTATTACATTATTAGCTTATTTGGTTTGGACCTTTGGACCAGTTACTGTAAAGTGAGACAGGCTAGAAGAGAAGTAAACATGAGCTGTGGTAGTTGAGAAGAGGAGGAAACAAAATATTTAATAGTAATTTGGATATACGTACAATGTAACAACAACTTAAACCTTGGTTCTGACCTTGATCTAGACTCTAGCTTAGTTGGATACTTTAGAATGGCATAAAAGACACCAATAACACCAAAAACACCAATAACTCTAAATTAATCTCATGAGTTATAGTGGTTCACGCAGTGAACAGGTGAAAAATTCACTAAAATTCAGTTGGTTTGTGTTTTTGCATGTACAGTGGATAAACCTCTTCATACATTGAATGTTTCTTCATTAAACCCTCCAGTTATACGAGTGGCTGGAAAATATATACAACATTAACAACACTTACATTTTTAAGTTATTGATCTAGAAAGATATGTTGTATGTAGTATATTTATTAAATAACCCTCAGGATGAGGATACTAAATCTTGCATCCATGCAGCGCTACCTGCGTCTTCTATCTGTAAGTTCTTTGCTGCTGTGATGTAATGCTGATTTGTCCTGTAGGTCTATCTTGGAAGTTAACGACGTCGGCAGTAAATTGTCTTATTTCCTTTTCTCAGTAACAGCTTGCTGACAGGTACGCACAAGTGGAGTGGAGATCTCAAAAATGAAAGGTCAAAATTTCAAGTTACATCTAATTATTTGTGCTGTTATTGATTAATATTCCATTATTATGTTTCTATTCTAGGGCCAGCACTTTCTCCATAGCCTTCAGCTCCAACTTCAACATGATGCTTTGACACTTTAACAGTCAGTGGTAGATCACAGCGTTTGAGAGAGAGAGCGGGAAGGCCACTTTTTGTGCCTCTTATCGGCAGGCTATAATTACTGCTATTAATTAACATTCCTGTAGAGATTGGGCAGAGGCTGATCGCTCTGACAGTAACCATCCCCCCACAGGCAGAACAGCAGCTTGTGATAGCAGCAGTGCCCGGAGGTCAACTACAAAGTTAAGGCACCCTTAAAAGCTGCACTAAACGTCCTCTCTTTCTCCAGTGTCAGAGTGAGGAAACGTTGGCCCCAACACACCGTCCAATATTGCTTTTAAAAGGCCCAACAGGTGACGGTGAATGACAGTAAATACACCCCTGAGGTTCTGTTGGCACCTTCCCCCTAACCTCTCCCTGCTCTCTAGAGCTGTCAATCAGAGCAGGTCAGCTACGGGCGCGTCAGCCGTCATAGCTTATGCTAATGCCGCCCGATCTGTGCCGTGACATTTAGCCACGCTATTTACAGCTGCTCGGCTTATACAGCCAACTACCGCTGGAGTGCACGTGCCAGGATGTGTATGTGTGGTGTGTGTGTGTCACAAGTAAAGGCAATGAGACATGTAGGCACATTTTGTGTTTAATTGTGTGTGTGCGACAGCAAGGGAGAAATGCTGCTGTTGTTCTGAACGAATGAGGGCAAAATGTTAGCATGTCTTTACTTCACTAGTGGTGCCAACAGGGTGCTTCTGCTGGACTGTACTCAGCTCTTAGCTCCCCCTTAACATCTCCAGAAATGCATAGTATTAGCTTTGTTTTTCGAAAAATGAATGAACATTTAATATTTTTTGTATTTCTAGCTGGTACAAATAGCCTTATAGGTTAAACTCAGTGTTTGCCAGAAACAAGGGCCAGTGCTGATATCTAGAAAGAAAAAATGATAGTTAAATTGAAGACCCTGAGAGAGTCTGCTGTTCAAACAGCCAGTGGAACTTTATTTTACTCACGGTTACAGATCTTCTTTTGGCCATTACCATAAGGCAGGAAGGGGCTGGTCCATACTTTGCGAATAGCAATAGAGGTCATGACGAAGGCAGGCAGACGGAGGGCGGACACTGTGAAGAACAAAAACATACAAGAAAAACAAACAAAAACCACAAACATGACATAAACATCAACCACAATGAACCACGCAAACAAAGGGCAAACAGGGGGTCTATATACAGAGGCTAACACTGTAGGATGTAGAGGATGTAAATAAAGGACGTAGACAGACAAAACAGAGCAGGGCATGACAGCAAGCATCTGAGTTTTAAATCTCGTGTGAGCAGCTACAAGAAGCCAATGAAGGGAGAGCAGCAGCGGAGTGACATAGGTGAACTTGGGAAAATTGGAGACAATCATTCCGCTGCATTCTGGATCAGTTGCAAGGGCCTGATGGCTCGCAGGGGAAGCTAGGAATGGGTTGCAGTAGTAGTAGTCAAACCCTGGATTGTCTCCTGAGAGACAAAGGGTTCAAGCTGCCAGAGTCAGGTTTGCAACATGGTCTGAGAATAAAAAAATGGTGATCCAGAATCACAGCAAATCTTTTCGTATCTTCAGATGGAACGATCAAGGTGTTCTTAAATGAGATGGCAAGATCATGTTCAGGACCTGCAGTTACAGGGATGAACAGCAGCTCAGTCCTGCTGGTATTAAGCGTCAGGTGGTATGCTGTCATGCATAATGAGATGTCAGTCAGACATGTCGAGATGCAACTGAAAACCTGAGTATTAGATGGTGGGAAGGAAAGTATTAGTTGAGTGTCATCAGCACAACTGTGCATGAGAAGCCATGAGAGGTAATTATATCACCAAGAGAATAGGTGTAGAGTGCAAAGAGAAGAGGACCCAGCACCGAGCCCTGAGGCACACCAGTGGAGAGCCTGCATAGAGCAGATGTGGACCCCTTCCATGTTATTTGGTAAGTGTACTACTCTAAAGCCAGGGATTCCAAGGTCGAGGTCAAGAAGAATCAGAACCAGTGGTCTTGTTGATTGGAGCTTTTCAGTCACTGCTATGAGGCCAGTTTGTTGAATGCGGCAGTTTAAAGGCTAAAAAAGCTGTTTTAAAGTTGGTTCTGCGAGAGAAAGAGAGACAATTGATTGTAAATTGCACATTCAAGATTTTTTGAGAGAAACGAAAAGAAGTGATACCAGTCGGTAGCTTCAGATGTCTTAGCTATTCAGCATGGGCTTCTTTAGGATGGGAACTATCACCCTAAATCAGAGGTGGGAGTAAGTCACGTCTCAAATTTTAACCTTCAATTCTCAAGTCCCAAGTCACTGTGGAAAAATTCTAGCAAGTCAAGTCACTGCTATAATCAAGCATGTCTCAAATCAAGTCATTCAAATTATTATGTCCTAACTCCAGTTTCCACATTTAAATCACTTAAAAGACAGAGGTCATGAAGAGCTGAATTTTATTTTCAATGGTGAGAAATACAGTTTCATTTTTTCTTGGAATTTTAACTCACCTGTAAAAAAAACTTCTCATATGACAGTGTTTTCTTACTCGGTCGCAAAAATGTAAAGTATTATGAAAGAACTAGGGCACCCATTGAAAGGCTTTGTCTTTTTAAAGATATTTATACTGCATGGATATTTAATCTTCATTTGAACTATATAGAGAGATAGAACATGCATAGCTGTAGTTAAGTCTTTTGAAATCATGTGTTCATTTTCAACGTTACAACACCCTGTATATTTATTACAATTTTAAATAAAAAAGTATAATCCGAGCACTTCAGATGATTAGACCCTCTTTAGAGCTGATTTTGGAGGAGTCTGTCTCATATGCTTAGTTTGTTTTGCTATGGGTTGTGGTCAGATTACCGGCGACCAGATACAAAAAGCTCTCTGAGGCCTTCAGAAAGAAGGTTGATGGTAGATGCTGTACATTTTAACATTAATTGTGGTGAGAACTACCTACTACCATGATGACATTTTGGGATGTCACCCCCAACTTCTCAGACTCATCTGCATCTACAACCTTTTTCTGAAGGCCTCAGTGAGCCATTTGGATCTGATGATCATGGTGATCCCATTCACCTGAACTAATCAGAGCAAATCAAACTAAATGTGTAAGGTTTAGATTAAGCCCTATTAGGATGGGATTAGTATTAGTGGGGGAGGTGGAGTCATTTATTAATTCTATAATATAAAACTTAAGACAATTCAAACAGGATAAGAAATCTCTGCATAAATGATTAAAATGAGAGTAGCTGCTCGATTTATGCACTGCCAAAACCTTCAAAAACACTAATGATGTCCAGTCTTATAAACCTTATAATGATATTTCTGTTTGAAAATTAGTAGCTACATAACACATATATACGCTAACCTATACAATGACTTGCCATGTCATGCGACTCGAGCCCCCCACCTCTACCCTAAACACATATGGTACATAGCCTTGTGTTGCTTTGGAGCAACCAGAATCATTTTGTCATTTGAACTCTTGTCCTGCTTCAATATTCCTGGCTCCACGACTGTCCTGAAAGTCTCTCTGCAGACACACTCTACGCTGGTTTTAGAAATGTGTGGCTAGCAAGCTGGCAAACCAGAACTCGTTTCTCTGAGCTTACCTGCACCAGTGCCCAGCGGGCTTCTCTCTTTAACGATCATCTCTTAATCCCCTTTTACACACCTCCTTCCTCTCATTAGGCCTTAGCAGCTTAGGACAAATAACTGCCATTTATCCAACCTACTGCACTCCATGCAGCTTATTTACCCTCAGGGAGATGTTGTTTACAACTTAACTTCCCATACTGAGAGGTGACCACACACACACACACACACACACACACACACACACACACAAATGTTGGATGTGTCTTGTCAGGATGTGACATCATAAGCCACATTCATGGTGTAAAGGACCACTCCTGTTCATTTGCCTTTCAGTCAAAACAGTCTTTAAGTAAAAGTAATTCACTCATTTATTTTGCAGCTTGCAAACTGCTACTTGGCTTACCGCAGCTGCACACCCCATTTGGCCCCCATGCCAGTTATCTATTGTTGGCTTTTTGTCTGTGTACCTTACATACTCTGGCAAGTGTTCTGTTCCGTGTCTGCTATCTTGCATAACTGCAGCAAAAGGTTTTTTTTTTTTCCTGGACCAGCCTTAGTCATGTCTGGTTTGCAAGGTCACATGATCTGAAAATCTACAAAATAGACAAATAACAAATCAAAGAAAGAAGCTGGTGCACAAGTATTGGGCCAAGGGAATGCCATGATATGGCAGCCCAAACCATCACTGACCACACACCCCCCCCATGCTTCACTCTGGGCATGCAACAGTCTGGGTGGTACGCTTCTTTGGGGCTTCTCCGCACCGTAACTCTCCCGGATGTGGGGAAAACAGTAAAGGTTGACCCATCAGAGAACAATACATGTTTCACTTTGTCCACAGCCCAAGATTTGCGCTCCTTGCATTGAAACCGATGTTTGGCATTGGCACGAGTGACCAAAGGTTTGGCCATAGCAGCCCAGCCGTGTATATTGATCCTGTGGAGCTCCTGATGGACAGTTTTGGTGGAAACAGGAGAGTTGAGGTGCACATTTAATTCTGCCGTGATTTTATGTTTTTTGGATACAATCCGGGTTAGCACCCCAACATCCCTTTCAGCTTGGTTTTATGTTTTTTGGATACAATCCGGGTTAGCACCCCAAACATCCCTTTCAGACAGCTTCCTCTTGCGTCCACAGTTAATCCTGTTGGATGTGGTTTGTCCTTCTTGGTGGTATGCTGACATTACCCTGGATACCGTGGCTCTTGATACATCACAAAGACTTGCTGTCTTGGTAAGAGATGCGCCAGCAAGACGTGCACCAACAATTTGTCCTCTTGTGAACTCTGGTATTTTCCATAATGTTGTGTTATTGCAATATTTTGAGTAAAACTGTGCTCTTACCTGCTAATTGAAACTTCACATTCTGCTCCTACTGGTGCAATATGCAATTAATAAGGATTGGCCACCAGACTGGTCCAATTTAGCCATGAAACCTCCCACACTAAAATGACAGGTGTTTCAGTTTCATTGTCCAACCCCTGTATATGCAATGCACCTACCAGACATGCCTGACCCTTTATGCGATAGATAGATAGATAGATAGATAGATAGATAGATAGATAGATAGAGATACTTTATTGATCCAAGAGGGAAATTCAAGATCTCTGCATTTAACCCATCTATGCAGTGAAACAAGCATATATATATACACACACACACACACTAGTGAACAGACACACTAGGGGGCAGTGAGCACACTTGCCCTGAACAATGGGCAGCCTTATCACAGCACAGTACGACTGCATGTGCATATTTGATCATATATTGTATATTACAGATTTCTGTATGGGTAAAACACAAACACACACATGCTTATCCAATACTACTCTTTTCGGGTGGACCCTCGCCAGCTTCAGCTTCACTTAATTGCTCTCTTATTACTTTCCAGTGTCCTGCTAGTCCATTGGACCTGACTGGACTGTGTGCTAGTGGATTCCACTCAATTGCCTGGGTTAATGGAGAGGACAGGACAAAGCGCTGCGCGCCCTTTCTGAGGTAGCTCTCCTGAACACCTCTGGCACCTGTGATGTGTGAGGAACCTGTGTTCAGTCCACTAAAGCACCCCAGCTGTGCGGGATAGATACACACACAGGCTACGGCGTGGCACTCTGTCTGCGGTGCCGACCGACCTCCATCACGGCTAGTAATGCGACCTGAATTGAGTGGAAGGCTCGAATCAGCCGCGAGGTCTCACGGCCATCGGCCGCATTTGTCTCCGGCAGAACGCTTTCAATTTGTGCAGGGGGAAGGATATAAACAAAGGCATTAACTCTGGCCCAACGTGGGAACAGCAGAGGAGAGTGAGGCAAAGTGAGCAGCAGGGAAGACAGGGATGAGACTGACGGGGTTGGGGGCAGGGGGGTTGAAAAAAGGAAGAAATAAAAATGTAGAGATTAGGACATATAAAAAAGTGAAGTGGCGTGAATAGATAAGCTCGAGGAGAGGGAGACAGAGGAAGAGGGAAAGAGGAGAGAGGGTGTGAGAAGATCCAATCTCCTGTGCTGTCAGTCAGAGACGGTGTGTTTATTGGCCCTTGCCTGCTCTTCGCTGGCCCTCACACGGCCATTACACATGCAGAGCGCTGCGTGGAACGTCAGCCGCATTGATCGCGTGCCAGTGCCCAGCCGGCCGTCCGGCAGGCAGACTGAAAGTGCTGGATGCTTTCCATTCAGCTGCCTCGTCTTCAAAGCAGCTCGCCATCAAAAGCCACGCATCACAAGTGATTATGAGCTGTAATGATTACGACTTTGTTCTGTAAGGGGCGGCTCTGCTTAATTTCTTGCAAGCTCAGGGCTGAAAGTGGTGAGCAGAGTTTCACAGTTTGTGTCAGACTTCTTGCTAATCTGTTTTAGTTGATGGGAGCAGAAATCCTCCTCGGGACTGTAAAGCTTTAATTTGGGTCTGGGGGCACAGTGGACAGTCCTGGAGTAGGGCCACTCCTGTCCTGCACAGTTTGCCGCTTTACCTTTCCGACTGTGTCAACTCTTTAAGTCATTGACTAAATGACTCTGGGCGTGCATGCCGTGATGTCACTTTAAAATATGTAAAAGGCTTCCTGGCTAGTATACACTTGTGTATCATTTGTTTTATGCCCCTTTGGCAGGTGTTTGAAACAGCTTTCATCATGTCCTTCTGTACTGGGACACTCATCAACATTCTGGGTTTCTGGTCATAGTTCTGTGTTTTGTCATTTATAAAATTAAACTAATGATGTATTTAATATTAACTTTAAAACAAAGCAAAGGTCTTAAAAACTTTCCAATGATATAATATTTCACACACTGAAATTATAAATGGTTGTAAAGATGAACATCCACCATGCCCCCTGCTCACTGACAGTCTGATTTCTTGGAAAGAGTATGAACAGAGTCGACTTCAGCTTTACAGCCTGGAAAGGTACCTTTCTGCACATAGTCCAGCACTGCTGTTGCTCTGTTGTCATTGTATGTACATTTTGGGGGAGCAAATATGAATGAGTCAAAGCATTTTTCTCTTCTGTAAATTCAGGATTTATATTTAAAAGAGCAGACAACATTGTCAGAGGTTCATGGTATGTATGTCCTTAGTACCTAACTCTCCTTATTCAACTACGCTAATGCAAATACAGTTTTCCAATCTTGGCATGCTAATAGTCAAAAAAAGTCTTTTAACTTTGTATATATATACAATATATGTATAAATATATATAAAGCTTTTTGTCCTGCCAGAGCAGAACATTTTCCTTCAATCTATCATGTACAATCAATCTATCTTGTATAATCTAAGTATTTCCTGAAATTGAATAAGTTGGACTAGTAGTACTACTTTTAGTGAAGAATGGTCTCTGATATTACATGGTACATTTATTTCTTGGGGAAGGGCATTAAAGAATGCATTGCCGGGTGATGCAGCACCGTAAATGCAGTTAACATGGATCTGTCACAAACATGGTCTACCACCAGTATTTTTTAACTCTGTTTTCCATTTGTTCGCAAAGTCCTTGCAGTAAAATCAACAATTCTTGAGTTTATGAGGGCTGTCTGAATGCTAGGCTGTACAGGAAAAACACCAAAACATGCTGGAGAAGGGTACATGGTAGTGGAGCATACTTGAGCAGTGCTCACAGGCAGGTGGGAAGTCCCGACAGAAACGTTTCCATCTCTGACTTCAGCCAAGGCCGCTGACTCTCAAAGCCCACACCATGCCTAGTTACAGAACCACAGAACATTGTGTTAAGGTCAGGTCAACATTTCCAATAGTGGCTGACTTTGTCATTAGCCGAAACGACATAGAGGAAGCCAGACGAAAAATTCAGCCTCTGTCCTTGGTTAACTGCGCCGGTACTGCGCTCTTAGGATCACTTATTGTTGCCTGACGCACCACATTAGTGGCTTTATTTCAACCAGCTCTTCCAAAGGTACAAAAGAGCATTTTTTTCTCCAGCAACCATAGCGCTATATAGATTCATGCATATATTAGGATGCACTTAAGATATGCCCACTCAGCACTCCTGCATTCAGCTACACATGCGTATCCTAACAAGTGTGTCTGAGTCACATACGCTCAGAGCCGCACTGAATAGTCCCCTAGGGCAACCACCAATGAATGTTAATTCCACTTCACTGCTAGCAAGGAGATGTTCTTGATAAAGTATGATTGCATGAGTGTGTGTGTGTTTGTGTGTGTGTGTGTGTGTGGTTGGTTGGTTGGACTCTTTTTTTTTGCGGCCTATCCTCTAAAGCCCTGAGGGCTATCAGCCACCACTGCATTTCCTAGTGGTCCGCCACCTTCCCATTGCACATTAGTAAAATGGCCCATAACGCCTGCCTCTTTCACTCGCCTGTAATTAACGAGTTGATTATTCAAATGAAGCGGTAGATGGGCCCCCTCAAGCATACTGATACCTAAACACGCATTCGCTATGAAAAGAAAGAATAGGCTCATCCCGACACACAGCGCGCAGTCTTTCACAAGGTTAATTATAATGGAGTGATTCCGTATCAGGAAGAACTATCGCGGGGGCTCGAGGCCTCTCGTGAGATGTACACACCATCCTCGAGCTCTCCCGAGGTTTTGCTTATCCGTTTTCTGCTTTTATCCTCGCCATAAATAGAGAACATTATCGATATTGTACCTCATGCAGTTGCATTACACCAGCTTGCTTGTCTAAAGAGGTATGATGGGAGATGGGAAATAATTGCCCTGCTCTAAGAGGTTATGAAAACAGCCTTTAGAAATTTCCAAGCAAAAGACATGAAACACATGCAACATACAGGAGCATAAAGGCATCCCTAATAGAAGCCCAGGGGCAGCAAAGCGCTGCACAAAGGCGCCTTCGGAGGCATATGGAGGCCTGTGGTTAAGGGAATAGCGGGGCGGATTGCACTCCCACCATGTTCAGGCTCTTACCCTGGTGTTAAAGCTTTCACAGAAATCACTGAAGAAATCGCGGGGGGTGGGGGGAGTGGCTGTATGTAATTGAAGTTTTTCAGTTAAAACCTGCAAGATTTCGAACTGATCACAGGCCAATTTTGTACCTTGGAGCCTTTATCCAATAACAGCCCACAATCTGAAAACGCAACTCGATTATTGTAGATTAGCCCATGCCATTTCTGTTCTTTTGTTTGCATCTTGGTCTCCCGCAAGCAGCAGCGAATGAGAGAGTGACAGCAGCGTTTAGGGAATTGACTTGATCCTGCCTTTAATGACAAGATACATTCACCACCTATACGTATTATGCAGCACTTGACAGCATCTCCTGCTTTACAGAACAAAAGCAAAAGCCCACTCTTAACTCTCTCCTAAATGTATTGAGACGTACAAACCAAAGCAATTTACATGTACATCATGATTATGCCACAGTATGTACAGAGACATGAGAGACACACAAATCAGTCTGTACCAACAGCTCCCCCTACTGACACTAAATATCATAGCATTCACAAAACCACCACTACTATGTTACTATTATGCCTTTAAGAAATGTTATTCGTGTGACCTTGTGGCTGCAAATACCATGCTTAAATCATATATAACATGAATTCATTCAGGGATAAAATTCACATTTGGTCAGCACTTGGGATGCCATCACTATTACAGAAGGAATGATTTCCATTTGGTGTAACACTGTGGGGATGGTCTCATTTGTTAAACATAAAAAGAATACATTTAACTCAATATAAAATTCCAACAATATTATATTCCAACCGGCATACTAGGCAATGTAGGACTTTCAAGTAGTGAGGATTTTCTTTATGTACTTCTTCCTGGCAGAGCTACGATATTCACCGTGGGAACGATCCAAGGTAGGGATCGCATCTCAACTTCAAACATGAACATGCTTTTGGGAATCAGTGAGGATCCATCAGTGAACTGTTGTTTGTAGACTCTGCAGATTAATGGGCAAACTGTGTTCCTATGGAAATAAAAGAACAAATGTTTAAAACAAAGATTTGCCCAATAACAAAACATTAAAATCAATATAATAATAATATAATATATATCGCCATGCAGGGACTTTGCTGTCGTATTCTGTGTTTCATAATGTGTCATGCATGTTTTCAATGGCATTTATATGAAAATATATTACATATATAGTACATATATGATAAATTTGTACAATACAGAAAGGGAAAATATGAAGCATCATGTATTATAATATTATGTATTATGTTGTTATGTATTTTATTGTTTTTTTGTAAATATATATTCATTCCAAAAAAGGTTGGGACTGTACAGAGGTGTTAAATCTCTTCACTGTATCAAAAAAAAAAAAAAATACTGATACAGATACTAATCCAACGTTCCTCAACAAACAAATGCAAGGTTTATAGTCTCTTTTTTGCAATTTCAGGGAATCTAGAAAAACATTTGTGCATAAAGGGCAAGACCACAAACCCCAAAAACTCATTGACTTCTGAGCCCTCAGATGGCACTGCATTAAAAGCCAGCCTGCTTCTGTTATGAAAATCACCACATGGACTTGACAAATCGTTGTCAATAAACATTGTTTGTTACTGCATCCACATACGTAAGTTAAAATTGTACTATGTACAGCTGAAGTCATGTGTCAATAATGTACAGAAATGACGTCTCAGGACTAAAGCTCATCTGACATGGACCATGTAAATGTGTATAGTGCGTTTAGACTGAAGAAAGAACCTTCCACATTAATAATGGCATAAGGTTCAAAAGCTAGAGCCTGTCATGGTATAGTAGGGAGTACTAGTGCTCATGGCATGAGTTACTTGCACATCTGTGAATCACCAGTAATGCAGAAAGTTATCTGCACATTTTGAAGCAACGTAAGCTTCTAGATGATCTTTTATAGGAACATCCATGCTAATTTCAACACGACAAGACCAGTCCACATAATGTATGTGTTACAACAGCATGGAAATGTAATAAGACTTGCCAGCAGGGCAGAACTGTCTCCCATTGAAAACATGCATGGCGCATTACAAAACGCAGAATACGATAGCAAAGACCCTGCATGGCTTCGCAGCTTAGGAATTTCGCTTTTAAAACAGGATCACTTAGTGGCTTCCATTACCGAATGGTTATTAAGTAGCACAGTGGCAAACCTGCTCCTGCCCCAGCTTTTTTGAAACATATTATGCTATATATATTATGCTATGTATATATTATGAAAATATATGGAAATAAGATTCATAAAGCAAAACATTAAAACAGTGTCTGGTGTCATTAAAAAAAATCTAACGTAAATGATGTGTTTATTACATTCTATTTTTAAAAGCTTTTCACATGCTGTCCGAACTTTTCTGAGGTTTGTAATAGCCAATTTGGTCAATACTGGTCAGCAGTAGGAATGCATATAGACATTTTTTCCCAGCAAGTATTAAGAGTACAGAGCTTGACTCCCCCCAATAGTTTCTTACCTCATCAAAGGTGTTCATCAAACACATCATCTGTTATGTTCTCTTTGGTCTCTTCTAAGATGACTGAGGAAAGGGAGAGGGATAGACTTTAGGCATTGAGGGTCCATGCAATACTGCACAGTCTCACAGTAGCAGTTGTATGTCATGTATCATTAATGCTACTGAAAATGCACAACTGGTATTTCGACTCTGTCCCTCATTCATAGACCAATTTCTAATTGACCACTAAGACAGCATGCGCATGTGTGTGTTGTACCTGTGCACTCTGGGCTGGTGTTTTTTCTAGCGGGAGGAGGAAAACTGAGAGAACGGCTGAACTGTGGAATGGGGCTGTCAAGGCTGACACTTTTTGCTCGTTTACGACACTCGATGGTCAAACGACTGCAGCAGTCTTTATGACAGCTAACTCCACACACTGACACAGATAAAAAGAGAAAGAATGATAAAGGTGAGAAATAGGGATGATAAAAATTTAATTGTTCTGTATATTAGCTTCTAAACAATAAAAGTAATACCTCTGCATTTGTATCTTTGCTTGTAAAACCCCCACATCTAAAAAGGACAGCACACATTAGGTCAGTTACTAAGCATGTGACGTTATGTGCAGCTGAGTCAATTCATGATACTGAGTTCATGTCTCAACAAAAAAAAAAAAGTTTCACAATGAGATAAATAAAAGAAGAAGAATGACCATAACCCTGTCGGTACTAACAGTCCCTGTCGAGACTGGAGCTGAGAGTGTTGGGTATAACACCAAACACTCTGGTGTGGGTTAAGTTGCAAGTGTGTCTTATGCTATATGCTTCATGGTGGACCATTGGTGTGAGATCAGGTACTAAAGTTGGATTATAAGTTCTGGATCTCAAATGCCATTCCAGCTTATCCCAAAAGTACTGGAGATGGAGCTCCATTCCTCCACAAAAAAAACAACTCGACTTTTAGCCCTTCTATCCATCACTTGGCAGGATAACTGGTGAATTGATGCCAAACAAAACTCTTTCAGTCTAGCTCTATGATTTGTATAAACTCTTCAACTTCAACAAAAAACTCAATTAAAATTAATATGAGTGGTGAAAAGAGACTGGCCATCAAAAACATGGCCTGGTTTGAATTTATATTGAGCGCAAATAGACTCTTCTGTGTACTGTGGGCTGTACACTATCCTGGTTAGCTGTTTGGTTAGTTGTTTATTTTCTTTAAATAGTGTCTTGTCACAGCCACCGAAACACAGCTTAAAATAATACATGAATAAATTCTGTGAACTCTGTGATCCTGTTTATAGTACAAACACATTTTCGGGGTAAAAGTCAAGAAAAATCTGGCAGATGAGCATCACCATTACCAGATTATGTAGCTATGACTAAAAGCACATTCTACTGGAGCCTCAGTAAGTATATAAAGTGTTTGTGCTTTAGCATCTGATATCACAAATCTTTAGAAACTAGTTCCCTTTACTCAAGTCCATGTGATTCAGTAAAATAGTTATTGATTTGTACTCTGCTTAGCATTTTACATCATAATACATTTACTCACATATATTAGTGGTCAAAGGAATCTCTTTTTTGCTCAGTTAAATTTTTTCACTATTCATAATTCTGGTGTTGGTGGCAGTAGGTCTGTCATAATTGTGGTGCTTTAGCTGAAATATCAATAATTGTGATAATATGCATCTATTAAATTGGTTTAATTAGCTTATTGGCAATCTTGCTATATTTATTTAGTAGCCCGTAGAATCTGAGAGTGAAAATACAATGCAAAAAAACATTTATTCTGCTAATATACATGCTAAAACATTAGACTTGGCTACACAACTAACAAATAAACATTACTCAGCGATGTCCCATAAACATGTTTAATATTAATACTTTAATGACGTCCCACTAGGTGTCTGAAAAAATACATTTACATTGTATTGTATTTTTGCTTGTCTTAATATTTTACCTAAGTATCAATACTTTTACAAGAGTATTGATTTAGGCTACTCTATTTGCCCATCACAATGTTGTTTTATAACTGCATCTATTGGATATTAATGCGTGCTTCATCAGAACAAAGAATGACCTTGAAACTCACAAATTCAGCTACTGCCCTTAAAATAGTTGAGGTGTGGTCTGAGTGACTGTTAGAAGGAAGTGTGAGAATAGGAAGTGGTAAAGTGTCCACACCCTCCTATACCCTTTACCAAGTTTGAACAAAACATCCTCCTTTGAGGCCCACCTTCCATCTCCTAAACTACTGCTATTCCTTTTTGAAGATATGAGAAACCTTGCCACAACCCAGGCAGGGCAGAATAAACAGGGGTTTTGTGCCTGTGAATAAAGCAACATTAGAAAAAACATACAAGCTGCAGGGTCTGTTGTTGTAGTCGGTCAGATCTAGACGGGAACCTCACATATTACTGACCAAGCCAACAGATTGCAGTAGCTAAACAGTTAAATACCTGCACTGATGTAATTTCCTTCAGTTATAGCCTTAAATGCATGAATAAAAAACTGCTGAAAGACAAGACAGAGTGTTTCACACTTCTCTGCGGGTGTCCGTATGTACTCACAATGCCTGAGCAGTGCTGGCAGACTGTAGGCTTGAAGGAGTTTGTGGCTGTAAAGGTGTGAACAAAGCCCATCTTGCAGTTCAGCAAGGAGCTGGCTTTGGTGAAGTACTGCATCATCTCCTCTCGGCTAATTCTGCCATCCCTGTGAGCGTATCGTGGAGGAAAAGAGAAAATGAACAGAATTTACGTTGAGTTCTACAAAACCTGTTGCTGTTCTGACTGGACTGTTTTTGCTATCTTATCTTAAAACGCAAGAAAGAAACGTTACACTATTGCTTATGTTATGTATAGCGGATTTTCATTGGTTTATTTAGTTTCTATGTATTCTTCCAAAACAATTTAAAACAGCCAGTATACAAACATAGACATCACTCAGGACTAAATGAGTGGATGAATTTAAAAAAGTCTCGAATCATCTCACTGGTTTTGGTCAAGGTCGTCAAACTTGCTAAGGTAGGGGAAGTTGTTCCGGATGGTCTCAAACTCTCTTTGGGAAATGTAGTCATCACCATCCGTGTCGAAGTTTTTAAATACAGACTAAAACACAACAGAGTGGTATGCGTCAGACAAAATATATATTTACCTCTTTCTAAAAGCTAAATCTTAATGATGCTTATGTATGCGTAACCTGCCTCCACCATCTTCTCAATGTGCTTGTTGATGATGACTGGATCAGCTTTGGGTTTGACTGAAGACGCCCACTGCTCTATTAGAGGAGACTGTGGCTTCGAGCTGGATGCCTAATAAGTTAGGAAAAAAACAATGGAGCAGTCAATATGGCAAAAAGAAAACATTACACTGATGGATTTGTGTAAATTGCTGCTGCCTGAAGATTGAAAAGAGTAATTGCAGGGTAGTAGTGCAAGTTCCCAGCTGCAAGTCCATGTAAGTGGATTATGCAATCGAAATCAGTACATTAATCTGTCAAATTGTGTGATAAGTGGCTCTAATTGGAGGCCAGTTTCTGTCGCTCAGCTTTGATTGGTGCTTTAAGGTGATGTCAGTGAGGAGGACTCACAGATAATCTCAGACTGCGAGGTTCTCTCTGCAGGGAGAGCTGATAGATCTCTTCTTCTGTGTGGTACTGGTCCAGAGACACCTAGGGCCATTCAAACACAAATGTTCACACTGTATGATCTTGCAATTCACATATGGGCTCCAAAGTCAAGGACATTATGATTATAAGCAAGTACTAACAGGTTTAGAAAAACCTGCGCTATAATGCTCTAGTGATAAATGTTCTAGGGGTGGATATTAAAAACTAATTTCCAAACCCACTAATTGTCGCTTAATCAAGTAAATGAATGAAGCATCGAAAAAAGTTGTTGTCTAATTTGTACAGAGTTAGTTTGGTTGACTCAATTAGCAATAATGCAAAATTGTCAAAACATTTGAATGATCGGGTACAATATACCAGCTGCATGCAATAAATTAACATTAAGCTGTCAGTGTCTTACCTTTCTATTCATAATAATATAAAATATTGTGTCGTGGAAATATTCATTACCAATATATAAAAGGCAATATTCAGATAGCCCAATGAACCTGGTCCCTAAAGAAAGCTCCCCCACCTGTTTTGCCCCACACTCACAATGAGCAGGTTGAGGAGGTCTGGGTTGGCATCAATGTTTGGCGGTGTGCTCTGGATTAGCGCCAGTTCCTGCAAAATGGTGTACAGCTGCTGGGTCTTGGTCAGGTTGACCTGGCTCTTCTCTGGGTTAGCCCAATCTGGCAGGGCCACGTGGACGGCTATCAGGTCCTTCAGGTGTACGCCCAGGATGGGGAAACGGAAGCATGTGCACTCAGAGAAGCGCTGGCGGTAGCGACTGTAGTTCCCACACGATGTGACCAGCTCCACTAGCCCATCGAACAGCTGATAATGCAATTCAAATTCGATTTCATTTAAATAGCACTTTGTCCAACAGATGTTGTCACAAAGCAGCTTTACGGAAATTTGGGTTCAGGCCCCTAATGAGCCAGACTTTCACCAAGGCCAATATTCACCAAGAGCAAGAGGGTGAAAGACTGAGAGGAACCAAGATGCAAAAAAGAGCTCTTCCTGCTCTCACCCAATAGCAGAATTATGATAAACAAAGATTAGACGCACAGACAGGCACACAGATAGAGCAGAGATATTTGAGATAAAAACCACGCACCAACGTAAGACGAGCAAAGTACACATCTGGTACAGTCAGAAAAAGACTGTGAAAAACGTATTTGATGGATTAGCAATTATTTTAATTATACACAGACTGCAGTAAGTGAAAACACTTAACATTAAGCAATACGCAATAATAAAGCAAAATAAAGTAGAACAGAATGCCAAAATCTGCCAAAACCTAATATACTGTACTGTGCAAGTCAAACCACTGGTTTATCTGGTTTCCAGTCAAATCAACTACAATAAAGTACAAGTTATTCATTTTTCAGCATACACCTCCAAGATTTATTTGGACTGCAGTTAAAATAAATGCAAGCTTGTGACTTTTGCACACTGATATATGATATACAAATGAAGATTACCCAGAGGAGAGATTGCTGAGATAAACCAATGGCCAATGTTAAATGTCTACCAAGGATATGACAACATCAACCTTAAAAACACTGACATACTGCAGAAGTTATGCAATGAAGTACTGAGATTTTGGTCGATTGTATGAATCAAAGCATATACATGAATTATCAAAGGTTAACCACTTTGGTCAGAATACAAAACAGGCCAGTCTTTAATGATGTTATAGCAATGTTCAGCAACGTGTTTAACATATATCGCAATTGCAATATGTAGACTGCATGAATATGATTGCGAAATCAATGGTCCATAAATGTGCAGCCCTAAGTAATAAGGGAAGCGTACAACATTCAGAAAGACATAACAGAAGCTGTCATGGGCGTGGCAGAGTAGCACAGCCCATGTGTAAAGGTGGGGGAGCAACTCTCTTCATGTTGAAGAGTGGAGATAAGGCAACATCGCCTAAATGGGCTTGCCATGGGAGCCACTGCATTTGCTGATCTGATATCAGAGCGCTGCTGTGACAATGATGCTGTTTTAGGAGATAGTACACAGTGCACAAACAGTAAGAGTCACTGAGGTGCATATTCTTACTTCCATTTGCGTCATCTATAAAATGATTTCGCGTTGCAACAGATTGCAAATTAGGCTTCCAACAGGGTCAGTAATAGATTTACATCCATCTACTGCCACTTCCATGTGCCAAATACAGACTCAGTGGGAGAAATCTCTGCTCTGCATGTTTGTAAAGCAATGGATTTGTAAAGCAATGAACTGACAGTCCTTACCTTCCGTGCATCGCTACCAATAAGAGCCTGCGTGTCTTTGAGTCTGGAGATGGAGCTGTTACTCAGACCCCCAACCACTGCCATCAGTGTGTTGAAGTTCTGCAGCTCCAGCAACTTCTAAACACACAAAAATAAACCCACACTCACACACTCAGACAAACAAGAAGCCTATCTACATAGAGAATGCTACACCAGGACATGACTTGTGTAAGCAGGATATCTATTACAGATATAACCAAAGGCAGAGCCGATACAAATGAAGGTACATCAAGCTACAAATTGGCCGACATGTGTAGAAAATACCCAGCTGAGTGCAGAGCTTCCTGGAGAAAGGAAAGGGAAGGAGTTTTAGTCTGAGGGCAGACTGACCTGGGCAACTGTGATAAAGTCTGTAATGACTGTAGCTCTCTGCTGGGCTGTGGGCTTACTGAGCACCATCATCTGAATCCACTGGGACACGCTGTTAAAGAGGGTGATGAAGCGCTCCAGGATGGGGTTATCTACAGTGCCGCCATGCATTACAAAACTGTGGTAGTCCTGGAACTGGGGGCATGAGAGTATTGGTTAGAAACACAGAACACATGCTTCATACTGAAACCGATCCTTTTTGCTGTTATGTTTTAAACACACCGGGGCAAGCATATACTTTTATAGCATACATGCAAGTTAAGTACCATAAAGGGGCCATTTCTTAAAAGCACATATTATAAAATAAAAAGGTTTGATGTTGTATGTTCACTCCACAGTGCATGTGTAGAAACTAAGGTAAAAACAGTCCGTTCTGAATTTACCCAATCAGAACATATAATAGTCTTAAAGGTGCAGTGTGATTTTAAAAAATTGTAAAAAATGGGATATAGCATACAAGACTATTCATTAATTTGTGTATAATTACCTGTAGCTACAAACTGCCTGTTCATTGGAGCTGCCATATAACAACGTCATGTACGAGGTCAACAATCCAGTAGTATGGCAAAATAGCACCCACCCCTCCTTAGATGCCTAGAGGTAAGCCCTAAGCTGGGAATCCAGTGACAAAACACTGTCTAAACACTGCTACAAACTGAGCTGGTGCCTCACCAGGATCTTGCAGAAGGACTTGTACTCCATGTAAGTCAGGTGCTCTGCCAGGGTTGAGGCATCCAGGTGATCAAACAGCAGAGATGTTTTGCTCTTCTTCTGGACAGTTGATGTCAGCTGCCGTTTCCATTCATATGATGGACTAGAGAATGTGTAATACACTTTTTGTTACCTCTTAATCATCACGGACTTCTGTATTTCATTCAACACTTTTTCACAAAGCAAATATGTGAAGTTACCATAACATTGTGCTACATTACCAATTGGAATCAATTAGTCCTAGTGAAATTGATAAAATCATTTGAATTTACAAGTCCTGTACATTAAGGAATTTGAGATATCTTAAATAATTCGCAGGAAGCTTTGAAGTTAAAAGTTGATGAATGATAAACAGAGCAGTAAAACTTCTAATAGAGGAGTACAGTATTTGTTTTATAACAAAAACTTTTATCAACTTTTATAATATAAACTTTTTTTATTCCCAAAGTACATATTTATGATAGACAGTACTACGTAAAAATCAGGAACCACCTTTTTCTTTATTTCATTTCTGGTCAAAATGACTATAGTCTATTTTGAGTGGGAAAAATTCAAGCTCCAGGCTCCACTCTTGCTTCAGGTCAAAAACATTCCTGAGCTGTTTCTGTTTATTTCCCCTTTTCAGTGTCAGACAATAACCCAACGCTAAGGCTCTAAAAGCATGTGTAGCTGTTAGGAAGTTGTTACTGAGAAACGGAGAAATATGAAAAATATGAAAAGAATATGAAAAGTGCCTAATAATAAATATTAAGATTACATTAAAAAGTAATTAAAATTCATGCCTAACAGCCACTAACATACAAAGCCACATTACCATGCTGAGAAAATGTAGTTGTGAAGCAAGAGCAGCAGCCTTGATCTGAGGAACACACAGCGATTATGATATGCTCTTTATGTTGGGACTGTGTGTTCATGCTCAATGTCTCCGTGTATCAGACACAGGGCGGTAAATGGAGCGGATGGGTGTGTTTATGTGAACGCACTGTGCTCTCCTTGACTCACACGCTGTCTATGTCTATGAGGAGACTGCGCCTCACGTCCCCGTTCTGCTCCAGCAGCTCTTTCAGGCAGCGGATCTGCTCAGCCAGCTCCGGGTTCAGGTCAAACTCGGCCGGGAACTCACCCATCCAGTACCTGCAGGGGGGGAGGGAGAGAGTGAGACAGTGGAGCCTAGCAATGCATGAAATAGGTCTGCATGCTACACGAAAAGAATGAGGGCTCCGGGCTGTCTCACTTCAGCCACTTTCTGTGAGCTGTGACTCTATATGAGTGGATCAAACTCAACCTCCTCCCAGCGTAGACCTTGTTTACCGCTAATACATCAAAAAAGCACCACTATCATATGAAAACCTCCCAACCCAATTTATCTTCTATTTTATTGATTTTTTAAAATTGTTATATTATTTTAAGGTGTATGCCCCTAAGAAGGACTTTATTTAAGTGTATGTATGTTAAAGTACTGCATTTCAAGTCTTAGGCAGCCATGAAAAAATGTTTTGAATTATTTGTCCCAGCAGTAAGTATGTTTTGGTTGTAGTAACAACACATTACAATACATAAAAAACAACAACAACAACATAAAAACACAACAAACAATATGGTTTAATAGTATTATTATAGTTTTAGGATTACTGATAATTTTATGGTAAGATTGGAAAATGTAAGTACTGGCTTTTAAGTAAATAAACTCTTACTGTCCAGTACTCTCATTAGCCACTTCAATAGGTCCACCTCCCTGTATGTAAACTTGTACAATCCATTATGCTGCATACTTTGCTACCTTGTTCTTTAGTGGTGAAGCTTTCCACAGGACCACCACAGAGCAGGTGTTATTTGAGTGGTGGCTTGTTCTCAGCACTGCAGTGACACTGACATAGTGGTAGATCAGACAAAGCAGTGGGGTGTCAGTGTCACTGCAGCGCTGAGAACGACCCACCACCCAAATAAAACCTGCTCTGTGGTGGTTCTGACCACGGAAAGACAGGATGAAAGGAGGCCAACAAAGAATACAGAGAAACAGGTGAACAACAGTCCATAAGTGCAGAACTACAAAGTGCTCCTATAAGGTAAGTGGAGCTGATAAGATCAACAATGAGTGTAGATACAAGGATGTGTATCTAATGGAATGGCTGGTAGGAGTATAATTTTCATAAAAGGCCAAAGGCTTGCTCTGTACTGAAATTGAGTTGAAAGCAACCTTGCAATCAAGTCTGATCATTAACTTACTTTATGAGATGACAGATCTGAGACTGGCGTGCAGCCGTGCAGTTCTCCTCCTGAGACCTGTTATGTTGTTATGGTAAATCTTTATTTTTAGCAGCATAATTCAGTATAAGGTGAAGAATGCTGTTTCCTGCATGACCAGGCGGCGCTCTAGCAGTGACAGCTCAGCACATAAACTGCGCTCAGTCTGAAAAACCTGACATTAAAAGGCAGTAAACTCGGCAGTAAACATCCAGTTACCTATAATGGAATAGAATGTATGGAGTATGAGGTCACACACTAAATGGAACAGCCTAGACTAGCTGAAGAAGGATACTTGTGCAGGAGGTTCTTGGCCAGGTCAGTGGAGGAAAGGTACCATGGATGCATCATAAGAAACATTCGTACCAGAGAGGGGTCCCTCAGCCCCCCTTCATCATCTGAGAGAGAGAGAGATTAATAAAAAATGGAATATATTGCAATATGTTGTCAATAGAACATCGAAATGCAGTACATATACAGGCATGGAGTGTGAGAGAGAAATAAAAAGAGTTGCAAATATTCACTACATTCCAGTATGTAACCAGAACACACCTGAGTGCATGTGTGAGTGCATGTGTGAAATATTCTGCATTCTGAATAGAGAGGCAAGACGAGGTAAGGCAAGTTTATTTGTACAGCATATTTCATACACAGTGACAGCTTAATGTGCTTTACACAAAGAAAGCATTAGAGCATTCAGATCTAGCACCCCAGAAAGCCAATTGAAGGAAAGTTGCAACAAACCCTGCAAAAATTACAAAGAAATGCAGTTTGCTTTTTGATTTTACTCAAGTCATTTCTTACATCGAGGTAAGACCAGACTTTAAGTTGTTAATCAATCCCTAGGAAACCCAGTGCCACCTCCAAGGAGTCGTTAAAGAATAGGGGAACATATAAATGTCATACGAATTAAAAAATTGATAGAAGGCTGTTCTGCTGACAGCTTTGATATGGGTAGTGAAGGGGAGATCTGAGAGTAGATCTGAGAGAGAGAAAGAGTGAGACTTAAAGACAAAGACTCTTGGTGTAAATGAATTTCAGTTAAACCTGCTTTGCCTGCTACACTTCAAACTGGCCAGTTCCTCTTCCAAAGAAAAGGCAGGGGCTTGAAAGGCGAGAGAACGGTTACAAAGAGAAAACCACATTCACAGTCACAGAGAGTGAGGGGGATCCCTGCCATCAAGAAAGAAAGAGAGAAAGGAGTAGAGAGAGGGAGAGAACCGGGCAGCAGAGCAGCTGAGCTGCTTGATCAATGAGCTTACACGAGAGCGAGTGAGACTACTGACCAAAGGCTTTGATGCAGGCCTCCACCAGTTCATCCACGCTCGCTGACTGATCCGATGAAACGCTCGCCATCCTCCTCTCCTCGCTCTGCCTCGTTCCCTCTGCCCCCGTTTCCCCCTCTCAATTCTCCACGCCTCGCTTTGATCCCTCTTTGTCACCCTGCAAATACTATATGGTAAAACCATGGGAGTCAAGGCAAACATTAGAAATAAAAGAGAAGCACTGATATTTTGATGTGAACATAAGCACCATCACCCGAAAGCCTTTTTTCAAGTCACAGGGAAAGACTAAGGTAAAGACATTTTATGTGAATACATAAAAGATACTTGCAGGAATATAATAATCCAAGTAAGAGATCCACAGGCTTGAAGTGTACTTACCTTCAGAATCTGATAGAGGACTAGAGGAAAGATGATTATGATTGTATTATAAAAAAAGAAGTATCAATAGCGTAAAAATCTCATGGTGAGAGAACTGTGTGTACTTGCGAGGCACTGAAACCGAAGCTCATTAAGGTCTGGGGTTCACCCTGAGTACAGCTGTATTTTGCACTGCGTTTCCTGTCTGTTGTGAAATTGACAGTCATTGCATTTCCTGTTATTAACAGAAGGGTTTCAGTCTTTTTCTCACGTTCCGAACATCCTCAAAATAACACGAATTTCCCCAGCTGTTCTGCTAAGCTGAGACAAGACTGACACACAAAAGCATTAACAAGTAAAAGCTGTACAATCTCAGAACTCCCCAACACATTACAGAGTCCACTCACTCATTTACTGATATATCAGACAAGAGTGTGTACTGATTGTGTATTAAGAACAGACTCTAGCTGTTGTAGGCCTACTTAATATGAAACATAACTTACACCCTTAAAAAGATTATTCAAGGGTTCTTCAGTAAAGACTGCTATTGAACTGTTATTTTGGCACAGTAACCTTTGGCATGTTTACACTGTTCTACTTTGTAGTCAACAACCTGTTGTACATATATGAAAAGGGTGGTTCTTCAATGGTTCTTTCATAATGAACATGGTTCAATACAGTACCATGAACACTTAAAACTCTTTGCATGATTAAAGGAATTTTGCATCATGAATCGATTACTTTTATCTATATAGCACCAAAAAGTGTTCTTCTATTGTTACAAACTTGACAACATAACTGTAGCAGAACTCAATGTGGTGCTATATAGAACCGTCGCATTACATACAGAAACATTTTCTTTACTAAAGAACCCTTAAAGAACCATCTTGTGTGTAAGTGATTCTATATAGAACATATTTGAAAATGGTTCTGTATAGCATCAATAAGGGGTTCTTCTGTTTTCACAAGTTTGACATCATAACAAAAGAAGAACCCTGTATAGAACCTATTTTCAAACTATACAAAAAACCATCTACTGTACATTTCCCTCAAGCTGAGAGATGCTTTCATGGTGCACAGAACGTTTATGGTATTATATACAACCAGTTTCTTTACTGAGGAACCCTTGAATAACCATTCTTTTTAAATGTATGTAGCCTTTAAGTTTCATATATCATTTAAACCACCTAGGGACAATAAACTGGTTCAAATGAAGAACAGCTTCAGCAACTTGTGATTTTTTAAGCTTAGCTTTCTTGTTTCACATCCTGCTGCTACTAAAGTACAGTAAATAATAAAGCAATGCTAAACCATGTTAAAACTTTCAGGTTCTACTTCCCACATCATTGTGTTGTGGGACTGCTTTTGAGTTTACTGGTTTACTGACTGTTTTTGCACAACACTTTACATCCCCACTTGTTTTGTGACAACTACCTTCCTCCAGGCTGCAGTAGGGGAATCCTTTGGAAGTAAGCTGATGGGACTGTTAGCCCCCTCTAGTGGCCTTTTTGTGAAAATTAACTTCTTACAGACACATCAGGTACTTAAGCTTACACAATGGCGCCAGCAGAGTAATTTAAAAGCACTAAAGTGTAATAGAATAACAATGCAATATAAAATCTTATATAATAGTATACATGATATGTGGCATAATACAGAACAGTGCTTTTTTAAATAATAGTTGAAATGACATTACCACAGTAGAGCAACTTTAACAATAGTAATAAAATAGGCAGTTAACAGAGTTTAATTCAAGGTCAGAACCTTTACAGGACCACTGTATTAGGACCAGGTATTATTTGGGTGCTGGAACACTGATGTGGTGGTGGTGTGTTAGTGTGTGTTGCACTGGTGTGAGTGGACAGACACAGCAGTGCTGCTGGGTAGTGATACTGAGGTTTTTACTCAGATACTGAGGCACTGCTGTGTCTGATCCACACACACCAGTACAATATACATTAAAACACTCTAAAGCACCACCACTACATCAATGTGAATGCAGTGCTGAGAACATACAGGACCACCACCAAAATAATACCTGCTCTGTGGTGGTCCTGTGGGGCTCCTGACCTTTAAAGAAGATAGAAAAAGGGGACTAGCTAAGTATGCAGAGAAACAGATGGACTGCAGTCTGTAATTGTACACCTGCAAAGTGCACCTGTATGGTCAGTGGCCAAAGAGTGTGGCTACATGGAAGTGTACTTAGAGAAATGGCTAGAATGCCATGTAACAGCTGTGGTTTCCCAGACATGGATTAAGCATAGTCTTAGAGTACAGCGAAGTGCACAATACTCTATTAACATTTAAATTAAGCCCAGGCTAAATCTAAAACTGGAAATTTGTCCTAGACTAATTTTTCTTTTATCGGAATAAAAAACTCTTTATTCAGAATGCTGCGAAGTCCAGAAAAAATCAAACCCTTTAGGTTTCATGGGACATTTAGGACCTACTACAAAAAACAAAAGCATGTGTTTATCAGTCATATAGAGCAGTGAGGAACACATTCCATATGCTTTGCAATATATGCACTGTTGGTTTGTTTTTTTTAAGGAAAAACATTCAGTTTTATTTACAGTGCATATCTTGTAAACGTGGTTTTATCTTCATTGTCCGTACATTTTAGTGACCCAGAAGCTACAATTGATCTGCCATCACTGGCAATAAACCTTCTAAACCTATATAGAAGCAAAATCTACAAATGCTTTATTTTACTGTCATATTTCTCTGTTGCTGCTTTTGTGTCTTTTCAGAGACAAGGACAGAGTGAAGTAGATAGAGAAAAAATGAAAATTCCATCTGTGGTGTCAGAGGTGAAAGCCTTGGCTGCAGTGATTACACTGCGCGCAGATAGCAGGTTTTCCAGCAGTAGGCGCGAGGCTGGTGGCTGCTGACATTCACAAGGCATGCCTTTGAAATATCACGGCCTTTGGGACGGGTCAGAGTGGCTATTAATGTCTCGGCCTACTTGAAGGTTTTACACTCTAGCGCTTCTCCTGGTTTGGAGTGTCTGCAGTGTCAATCAAGCAGAGGTGTGTTGTTGGGTGTTGTAGTTTAAGGATGCTGTTTCGACTTTGGTTAGGAATTTGAGTTTGTGGCGGTGTACTTGGCCATGTTTAAAAGCAGTGTGTGAAATACCTAATATTTCGTTTTTTCAACCCTTCAATCTCTCAGTGATACAGATACAACACAGCATAATATTTAGAGGCATCGCAGGCATAATTACGGTTGCTAAGATTGCCACCCTAAGAGAGATCAATGCTGCAATTTTAAAAATACCAGAGATAGAAACTTGCAGATAGTGGATGTAGAGGGCTAAACAATGACAGCCTTTAGATTTTTAGATATTTAGGAAGTCCAAGTTAATGGTTAATAAGTGGTACCAGCCCCACAGTACCCCCTTTTACCCCCTCATGTATTTAGTGGGGACCAAATAGTTGAATTTGTGGGATCTTCTGAACTCCGCTATGGAGAAATGTGTAATTTATTAAATTTTCAAATTGGTCAAAATGGGCATTAAATAAATCAACTTTTTAACATTTTTTAGAACCTATCTGTTTAAATTAAAGTTAACCCATTTGCTTGAATAAGAGACAGGTCAAGGGAAAGCAACATGAATCCAAAACTGTACTTCAAAAATTATTTCTTTTTATCTTTATTAATTATACGACAGAGACTACATCCAGATAAACAGCACCCCCAGCTTTCAACTTAGCTCCACTCTCACTTCAAATCTGGAAAAATCCACTGGTTTATCTTTCCATTATTCCACTGTGAAAAGACTACTCATGGGTCTGAAAGGATGCATGCATAGCTGCCAAAAGCTGCTTTCACATATTTAAACAGCAGGTTTTCTGAGAAGAATAAAAGAATAGACACAACAAATACTGGAAATGTATACAAACACAGTGCTGTCTTTAGATAAAATAAATAAAGCATGATCTCTGACTTTTACCCAGTACTGTATGTGTATATGTGTATTTAAGGACATGTAGAATTCTCATAATAGTCCAAAGGAATCATCACTGCACTTGGATTCACCAGAAATCCCATAAATGGACTGTCCCAGACTGCCCCTTAATGAATATTAAGGCAGTCACATTTATAGCTGCTCTGCTGGGGCCACTGAGGCGGTGCTGCACTGACAGTGAACTGCGAGCAGCTCAGCATTTCCACTTTTGCCTCACTGGACTCACACTCAGGTCTCAGGCACCATGTCCAAGCCACTGTCAGACCATGATAGGAGGAAACAGATTTCAGTGAGGGGACTCGCTGGTGTTGAGAATGTTTCAGATCTGAAGACAAACTTTAACCGCCATCTCCACTTCACCCTGGTAAAAGACAGGAATGTGGCCACCAAGCGGGATTACTACTTTGCCCTCGCCAACACGGTCCGGGACCACCTGGTGGGCAGGTGGATCAGAACACAGCAGCACTACTATGAGAAGGATCCCAAAGTAAGTGAAGCTTACCTGGCTGGGTCAATGTTCTGAGCAATGTTTTGATCACTTACAGTTAAATATACCAATAAGCACATTTAGAAATCAGCATCTGTCTAAGTAGTCAGTGGTGGTAATACACCTCAGCTGAGCATTTGCACAGTCAGCGATGTTGACCAACACCCCGCCATGGTCACTTAACTGCCCATGGGTATAAATTGAGTCAACACTGTGCAGACTACTGTAGCCCACTTATTCAAACTATACAGTTATCAGGATTTTTGCTTTTGGGAAGAAAGAAAACTTCTCAGAGGTGCACAAGAGGGCCTACCGTCATTCGTCAACTTTTAAGGAGAGTGCACATTTAATATTTCTGTGCCAATGTGAAGGTTAGTCATCTATTTCACTGCTAGCTCCCATGAAGTATGTTGCCACAAATGTCACCACATTTTTACAGATATAATGACATTTGCTCATGAGTTTCTCTCCCATATTCATTAAGAGCATCCCTTTGTGTTCACGTAGGATCAATCACGCAGCCACTAGGCAGCTCAGTATTGTCACACCTAATGGATCCCCACCTGTGCAGAGGAGCTTTGAAGAATGATAATTACAAAACAACTTAGTCTGAGAGACTAATATCCCCCTGTGAATCTGTATACGAGGCTGTTTAAGAATGAACATTGCACTTGCTGAAAGCACTGTTTTGCAGGAATACTTCTTTTTTCACAGCTACTTGTGCTCTCATTGGGAGGTAATGATGACAGGCTTGGCTCTTTCTATTTTCGCTAAGGGATGTAACTGCAGAACTCAGTGGAAGACCCAAAGGATCTGTGTTTTTTTTTTCTCCAAGCATGCTGAAACATGGCAGGTTTAATGTGAATCAGACCAGACGTGCACCAGCCTTCACTATCCAAGACTGCTGCTACTGTGAAGCTTTTAGCAGCCTAATGAAATGGGAAAATGAATTAAAACAAAAAATGGAGCTTCAGAAGTCCTTAAAAGATCGTTCCACCCAACACTAATTACATGGAAATGAAATCTTGCTCTTGGCAAAAACAGACAATTTACTACTCTCAGATTTTGGTGAGTTCCCAACAGAGGCATTCACTTTTGTGCAGAAAGATGCCTGGAGTATGCCATCAATATGCTCACAGTATTCTGGCAAACTGTCTCAATTCATATCATATTGTTTTCTGGATTCCGCACTGATGTTTAGTGCTACGTTCAGTACGTGCCCAGTGCAGTTGTTTTCCTAGTGTTGTATCATCACCATGGATGCATATAAGTTAGGTTGTTAGAGAGAGATGAAACCTCAGCACAACACCTCTGACCTTTCTCTGCAGTCAAAGCCAAGGTTGCCAGCAATTTAGGGTATCTTTGATTCAAAGGTCAAAGGTCATTCCCTGGATGAAATGTCATCACTAAAAACCTATCCAGGATGAATCCCAGCCTGGAACTTACATCCTTTATCAGTCTCATGGTGCTACCTGGTTTGACCAGTGTGAACACACCTCTAAACCAAATGAAGAGGTATAATATCACAAAAACATGCTGCAGACTTCTGGAAATGAACCAGGTGTGAAAACAGCTTCATAACTCTGCACTGCATTGCCCGGATGCCTTGTAACTCTATTCACATTCATCAGGATGACTCCAGTGATCCTATGTTATAGCTACCCATAATAACCAGATTGCCACCCAATATTGTACTAAAATCCCATGTTTTCCAGTGTTACTGTAGTTTCTCGATGCACTGTAGAATTCTTCTGTCCTTGCCCTTACAGTATATCTCTGTCTAGTTTAGTGAGGTTCACTGCTCATTCTAAATACAAACAGAGTTGCCCAGTTGCCTTGAGGACCATGTTTGCCTATTCACATAAAACAAATGCTCTATGGTGCAAAAGTCTGCAGTCAGTACATTTCAGCCCCAAGCCAGACTTCCTCTTCGTATGACAGTGCAGCCTTATACACAGACTACATAACCTTTGCTAGTGACCTCAGGGGTGGTTATTTTTACTGGAGTCAAAATGCTACATGTTACATAATACCACTGACCTTCCTCTCTCTCCACCCCTCCTGTATTAGATACCCCAACATACACTTTCTCACCTCTGCCCATTTGGCCTCTTTATACTGACCCAGGCCTCCAACTGCAAGGAAGAAAAGTTATACAGCAGGGCTGGACAGACACTCTGGCCCATAGTTTAATAAAGAAAAGGGACAGGGAGCAAAAATAGCAAAGAGTGTAGTCCTAAAATAGCCTTCAGACTGAAGAGGAGTTTGGATCGCAAGAACGACAAGCTCAGGCTGTACATCTAATACACAGATCAGCTTACATTTGCAATCTATAACAGCAGACATGTGAATAGTAACCCAACATACTCCACTGTATTGCAAATAATGTGTGAATAATATATAAATGCTATAAAATGATTGTTTGTTTGGTTTTTGGCTGCAGTTGTCATTCACTTCTCATTGCAGGTTTTGTGTGCGATCAGCTAGGCTAAGCTTCAAATTTAGCCTCACTTAAACAACCAATATCACTGAAAACCTAACCTAATTTTATGTTTGGTGTCTACTCACCAGTACATTTCTGAAAACTAAGCAGAAAGCTTTAAAAAAATATATTTTTGAAGTCACAAAAGCCGATGCATTTCCATCCATCCATCTATTCAGCCTATACATGTTTATCCCTGCCCATATATGTAAATCGATAGTTTTGACTATGAAGGTGCTGAGCCTGCATCTCTGAATATTTTTTGTTATATTATTATATATTGTGTTCATGTATTAACACACAAGTGACTAATAAGAAAAAATGCAATATGTTTACAGCCATTACTAATGAGTCTTCTGATTAAAATAACTTAATCTCAACTGATCATCTCTATTTTGCAGTATGAAAGGAACAGATGTGTTGGAACCAAACATGTCTCTAAAAAATAGTCTACTAAACAGAAGTGCTGTTCTATCTTTCTCCTTCTGTAGCGTGTCTACTACCTGTCTCTGGAGTTCTACATGGGCCGTACTCTGCAGAACACTATGGTGAACCTGGGCTTGGAGAATGCTTGTGATGAGGCTACATACCAGGTGCCTGACCCACAAAATCTAGCCATTCCAAACCTTTCAAACTTCAGAGAATCAAACCAAAGATAAAATCTAGTTAGTTGATCATACTAAAATCAGTGTTCATGTGTTCCTTAGCTGGGCTTAGACATGGAGGAGCTGGAAGACATTGAGGAGGATGCTGGACTGGGGAATGGAGGCCTGGGCCGCCTGGCTGGTACGTGCCATGCTCTCTCTTTTCTCTCGCCCTTCAAAGTTTTGAAATGCTATCTGTCCTGTTTAGTCCTACATAGGATTTCAAGCAAATACAAATCTACAACCATAACCAATATATATATATATATGTATCATCGCTGTCCAAAGAAAAACATGTATCTTCATTTTTGCTGATTTTTCTCTCTCTGTATCATATAAACAGCAGCTGCCATGTACATTGTATACAAATTTGAACAAACCAATAAAAAATGCTCCAAAATAGCTTGGAAACAATTCTGGTTCTATTAACTTCCATTGAAAGTAAATGTTTTTGTCTCTCCTGCAAAGTTGCCAATTTGGAGATGTGTGTTTTTCTCTGGACAGCAATGATATCTTGGGCCATTGGATGGACACTAATTAAGTTAAGGACAGGCGTCAATGACTGCACAATATCATAATTAGAATAAATTAGTTTCTTGAAAACAGAGGCCAAAGTTTTTTTCTGATATTTTTACTCACTAACCATTTTCTTTGGACCACTGATGTTCCTTCCCATGTTACTGCCAGCTTGCTTTCTGGATTCCATGGCTAGTCTTGGTTTGGCTGCCTATGGCTACGGCATTCGCTATGAGTTTGGCATTTTCAACCAGAAAATTGTCAATGGCTGGCAGGTAAGTCACATGTGTGCTTTTAATGGGGACATCTTAACAGTGGGCAATATGTAATTTAAATTTTATTCTGACGTTTTTCTCATGACAGGGCTTAATAATAATAAAAAGTAATAATAATGCATAATACTTATTTCAAGAACCCATGGACCATTAACTATGTCAATGACTAACAGGTGGAGGAAGCTGATGATTGGCTGCGCTATGGCAACCCATGGGAGAAAGCCCGTCCCGAATACATGCGCCCCGTGCACTTCTATGGCAGGACAGAGCACCACCCAGATGGAGTGAAATGGGTAGACACTCAGGTAAAGTCTACAGTCTACAGGGTGTCTGTGCATTGAGAATAAAAGTGGTCATGTTCTAGAATAAGTCTTTGCATACTCTTTTGTGTTTACAGGTTGTCTTGGCCCTGCCATATGACACTCCTATACCTGGCTACAGAAACAACATTGTAAACACAATGAGACTGTGGTCTGCCAAGGCACCATGCGAGTTCAACCTGAAAGACTGTGAGTATACATATAAGATAAGATAAGATTATCCTAGACTTTATTAATCCCAGTAAGGGAATTTGAATAGTTCCAGCAGGTTATATACACACAAGTTAAAAAATAAAAAACATTTAAATTAAAAAATATATTGATACACATAGAATAAATAAATACAATAAACAGGTAGATGGTGGAGATGTGTAAAAACAGTATAGATGGATGTGTATGTATAGTGTAGACAGATTGTTGTAGATACAGTGTGTACAGTAATAAAGTGGCAGTGCATTATAACAGTATATAGTACATGCCGTATGTGACAGTGAGCTGGACCAGCAGGATATAGACTATAATAACAATAACACCTTGTATCTCCAAAATGATAACTTTACAGGAGAAGTAAAAACCAACTTTGCTCAATAAAACTATTTTTTTTCCCTAGTAACACAGAAATGAGTAACAGGAATTTCCAAATTATGTCAAACACTGAAAGAAAATGAAGATGCATGGTTCTGTTCCTTCAGCAGGCAGCAATTCAAATGAATAATTCAACAGAAAATCAAAATGAATAATAAAATAACTTGAAATAACTTAAACTATTAAAAAATAACCAGCTTTATTCTAAGGAAAACATGTATATGGTGTTGATTCATATTCCAGCAGAGAAAGATTAAGACAGTTTGTGGCTCTAGGACATGAAAAGTTTGAGGCATCCTTAAATAAAGATTTGCAATATAAAAATGATGACAGCATATCAGGGTTGCTAACTTTGGTGAGGTGATTGGACTGAGACAAGAGCGAGATTATCAATTTTTCATGCATCAATGCATATCCATTATTACACTTCACTCAGCATAATTATTAGCTTGAAGACGTGTGGTTCTTTGGCAACCCTGCATAACGACAAAATGTAGCCTAATACTACACACATTTGACAGCATACCCACTCCCCCTCCACCCCCACGAGATAAACATAAATATGGTTGACATCAGCACGTTTAAGAATGAAATGTTTGTTTCCCTGTTGATGCACTCACAAGGCTCTGTGTGGCAATCTATACAGACTAAATGGCCAATCTGAACATGGCTATTGGCATTAAGCCAAATTGGACAGAAAGTCAGAAAAATGATTCCATAACAAATCAAGCTTGACAGCATGCACTCATGTTACTGATAGCCTTTTTAGATGCCCATCTTTAATGCTGTGCTTCAATTAAAAGAGCTACTTTTGAAGCCTAGTAGCTTTTAAAGAATATAAAATACATCTTTGACAAGCAGTATACATACACAAACATGAATACACATCTCTGTCTTGAAAGGACACAGTAGCAAATTCCTTTTGTTCTTCTTCTCAGTCAATATTGGGGGCTACATCCAGGCTGTCCTGGATAGGAACCTGGCTGAAAACATCTCCCGAGTGCTGTACCCCAATGACAACGTTAGTAAACCACTCTTTCTGTCTCTATTCATCTTCCTATGTAAAGTGTGTTTATCTCCAAAGCAGTATCAGACACATACTGGGGATTTTGGGCTTGGAATTTAAACAGAAGTAGGCAAGGCATGTTTAGTGTTCAGAGTTTCTTTAGTTTTGCACTGGAGGTATGTTGAAGATCTCAAAGTTTTAAAAGTTTAAGTGATATAAGATCACCAGATTTTGAAAAGCTGGAACACTGCCAGGTTTATTGCTTATTTATTTATCAGTTTTTTTATCACTTTAAAGAAAAAAGTGGCAAATTAAAAGCACTAAAAAGTCTAGCAGCTTATGGCAAGGATGAGGAAAAGATTCAGTGGTTGCATAAGCCCATTTAAATATTTTGCAGTGAACAGAAAGACCATAAACACAAGATATGTTTGTGGGCCCAATAAAGTAAGCAAGTATTATAAGTGGTTAGTGATTAGCAGCAGCCAGTGCTGGTCAAAACAAGTACAATGTAAAACGTCTGCTCTTCTGTCAGGTATTTTTAGGACTTTCCAATGTGTTTTTATTTCACAGTACACAAAATTTAACCATATACCGGTTCCATTAGCACCTTAAAGCACCTTGAATTTTATCTGTACTCTTGTCCAAACCTCATAAACAGTTTTTAAAAAATGACTCTTTGCTTTAAGGTGAGAGTGTGATGACTGCAGGCATGTCCAATGCACAACTAAAGATGAAAACTTATCTAACTATCATTTTAAAATCCTTATATGTCTCTATGTGTCCAGTTCTTTGAAGGGAAAGAACTGCGTCTGAAACAGGAGTATTTTGTGGTGGCTGCCACTCTACAGGACATCATTCGCCGCTTCAAGGCCTCCAAGTTTGGCTCCAGGGAGATTGTGCGCACTGACTTTGCCCAACTTTCTGAAAAGGTAAGCCATACACCTCTGTATATATATATATATATATATATATATATATATATACACGGTAGAGAGGACGTTGAGAGTACTGACAGTACTGAGCCAAAATTGTCTCTTTTCCACCCTCAGGTGGCCATCCAGCTGAATGACACCCACCCTGCTCTTGCTATTCCTGAGCTAATGAGGGTGTTGGTTGATGAAGAGAAGCTGACATGGGCGAAGGTAAGAAAATTTTAGATATCGAGGTTCCCTATACATATTTAAGCTTACTTCACAAAGCATTAATTATGTTTGAAAGCATGTACTATGACCATTGGAAGACATAGTTTTTCACTACTACTGGAGAGAAACATCACTGAGCTCCCAAAAACATTTCTTCTTTACCATGCGTTGATATATCTGGTGTACTGCTAATCTACAGTATTAGTGATTTATTAGAAGCTCTACTTCTGGTTCTAGGCCTGGGATATCACTGTCAAGACTTGTGCTTACACTAACCACACAGTGCTGCCCGAGGCTCTGGAGCGCTGGCCTATTGACTTGTTCCAGAACCTGCTGCCTCGTCACCTCGAGATCATCTACGAAATCAACCGTCGTCATCTGGAGGAAAGTCAGACAGACACACACAAACACACACCCACCCATGCGTGCACACCATTAGGACTGAGTATTATGATTTGTGGAAATAATGTTTGGGCAGCTGAAAAAGTTAAACACATACAGACTTTTGCACAGTACTGCACTTTAAGTGATAAGTATCAGCTTAACTGGTTTTAAGTCAAATAAAAAATTGACTAAACTGATATAAAGCAAAACAGTGTCCCACAGGAACAAAATCACTTGAATGGAAATGATCAGTTCATCAAGTCCACATACACCTCAAATCCCCTCTGCCCGTTTCCATTGTTACAATTTATGTAATACTAACTTGTGTAGCTATATGTATGTAAGTTAGGCTTTTATCTTTTCTTGGCTATGCAGCGTGTGGCATCCCTTTACCCTGGTGACACAGACCGTCTGCGCCGCATGTCTCTGATCGAGGAGGGAGGAATAAAGAGAGTGAACATGGCCCATCTGTGCATAGTCGGGGCTCACGCAGTCAATGGTGTAGCACGCATTCACTCAGACATCCTCAAAGCTACTGTGTATGTATCACTCTGAGGTGCAGAAAACACACACACACATGTCAGGTATCATGTTCACAACTCCTCTTATACACAATATTGAATGTGTTAAAAGGTTTAAGGATTTCTACGAGATGGACCCCCACAAGTTTCAGAATAAAACCAATGGCATCACTCCCCGCCGCTGGCTGGTCATGTGCAACCCTGGTCTGGCAGAAGTCATTGCAGAGGTTAGGATCTTATTTAGGCTGGCTTTGCATTTAGCGAGGTAACAAATTTAGTGGTCTCTAATAAATGTTGGGATACTTGAGAACTTATACCAACTTTAACTCATCTAGTCTAAAATAAATATCTGAAATAAATAAACTATTAAAACAAATCCCAATTAACTGTGATACTGTTAGGTTTACAGTGTCTGACCGTTGTTAACACAGTGTGTTTAGTTTGAGTCTCATCTTATGTTTTCCATTAACTTTATACTTCACACTCAGTGTTATATACTCTGTGTGGTTGTGTGGTTAGAGAATTGGAGAGGAGTTCATCCGAGACCTGGACCAGCTTAAGAAACTACTGAACTTTGTAAACGATGATGCTTTGATTCGTGATGTTGCCAAAGTCAAACAGGTAAGAAAGACATTTAGCATTTCTCTAGTGGTTGGACTTGAGCAGATATAAATTCTTTATATCATATCATAGAATGGTGTTCTTGTTCACTCTTGCTGTCCACTGTTGTTGTAGGAGAACAAACTGAAGTTTGCCACACATTTGGAGGAGCACTACAAGGTGAAGATCAATCCCAACTCCATGTTTGACATACAGGTTAAGAGAATCCATGAGTACAAGAGACAGCTGCTCAACTGCCTGCACATTATCACTTTCTATAACCGTGAGTGCTCCCTCTGTTTCAGCTTCTTCACATCACCAATTCACCAATCCATTACTCATCCTCAGCAATTATATGTCTTTTTCAAATTGTTGTTTCAGGCATTAAGAAGGAGCCCAACAAGCAATGGACTCCTAGAACCATCATGATTGGTGGAAAGGTATGCAGCTTACAGTAGAGATTCTAGTTCAAGAATCATATCTACTACATGGAATTATATCCAGTCTTTACGGTTGAGTCATTTTGTCATAGATTGGTAATGTTCTTGCTGCCCCAGGCCGCACCAGGCTACCACACAGCTAAGATGATTATTCGTCTAATCACGGCTATTGGTGATGTGGTCAACAATGACCCAGTGGTGGGTGATCGACTCAAAGTCATTTTCCTGGAGAACTATAGAGTCACCCTGGCTGAAAAAGGTATTCCATTACATCTGATCCACTATGAGCTGTTTTCTTCCTCAGTACCCACTCTAAAGACTGAAGGGCATTTGTGATCTATAGGCTAATTCCTTCTTTCCTTATACTGCAGCTGTCCCTGCCGCAGACCTGTCTGAGCAGATCTCCACTGCTGGAACAGAAGCCTCTGGAACAGGCAACATGAAATTCATGCTGAATGGCGCTCTGACAATTGGCACCATGGATGGAGCCAACGTGGAGATGGCGGAGGAGGCCGGAGAGGACAACCTCTTCATCTTTGGCATGAGGGTTGAAGATGTAGAGGCCATGGACAAGAAGGGGTGAGAGAAATAACACATGGAGATTGTTTGAACATGCTTAAAATCTTAAAAGGGAATTAAACTGATTTTTCAATATTTCATCACAAATATTAAATCATTAAGATGAAGTCAGTGAGAGTTGTTTAATGCAAAAATGTGCCAGTCTAGAAAAAACTTTCTGTTTACAAAGGTGACAATATGAACCGGCTATTAATAGGCTTTTAGGCCTTCAACAGCTATCAAACCAGATAGCTATTACATGAAATGATTAAAGTAATGCTGTCTGATGCCTGAAACATTGTTTTATGACAGTAGTTTAATTTATGATGGAGAGGTATATGTAAGGTTGATAAAAGGCAAAATAGTCTAAAAAAACATACTGTTTCAGACTCACCACAGTTGTACCATTATCAACAGTACCTATATGTTTTACAGGAGGTTTACTGGTCATTTTGAACTACAACCTATTATATTGGCACAACCCCTGGTTCCTTTTAGCACCAGGTGCAAATTCAGACATGGACATACCTGGGCTGAAGCTCAGATTGCCTTTTTTAATGTGATATATTTATTACTCTTCTACAACTGGACATGCCCCAAGTGATCACAGGCTTATCCAATCACTTATTGCTAAGCTCCACCTTTGTTTGTCAGTCCTCCAGTTGCTGCACCACAACCGATGCAATGCCTTAAGCCTTTAGCTTGTTATTAGTGTGCCAGTTTTTTAATGTAAAGCTGCATCTAAAGCCTAAAGCTGTAATTGTTATCAATTTTCTGCTTATTTTTCATCAATTTTCTTTTACTACTAAATGTGAAAACTGAAAATGTTAAATCAAACGGCTAGCATTACCTCAGTAGTTACATTAAAGGTAGAACATGAATGGATCACAAATATTACTGTGTCCACTGTGGTAGTTTTGTTAGTAGAGTTTTTGGCCCCCACCTTGATTTGTACAGCTGTTACAGGCGTCAGAAATGAACTGCGGACACTGCGGAAAAGAGAACCTGGTGTTCAAGTATGTGCAGGAATCAACAGCAGTGCTGGAGTTACTAACAGATCCTTGTGGTGTGTGTACATTTATCAAAAACAAAGGTTCCAAGTTTTTGGATGCAAGATCCAAAAGGCCCATGACCACTTGTAGCTGCAGGACCCATAAAAAGGTTAATGCACCCCTTAGCACAACTGTAACAATGACTAATCTCAAAAAGCAAGCTATTCTTCTCCAATGCGATTAAAATTGGACTGAATTTAGATGTTGATGAAACATACAGTGTTTTAGTAGCATCTCACTGTCTAAAGGAAACTGATGAAATAAAAAAATTAAGTATGAAGGACCTGCATGTTTACTATAAGGAAATGAAGTGTTGCTTTAATGTAATACTTATTTAATCAGTGTTTTTAGATTATTTCAAGACATACACGTCCTCCTCTCCACAGATATAATGCTTACGAGTACTACAACCGTATTCCGGAGTTGAAGCAGGCTATTGACCAGATTGCAGGAGGTTTTTTCAGTCACAAGCAGCCTGACCTCTTCAAGGACATTGTCAACATGCTGATGCACCATGACAGGTACAGACACTTTGGCAAATTATACGTGCACATGTGCTCATACACACGCTTAACACGACTTCAGATGAGCTCATCTGCATAGTGGCTTCAACACCTCTTTTAATTTAATGTGTGAAGCATGTGACACATGTCCACTCTTTCTCTGGCAAAACCCCAAACAGGTTTAAAGTGTTTGCAGACTATGAAGACTACATCAAGTGCCAGGAGAAAGTCAGTGCTCTTTACAAGGTGAGTTGTGTTACTTACTGTGCCCTCTCAAATGCTGGCTTCAGTATTCAAATGCTTGAGCTAATCAACTTTTCATTTCACCTCTATCAGAAACCCAAAGAATGGACCAAGAAAGTGATCTACAACATCGCTGGTTCTGGCAAGTTCTCCAGTGATCGCACCATTGCTCAGTATGCTCGTGAGATTTGGGGCGTAGAACCTAGTCTGGAGAAGATTGCAGCTCCCGACGACCCAAAATAAACCTTTCAGGCCACTTGAGCCCAACCCTGATCCCAACACTACAGGAAGAGTTAAGAGCAAAGCAGCTCCAGATTTGCTTTAGAATGAATTTAGCACTGATGGCCTTTCTATTTATTTGTCCTCCACTGTGGTCACACCAAATCTCTCCCACCACACACACGCAAAGACAAACGCAGACTGTTAATTTTCAATCTTTAATAGCCAATCTGTTGTTCAACAGTCTCACATGTCTAGGATCAATGTGTTGACAGACTTCATCAATGTTCAACAGATGTGCCATGTGTTCAACACATGTTGAATGCTGCACGTTGACAATGCTGTTTCTACTGTGACTGCGCAGAACCTGGTTCTCACAGTGTGTTCTCCTGTAACTGTGTAGGTGGGATTTTGGTGTTTTGTGAGTATGCTTTTTCGAGTCTTGAGCTGTTTAAACACTCCAAATCTTGAGTGAAGTCCAATGCAATTAAGCTTTGCCACTCTTCAATATTGATGCCTTGACTCCTAAGAAAATATACTGCTTCAAAAAGGGATTAGCTGGATATTCATCCTTCAAGTTATTGATCGCTTGGTAGCTCATTTTTCAAATAATAGGCCTTTAAATGAGAGTATAAGGCAGTTGCAGCTTCAAAGCATCAGGTAGAGTTTGTAAGCATGAGTGAGTCTGTATTAACTGTTGTCATTTGTAACGAGTTTGTGATTTTGGTTTTTCAATGGGAATATATTTTTGTAATGGGAGAAAATCTGAAACTGGCAATGTCCCATATATTAGGTCAGGAATAGAATCCAAAAGATGTTCTTAAATCCCTCGCTTTCTTCACTGAGGTGAGTTTAAGCTCATTTACTTAAAAACAGCCCAATAATTCAAATAAAATAAACTCTTTATCAGTGACTTTTTTTCAATGCACTACACTGTTAATAATAAATGAAATTAAATAACTTGTGGTTTCCACTGTGTTTTTTTGATATGGCATTATAAAACCTCTGAACAAAACACTGAAAATCTACAATTAATGCTGATCTTTGGCACATCTACTTTGTTACATAGACACATAAAAAACACACACTTTTGTGTGTACGTGACCAGGGGTCAACCCTTGCTATGAGTTGACAATAAACAGTTAAGACGTGCAGTCTTATAATAGGTTACCTGTCACCTGTGTTAATTAACAAGATCTATGACCTAGCCCTTAACGCATGGCAAATGCTAACTCCTTACTGGTTCATTAACCAGAATATGGTCATCTTCTAGACAGGGCATTTGGCGCCAGAACAGCATGATGTGCTCTGTCACAATATGTTCCTAGAACTCACTGATCCAGAGGTATTCATTCTGGCATGTCATGCAGCCCCTGACTGGAAAAAAGAACATTTCAGACAGGAAGCAAAAACACAACAAAAGCTGGCCCACCTGTGTGCCGGGGTCATTCAGAGGACACTGTAAATCACATCATCTCAGAATATACCTATTTACAGAAAACGAGGAATTGTTTCTGAGTTTTACCTCATTTAATATGGATAAGGCTGTCAAATGCTACTGCTATCTATGTATTTACACTGCATATATTTATATATTTATATATCATTAAAAAATATATAGCTCATTTTCAGTAGTGGAAAAAAACTGAGAATCTGCCTTTTCAGTTGCTTATTGCTTACTGTCTTTAAAATGTACCCACTTTTTGTTCTTTAATCAGTGCCATTGCTACCACAATAAATACTCGACTTCTTTAATTTTTTTTATGTATTCAAACAGCCTAGTTTGAATTCTGTGTGTTTTTTACATACACCTCTTCAGCCTGCAGCAGTTTAGTCATGTATCAGCCTGGGCTGCTTTTTGAAGACTGAATTAGACAGAATCACACTTGCTATGTATACAAGATATTTATATCTTTGAAAATATTAGTTGTATAAAAGGAGGAATCATATATTATGATTACTCCTAACAGTTACAGTTTAAAATACCTGTATATAACATAGTGTTATCTTATTTTTTACTTTAAAAAGGTTTAAATTTAAATGACCTGCTTTATATACATTTATACCTCCAATAAACACTTAAAAATTTAAAAAACTTAAAGGAGCAATTTGTAATATTTTTGCTTTAACCTATTCCAAAATGAACTAAAATTATCAGGAGAATGTGAAGACATATAAGTTTTGATGGTATGTCAAAGATGTCTTGGTATCATTTTGCAGAGATAAGATGGCATGCTAACCAGGTACCCTGGCAGCAAACAAAAGAAATGATATAAATAAAGGCAAATGAAAAAGTTAACATTGCTGTTGTTTTCCACTGTGAAAGACTTTTAGTGAGTAAAGGGGTGAAGTTTGACACAGACTGGGACTTCTAAACTGGGAAGTAAACAGACTGTTAATGCTAACATTAAGAAGGATGGCCTTTGTATTTCCTATGGTAGGAGTGCACATGACAAATTTCTGATCACATGTTATCAAGAATTTTACATATTGCATCTTACATCTTACATATTGCTTCTTTAAACTGCTAGGAACACACCGCAATGTTTTACACCTATGACTACTACAAATTAATATTAGGTATCAAATATATATAATTATAGATGAGATCTATGAACCCTTCGACTGCTGCTTTTTTTTGAAGGTTACTTTGTTACCTAATAGAGCTTCTCACACCTTTTGCCACTCTCATCTTTTCTAGGCCTCTCTCTGGTCCTTGCAGCGCCCTAATTCTGTCTTATATAACTTGGTCATTAGTCTTTTCCTCTGTGCCTGTGTTTGAGTGATCTTGGTGAGTTGCTGCTGAGTCATTGCATCAGGGGTCTTGCGACCTGGACTTTATAAAAGCTTTGAGTAAAATGTGTAGGGGGAGGGGGAGGCAGTGGACTTTGACAGTGGTGGTGGTGGGGTGCTTAGGTGAGTATGTGGTATAGCGTCACAAGTTACATTTCTACCAGCATGTTATCTTTCCATTCCTGTCAAGCCACAGTATCTGTATGAAAAATCAGCATGCTACCTTTGTCCCAGTCTGTCACCAAGTTTAGTCAGTAATTATGTTTTAACATTATATTTGCTCATAATATCCTATCATTATCTCTCTCTCTCTCTCTCTCTCTCACACACACACACACACACACACACACATAAACTCACATGGTGACTTGAATTTCTAGCCCATCCCAGGCAGCAGCTCTCAAGAAGCTTGACCACAGGCACGGCTACTGCAGACCAGATATTAGCCCAAGGAGTCAACTGGCCACACTGCATTTCATCTCGCCATCCCGACAAACCTTCTGCCCTGTGTCGTGGAAAAGGTTCCTATGACCACAAGAGGTTTAGCATTAATGGCTTTAATTCAGTGTTGAAGTATTTACTTCTGAAAACTGGAAGAAATTTCAGAGCAGATTACGCAGCGTTGTACAATCTGCCAGAAAAAATGGGTCGCTCAGGTTTACTTTATCTGTTCTGCCATGACCTACTTTAATGTAACGAAGACATTGGCCTTTTTTTGCACGGCTGCTGTTTGTTTGCATTCAGCGAGGGTTCACAGTGAGCTCAGGAAGTCTTGTGCCCAGAGAGTGCCTTCAGCACTGGAAACTCATCAACAGCAAGGAACCCAGGCAATGTAAATCTAATATACTATGATACTGTAATTTTTTTTTTTTTGCAATTTGCAATTCTTAAAAAATCTAATAGTTGTAATATATATTTGCAATTCTTAAAAAATCTAATAGTTGTAATATATCCAATTATATCTAATTCAACTACCAAAAACAGACTCATAACAAACCGGTTAACCTCTTTTGTTCAAGTCATGTTCTTAAAAATGAAGCAAGATTAAGATGTTCAGAACAACAGCAATGTTTATCAATCCAATACTTAACCCATGCTTTGTCCTGTTTTTTTTTTTTTTTTTGACCGTCTTCACAGATAATTCAGAAGGAATTTTGAGGCGGAGCCCCAAACTTTACACTTAGTCCAACAGAAAGCAGCTGCAGAACTCAGTCAGACTTTCTGCTGTGCTTGTGGACCATGGCGTTCGCAGACCTGCTGGAGCAGGTGGGAAGCACTGGTCGTTTCCAGATCGTGCACGTCACCCTGCTTTCCATGCCCATCCTCATGATGGCCAGCCACAATCTGTTGCAGAACTTTGTAGCAGCTGTGCCGCCTCACCACTGTGCTGCCCATGTTAACCTCTCCGGTCAGCCACTGGGCTCGGAAGACACACTGCTTATCAGCGTACCACTAGACCAGCACGGTAGGCCTGAGCGCTGTAAACGCTACACCCACCCACAGTGGCACTTGCTGCACACTAACAGGTCTGAGGAGCTGGACTGGGAGTTGGAAGAGAATGAAATTGAATTGCAGGGATGTGCGGACGGGTGGAAATACAACCAGACCGAGATGACCTCGACCATCATTACAGAGGTAAGAGACAAACAAGGTTTGCACTTAATTGGTAATCTCAGGAAAACATTAAACCCTGCTTTACTCAATGTAAGGTCACTAAATAACAATACATGTGTGAGAACAAGTTAGGAGAACAAGCAAGATTTTATGTTTATATCAGGTTAAATGAAAATGACAGATTTGTTCATATAGTAAAATAGGGCATGCATATATATATATATATATATATATATATATATATATATATATATATATATATATATATATGGGGCCAAAACTTTTTCTATGAATCTTGTTTTCATAATGCACTATAAACGAATTTATGAGGCGTTAAATAGCATTCATAGCATCTAATAATTCCTGGCATATTCTTGTATAATGTCGCTTAAGTAAGCATAATGACATGCATAATACTTCATAAAGAAGTATTTAAAATTTTTTAATGCAGAACATTAAACCTAATAAAGCATTATAAGTGGTCTTTACAGGCTGGGTGCAATTTCAAGTGAAGTGAGACTGTTTGACTGAAATAAACAGGACAAACAATGTGAATACCAAACCTGAAGTACATAACCTGGATGTGATCAGAGACTCTGAGCTCTGTCATATCCTCATGCAGAGTAGCTTTTTATCATTTAAGAAATATCGCCAAAGTTTGGACTTTTCTACCCTAGAGTGACACAGAGAAGCTCGTTCATACGTTTTCATACAAGTAGAACTGATTACTGTAATGCTCTTCTTACTGGAGTTGCTAAAAAATGTGTCCTATTTTAAAACAACTGCACTGAATACCGTTATCTTTTATAAAAGATGTTAAAGTCCATCTACTAGTCTATAAAGCTCTCATTAATCTAGAACCAGCTTACAACCAAAGTGTCTCTGTTTATGTTCCAACGGGTGATTGTAGATCTGTAGATATGGGCCTTCTGCACATGCCTTCCATAAACTGTGTGTGTTAAACGTTTATTGCAACGCATAGATCCTTTGGTGTTGTTTTTGCAATATTCTGAGTTAAAAGGTCCATTTAAATTAAATTCAACACAGAAACACAAATTGTTTCTAAACACTGACTTTGTGACATCACCTTTACATGCATCCTTGTATTTGGCCTACGGCGCTTCAACTCGTCAGGTTTAAATTGAAGAGACCAGGGTCCATTTGAATGACATCCAATTCATGACAGACAGTTAGAGTGACACAGTTAGTGTCTTTTCTTGTAAAGCGGTCCTACTGGTAAAAAGCTAAAGTAAACTGAGCTCTGTGTTCTTGTGTTCTGTGTCTTTCTCTTACAGTGGGATTTGGTTTGTGATATGCGGTCTCTGAAGCAGATGGGACAAACTATCTACATGGGAGGGGTGCTTGTAGGTGCAGTGATCTTTGGGGGATTGTCTGACAGGTAGTGTCTGCTTGTTTATAATAATTTACAACCATTCTATAAACAATTCTCCGAATTTAAATGAATGTCATCTCAAAATGTCCTCTGATGGTATTATTAAACCAAGCTGTCTTAATCAGAATCCAGATACTGCCAGAAAGTCCACACTGCCCCACAATAGTTTCTGGCATCTTATTCTATTTTTTTATGATGGTGGCGGCAAAAAAATAAAATGAAAATAAAATCATTACAAAATAAAAGTGGCATGGAAGTAAAAAGACAAGGCTGTTGCAGTAAAAGACTTTCGAACACGCACACGAAAACAAGAATGTTGATTCTTGTAATTACTGGCCATATAGGAGAAAATCAAGGGAAAGAAGTTATAAAGTAATATAAGAATGTTATTAATGGACAGTGGTGGGTGCAGTAGCATTCCAAAAAAAAAAAGAATGGTATAAGAAGTGTGAGCAACAGCAAGTACCACACGAGCAGAATATAAATAAATAAACTAAAGGAATGAACTAAATGTGCATATCTAAAATGGAACTGACTGAATGCAACTAGTTACTACCCACTGGGGTGTAAGAAAATATTGAATATCGGGATATTATGTTTTGTGATACTGTATCGATTCTCAAAAACACGGTACGATACATAGATTCCTGGCAGACAGTGAATCATTGTGTGTTGTGTTTAAACCTCTGACCACTAGATGGCAGTGTTGTAATCCATTTTCAGCTCCACTTCAACATTAACAGGCAGCACAGGGGCATATTGTAAGCATTGTAAGCATTGGCAAACCTGTACATGTAGTGGTGTGTTTTAATAGTAAGATTTTAAAACTCGCAATATATCACTTTGCTTGCAATATCGCAATATATTGCGATATATTGAATCTGGACTGCTGTATCACAATACGCATTGTATCACCAGGTTCTTGGCAATACATAGCCCTACCACCCACCACTTAAAAGAAATGAAATATGATTGATGTGCATGTTCTCATGCGATACTCTATGTCTCCTCTAGGCTGTCACTTCACATTAAGACACCCAGGGCCTTAACACATATTTTTCCTAAAGAAGCCTTGAATATCTGTGTGGCAACTCTAACCAAGATCATTTCTATTCCACACAACTTTTCTCATTTTTTTCTTCCATTTAGATGTTTTTCAAACACCTGCCTCCCACCTCCAAGCACATCCCTTTACTGCATGCCATTTTAAACCAAATTACAATACCACAGATATGTCAGAGCCACGTTTTAAGAGTTCAGAATGCTAATTGATGTTTCTGCTGCAGGTTTGGCCGGCGTGTTTTGCTTCTTATCTCTCACCTGATGATGGCAGTGTCTGGAACATGCACAGCCTTTGCCTCCTCCTTTTCCCTTTTCTGCTTCTTCCGCTTCTTCACTGGCATGGGTCTGTCTGGCCTGGTCCTCAACTCCTTCTCACTCAGTGAGTACTCAACAAAGACCATGTGAAGATCCAGTCCATAGAAGCATGTGTTGTAAAGAAGCAAAGAGAATTGATCCTGACTTTATAGTCAGTCAAGCAATATCATTATAAATAAAAATATGATTTTTTGGGGGAATTTACACTACCTATGTAACTGGGGAAACATGAAAATCAATATACAAAACATTGTGTCTGATGATGTAGCACAAGGTTTTTTTTTCTCTGCTTTTATTATTGGCTGCTTAGAATATGTAAGGCTGTCCTGATGCGTTTGGCATGTTTTTGCTTATTGAATAATTTGTGTACATACGTTTTAATAGCTCTGATATTTTTTATTTTACTCCTAAATATTTAAAACAAGGAAAACCCTTATATGAGGGTTACATTAAATATTCTGATATCCATGTCTGCACCTCTTTTTGCACCTCGTAGTTGTGGAGTGGATCCCCACCCGTATCCGGACGGTAGTGGGCACAGGCACAGGCTACTGCTACACTATAGGCCAGCTTGTCCTGGCAGGCGTGGCTTACAACATCAGGGACTGGCGCTGGCTCACTCTGGCTGTTTCTCTGCCATTCTATGTCTCCTTCCTCTACTCATGGTTTGTACCACTCATCTTAGAGAAAGCACTGGGTCTTCACTTTACTCATAAAATGAAGTGGAATCAAAAAGATTAGAGTGATGGCAGAAAAGAACCACTCTTGGTTCCTTAAGTATCCTCTCAGAAGATGTTTCTTTAAATATCTATTTTTGGGTTATGCCACAAAGAACCATTAGCACCAGTAGGATTGTTTGGTCTAATTGTTTTAATTTTTCAATTGTCTTAATGGTTGGTATCAGAGGCTTCTAGTTTCCCAAATAACACCTTCAGATACCATTAGGAAACAAGTAAATGCATTTGGAAAGGTCACTTGTTAGTCCATTAGAATCTTTTACACATCAACACATCCAACACATCAAGAAAGCCACATTAAATAAACACCAGCAACCAACAGAAACACCTAATGATTTCTGGGGGTTTCTCCAGCAGGGACTTGTTCCTCACAAAAAGTATCACATGCAACAAGTGTCACTCACAAAGTATTTCTTTTGTGACACAAAAGAACAAAAAAAACATTTGCAGTTAAGTCAGACGCTCACCCTGTTTGTTTCATCATGTTTTAGCTATGCCTACTTGACCTATTCCTATATAAATATCAGGTATTTATATCAGTGTATACATTTATGCATGATAAAGAGCTGTAGACTTTTAAACATGCTGCCTGTCATGTCATTGTGTAAAGAACACAAAAGTCTTCAACGTAAATGCAAATGTTCTATAACAATGAACAATGAACAATATACTTAAACCAAGAAACATTTAGGAGCCTGTTTGTTCTGTGTTTACTCCCATAAAAACATCCAGTCATCTATTTTGGTGTATTTCAATACATAAGGTGGTTCTTGGAGTCTGCACGGTGGCTGGTCCTGAACAAGAAGCCTGAGGAGGCAATAAAAAACCTCAAGGCTGTGGCTCGCATCAACGGGCATCATGAGGAGGGAGACAAAATTAATATAGAGGTGATGATGGAAACAGTCAGAAGGATCATGGCAGTTTTACAGTCCTCTAAACCATCCCATAACCACCTGTGTGTGATTTGTATTTATATGTGTGCAGATGCTGCAGCAGTCCATGAAGAAGGAGATGTGTTGCTCACAGAGCAGTCATAGTGTGCTGGACCTGCTAAGGAACCCCACAATGAGAACCATCACTGTCTGCCTCAGTGCAGTCTGGTCAGTTGCTGAACACAGATATATCCACCTTTTTCACCACACTAGACATACAGACCAAAGAAAAATTATATCATCAATTCATTATGTGTTTACAACCCATTAACACTGAAGTAACTGGTCTGGTACTGCAGACCAATTGTGGTTTCAAAAGATTTTCCCAGGAGTGTCAGAGAGTTTCGGAGGAATTTAGACACTTGAAAAGACTGGCAAAAGCTGTTTCCATTTTGGGGGGTTCAGTTCAAAAGTATGAGTTTGTCTGTACATGTTAGCCCAGACAGTGTACTAATCAAACTAATACTATTCAGCCAATCAGAAGGGCAATATCAGGGAAAACCCACTTTATCTCACTTTCTTTTAATGTGTTACTTCCTAATTCATACAGTGCATGTATGGAAATTAAGCTGGAAAAGTTTTAAATTCCTTGGTTATGTGATATGTGTACACTCTATCAGAACAGAGCTCATTAATATAATATCAGCCTTGAAGGCACAACAACAGTTTAAGTGATAAAGAATAAATGTAAAAATTAATTATGACATTTTTGGTGCATGAAGCCACACAAATATGCCCCCCTTTATCTCTGCTCATCTCTGAGATTCTGTACAAATCAACTTTATAACATGTCAGTGATGTTTTGTAGTTTTGTCCACTAATTGATGTGGAGGATTCATGTTGTGTTTTCTATAGGTTCTGCACCAGCTTTGCCTACTATGGCCTTTCCATGGATTTACAGAAATTTGGGGTAAACATATATTTGATCCAGGTGATCTTTGGAGCTGTGGACATTCCAGCCAAAATCATTGTCACAGTATCTATGAGTATGATAGGACGGAGGCTCTCCCAGTGTGCAGCACTCATACTAGCTGGCATCCCCATCCTCATCAATTTGCTCATACCCTATGGTGAGGACAACGGGGTGATCCTAATAATGTTATCACTGTTCTAATGCTGCAAATTAGTACTACTGATTGAGTCTTGTCTGAGGTTTTCTACCTTACAGATAAATCCTCTCTCTTCCTTTGTTTTGTTTCATCCATATGCATGAGGTGGCTGTTGGGGTGCTGTGACGCGGCATATGGCTGTGTGCTGTGGTGCTTTGCTTTAATGGTTGTTCTTGTTGTGCATGTGCAGAGCTGCAAACATTGCGTACATGTCTGGCAGTGATTGGAAAGGGCTGCCTGGCTGCCTCCTTCAACTGCTGTTACCTCTACTCAGGGGAACTATACCCCACAGTAGTCCGGTAATTGTTCACTTCATTCATCATCAACATCCACCTTCTTTACTGTTGTATTAAGGACTGTTTACATTATATGGTTGAAGTAGCACAAATCTGATTAGAAATGTGAAGCTTTCACAGCTGTGCAGATTTTTTAAAGTCAGATTTGAGCAGCTTTTATATGTGGTCTTACATAAGAGACACTTGTAAACATAACCTCAAGTAAACCACTCAAATGTATTAAATTCCTAAACTGCAAGACTGCTGTTCAGATAATACAAGCAACCTTGAATTATTGTTATTAAGAAAAAGAGTGCGCAGTTGCAAGATTCCTCTAGGTTTTGTGTCTAAACAACTCATTAGAAAAAGCTTTTAAATCAAAGCTTACACTTCATTCCTTGGAATCTTACAGGCAGAATGGCATGGGATGGGTGTCAATGATGGCACGTCTGGGGGCCATGGTGGCTCCTATGGTGCTTCTGATGGGGGAGGCCATTGCATGGCTTCCAGGTCTCATCTACGGTGGAGCTCCCATCCTGAGTGGAATTTTTGCCTTCTTCCTTCCTGAGACACTAGCTGCTCCTCTCCCAGATACTATCCAGGATGCTGAGGACAGGTGAGTCTAGGAAAGAAAGAATGTCTATAAATGTTCTTTAGATAAAGGTAAAGAAGTGAGAGCAGTTTTTTAGACTTCGGCCAAAACATAGGAAATTAACTCAAGAACTTTTAACATTTTAATGCAAAATAAATTTAATTTTTTTTATATTAAAGCAAAAGTGTGGCTACAACACATACAGTAAGTGAATTATGCATACGTTTTTATTCATTCATTAAACAAGCACACATATAAAACTATTTTCACATAAAATACAGATGATTTTGAATGTGCATTGTTACACTGACGGTTTATAATGTTTATTTGTTTAATCTATTTTTAGAAATCTGGTAGGGACTGCAAAATAGTCTTACCTAGGAACAAAATGAGCTAGATATAAAATGACATGTATTATGTTTTATTTGACAATGTTCATCTGTATTTCTTAATAATGAATGAATTATATGTGTACTAGTTTACGTTATATTAGATGTTTCCTTTTCCTTCTTAATGTTTAACTGTTTTTTGTTATACAGAGGTTTCAGAAGGCGAAAAGAATCAAAGGAGGAAATGGCCTTAAAGGACTCCAGCAACAATCCACTAAAGGAATCTGCCTGAGATCCAATGTGAGATCCAGCTGCAGTGGCCTTTAAACTCAGATTCAGCAGATTAGAGTAGAGATGTTGAACATGGTTTGCACTGATTTTCTGGTGTTCTCAAAAGACTGGAAGAATGAAAGAGAGGCATTCTAAATGCAGAACAGTATCTGCTTTACCTCAATATGAAATTAATGCTACATTATCTAGATTATCAAAGTGTTGTCTTAAGACTAGAATGTGGGTACAATAATTTGATTGATAGTAAACTAATAGTAGCATCAAATGTCATGCCAGTTAAAATGAAAATCATTTATTTTCAAGTTTTCATTTTCAACTTTTTACACATGTAAATGTTTTTTTATTTGTTTGTTTATTTTCTTTTGTTTATAATATTAAACTAAACAAAATAAGTATTATAATGGTTCTTCTCAACTATGATCCACTGACACAAGATGTCCATAACAGCACATTATAAGACACATCATAAGAAAATGTGATGGAATGATAAAACTGAAATTATTCACATCAAAACTGAAATGTGCTTAATAAAACCTGCATTTTACATGTAATTTGTGTCTTTGTGTCTAAAATCATTTTAATGTGAGGAACATTGTTACAAGCATGACTTCTACTACATGTGCTTAATCATAATTAAATACACATTTAAACATGCAGAAAATACTAGTAATGACTACAGTACTATATGTGCACATGCTTATTTGCAAGAATCCATTTTTAATTATTACATGAAAGACCTACACATAGTTTCCACTAGCATGAAATCAATACAAACATGTAGCTAATAATTTTAATTTCTGCAATATAGGTCAATTGTCAACTGTTTGATGCACATGCTAAGCAAGCTTTTGAAATCAGTCCATTATTTAACGTTCCATATGTTTATTACAAATCTTGTTTTTGACCTTAAATCATTTTTATACTTATTTATTGAACACTAGTTTTTGTAAATATGTTCCTGACAGCAAATGTTTACAAATATCAATAGGTCCTATTCAATTCCATAGTAAATACATAAAGAACATCAGAAACAAGTAAGTTGCAAAATTCATTAGAAAATCCCATGTTGTGCATCAAAGGGTTAAACTAGTTCCTTCCATTTATTTCTGACATGCTGGAATTCAGTTTTAAAACATAACATTTATGTACCAATACTTGTAGGTACTAGAACTAATATGTTTATTTGTTCAGAGTGAAATTCTAATATAAATATTGGCTATTGAAAGCTCAAAAGGCTTTCTTTTCTAAAGGCTGTTGAAGGACTACAAATCCCACAAACCCACGTATTACCGCATTTACCAGAAGCCCTTGCTGTTCTTCGTCCTCCTCAAAGCTCTTTCCTGCAGCTCCCTTGTTATTCGATTCACTTCAGAGGCAGCAAAATGTCTGGGCTTCTTCGGGCAATCGCGCGGTTTCGCACTGCTCCGGCTCTGTGGGGATCAAACATCATCCAGCGGGCGAATATTGCCTCTAAGCCGGCCAAGGATACCCTGGGAATCGCGGTAAGTGTTGTGGAGCGGTTCGGCGTTAGTGACCCTGTTCGCTCGCTGCTCGGCCTGCAGCTTAGCCTAACCTTCAGCTGGAAACGCGTGTAGCTGACATGAGACGTTTGTAAGTCAAACTCGTAGACTTACCGTTATTATAAACGTCCGTCCCCTATTCTCAAGTTATATGTTAAGTAATTGTGAATCACAATTTTTCTTCGTTATAGGCTGGGTAGCTGTGTCAGTAACGTTATCGCTAACGTTAGCACAAGTAGCCCAGACGTAGCATATCCGGCTAGCACTTCAGATAGAGGTCACTTACCAACTTTATAGTATAAGCTAGTAAAATACTGGTCCGTCATCTAGTTTAGAACGAACTTTATACTGTAATAACTTTTATGATAATTATCTGATACCTTCACTGCCTTAAAGCACTATGACTACTAACTCGTTACACAACTCGTCTCTCTAAATCATGAGCGGTACCTGAAGTGGTTCTCTGTCAAGTGTCGCTGGTTTAGATTAGATGTTTGGTTATCGGGACCCGTTATTAAATGTAAACTTGAAGAAAGACGTGGCTTCTTATTCGTATTCCCCTTTCCATCTCAAATGGTGCACATGAGGCGCCAGCTTACAATTCTACTCGTATTAAACACGAAGCATCATATATACATCATATTTATTTTATTTTTTAAACTTTGGGTCCCTCTATTCCTACCTCAGTATTTAATGACTTTTTCAGCCTCTGAAATGTTTACCTACGCCCGATACGGAGAGAAAAGGCGTTATGATCCGAGACCTTAATTTGAGTACGAGTTGACATAACACAAATGTAGTCTTAGACACCTAAGCAAATTGTTTAGGAAATTATCTTGGTAATAAGCGTTTTTACTTGCTCAAACATCATATCAGTAGAATAGATCCAAATCAACAAATGCAGTACAGTGTAGATTTTTTTTTTTGAGCTAGTTGAAGGTTTGTTCCAAAAGTTTATTGGTTGATTTTTTTTTTTTTTTTAATGTATAAAAAAAAAAAAATATATATATATATATATATATATATATATATATATATATATATATATATATATATATATATATATATAAATAAATAAATACCAGCGCATGTAATGTAATGCAGCCCTGAATAGATTGGACTACGGGTGGGAACTGCTGAAGAACCCTATATTATCAATGATACTTCAGTCACAATTTGATGTTACTGCATATTTTTTTAATATTGTGATATGCTGAGTGCTGTAATGATAGGTATTACCATTTTTCAACTGCACGTTTTGTCTCCAAATGAGAATTCTATTAGTATCTAACAAGAATCTCATACTGTTAGTCTCCATTCAGTCATTTTTGGGATTCTCTAGCAGATGCAGCTATGAAAATCTTATTTTAAATGTATGTAATATTTATAATTGGCACCAATTTGTTGATGCAGCATGTACATACAAGTTAATAGAAAACATCTGATCTGAATTCTGTATTTGTTTATGCAGGAGACAACAATTGGTCTTGCTTTGTTTTCCCTGGCCATCCTGGCTCCATCGGGATGGGTCCTGGCCAACCTGGAAAGCTACAAAAAGAAGGCGTAATCCTGTTGTCATGGCCTGAAAAGAGATGTCTACCTCCCTTTCCTTTTGGGGACCATTAACTTCACTTCACTTCACTTCAGCCCGTCTATAACAAGAAAGGACTAATGAGCCACCCATCTGCCGCTCCAAAGCGTTGAGAAGTCAATGGACTTCATAACTTTGTTGTAATGGGTGATTCTCTTCTTAAAGATGTTGTTACACACTTAAAATAAACTGCTATTTAAATCCGAACTCGTGTCAGCACGTGTTGTCTTATGAGCACTGATATTGATACACTGGTACTGAAAGTGTGTGTATTATTAGAAGACTCAGGCAGGCTTGTTGTGCTAGTGGATCACGTGTGCGAACCGTAAGCCTTTATGATCACAGCTTTGCCGGCACAAATAAAACATATTCTGTATTTAGGCAGGTTCTTTGGGATGGGAGTTGTAGTGTTAGATGAAACTGGGTTATGGAAAGGCATTTTCAAAAGTTTCAGAAAATGAAAGCTTCGAAATCCGGAATTGCGGCTCCCCATAATCACGTGACAGGAAACAATTAGAGGCAACATGGCGGAGGAAGAACAACAACAAGAGGGGATGGCTCAGAAAGAAGTTGATGGTGAGGAGAATTTCATTTAGGCGCTGTTTGGTGTGTATTCTCAAGCCAATCATTCGGAAGTAATTCTGCTTTGTATTATTTTTGTTGCGGCTGAATGAAATGGACGGAAAGGAGAAGCAGCCAGCTCCGAGCAGCTCATCAGAAGCTAGCTGGCTAACGCGATAAAGGCTAACGTTAATGTTTTAGCAATGTTTCGCAAACAGACTTTAGTCTCAGCCGAGATCTGTTTGTCTTTATTTTCGCTCTTCTTCGTGTATACGAGTTGTCTTACTGTAAAAGCCGAAATAGACCTCTTCATTGATGCTGCTTCTCGGTCTGCCATCGTTTGTTTTCGTCGCGGGTCTGAAAAGTCCCTTCGTTCGACTAAAGCGATGCCGCGATGGACTTCTATTGTGTATTTTCATTGTCTGTTATGTAGTTGCAGGATTATTTACGTTTCTCTTTCCAGTCGACAAGCACATTATAACTGCCCGACTATGAATTTGTTCAAAAGTACGATTAGACCCGAATTTATATATAAACTAAAACGTGTCTAAACTTTACGTTGAATCACCTGATGTGTGTTCATTTACAACACTTCATTTGATATGAACGTACTTCACATACACTATTTTGGGTTAAATAGAAAGTGTAAATGACTACGAATCATGGCATTCTCTTATAGTTTACAACCTTTTTGGAAACAGGGTCGCAAGTTATTTTTTCCCCGTTCCTTCTGGTGGAAACCTGGAAAACCAGTGTAAATCTTGGGCTGCTCTCGAAGGCCATACATACCCTCTTATTATTCGCTATGCTTATAAAATTGTATCTGAAAAAAATTGTGTTGATGAATGGTGATCAATTATGTGGGATTCTTCTGTGCAACAATAATACAAAGTGGTAAGCTGGTAATTCAAACATAGAGAGAAAAATGACAGACTCTCTCTGAGCACAGGAAGCTCTGTCTTGAATGGGCCTCAGACCACATGGCCCAAGCAGCTCAAATACTTAAGACAGGCCACTGCAAATATACAAATCAGATGCAAGGATAGTCCTAGAATATGTACAAAGACTAAAGAGATCAAATAAAAGAAATAATGCCATCTGCTCTCAGGCCCCTGTACATGAACAAATGCGATGAAAAACAAAACAAAACAAAGAAACCTATTGGTGTCTAGTGAAATCTCTGTGTGTCATGTTAGCTGGCGTCTTCAAATTGTAGTGCTTCAAAGAGAATAGCAAAGAAAGAGAAGGATTTGAGGAATGGGGGAGGTAGGTGGTGGTTACAAAGACTCTTAAGGCATGTTCCGCCCTGTAAACAAACTATTCAGCTCATCAAAGGTTTAATAGTTGTGCTTGAGCATTGGTATTTGCAGGACTGCGGCCCCATATGTTTGACACCCGCAGGTTTTAGGGTTTTTAAGGTAAAAAATTCTGTATAACAGCAACCATATTGGCTAACTACATTGAATGACATTTCCGATCCTTTGTTTATCAATAACTACAGAGTGATCAATGCGCTTATCAGAGGTTCTTCTGTTCACAGGATTGAACTGTCTTGCATATGATGAAGCTATAATTGCACAACAAGATAGGATTCAACAGGAGGTAACATCTAATCTCTAACTACCATTCAATTCTGTGTTAATTGTAGAATTTCAAAAAAGTCACCCGACTGCTGTGTAATTCCAGATTGCCACAAGCATTCCCCTTGTGTCAGACCAACAGGACCTAGCTATACTGAAGAAAGAGTATGCAGATGATGACTCCATTTACCAGCAAAAGATAAGGGTAAGAATTCCATGCAAAGAGTTTTGCTCATACCTTTCTAGGCAGACCTACCAATTTTTGCAGGTTTTTAGGCTATATCCAGACTGCATGCAAATCAGATATTCCTCAAATAAGATATTTTGAGATGATAATTCACGCTGTTCTTTGCAAGTGATCAGGTTGGATTTGTGTGTCCAGATGTTACCAACCTACCTGCATGAATTTCTGGGGTAAAGACATATGCATCACTGTGAAGCAAATCCCAGCACGTCCATCACTCTGGACAGTGTCGTTGTTTGTTGCATTGTGAGGGACACAAAAGACCCTTTACTCTGATTTGAGCGGCCAGAGCAACCAGACTGAGATGCATCTGTAAAAACCCAATTGGAAACCACCTCCAAAATTTGGTTTGCATCCGAAAATCTGATTTCATGTTTTTTTTGCTGTTCAGGCTATAAAACAAATCAATCATTCTTGATATGCCTGAAATTGGATTTGACCCAGCAGTCTGAACAATACCTAGTTCTATGACTGCACTATTTTCTGTTTTCCTCAACGAAGTCGGAAGATACTCCGTATTGATTTCATTATTATTTAGTACTGCATTATTATTTAGTGCTTAGTTGAAAAAATTAGTATAAAGAACAAATACACTTCTGTTGTATCTGTTTCTCGTCTGTTTAACAGGATTTGCAAAAGAAGTACTCATTTATACGTAAGACACGACCAGATGGGAACTGCTTTTACAGAGCATTTGGCTTTTCATACTTGGAGTCTTTGCTGGATGATAGCAAGGAACTGCACAGGTAATCCGCCATATATATATATATATATATATATATATATATATATATACACACACACACACACACACACACAGGTGTGAAAAAGTGTTTGCTCCTGATTTTTTGCATGTTTGTCACACTTTGTCACATGTTTCAGAACATCAAACCAGTTTAAATATTAGTCAAAGACAACACAGGTAAACACAAAATGCTATTTTTAAATGAAGGTGTTTATTATTAAGGGAGAAAAAAAACAAACCTACATGGCCCTGTGGGAAAAAGTGATTGCCCCCTAAACCTAATAGCTGGTCGGGCCACCCTTAGCAGCAACAACTGCAACCAAGCATTTGCGATAACTTGCAATTAACTTGAGTCTTTTACAGCGCTGTGGAGGAATTTTGGCCCACTCATGTCAAGTCAAGTCAATTTTATTTATATAGCGCTTTTTACAACGATGTTGTCTTAAAGCAGCTTTACAGAGTTTTGAAAACAGACAGTTATAACATATATCCCCCAGTGAGCAAGCCAGAGGCAACAGTGGCAAGGAAAAACTCCCTCAACTGGAGGAAGAAACCTTGGGAGGAACCAGACTCACAAGGGGAGACCCATCCTCCTCTGGTCAAACAGTATTTACAGTTTGAACTAAATACCAAAGAAAGGAGCCTCTGTTTGAAATCTGGATAGCAAAGCTTTAGAAGCTGCACAGGTAGAGGCAGTGTATGACTGAGGCAGTCTCTGGCTGAGGCAGTCTTTGACTGAGTCTTTATGTTAAGTGGGCGTGAGCTGAAACAGTCCCATCCTATCTCAGTGCTGGTGCATCTGGATGGCACAGTGATGTAACTGAGGGTGTAGCAGTAAATGGACAGGTGAGCTGGCTGGTGATGGTGGGGTGATGGCCTGATGATCAGTCCTTCAACAGCCTTCAACAGATGGGAGGACAGTCATTTCCTCAGGAAGAGTAAAGAGAGAGAGTTAGTTGGGCTCGGGAGTAAGACTGTAGAGAATATGAATTTTCTGAATTTTAGAGTGTGGTTGGAGACTCCGGCAGATCTAACTATAACAGCCTAAACTAAAAGGAGAGAACCAGAAGGTAACATGGACATGAGAGTACCCTGAGACACTGGGGTCCCCCCACTCCACCATCAACAAACCTGTGTGATCGCATGAAGTGGTGGAACAACAGCACCAACATCTCAGTTTACCATAAACCTCTGTGTCCAAGAACCCCCAGATCTCCTGCCTTTATCTAAAAGAGAAGATTAATAACCAAAAGCTACACTAAACAAGTATGTTTTCAGTCTAGACTTAAATATTGAGACGGTGTCAGAGTCCCGAACATTAACCGGGAGATTATTCCACAATTTTGGGGCTTTGTAGGAAAAAGCTCTTCCCCCCATTGTAGTCTTCTGAATTTTAGGAACTATTAGAAAACCAGCATCCTGTGATCTGAGTGAACGTGGCGGTTCATAATAGGAAATTAGATCTTGCAGGTACTCCGGTGCGAGACCGTGCAGGGCTTTATACGTCAGTAATAGAATTTTATAGTCGATACGGAATTTAACAGGAAGCCAGTGTAGTGCTGATAAAACTGGACGGATGTGATTGAATTTCCTGGTTTTAGTTAGTACTCTAGCTGCAGAGTTCTGAACTAACTGGAGTTTATTCAGGTTCCTGCTGGAGCATCCTGACAATAATGCATTGCAATAATCTAGCCTTGAGGTTATAAAGGCATGTATCAACTTTTCAGCATCAGACACAGATAACACATTTCTTAACTTTGAAATGTTTCGTAGGTGAAGAAACGCTGTTCTTGTAATATTACCTATGTGTTGATTAAATGTCAGATCTAAGTCAATTGTTACACCAAGATTTGCTGGCTACTGAACCAGGAACTACAGAGAAGTCAGCAAGATTTAACATTAAATCTGAACATTTAGTCCGAGCAGCCTTTGGGCCGAGGAGGAGAACTTCCGTTTTATCTGGGTTTAAAAGAAGGAAGTTCTGTAGCATCCAAAGTCTAATATCTCTTACACTTATTTAATCTGGATTTATCATCTGGTTTGGCTGATATGTACAGTTGTGTATCATCGGCATAACAGTGGAAACTAATTCCATGTCTATTTATAACTGAGCCTAATGGTAGCATATATAGTGTAAATAACAGAGGACCTAAAACAGAACCTTGTGGAACTCCATATTTCACTTTTGTAGTGTTAGACGATACATTATTTATCTTTACAAACTGAAAGCGATCACTAAAGTAAGATGTGAACCAGAATAACGCTGTTCCTGTGATTCCAACTATATTTTCTAGCCTGTTCAAGAGAATAGTGTGATCTATAGTGTCAAAAGCTGCACTTAGATCAAGTAACACCAGTAGAGATACGTGGCCCTGATCAGAGGCAAGAAGATCATTTGTTATCTTAACTAAAGCTGTCTCTGTGCTGTGGTGTGGCCTAAAACCAGATTGGAATTTTTCATATATGTTGTTCTTATGTAGATGAGAACAGAGTTGTCGAGCTACAGCCTTTTCTAAAATCTTAGAGATAAAAGGTAAATTGGAAATGGGTCTATAACTGCTTAGTTCTCTGGGGTCAAGATTTGGCTTCTTTATCAAGGGTTTTATCAAAGCTAGTTTAAAAGACTTAGGTACATGACCCAGACTAAGAGAAGAGTTGATGATAGTTGAGATGGGTTTAATAGTAGCTGGTAATACTTGTTTCAATAGGCTTGTTGGAATCATATCGATCCTTGCAGAATTGTTGTAATTCAGCCACATTGAAGGGTTTTAAAGCATGAACAGCCTTTTTAAGGTCGTGCCACAGCATCTCAATCAGATTCAGGTCAGGACTTTCACTAGGCCACTCCAAAGTCTTCATTTTGTTTTTCCTTCAGCCATTCAGAGGTGGACTTGCTGGTGTGTTTTGGATCATTGTCCTGCTGCAGAACCCAAGTTAGTTTCGGCTTGAGGGTTTGGAGTTCCATTTATCACAGCAAGTCTTCCAGGCCCTGATGCAGCAAAACAGCCCCAGACCATCACGCTACCACCACCATATTTTACTGTTGGTATAATGTTCTTTTTCTGGAATGCAGTGTTTCTTTTATGCCAACTTTTGTCTCATCGGTCCACAGAATGTTTTTCCAAAAGTCTTGGGGATAATCAAGATGTGTTCTGGAAAAATTGAGCAAGCTTTAAATGTTTTTTTTTTTTTGCTCAGAAGTGGTTTTCGTCTAGGAACTCTGCCATGTAGGCAATTTTTGCCCGGTCTCTTTCTGATGGTGGAGGCATGAACACTGACCTTCACTGAAGCTAGTGAGGCCTGCAGTTCTTTGGATGTTGTTGTGGGGTCTTTTGTGACCTCTTGGATGAGTCGTCGCTGCGCTCTTGCGGTAATTTTGGGCGGCCGGTCACTCCTGGGAAGGCTCACCACTGTTCCATGTCTTCGCCATTTGTGGACAATGGCTCTCACGGTGGTTCGCTGGATTCCCAAAGCTTTGGAAATGGCTTTATAACCCTTTCCAGACTGATAGATCTCAATTACCTTCTTTCTCAATTGTTCCTAAATTTCTTTGGATCTCGGTATGATGTGTAGCTTTTAAGGATCTTTTGGTGGACTTCACTTTGTCAGGCAGGTCCTATTTAAGTGATGTCTTGATTAGTAACAGGTGTGGCAATAATCAGGCCTGGGTGTGGCTAGAGACAGTGTACTCAGGTGTCAGAAACCACAGTCATGGTATATTTTAACAAGGGGGCAATCACTTTTTTACCCAGGGCCATGTAGGTTTGGATTTTTTTCTCCCTTAATAATAAACACCTTCATTTAAAAATAGCATTTTGTGTTTACCTGTGTTGTCTTTGACTAATATTTAAATTGGTTTGATGTTCCGAAACATTTAAGTGTGACAAACATGCAAAACAATCAGGAAATAAGGAAGGGGCAAACAGTTTTTCACACCACTGTATATATATATATATATATCTATATATATATATATATATATATATATATATATATATATATATATATATATATATATATATATATAGACTGTGTTGAAAAGATTGTAGACGCCTGATATGCAAAGGGTATTAACAGCCTTTGCTGTACTGGGATGGCTTTGGCTTTACTCCGGACCTTGGAACTTTTCTGCCAAAATTAACGTGCTTTTAGTCTTCAATAGGGTCAGATATTAATGTTTATTTTTAGTTATGGTTCACAAACACCACTCCAACTTATCTCAAAAGCACTGAATGGCTCCAGAAGATGCAGTTCCTTTGCCCTACAGCAGGGGTTTATACCTCTTTAGCTGACACCATTGGGTGACAGTGACTTTAGCCTCATGTGTAGCTGCTCCTGAATGTCCCAGTTGATCTCCACTGTCTTTTCATGAAATTTATACAGACTGTTTGCGCATAGAAGTGTTGTCTACAAACTTTTGGTGTAGTGTCTCTCTCAGATTTCATCAGGTTTAGATGTGCTTGCCCACAGGTTCAAAGCCATTGCTGCCAAGAGTAAACTGGACCTAGTGAGCCAAGGTTTCACAGAGTTCACCATTGAAGATTTTCACAACACGGTAAACACATAAATACACATCCTTTTTGATCATGCATAGCGGCAGATGTAGTGCAGATTATACATTCGTATCACAGAGATACTAAAATACTGTAAAATACCTCATTTTCCCAGAGCAAACATGAGACTCAGTCTAAAGAGACTGGGTTATTTTAGATCTTGGGTCAGACTCTGTCATGCTCTGAGGAATAAATCTAGAACGTGATAGATGTGTCTTCTCTTTCTTGTTACTTGTAGTTCATGGACCTGATTGAGGTGTGTGATAAGCAGCCATCTGTAGCTGAGCTGCTGAGCTCCTTCAACGAGCAGTGTGTGTCCGACTACCTTGTGGTGTATTTGCGGCTGGTAACCTCTGGCTTCCTGCAGAGAGAGGAGGATTTCTTCCAGCACTTTATCGAGGGCGGCCGTACTGTCCGAGAGTTTTGCCAGCAGGTATGAGAGCCACCACCCCATATCTGCCTTTCAGACTTTAGAATACAGATTGAAAGCGAAGATGACACGTCAGGCGTCTTAATGTTTTCCTTTCATCCCGAAAGTAGTTGATCAGTCAAGACATGTTTGGTGCCCAAAGTTTGCTTTTTAGTTTTGAACTAAGACCGTGAGGCTAATGTAGCCAGCAGGTTTTACAGTCAGCTTACAGTCAAGAAGCGTTGTTAAGTAATATCATATAAATTAGATTTTGTGTTTTGTGAGACGGTGCAAAACACGGTTTTCTATTAAAAAACTGTCAAGCTTACAGACATAATTAGGGTTTCTGCTCTTACTGTTTGAGCTATGCAAATATTTGTCTGTTTTAAAAAATAACAACGTGTCATACGGCACCAGAAGTGAGTCTGTTTGGATTATTTTCACTTTTTAGGCAAATGTGTGATGATGTCCTGCAGTTTCAGTGTTTTTCTGCATTGTTCTTCAAATGTAGCAGTATTAAGATCAGAGTGTCTTCCTTCCTATTGACCAGGAGGTGGAGCCAATGTCCAAAGAGAGTGACCACATCCACATCATAGCTCTAGCTCAGGCACTGAACGTGTGCATCCTGGTGGAGTACATGGACCGAGGGGAAGGTGGGACAGTCAACCACCACGTCTTTCCCGAGGATGGCGAACCCAAGGTTTTCCTGCTCTACCGACCAGGCCACTACGACATCCTGTACAAGTAGCTGCTCAGGATATGTACCTGGCCAAGCCTCTCCTAGCTTGTAGTGCTGTGGCTGATGTTTGACTTGACTTCAATGCTGTGAAACGTGAATTTAAGAGCCCAGCACTCGACTTTACCATCTTTTCTCAACTCCCCAAAGACAGAGTCGACAGATTCTGTGACTTCAGACACTGGACATTGTACAGTTCCTTTTTTTGTAACTCCAAACCCTTCTCTTATTCAGTTCTGTCATGATTGTCATTCATCGGGTTATTTTTCTCTTGGTTAAATACTGTGTTTTATTATAGAAGTTGTGTTCATTATGATGTTTGAGTGCAAGAATAAACAGTTTGCAGTAGGCATTTTTTCAACCTGGGGTTGTTTTTTTTTATTTATTTGAAACCACAGTGAGGTCACTAAATTTACATTGTGTTTGATTACATGGTTACTTGTACTGTATGCTGAGCATTTCACAGAAGAGCGGTGAAGAAGTCCTTCACTTCACCATGTTTCTGCTGCACCTGTTTTGCAGAGGTGCAGAACGATGGAGGAACTAAGACTTCTGGATTTTCTAGTCCGATCACAATGTCAAAGAAGCTAGGCACAGAAACAAAGAGGAGTTAGTAAAACAGGAAAAATGATTCCAAGATTCACTCATGATGTCAGCCTGTACACTGCTGCTGTTTTGACTCAGTTCTGGATCAGTCATCAGTTTTTTGCCTGGAGGATAATGTTGAACCTGATGCTCCGTTGCAAATTATAGAAATTGTTTGGTAGACGGCTCTGACAGAGATTCAGATGAACCATAATGGTTTCTTCTTTATCAGGTCTCATTAGAAAGGCAGGATAAATACTGTCACTAGATGTTGTGCCTCATATTATTATGGTTTAAACAATGGCCATGTGGCTAAACTTCACAAGAACAGCTTGATTAAATTACTCAGTAACGTGCTGAAGCTAAGTCATATGGCAGTGTTTCCCACACCACTCCTGAGGGCTGCAAGATGGATTATGTATTTGTCTTAATTCAATCAACTCGTCATCAGGTCTTTCATTAACACAATTAGAGTCAATTCAGCGATGCCACAAGTCATATGGAATGCAGTTGGTGGTCCTCTGGAAAAAGCACGGAAAACTATCATATTATGATGTGCAGAGAACCCAGCATTTCAACTGTGTGCGTGTGATTCTAATACAAGCAAAAGTTTAAGCCATTGATTGACACCTCAAACACATGTCCTAAAATACAGCTCATACAGAACAATTCCCTGTTTTCAAATAGGGAAAAGCAGTACTCTGAAACCCGGTACTCTACGTGTTGTTTTTGTGCACTAATCCTGCCTCAAGCTCTTGGTTTAAAAGTTGGTTTTTAAGATGCCTGACAGTCTTGTAAACTGAAACGTATCCTTTCTGAGTCTCTGCTGGCTATATCTTCCTCTGGATAACCATATTTTAAAGCTCTTGAACAGTTCTTCTGTTGTAAATGAGATGGCAAATTGGGATTCTGTTTCCTGGCTTGCTTTATGGCGTTTTGTAAAACTCCTTGGGTAAGACTAAATCCAAATCATGTTTCAGAACACCAACCTTGACAGGATGTGACCCATTTTCTCAACAGTGTACAGGGTGGTGATAGGAATGCAACCAAATTCTGTGAAGCTCATAGAGTAGTTTGCTGGAAAAGAGGAAATAATTTAATTGAGGTAAGAGTAGACACTCATTGTCCATTTCATCAGTTACACTTCTCATTGGGCAGCACATTGTAGTTAAACCAATACAAACTGTACTACATTGTTCTGTATATCTTGTTACCCTCACAGGACCGTTTTTAAATGATAGGAATAGCTAGAAATTAAATGCTTTATACTTGGTTATATATTGGTCATTGGCATTAATTTATTTTTTTTATACCAGTGACAGCATCTGTACTGCTCGGCAGTTGATCACACCTGTTTTTGTGCTTTACCATTACATTTTAGTCCAAATTATTCATAAAGGGAAGAATAGCACTATGTTAGCACCTAAAATATTACTTTTAATATTTTGGAGTATGGAATTTGGCTACTGCAGCCATGTTTCTTAATACCACAATATCAGAACCCATTTTGGGTTATCAGCTGCAACCCTAATATGAACAGTTTACTTTGTGACATTTGGTACATTTTCATACATGAGCAGCAACTAAGTGTTCAGATGGAATTAAAATATGAATACAGATGGTATAATGGCTTATGTTGGCCTGAAACTAGAATTAAATATTGGTGGTGTAATATTCTGTAGTGCATCATTATATGCCTAACTGGTTTAGCAGATTTCATGATTTTGTATACATTTTCGTGTTTTTCGACACCCAGCATGCATTACATGCATCACATCGTTGCTGAGCTTAAGACATCCTGACCAGCTAGCCACTGATAGGAGCTAATTTATGGTGCTAACAAATAATATAGCACTAACCGCAAACTTTTCAAACAGCTCAGACTGCACTGCACTTTCAAACGTTATTCAGAATGTACTTCCACCTTCATGATACATCATCAGAAGGGGATTAGAGGCTGCAGTGGCACTGCTGTAAGAAGTGAACAGACATGTTAGCAATCGATCTAGCAATAGTTATTTTGACTGGATTGAATTTTAATCCAGAGAAGATGACAATTTTTCAAGATTTATTTTTGACAAATGATAAAATTATGCTTCACCTCTTTACATCACCCTCAAATTGAGGCCTGGTGGCAATGTTTATTCAGTTACATGTACACGTGGAATGGTTCTGTACTTTAATCCACTTTTTCTTTTAATTGTGTTATTAGTGACTGCATTGATTTACAAACTTCACTTCTCATGTTGCTGAATGCTAAAAGAGGTTCCGCTGCAGGTTCTGGAGCTCTGTACGGTATACATGTTCAGTTTTACCTTCACTGAGTGATCCTTCCCATTCGTTGACCAACAGGCCCTGTGCAGGAGCAGAGAGGCTTCCTAGGACAAACTGAGCTTTGTGCGTGGCATCGATGGGAATCTCAATGGGACTGAACTCAGCACTGAATGGCACCTTAGAGCAGGTTTTGTTGTGGTAAAAGATATCATAGTAGAACCTCTGGGAAAAGCAAAACATATATTTGAGGGCTGGAGTTGCCTGTTGCCTTGTCTTGGCTAAGACTCTCTTACAACCAACACCTACAGCTGTTGCTAAGTTCGACAAGCTTTGCAGAGTGATGTGTTTTCCTCAGAATACCTAAATGTAGAGATGGCTACTGATTTCAGATAATATTTATTTTGTGAATGTGTGAAAGAGCTGTTATTGTGGTGGCAAATTTGTTTCTTCGAAGTTTCAATTAGCCACAATAGTCAATGCAGTCCATCTCAGTACAACGCCACTAGTTGTACTGAGGCAGTTAACAAAATGTGGTACAATCTTTAAAATCCTAAATGAGATTTTTGCCAGTGGTTTGTAAAGCTTGTCCAGCCTAGCAACAGTAGCTATGATTGAACACTTTGTAGGTGGAGCATGAAAAGGACACATGATCACAGGTTTCTACAGTACATTTCACCTAAAACTTTTTTGTACCTCTCTGAAGAACAGAAGTCTGTCAATAAACACATTATGAGTGCTGTCCTTTCCAGAAGCGATCACGCGAATCCTCTGTTCCACTGCATCGTAGTAGAACTGCTCAAACACAAATGTCTTTCCCTCAGGGAACATCTGCATGAGACATGAGTGACCACACAGCTAGCAAGTTAGCATGGGGCTATTATTCATAATTATGCATAAGTGATGCCTCCCACATACCAGCCCCTACAGACTCGCAGACTCACCACAGCTAACTTTCCCTCCAGGTATGGTGGAGCCCCTGCAGGACGAAAGAGGAATAGGTGGTAAGGCAAGGTGCTATTTCTTTTTTTAAATTCTCACCTGCTAGAAAGCAGTTTTTACATGTTTTATAGATCTAACCCTGATTTACAAGGGATTTAGGTCCCTTGTAATATTAAACATATTTATCACAGTATAGCAAAATAGCAGGGTCCAAAATTCTTGTTTTCTTATTAATGAGCTTCTAAATGTCAAGCAGGGAAAATTAATAATCTTGTTTCACCTCCTCTTCTCATCACCCCTACCTCAGTGAATGAAAACGCACAGCTAAAGACACTTCCTGATGTCAGAGATACAGCACAATATGGACAGATGAGTTATTTCCATCCAAATGCACTTTTAAGGAGGAGAGTGTAACCTCTACAGGTGAGTTTGCACTTTGCAACCTACTAAGCCACCCACACGCACCCCTCCCTTCCCTTGTGAAACTATAGTGGCTGTCAGGTTTTTTCCTGTTGCCTCAATGCCTGTTCCAATTTTGCTATGTTTCTTTATATTTACACTCTTTTGATGGCAACGATTCACCCACCTTTGAAGGTCCTGTGTTTTTCACAAACTTCTCACAACACAAAAAGTTATCTAGTACGAGTGTTCTATTAATTATTCTTTTAATATTGGTACCGTTTTCTGATAAGGACATTGGTTAGCTTTTGGTAAAATTTTCCTGCTCCCCCTTAAATGGTGCCGAGGTTACATACTGCTTGACATGTTATGATAACTACTGCACCATTTAAGATGGAATGGCAACATCTGAACAAGAAACTGACAAATAAAAAGCTGAATGCCAGCTCCAGAGCTGCCAATAATATAGCACCACCAAATTCAATCCTTTGCTTCAACACAACAAGCACACTTAACATCCAGTGTGTGTTTTGTCAGTTCTGCCCTCCACACAACATACTGAGCATACTGTGCTACATCAATGCTCCCAATGCTCAATTGTTCTACCTCTGTAATGATGATTAACACATAAGTTGCTAAGAGTATCTGCCAAATGTTTAAATTAGAGCCTGACCGATATACTGATTGACTGATAATATCATATAAGATATTGAAGAAATTGCATTGATAAAAAAAATATAGTACATATGAACGGAAAGTATGAATTTAACTGCTGCACCAGGTGTAAAGGAAAAACAGCTTTCTCGCCTTAAAACACACGAGAATGAATGAGGAAGTTGCTCTAACGCTATATAATGTATTTGTCCATAAAATGGGTTTTATGGCACAAAGCCAATTTGCTAGCCCAATGTTAATCACCTTGGCAATGCACGATCATAAAAGTGGGCAAAGGAGTGCAACTCTCAACAATCACTTCTAAGAATCAGTAACTGCACCTACAATTAGTTGTTGACTGGCACATCACATCAGTCACTAAAGCAATGTTTAACTAAAACTATTTAAATAAATTTAGATTTTTTTTTCATTTATTATTGGTTGTCAGAATTTTAGCTCCTTTATATTGATATAACAAAGTTTACATATCTGTCATGCTCTTGTGTAAACAAATGTACATAACATCACAGAAAAGATTTGGCGCACATTAATGTTAAAGCATAGAGAGACAACAAGACTGTGCTGTTACTGGACTTACTGCAGGGGTGCGGTTTCTGAGCGAGGATGCTAAACAGCATACTCAGGCTGACCGTAAGCAACAGGAGGGTCCGCATGCTTCCACGAGAGATTCAGCAGAATGAGGAACGTGCAGCAGCAGCAACAGCAGCAGCAACAGCAGCAGCAACAGCAGCAGCAACAGCAGGGCTATGACTGTATTCTGAATGCAGAGCAGCTTTATACTGTCCAGGCCTGCTCCAGTCCAGCACTCTCCATGTTTTCCCTCTCACCTTTACACTGGCCAGTTCCTGTACAGGTTTATTAGATCTCAGATAAAATACAGTTTAGCTGATTATTAACTTATTCTTACATTCACTGGAATCTGAATGCAAGTCAACAGATTTTCCTGGGGGGGATGGAAAGAGTTACAGAAATGACCACACAGATTCCTTCCCAAAAATCATCCTAAACCCTTCAAGCTGAATTAAATGAAAAAAAGAGGCCTTCTGATTTCATGTCCAAGCACGTCCCATCTTTTTGTGTATTTGTTTTTTCCATGTCATATCTGTTTGCATCTCTTGGTGCATGTTACTGGCAGGTGCGTAAAAGGAATTGCAGATGGCACCAGATAAAGTCTGAACTGGAGTGACCAATCCATTGAGTCACCTGATTATGAAAGCATAGTTGATCCTTTTATTTATCTAATGTAGGGACAAAGTTCACCTGCAAGTGCTGGTCATATGATTGTGACTAGTGCTCATGTTATTTACCCCTCTACTTACCCCTTGAATCCTAAATGATGGCAAGTGGCTCCCCATTTTTAATTCTTCCAGCTATTAACTATAAATCTTACATATTCTTTTAATAGAAGTTCAAAAATGTCATCATACCTGCTAATAATAAAACCCACGGTCAGTGAATAAGGAGTAAAGTTTAGTATTCAAGGGGTTAATGATATTGTGATTTCTTTTAAAAACATTATTCTAATTTTGGTAGTGATTATACAAATCCATCAAAATGTAAGGATAATATTATTTTGTTTTTAACTTCATTACCACACTTTTAATGTATAACTAATATAAAAAGACTGTCAATCAGAAACGTGGTGGTGGTTCAGTTTAAGGAAGACACAGCAGGAAGAACCAAGCTTCAACATGAATAGTGAATGTACTGTTATAGTATAAGTAGGCCAAGTGCCTACAGTTAAACATATAATCTCTCTCTTTCTTTCTGTGGGTAGAGCTTGTGATAACAATAAAAGTTAATATGGGTCTGTGAATTGCACTGCAACTTTAAACTGCAGGCAAAGTTCAGGATTTATGTTACCTATTTAAACCTGTCCTTCTCCAGTGACCTGCTGTCGGCCTGTCTACGTTTTATTATCACACACATTTCACTGCTTTAAGTGCACTCATCCTAAAGAAAATTAAACAATAATTCAGTCTCATAAAAAAACCTTTGCGTTTGTTTTTGTAAAGGCAAAAAAACCCATACTTGCAAACAACTGCAATGCTTTAACATTAAAAACGTGTGTTTACAGTTTTGCTTTTAAAAAAGTTTGCATGAAACAGTTAGTTTTAAATGGATGATGGTCAAACATTATAGGCAGACGTGTTGGGCATTTCTGGAAACATTTCTTCTTACCATGCCTGTAGTTGGCATTTTCCCCATTTCGCTAAAGACTATGTGAGACAGCAAGAAGTTGCTAAATTAATACCATTTCCATCACTGCAGTGCAAACAGGCCCACATGGACCAATCACTGACCATTCTATTACTTGCAGAAGCAGGCCTTTACCATTATTATGCCAATTTTTTTTATGTGTCCAATATACAAAACTGAACAACGTTCCAATTACCATCAACATGCTAGCTGCTTTAGGTGGTCCCATCTCTTGAGCATGCCCGACATATAACGGAATACATGTGTCAGTCATAGACAGTTTGGGTTCACAAGCTGGGGCCAGGAACTAAGCCAGGATATGACTGTGGAATGTGGGGAAACAAGCCTGAACCTGAAGGAAAAAGTTCAATATATCTGGCCTCATTATGTACCCGTGGTTATTTGACCCTTTTGTTCCTCCTTGCTAAAAATCTGCTACATTTTTTTGCTGTACACAAGTGGGCTCAGCAACACATGTAAAAGTAATTCCTGCAACTTTCACACTAACCTGTAGACAACAGCACCGGCATGAATATTGCCATCTAGTGGTTAATATGGCAACCGTCACATCAGTGATCTTTTCATCCCAGATCATTTCAAAGCCAGCCCTTGCACTTTCAACCACGATTTATCCTACACATAAATGTTTTGCATGCTAACAAGATGTAATAGATAGGCTTTGGCCTGCAGGAGCGAACTCTGTTGAGATGACCTGTGGTTATGATTTGACTCATCAGAGACACATCACTGCCTTAAGATGTTCTTGATGCATTGCACACACTCTCTCCACCAAACTCCCACTAAGCCCCAGACACATTCCTCATCTGTTTCCCTGAAAATCGCAGAAATAACTTGGTGATATATTTTCAAGGAGAAATTCACAATGTGTTAGAGGGGCACAACTGTTAGAGGGGAAATCGAAAATCAAACCTTTAATTAAGTAGTCCTATGGGTACGATTTTGTGATTTAGAAACTGGAAAATAGATGATGTATCTTGAATGTGGGAAGAAAGCAGGTCCAGTGAGGGCTATTTGATTTTTCAATACAAATGCACTAAGGAAGCCAGATAGATGAGGACAGGATACACATTTATAATTATTATTGTCATTGTTATTATAATACATTTTTCTTAATTTACTATCTTTTTACTATCGTATTGTTTTATGTGAGCAGGCAGGATTCCCGGTCCGGGCCCTTCGGTGTGGAGTTTGCATGTTCTCCCCGTGCTTGAGTGGGTTTCCTCCAGGTAGTCTGTTTTTCTCCCACAGTCCAAACACATGCATATTAGGTTGAATGGTCACTTTAAATTGCCCATAGGTGTGAGTGTGTGTTGGCCATGCAGTGGACTGGCAACCTTTCCGTGGTGTACCCCACCTTTGCCTGATGAAGTGGAAGATAATAGATGGATGTAAATTAAAACAGAATGCAATGATGCAATTACAAACCTCATACACCCATATTTTATTCACAAAAGAACATAGAACACATATTAGATGCTAAAAGTGAGACGTTCTATGAAAAATATCAACTCATTTTGAACTTCATGGCAGCAACATGTCTCCATAAAGTTCGGACAGGGCCGTGTCTACCATTGTGTACTTCTCTATATACTGTTAAGCATTGATAGTGCCTTTTTTACTTGGGTAAACTGGCCACACCAAAGATAGAAATGCAACCCCATACCATCACAGATGCAGTCTCTCCGTCCTCTTGAGTCCACAGAAAACGGTGTCCATGGTTTCCAAAACAAATTTAAAATTGTGATACATCTGACCACAGAACAGTCTTCCATTTTACCTCAGTCCATTTTAACTTGAACAGTGAACTGTGATTTCCGGTACAGAATCATGCCTATTTTAATGCAGTGCCGCATAACGTGCTGAAAATCACAAGCATCCAATATTGACTGTCGGCCTTGTCCCTTGCGCACAGGGATTTCTCCAGATTATTTAAATCTTTTTATGATATTATGTACTGTAGATGGTTGGATATCTACGGTGGCCAAGTTTTTGCAATTTTATGTTAAGGAACACTTTATTACAGATTGGTGAACCTCTGCCCATCTTTGCTTGTGAGAAACTCTGCCTCTCTAAAATGCTCTTATTATACCCAATAAAGTGACTTAGTTGTAAATTGCTCCTCCAGCTGTATCTTTATTAGTACCACTTTTTTTGGGGGGGTGGGGGGGGGGGGTTAGTAAATGATTTTCATGAAATTAAAAAATGTCTATCTTTCAAAATCTAATATATATCTGAATTTCATGTTCTATTGTGAATAAAATATGGGTTAATGAGTTCTGTGGGAGAGAGTTGCTCCCTCTGGCATGTACTTCAGGCTTTAAAACTTTGCAGAACATTTTACATGCACAAAAATCTGAAAAAGCCTAATAGGTCCTCTCTAACACTGTAGTGATATGTTAAGAGTGTGGTGATTAATTAGTAACCATACAAAATATTGTAATATATAATAAAATAAATATATAAACAATATTATTGAAGATGGTTGGCTGATAATTCTAATGTGATGCTAGCTAAAACTTCATAGATTTAAAATCATTTCCAGAGCTGTATATGATTTCTACTTATGTATACGTATATGGTTAAAACATTTCCAGACAATTTGAGCATGAAATTAGATTATTATTTAAAAAGTGGTGAACAATTAATGACAAGAAATTGTTGTGACTAATAAAGCAAGTAAGTGCAGTTATTTAAATGGCAGTGTGTGTCTACTTAATCAGTACCAGCTTTTGCTTCCAAGAGTACACCTACAGTATATACTTAGAGGGGCCTTTCATGTTTGCCGTCCTTGCACTCTCCATGTTATCATAAAACATCTGGAACACAATGACTGGATGGTAATTATCTTTTTTTCATTTGTTGTCATTCTAGAAGGCTTAATAGGGTCTGGCCCCTTTATCTCCTGCTCATATATCAAGGCATTTGTAACTGCCATGAGAGCAGACTTGCCTTTCAATCGGGGAGTGTGAAGATGAGCATGCATACAGAAGAGAGGTGGGGAGGGTGTAATTAGTGGGCTTGCTAGTACCAGGTGGGTGTGAAGTGTTTCCAAATGCCTTGAAGTGTCCAGATGTGGGAGCGGTCACACCTGGCTCTTGAACTCATGGAACAGAGCTGCTTCTACCAGTCCAGTACAGAGAGAGCGAAAGCAAAGTAGTATAGTATAGTATTGTGTGTGTGTGTGTGTGTGTGTGTGTGTGTGTGTGTGTGTGTGTGTGTGTGAGAGAGAGAGAGAGAGAGAGAGAGAGATCAAAGTACCAACTCCAAGCTGAAAGATTCACATATGCACACACATTTGTACTGACCACCAAACCCATCAGTGTCATTCAATATCTAATATTATCATTTAGCATTGTTAAGTTTATTATTGCAATTGTTATTATTTTGTGAACTGTTATCAGTGTTCAAAAACAGTTGTCTTCTAAAAGGGTGGCAGGCCTAAAAATCCAACAATAAATCATTTATTAAATAAATAAACATTGTATGCTAAGCTGGCCACATGGATTTTAGGATTTTGTCAGTTTCACATACACATGCATTTGTTTGCACTGGACTGTAGTGTAGTCATCTGATGGGAAATTGTTATGTAACGTGTATACTGGTTAACACCAACAGTTGCCCTTTCTCCAGAGTGGCAGTTTTATTCCAGCAGAACTAGCAGCCTCTATGTCACACAAAAACGATTGGTTAGTCAAATGATCCCTTTCTGCTAAAGTAGTTGGTTCTTGGCCATGCTGAGCAACAGAAATCTGACTTTTGGACCTGTAGTTTTAAACTTCCTTACCACACACAAAAACATACATACCCCACACTGCTTTCCAACTAGTGTAAATAAATAATCTGCTATTGTGAAAGTCGTGCAGTCGTGGGGTGGATGTTAGGGAACCAGCCTAATGACCGGAAGGTTGCCGATTCGATAGGACATGACTGATGTGTCCTGGACCAAGGCATCTAACACCGCAGTGTGCTCGCTGCCTCTGAGGGTATGAGTTCACTAGTGTGTATATGTGGGTGTTTCAGTGCACGGATGGGTTAAATACAGAGGTCAAATTCTGCTGTGTGCAAAAACAAGTGGCAAATGGTTCTACATTCTAATAATCATTTGCCTCAAATGCGACAAACTCTTAACAAGGCTTTGGCTATCTTAACTATGTACTGTTAATCAGCCCATTGCCTGGTGGCTGGCAGGCTGCTCCTGGTTTATTTTCTCCTTGAATATGCAAAAGGAAAATAACCCATCTTCACAAAATTGGTGCATTTGGTCTGTTCAATATAATGTAAAGTGCCACTTCAGTAATTAACTCCTTAAATGCTCCAGACCCCCCAGTGTCTATTACCTAGAAAAATAAGCCTTACAATATGCAAAAGCTGTACCTTTAAGCAGTTAGATAACCCAGGAAAAAATGGATACTTTTTTTTGGACAGCAATGATATGTCAGCAGCCTGCCAGCCATTGTTCAGAGAAAACTAACCTACCGTTCATTTCTTGTTGTTATTGTTTGGGCTTCTCCCAGCCTGAGGGTCACAGGCTTGAGCCCCATAAAGCCGAGGTATTAATACAGCCCTGATTGTTGGGTTCATTCAAGTTCTGGAGTTGGTACTGTTTGTTGGCAAGCCCAGCTTGAGTGTTTTGGTTTGGCTGACCTGTAATTGACTGTTCCATTTGAGCGCCTGCTATGTTCTTGTGATCCATAATTCTTTTGTCTTGGTAATTAAAAAAAATGGTCCTGCGTGGTCATGTCATGCAAATGTTTGCCTCCTAACATTTCTCCACTGACAGTTTGTCATTGCAGTTGTTCATATAACTTTCATTTACACTTGAAGTCACATTTTTGTTATTTTTCCATAATAGATGGATTGACACAACATTGAGTTGGCAGACATTCTTCATAGTTTTGATTGCATCCAGCTCATGGAAATATTGACTCACCTGACTGCCAGCTAGCTAGCTGTGTGGGTGTGTGCAGTGCACATGGCAACGAATGGATTTGATTATAATTGTGTAATTGCTGTTTATCTGAGGCATTAGGGTAGTTCATTACAAACACTTTGAACACAATTGTGCATGCAGTGATAAATTGCTTAAAGTTTGGTTTCACAGCTCCTGGCATTCTACACAGTGATGGCATCGTGTATCATGTCATTCTACTGTTATCATTTAAAGCTTCTGTAGTTTGTATCTTGTATTGCTGAAGTTATTGTAAGGAAAGCTCCCCAGTTAACACATATGACTTATTACAGAAGTATTCTCACCATAGATTATGTTCTTCTTGAATAGATTTATTTGTGCCATATGATGTTATGCTTTTGGCATAACTGCTAGGTCATTTTGTCCAGCAACGGAGTTCTCGGGGAATGTTGGCCAAAATCCACCAAACTGTCTTCACTGTAAGGCAACATTTATTAAACAAAAGACACTGTATGGAATTTTCCTTTAGGTAAACTCACTATCCAGACTTCAGGAGCACAGAAAGCACCCAAAGTGAAGTTGTTTTCCATCGAAATGTATGGACAAATCTCACACCTGCTTGTATCATTACTTAGATCATCAGCTTGCTCTTGTATTAGCCTCCTGTTTGTTGGCAAAGATTTTTTCCTTATAGAAGTGCTTCACAGTACCATTAGCAGTTTTTCCATATATAACATAAGGGCATGACGAACATTAATTTGTGGTTCTGGGTTTCAGTGAAACTACTTTGTGCAAAAACCAGCCATAAAATGTGTTACAGAAAAAAGTAGAAGATAATGGCTTAAGAATGATCAACATTAAACAGAGTTAAAAGTTGAAAGCTAACACTGGCCTGCTAGGTTTACATGAAAATGAATTTTATTCATTTTACTGCAGTAGATAATTATTGCATTTCTCTGTAATGCTAATTTAGATGGTCTTAATGTCTACATTTCACAAATGTACGCATCAACATCACAGATGTTTACTAGAAAATGATTGGATTTTAAAATCATCCATCAAGGCCGGTTGGCTGAACCTTAAAAATCAAATGCTTGCAACCAGTCCATCATAAAAAAGTGTAACCACGGACTTCAAACTTGTACGGTCTGTTCTCTGTATGCTTATTACAAACCATATGTAGACTTGCACCACTTTCTTGAAACAGAGGAATCAAAACTGTATTGAATAAAAATCTGACAAGTTTGCTCTGCCTCCAAGATTTACAGTGTTGCCTGACACCAGTGACTACACAACTTCCATGCCAACTATTCATAACCTGAACGACTATAGATGTATTGTGAACTTTTTGTTTCCTCGGAGGCTTACAAAGATTTGTAACCATATTGCATCCAAGACAGCTTTGTATCGGATTTGAAACCTTGAGTCACAGTGCCTTCCACTGAGAAACAACATATCTTCTAGTTGAAGAACATGACAGCACATTTATCATGTTCTAACTGATGTTACCCAGAATGTAATCGATATAGTGGTTTTAGTTGTGTTTGACTCAAACATTGGGTACAGAATGATACTTCTCACAAAATTCCTAAGAAATTACAATTAAAGCAATCATATCTCAGTTTGTGGAAAGCTGCCATGTGTTTCATCCATCTGGTAAAACATCTCTCATCAGTCAGTCATTCAAGCACAACGACAGGTGTTTACTGAATCCAAGACCAACTATAATCTATGTTCTTTTGGTCAGAATAGACCTCATGCAATATTAACAGTTCACTGACGTAAAGCCATGGTCTGGTGGTTAAGGTCATTTAGTTAATGTCAAGTTAATTATTTTTGAAGAGAGTTCTTAGACTTTTGAGCTTAGTCTGGGCAGGAACCAGAGAGAGAGCCTTAATCTCTATATACAGTAAAGTCCACGTGTTTAGGATTGCTAGTGAAATCTATTTTGTACTCCTTTCCAATTTAGTAGAATTATTTTCACTACAAATTTTATTACCAGTTTAACTATTTAGATTGTGAATATAACATGAATTTCATGAGTTTGGCTTAATGACCACAAGCGCTCTAGTTGGCATGGATTTCACAAAGAACTGATGATGAGTTGACTAAATCCATGTGAGAGTCATATGAACATGTGCTTTACTGGAAGAGGTAAGATTAACACTGTCACAGATTTGATTAGATTTTAATAGTCTAATTAAAATAGTTCAGAACCTTAAAGGTTTTTATACTTGTTGTCATAACTTTTCTTCCCATAGTTTATTTTTAGGCTTAAATGACATATTCATCGTAGTGTGAGACTTTTGGAATCCCAGGAGTTTTAAGTGCAGTAGTTGTTCATTGTTTCTCTAAACATAACTCAAATGACCATCATTATTACTGCTGTGTCTATGTGATGTTCTTTCTGAAACCCCAGGAAAACGACTGAAGGTAGTGGAGAAGCCACTGCAAGGCAAGTATTTGGTTGAGCAGCTTAGTGAAAAGATGACGAGGCATATGTTTCATGTTTAGGCATGTCAGGATTGACCAGAAAGAAGGAAAACACATAAAAACTGATAGCCGATCAGGGTCATTGAGGGGAAAGGAAAGCGTTGCCGATGATAGGAGCCAGATGAATGTCTTGGAAATGTCTCATAAGGCAGGAAGAATTGCCTTTTTTGACACAGCAGCTCAGATGTGTGCAGCTGGAGGTACATAGCCTCGCTTGGACTCTTTCTACCCTTTTGTTTTACCCTCCCATGACTGTCTTAGTCTCCCACACATATGCAAGGTCGTTAAAACCCTTATAGCTGTTGTTGAGGTAGAACATACATGAAAACCTTCTATACTTATGGGTCTATACATACAGCATTTGCCTCAACATTCTGAGACATATCTGTATGTAGCCCTCACTGCCTGTGCTATCATTTTTGCTCTCAAAACTTTTTTTTGTGGTTTTCTTTCAATGAGCCTTCAATTGCTACTCACCTTAGGGATGGACACCAGTGGTCACTGTGGGCCTGCCATTGGTGCTGGTTGCCGATGCCTCTTGCTGCCATTATAGTCACAAATTACTTGTGAAATGACGAAGTGTTGCCTCAGGGTCACTCAAATTGCAGCAAGTGGGCCAACCCACTTGCTGTAAATGCAAACAGACAGTAAAATCTGTAACACCTGTGAAATCCAATATCGACATAACATGAACAAACACACAGCAGGACATGCGCATATAAAGTTTAAATGATACGAAGGATTTATTTCTCCATGTGAAGACGTGGGTTTGTTGTTTTCAGTTTTTATTTTACAATCTATGACAATCTGGCATGTATTTCTTTTTTTCTAGCATATTCCAAGAATGGACATGGGGGAAAAGATTCTTTTTTTATTGCTGAATATTAAATGAAATACACTTTCACCGACTCGGAGGGGGGGGAAATCATCTGCTGCTTTTACCATGCACCCATTTAACCTTGACCACAAGGACATGCAGAGGAGAGGTGTTCAAACTTCTCAAGCCAGGAGAAAACTCAAGAGGAAGAACGGTAGAAACATAAATGGTCAGAGTCTAGAGGGGTTTGGAGCGGGGACAGGGGTATCACATTTAAACTAACTAGAGAAGCACTGTCTGGTTTTGCATTTCTCAAACATACAAATAAGATCCAAAACACCAGGGCAGGGAACAAATAGGTTCTGGCCTTCAAAGTGCGAGGAAAACAACAAAACAGAACAAAACCAAAAGTCTTGGTTTTGAAAATCTCTATTCCTTTGTGCCGTCCCAATACTGCAATAGAATCTTTTTAGGACCTATCTAGTAAACTTTTTCACATGTACGAGTACATGCTGCCGTGTTTTAGAGATCATCATCATCATATCCCTCTATTTACTGGGTCTGGTTTTAGCTTATCTATGCCAGGGATGTGTTCCTTCAACCTTTGACCTGTTCACAAGTCATATACTCCTTCCTAAATGAGGAGGCGATGTTTCAACGATGGCCTGTTTTTAGCCCATGGTTACCAATTGGAAAAACAAGTGCTTAGGAATTTGTGTAAAAGAAGCAACGCTATCGACAGTGACGGGTCCTGAATGGCAGAGGAGGCCTCTTGTACACTATTAGCTCTGTGCAGTTGCTTGCAAGTTTGGTTGGTTTGGAACAAGAGTGACGGCCATCAGTGAACACATAACAGTGACTGCTTCAAAAATGGAGGCGGAGCCATGGCTTGGTATCATAATTGCATATGAAAAAAATGTTTATATGCATTCCTATAATATAATAATAATAATAATAATAATAATAATAATAATAATAATAATACATTTATTCTAATAATAGTTTGCACTGCTCAGTGGTCTCACTGTTTGGAAGTAAGGGGAACTAAATTCAGGCAGGCATCACAGTTTTCCACACAATGCACTATTGTTCTTTCAGAAAAAAAAATGTCATCGAACAGGAGCAAAATAGAAAGTTTGCATATTTTGGCATTTTTATGACCCCTCGTAAGTTTCACAGCTATTTGTCTTGTGTTTGTGTATAGATGAATGTGTGTTACATGATCCTGCTCTATCCTCCCACTACTCATGTGTATGTGTGTGGGGGACTAAGAGGGAAGCCGGCACATCCATCAACTTGCGAGGGTCTTCCTCTCTTTCTTCAGCCCCTTGATGGATGGAGGTTGGGATGGGGCTGGGCTTTTGGGGAGGAGTCCTGAGACACTGTGTGGCTGTCGCCCCTCTCTCACTCGTACTGTCTTTCTATTGCACTCTGGCTCCGCCACAGTAACAGTATGAATGGAAGGCTAAGCTGGATGGAATGCACTGTACGCTTTTATTTCTTTCTTATCTGGTGCAAGCCATTAGTACTGACAGCCCCCCCCCCCTCCCCCCCCGGCTGCATATCCACTAACCCCCTTTGGATTGACAAGGCTCTCCAGTGACAAACCTTACCCTGTAGGTAATGCAAAGGAAATCAAGGCAGCTGTGAGCACTCACCAAAATCCTCAACACCTGCCGAGCATCTCGCTGCAGAGAAAGCTGATCCAGGACCTGTTACAGCTTTTCAGGGCCTCATGAACCTGACACAAGGTGACAGTCCTAGATCAGCAATCTTGAACCCCATTCGAGTCAGATTTGTTTTACCTGGGGAGGTACTGTAAATTAGGCATTTATCAATGAGAGCTGCAATGTCTGTAGTTTGTAGTTTGAGAATTATCTTCTGTATTTTGCTGGACAAGCAACATCAAGGGTTTAAAAAAGAAGGAGTTAATAATAAGTAAGTATGGGATAGCTTATTAAGAAATATTATGTTTGTATTATAATACTCGCACCTTCTTGCTAAAGGAGTAAAAAAGCTTTTGTGGACTACATAGGCAGATTATTTAAGCCAATTTTTCTACAGCTGTCTCCCGATTGGAGTATGTGGGAGCCCAGTCAACTAGTTGAATCTGAAGCTCCTTCATTAATAGTCTTCTTGTTTAAATGGACCCCATTGGAATGGAATACATTAACAGACACGACAATTAGCTGTGTTATTCTTGTTAGTGCGAGTGTGACTGAAATGGACCCCTGTAGTGTTTTAGGGCACTGTACTTTGCAATTGCAAAATGGAATTCTAGATTAATAAAGAATTAGTTAGTCTCTTCATGGTGCACTAGTATCAGTACAACTGTACTGACCAACGTTAATATTTAACTTAACATTTGTGGATTAGTAGTAAAGAAATCAGGGCCAAAGCAGATATTTCTCAAGAGACATGTCATTTCTTCAAAAGGGATTGTGTCAAATGATGGCTCTGCTAGAACACGCAACTGATGTTGGCTTGTTAATGTGACTGGCCAATAGAGGCTGATGAAGATGTGACTGAACTCATTTATTAATTCTTGTGTTTTTACTGCTAAGTGGTCAACTATGTAGTCTCCCCCACACAGCATAATGAAAGAAAAGGGGTCCATTTGAGTCACAACCTGAGTGTAGTGGGCTATGGCATATCAGTCTTTGGTAACATGGGAGGGGAACCTACAAAGCTACTTTATACTGCATGAAATGGCCAATTGAATCCCTTTACAATCAAATCCCAAACATTTTACGACCTCCCCTGGTAAAAGGAACCCAGCTCCAATGGTGCTCTACTGTGAAACATCTGATAGCTGGACAACAGCAGCATAACTCTCAGAGCCACACTTGCTCCTAGGCCTCTTCCTCTCTCTGCACACACACTTTGCAGTGGTGTGTGGCAGATCTACACACATTTGGTCTGACACAAATCACACACACTTCTCTCCCCTCTCGTAGGGAAAAAAGCCCCCTCCCCAGTTGCATTTGTCTTTGAGCTCCTGTTAGAAAAGCAACATAATCGTTGAACATCTGTGTGAATTATATTCTTGTAAACATACACCTTAAGTTAAAGTGGTTCATATTGCATGACGTGTGTGTGTGTGTGTGAGTGTGTGTGTGTTTGTGTGCGGTTGGGGAGGGGGCAATGTCACAGCTCAAATTGCGGTTCAGCTCCCAAAACAACACAATCTGGAAAACAGAAATGAAGAAAAGGCCAAAAAGAGACAACAGAAGAGTAAACGTGTATAAAAAATGAGGCGTCCGTATAAGAAAGGCTACAAAAAACTCCACTGGCCCTCTGGCATCGGCATACAGCAAAAGGCACCACAATATTACTCTATTTCTTTAAGTTGTGAAAAAATTGGCACATCTTTTTTCTTTTATGCTGTAAATCAAAATGTACATATAAATAGAGTTTTCCCTATAAAAAAGTCTTTGCTGATAACTAGTAGACAACTTTTTTGCTAAAATGAAAATAAATATTTCATTTGTTTAGAATATCTGTTAGTTATATAAAATAAAAATATTTCTTATAGGTGCGGGTCTATAGTTATACAGATTTTCGTGGGGGTGGGGGATAGGGTAGGTTGTCTGTCTTTTAGTGGGCAGCTCTGTCCGGTTTGGAGTGCGCTTGCGTCTGTCTGCTGCTGCCCTGTGTGCTGGAGCGGGCCACGTGGCGTCCGGCGGCGCTGTGAGGAGTCCGAGTGTCTGCCACGGGGGGCGTGGGCCTGTAGATGGTGGAGGGCTCGGGAACGCTCATGTTCTGCATGCTGAGGAAAGGCGTGCTCTCGCCCTCCTCCTCCTCTTCCTCCTCTGAGCCGCTGTCCGACAGACAGCTGCGTGAGCCGTAGTCCCGGGGTGGCCGGTAGCCCCTCGGCGCCACGTGCCCGTTCAGTCTGGACCTGCGCCAGCTGCGCTGGCCGCTTCTCTTTGGTTGCTCCAGCGAGGAGGATGAGGCTGGATACTCCTGCGTGCTCTCGTATTCCTCATCCTGGGCCGGCCGCTGGGGGCTGGACGGTAGGCTGCCTGGGCTGTCCCGCAGATAGCTCTGCCGTTGCTGCTGCTGCTGACGGTAGGGCTGGTACCGCTGCGCCTCGTGCAGGGGAACCTGGTAACGGCGCAGCAGCAGCGGATGGTCCTCCTCCTCCTGGGGTGTGGGGTAGGGGGCGTGGGCGGCCGGAGGCAGGGATGCAGCGTGGCTGGCGTTGGGAGATGTGATCTGGAAGGTAGGCACCTGCTGGGGCAGTGAGTAGTGGAAGTCCACTGGAGACAGACGGGCCGGTGTGGTCAGAGCCGACACGTACCTGCAGGGGTGGCATAGAGAATTTGATGTGAGGTTATCAATGTTTCCATCTGCAGGTTCAGAGAGCCAGCAGCAGTTCCAACCCAACAAATTTAGGGCAAAGTTTTAGGGTTATATAAATAAAAGACTATAATCAAATAGTTTTAAAAATTTTGAAAGGAATATAATACCTGACTGTCATTGACCATCATTTTTTCCTCACCATTTCTCTACAAGTCTATGTACTATTAGGGACCTCTTAAAGTCAAGTTACAGCATTGTACATTATTAATATTATACATAACAATGGCTTCAACCATGAACCTGTAGGTGTAGAACTGCTACTGGATCTCTGGGTCTGCAGATGGATGCAATTCAAAGTTTTTATTTTGGATAATCTAGTCAAGCAATTCAATTCTACAAATGTTTCATTTATTTATTTATTTATTTTTTGCCAGCAATAGTACTAATCATAGTCCATATAAATACAGAACATAATTTGACTGTAAAGTCCTCTCAATCATGTCAACACTGACTAAACCAGTCACAGACCAAAAACAGAGAGAGAGAAAACTGGACGGAGAGGCTTTCGTGGAACAGATAGGATAAGTGTGAGTCAAATGTTTTCATGAAGAGAAAATAAGAGAAGTGGCCCATCAAAAACACACATTACAAACAGCCTTGGGCTTTTAGTGTTTGATGTGCACTAAAACTTCTGAGAAGTCTGCAGTGTTTAAATTGACGCAATGTTTGTTACCCTCAGATGTAAACATGTCCTCCCACCTTTGCTGTTGCACTAGGAAAATTAGAGTGTGCACATTAAGACTCAGCAGCTGAGAGGCTCAATGGCAAATGAGATGTTGCATTGTGAGTGATGGTTAAAAAAATCAGCAGTGCCAGTACGGGCCACTGTAGTGACTTTACACTGTAAAGAGCAACATTCGGTCAGATGGATGATCCACTTGTTGAGTTTTATGCAGATGTCGTAGGCCACCTGAGAAAATAGTTTACAATTATTTATTGGGGCAGTAAGTGGACATTTGCTGGTAAAAACACTATAAAACATTAGAATAAACAACAAAATTATAAATAAATTAGATTAAGTTAGTGTGTTTTGACGGCGGTTTCTGACTGGTTTAAAGCATCCATCACAATCTCAGTGGGAGATCACGGTAACAACACAAGTGTGGTGCAAAAACATATAAAAATACTTTTTAGCAGAGAAAAAATTGACAGTGTTAAAAACGTAATGGAAAATTTAGCAAAACTTTAAACAACTTATATAACAATAATTCTTTTGAAAAAAGTTATTGCTATCTTCTAAGTAGGTTAGGAGAACCTGTGTTCCTGTATGCTCAGTGCTCCCTAGCCATCATATATAAATTCCATCACCCACTCATCTGAATAAATTCATAAAATACTATCCTGTACTATTTTTTCCCCTTGAGATCCACATATAAAATTTTGTATTATTGTGTGCAAAAAATGGTCAGAAGTAATTTTAACAAGACCAAAAAATACTCAGAGAAGAAACACTTGTTAAAAGTTGTCAAGCTGCTGTAGTCTGAATAGGTGGGTATACGCAGTTTCCATATATGGACCATGGGGACTAAGAAATAAACAGTACATGTTGAAATTGTTTTAGTAATGTCTACATACTACTTCAAACTCCTATAGTTAAAAAAGTGATGGAATTCTAATGATATAGACCCTTTATTCTAATTTTACAGTACATGTTGTAGATATGTGTCTTCAAGCCCCGCCTCCCAATGAGTCCAGTGAGCTCTGTTTTGTCAGCTAACCCCCTCTGTTCTGATTGGTCAACTGCTACAACCCCCACACCGCTGTGTGTATCAGTTTTAGTCACTGTATGAGAATATGTATTAAGGACTGTGCTACGAGATGACATCACCTTGTAACAGAGAAAAGGTTTTGAATTCCAACAGGGTGTTTCAGGAAGCTGAGAAAAGTGATTTCTGGTGAAGAGAGTTTCCCCCTGAAGAGAAATGCAAAACCCTGAAGAGAATCTTGGATCCCCTTTAAAATGACCACCATTAGAATTATTCTAATCACTGTGGTAAAATAGTAAACCTTAAGGCTAAAACTTCTGCCCAGTTGTCCGTACTGTATATATCTTCCTGTTGGTGTCAGTCACATCAAACTTGGCTGTGAGGTCCGCCAATTTTACTCAACACCACCAAAGGAGAAATTTCTTTCCTTCACGGCAGAGGAAGAGCAGACATCCTATTTCTCTTATCTGGCCTTATCACGTGGCCTCTGTCGTGTAAATTGGAAAGAGGGCTCGGAGAGCGGCAGCCAGAGATCAGGTTGAGCAGATAAATTCACACTGGCCTGGCCTGTCACAGATGTGCAGGGGGCCTGAGGGCAGATAGCAACATGCAAGAGAGAAAGAGAGAGAGAGAGAGGGAGAGAGAGAGAGAAAGAGAGAGAGAGAGAGAGAGAGAGAGAGCAGTGCACAGGAGACCTGCCTAACCCTCCTGAGATAATGTGTTGTTCAGTTCTTGTTGACTTAATGAACCCCTCACGGTATAAATCCTCCTGTTTTGGCTGTTGCTCGGTGGCGGGGGCGGCTTGCAGGCGAGAGATAACCATAAATACAGCTGGCCGTGGGCTAGCTCCTCTCTGCGCTCTGGCACAAACAGCGTGAATGTAGAGCGCCGGGATCATCCTGACCTCTCTACCCTCACTGAGCCTCTCCCAGAGCCAGCCTGCGCAGCTGCATGCAAACCACAGCACACTTCAGCCAAACACGCAAACCCAGCAGTCCCTATCAACTCATCAGCTAATTAACCAACTCCTCCTCAGATTAAGTGGGTGTGTTAGTGTTGGGGGTAACACACTAAAAACACAAGCATTACAATAATGTTCTCACTTAATATTCCTGAAACAAAACTTGCAACGCATTACAGTTAAAACTCTTGTTAACACATTACAGTTAATGATCTAACAAGAACTGCGATACTTGTATGTCTTTAAGGAAACAAAAATAAATGACATCTGATGCATTTAAACCATAAATGATCTCTATATACATAATCACTGCCTGTCCTAAGAGGTAACTTGCGCATGCACATCATTGCTGCGTCAGCTGACTGCATGACTGGTTGTGAATATGAGCAGTGCAGCACCAGCAGTCTGTCGAAGCATCTAATCACTCTAATATGGAACTGATAAATAAAAATCCCCAAAACTTAACTAACCAGGCCAGCCTGTTTTTAACTCTTCCTGCTGATTGTTTTCACAGCATCAGCCGTTCATCATTTAAATCACGTGACGGGCTGCAGGTTGTTAAAAGGCAATGAAACTGACAGGCCTTTTAAATGATGCTTACTCTGACTAACTATTTGAATAAATTAAAAATAAATTGTACATTTGTACGAGACTTAATTACTTTTACCAGGAATGTAATCTCATTGGAGAAAAGCAATTAGTAACTTGGATTACAAGAATTGAGTATTTAATGGAGTTGAATAGAGTAACTATGCCAACTCTGGTCAGTAGGTCTTCATCCACCAGTGATTTCTGTAATTAGACTACTATTCGATGCCACTATTCGATTCTGTTGTTATGGAACAACAGGCAGTTGTTCCTATTATGTATTGTAAGCTGTCTGAGTATATCATATGAACATTACAGAGCATTATAGAGAGGTGTTACACAAGAAAAGAACATGTTGATCTTTTACCAAAATGTTTTGCAGTCTATGACAAAAATAAGAAAAACTGGGACTAAGTGGTATAGACAAGGTCAACAGTAGGGGTTTTAGTCTCTACATGCTTCACAATTTGATTCTATGCAGGACACAAAGATGCAACTGTACATTCATTTCTGATTTTTGATTTCTTGCTTAGATTATATTTGGTCCATATTCATGCATCATTGCAAGTAGCATGAGCTCAGTTGAATTGGAAGGTGGCCAACACATACCATGCTTGTTACTTCTATAGGCCTGTGTCTTAATGTCATATTGTATGAAACATATAATAAAGCTACCTGCCTGGTACTGCTGAAATTTTTGATGATGTGTTTTTATACATTTTTTAGACCAAAACATGATGCATCCAGAAATCAATTTGTTTTCTATGCACCAGTGCATGCATGTTCGCCACCGAATCTTTCTGGCAGTTATTGCTGCCGCAACGTCCTATAACGTTCGCTCGCATGCATCGTATGTGGAGCGGCTACAGAGTGGGCGGCGCTCTTCCACACCTGTCACTATGCGGAGAGTCACCGAGCGAGTCAAAGGAGTCCCCGTACTGCATGGGCGGCCGGTGGGGCTCGGGAAAGCCACAGTGAGCGGCCCGCCGTGCCCGCGCCTCCATACACGCGGGACTGCTGCACTTACTGGTCCCCACGGAGGACGAAAGCATGCCTGAGGGACAGTCTGACAGCACACTGTCCGTCCGCTCCAGACTCCACGTCCTCTCCTCATGTCTAACACGGCAAGAGAAAGAAGGAGGAAGGCAAAGGGACAGAGTGATGAAAGCCATTTTTCATCATCAAAAGAAGTGGGAAAGTCAGAAGTTAAGAACATGCTGATGTAGAATGTATAGCAAATGTAAGTTGAACGTAAACATTTAATGACTTCCATGCAATGAATTCATTGTAAATGTAATTCATTCTGTTACTGGCTACATAATGCATTATGTAATTAAGTAACTGTGTATGAATAGTCATGTTATGTTAATTAAGTGAAAAGCATAAAGCTGCTGTGAGTCTGGAACAGGAATCTTTGCTGAAATTCCATGCTAGAGCCCAGTGGGGGGTGTGGAGGAAAAGGAATGTTGAGTAAGCGTAAAACAGACATAGGACTCAAGTAGAGGGCAAGTGAAGTATGACCTCAGCGCATGGTGAGCAGAGGCTAAAGGCATGAAGTACACATTCACATCTGCTGCACTGGTGGGATAGAGTGTGCTTTGGCAGTCGTACCTGTGTGTGGAGGAGTGGGCTCGGGTGGAGGAGTTGTGGGATCTGGAAGACTGGCGGCTGCCGGAGAATGACGCCTCCGCTCCGTGTCTGATCACTCTCTCTGTGGCCGGAACATTCTTGGAGATATACTGCAACAGGTGGACACATGCTGTCAGACAGGAGAGCTCATGTACGGAAGGTCAGACTTAACTTAAGGGAAAGTACTGTGAAAGAGTGGAAAACCAGAAACATACCCCACACGAGTACAGAAATACATACTACATACTCAGTGTTGCTGTTACATTACTGTGAGGGTTATAAATCTCCCTACCAGTTAGTGTCTTTATTAACTAGATTTGCTATTCTTTCAATAACGACTACAACAACAAGCATGTAACTGGGGGGGGGTACTCTAATGTGATCCCCTGAAGCCTAGGAGCGTGTATGTGTCCCACATGTCAATTCTTCACTGTCCCAACTACATGCCTTACATATTAGTTTCAGAGTAATAACGGAATAAACCATAGTAGTTGCCTAGTACGTGTCAGTAGTGAACTATTCCATTAACTCATATTAACCCTTTGATGCACAACCCCTTCTAATACATTTCATATGTTATTATAGGTATTGCTGAGTATCTATTTGGTATATCTATTGAAATCAGTTTATTTTATGTTACAAGAGAAAATCTTGTTTTTGATTACCATAAATGATTATTTTATTTCTTACTTCTTTACTTAATGGACAGAAATATGGTCCTGACTGCAAATCTGAACTCAGGATTTTATGGAAGCTTGAATGATGAAATTCATCATTCAATCATTCTTTTGCAAAGATATAGAAAATGTGCATCAAAGGGTTAATGTACTAACCAAACCTGCTAACAGACACAATCATGTGTTGTGCTGTTATTGTTATTGAGTATGACGGCTGTTGTAATGTTGACGTTTGCATCTAGAATATAATCATTTGGGAAACACAGATACATAATACCAAATGACCCATCTAGCCAAATGCCTTATAAATGACCTTAATCCTTGCAGGCTGATGAAGTTGTATACAAAATCAAAGGATGTGGTCCATTCCAATGAGGGGTCTGTATCTCTTCGAGAAGCTTTGTAATCAGGCCTTAAACCGCACTGTATGGGGACTTCGTAAAATAAATACATAATGACAAATCCAACACTAAATCAGCTGTGATTATTTATCCATGTTGCCATGTTGATTATTGGTGTTGTTCACATAGCGACAGAACACCCCTACCTTTCCAGCCAAAATAAAGGCAAGTCTCTAGGGTACAGCATTCCTTAGATATTTATCCTTTTTCGTACACTATCGTGCAAAAGCCTTAGGCACCTAAGCTCATTGTAACAGACACACCTCACATGCATTGGGTATCTGTGAACAGGTGCCATCAGATCACTGTGTAGAAAATCATCGTCTTAACGTGCACATACACTGCTGTGTAATAAATGTAAGTCTCATTGTTTAAAAGCCTTTATCTTCTATACGCTACAATGTATTTTGATGTGGCCCAAGAAACTTTTTGGGGAAAACTACTTGAACTAATGTATAAGTTGTAGTGACTATTGCTGCTGGTTTTAGAATGCAGCCTTCACACTTTCAGGTGACACATTTTAGAGTACAAAACAGATTTTGCTACGGTCAAAGTGCTTGCATTTGAGCACCTGCATGGGGTACATTTCTGGCCTGAAGGACATACATCTACCATGGGTATCTCCTCAGGGCCAGGACCCGGGTGGTTGGGGCCGTTGGCCAGGTTGCGGTTTGGGTGATCCATGCACATGTTCTGCCGTAGATGATTGTGCATCTTCTTCCTCTGTTTCCTGGGGGGGAGGCTATAGTGAGGCAGCGTCACTCTTTCAGACACCAGCCCGGAATCACACTCATATACATAACATACTCAATAAGCACTGAATGTAAATACAGACACAGACACAGTATTTATTATTTTAAAAACAAACAGGGTCGCTTGGAGAGAAGCTTTTAACAATGTGAAGGTTCTGTACCGGTTAAAAGCTTATTCCTACAATGATATCTTAAAGCCAAGAACCATTTAGGGACCTTTTTTTATAGGGAAAACTGTACCCTGTTAATGCCTGCTTTCCCTAATTTTCTAAGTGATACTCACTTGGTTTTGCAGTAGGCCACCACACAAACGATTCCCACCACCAACAAAGCCACGCAGATGCCTGTGATTGTCAGGACTCTCTTCTGATAGAGCTCCTCTGCCTCTGTACCATATCACACAGCACAACCAGAGAACAGTCATTATCCTCTCTAGTTCACTGCATTAAAAGCACTATTCATCTCCTCAAATCAAAACCCTGTTAAACACTTTCCACCGCACGCTACAAAAATAAAACCACTGGACTGGCCTTAACCACCTCCTGCTCTTGCCCTGCTAGAACCAGGGCCCTAAGTGCACTCTCTAGGTGCAGGATGACTCAGGTTCTGCAGCGGAGGCGAGATCTACTCACTCATTAGCTGCGTGGGGATGAGGGTTAATCACAGCAGTGGAACATGCCTAGGCCTCCCCGCTCATCTCTAATGGGCCAGCTCAGCAGTGGAAAGTGCTTGTGTGAGCCATAATTCGCATCATTACCATGGCTGCGAGGGTGGATGGGCCTATGCTAAAGGGAATCCCTGAAGGCCCTGACGAAACCTGCTTCTCTGATTCCATATGATTCTTCTGTCCACTGGAGGGCATCGTGATTCAGGCCAATTCACAGACTGGCGAAAAATACAGATGACTCTGTGAGTCAAGCCAGATTAATGGAGATTACATAACGTAACATATGCAATCAGAGTTGCAGGTCAAGTGGAGAAGCTAATTACAGGTTTTTATTCTGGCAACAACCATTTCAAAAGGAAAAACTTAACAGTCTATAAGGCATGCTGAAACTTGAGCACAATTTAAAAGAAACTAGAAATTGAATTACCGTAAAAAAAAAACAACAACAACATAAACAGACTATATTCCAGCCTTTTGTGCCTCCCTGGGAAATAAACCTTTTAATGGCCACATGGACTTCAACAAAAGAACAGTTAGGAGCCACGCTACAGGACGGAAAGAGCACGGGGGAAATGTCTAATAATTAGTAGTGAGATCATCCAGCTGTAGTGCGTTCCACACTACAGAGTGGGTGTGAAGAGCAGAGCCAGAGAGAGGAACCAGGGGCTCTGGGGCCTAATTCTGCAGTCTCAAAGTGTGTGCACTTTTATTTTTTTTGCATCTCTAAACTTCAGTTCACACTGCAGGTGGCATTTACATGTAATGTCCATCAGGTCATTTTCAAGGGAAAACAGAGGCTGTAACAGAAGGAAATCATATAAAAATCATAGAGGTCATATAAACAACTTAATTAGCGTGCTAATGGAGTCTGGCATGCAATTTACGACAGAGGACAGAAGAGCAAATTTGAAAGCCTGAAAACAAAATCAGGAAGAGCAAAACAAAACACAGACGGTGTCCAATTTTCAACTAAAGTACGACACAGCAGCGGGAATCTCAGGGGTGCAGGGAGAGAGCGGCGAGAAGGCGCTCAGACATAAAAATAGGGAGGACAGAGAGCGCACAGCAGAAGAGCTAGAGAGCTAGAGAGAGGGCAAAGAGTACAGCAAAAGTGATGAGAGAAGAGAAGAGAAGAGAAGAGAATAGAAGAGAAGAGAAGAGAAGAGAAAGGAAGAGAGGAGTGTAGAAAACAAATAAGAAGAGAACAGATAAGAAGAGAAGAGATAAGAGGAGACAAGAAGAGATGAGAGGAGTAGAGATAAGAAGAGAAGAGAAAAGATGAGAAGAGTGTAGAAAAGAAGAGAAGAGACAAACACAAAAATGGGCAAAGATAAGAGACAAGCAGGGAAGCGCACATAAGACAAGAGAAAAAAGATGGAGAGAACACACTCAGAAAGATGATAGAAGATAGATAGAGAGGATAGAAGACAATGAAAGCAGAGATGGACAACAAAGCACAGAGACAATATAAATAAGAGGAAAAGAGATGAGAGGAGAAATACACAGAGAAGACAAAAGAAGAGGACAGAAGACATAATGCAACAGATAGAGAAGATGAGACAAGAGGAGAGGAGAAACAGAACAGGGAAGACAGGAGATAACAAGGACAGGAAAACAGGAAAGGAGATGAAGACGTGACGAGAAGCAGACAATAAGAGAAGAGGCAAACAGAAAAGCAGAGACAAGGAACAGAACAAAACACAACAAGAGGAGACAGGAAGAGGAGATATGACAGGAGACAAAAGGAGCAGACATGAGAAGATCAAGACAAGAGAAAATAGGTAAAGAGAAGACACAATGAGACAAGAAGGCAAGAGAAAACGAGAGAAATAAAATAAGAAGAAAAAGAAAAGAATGCAAAAAGAGTAAGAGACATTAGAGAAGAGACAAAGAAAAGATTAGACGAGATCAGATGAGACAATAAGAAAAGAGGAGAGCAGAGAGTGTGGAGTGGAGTGATTTCGCTCAAAAAAGAACCGGTTCTTATCTGCAGCACTCATCCACTTCTTAAGAATCTTCGAAAATGTGGGAATTCATCCAAGGTAAGCCGCAGTCCAGCATCCGCTTCTCATATCAAAGCGAGGAAGGATGCAGGTATAACTTTGCAGGCAGGACTTTACCTAGTGTTTGGTAAACAAGCCAGGCTTTTAACAAGAATGACGTCTAATAGCATAATCAAACGGTGCCTGAGGAAGCTTTGATGAGTGGACTTGCGTGAGTTAGGATGTCGAGCAGGTGACTCAACTTGGGTCTATACTGGCCAGGTGGAACCTAATGGCACTCTTAACAGTGTTAACACTACTCTAGTGTACACAAACAAATTCACTTGAAACTATCCACTCGTAATGTTTACTGTGAGCTAAACAGAGGGCGGCAGGACTTACGCACATCAACACTGCGTCATGGTAGCCTAAGAGAAGACATGTGATCAACACGCGCCACCGGGAGCGTTTCATCTTAGTTTCTCTCAATACAGAAACTTAGGTTTCGTGAAACTTAGATGGTAGCTGTGACTAAGAGTCAGTCTAGAACTGCATGTTTAAATATGCACTTAAATAAGTCACCAAATAAGTAAATAAATTAATAAATATAAACAGCGCTGCTTATGTGGTTTGATAGCACTTTAAGATTCACAGGGTTTGAGCTAGGCTGCATGCTCCTGGTGATTTTTATAGATGGCATTATTACAGTGCTGAAAAAGTCTGTTTGACATTTTTATAAACCGAGGCAAGAATGTGATGTAGGCATGACGCTAATTAGTGTAGTATACACTTCCAATGCTTGATAGCAATAATAGCCTCATAATAGTTCCAGGGCCTAAATAAAGAGGCCAGCTTTGGACAACAAGGATTACACGTTATGTTCCATGCAGTTCTAGACAGGCGCTTTAGTGTTTAAGTAGATTCAGCCTGCTGACTGTAAAACTGCTTCTGACGCAGCACTTTGCAAGCACGAGGAGAAAATCTTCTCTGGGTTCGTTTAGAGCGAGGAAAAAGACAAAGGGGCCGTTTGAACCCTCTGTCAAGCTTTCCCCAACGGGATGAGGGCTGCAGATACAGATCCTCATGCTGACACCAGGAAAGAGGGGCTGTGCTGTACGCAGCGAGAGCTGACGGACAGATTGATTTGTTAATCAATGTGTTCATTTGCTTTAGAGTCCACCGGAGAGAGGCGATGAAGGCACGGCAAAGGTAGCAGGGGTCTAAACAGCTTTACTTGAAGAAGGAAAGGTCCATACCCATAAATTCAATCCCAAGAGACTCTGCCATGACAGAAAGATGGCGGGTTGCGGTGGGAGGGGGGTTTGGGGAGGGGGTACAAGAGAGATAAAAAAAAGCACAAAGTTTAAGAGAAAGATACCTGAACATACATAGGCACATGAGAGCGCTTTGTGAGTGGCGTGAGAAGATTGGAGACATTAGCAGGGTGACTCACAGCGAGAGAGGCACAATGTTGCAGCTGAAAGTTATGTCAACAGCAAGCTGTTAGAGCATGCAGGGGCAGGCAAGCACACCACACGCTGCCCTATAGGCTAGAACGCATTTCTGGATTAACAGGTAGGAGACCATGGGGCCTTATGGGGGAGAAACATGATCATCATCGTATACATTGTCAGTAAGGTAGTTGGATTTTTGGAATTGGCAGTTAGGGGGGTGGGGGGGGGGTACATTTTTAATGCACTCTGGTTAGTTCTTCGTAAGTTATTATAGTTAAAGTAGTTAATATCATATATGTTATATGCAGTTAATGTTGAGGTGTAGGACCACTGTTATTCATTTTAGAACGTACACTTTCTCGGTCAAGGTTTAATGTCACATTAAAGGCAGGGCAATTAATTTGTATGCGAATGCAAGAGGAACCAAAGAATGCAAGTACATTTGTTATATTTCAAATCATTTTCCATTGTTCTTAAACACATCTTACCTGTAAGGCACGATTACAGCTGTAGCGTACAATTACAGACATCAACATTTAGACTCACATTTTGGAGTTAACTGTAAACTCGTTAGTGAGAACATGCTGTAGAACGTAGTTATTGGCAAACCAACATTATGATTAGGTATTATTGAGCTTGGGTTTTTTTTCTTTGCGGTTGTTTTTTTTTTGGATTAGCACTGTCTAAATTCACATTGCAGTGGTCCTGGACAGCAGGTCTAGATACAGCTATAACAGTAGATGTAAAGTTCACCTTTTACTAATTTCATATTTGTTTTCATCCAGCTCAAGATAAACAATACAACTACACACATCCACCCTACCCAATTACTCTGTTCTATGATGCGATACTTTTCTGCACTGACTGCCTGAATATATCCTCTGCACTATGTTTATAGCACCTACACTGTGTTTAGAAAACCTGTCTTAGGAAGTACAGCTCGTGCCCATGTCTGTGTGTGTGTGTCAAGCTGAGCAGTTCCTGTAGTTTATTTAGGAAAAATTTAGGAAATTTAGTCTCTACATTTATATTGAGGGACTCTAAAAAGTCTGGAAAAAATTCTGGGAACAATGAACTGATGCACTTGTATTCGCTTTCACACGGCTACTAGAGAAATATATAAATAACTTGTTTTTTTCATCCGCAGTGAGGCCTTGTTTGGATGGATTGGGTAATGTAATTAAGGTTTTTAGGAGTACAGGCGCCAACAAAGAATTCTGAAAAATAAGCTGCCCTCACAAGCAGCAGTTCATGGTCCTTCTTTCAGCAAATATAGAACAATTTTAGTCAGTATTTTATGTTTATTAGGAGAGCTATGTCCTGCTTTCTCAAAGTTTTTGAATAAGGCCTTAACTTTTGCATGGATTTTTCCAGCATACAATTTTACACTTTCACTAGATATGAATCAAACTTTTGCTAGTGTTAAGTTATAATATGTGTAAATAATCATTATTTCAAACATAGACTATGGGCATTTAGGTATTAAGGTAGAAAAATCTTTGTTGTGCGCAACAATTTATAATTTCTAAGAAGATGTATTTTTTGGTCATACTGTTTTTGTCAAATGACTGTAAAGCAAGCTCAAGATAAACACTAAATACTAAATGCATCCACTCTATCTTTTTGAAGGCTGTTAACACTGTGTGGTACTGCCTGTCTGAATATATCCTCTGCACTATGTTCATGACACCTACGCTGTGTTTATAAAACCTGTGCACAAGTCAGTTGAGTGCATCCTTGTTGTGTCAATATATTGTAAGTAGTTAGCTGTGTTAAGAAATACTTTACCCTTATGAAAAAAAAAATCATGCATCATATTACAGCGTCATCTGATTACAAAAGCACCTGTCTGATCCACTGTACAGATGTACTGGTACTGCTGATATAGTCTGAGGACATAATATTGTCACCCTTTTCCTGTGGAGGGCTCTGGGATAGTGGAGCGATTCGAACACGACCCATGTAGAACAGGAAAGTTACATAATATCCAATGTAAACATTCACTCCCACTGGATGGCTGGAGAAGGAGTTGATGAGCACAGGGGCCATACCGTTTCTCTGGACTGCTTCATGTGCTGAACATGAGCTGCTGCAAATCCCCGTTGTTGTCATGACAACATGCTTTTCCATAGCCCTGGCTGGATGAGGCGGCCCAGATGTCTGAGGGTGATCCGGAAACCAATAGCACTCTCCTCCACAACCTAACTACACGTGTTTCCGTACATCTGAGGCCATCGTCTCCCTGAGGGCTCTCTAAAACCGCAGGCCATTTACGCTTCCACGCAGTGATGTCAAGACTGTCTCATTCTTGGGACTTTTAATGTCGTGCTATGGCTCTAATTGGCAGGCAGGCATAAAGGACCTTGTCAGTGGTGGCGAGAAGTGGCAGAAGATCTAGACCTCGGTGTGTCGGCCCGTAACGTTCTCCCTGCAGAACCATCTGCACGGCCAGTAAAGACAAAGACATGCAGAAGAGCCTTCCGCAAGGAAGTGACATTGTGTGTGACTGGCTCCTTGTATCCTGTTTCATTAGTCAGCGCTCACACTGAGACAGAAGACACTCTTATTGTCCATCATCCTCCTTAGTGCTGCCACAGACCTTCTTCTCACACTGCTCCCATTGCCATGAAGCTCTATTTGCATTCGAGTGAGCCAATAAATGTACTATATTTACACCCGCTCACGTCATGTTAAATGTGTTTTATAAAACTATTGGATCTTGATATTTCAAAAAGTTAAGAGAGAGGTATGAGTGGAAAAAATTCTGCTTCATCCGAAACATGAAAATCATGTGATCACCAATTCTAGTTTTCATCGAGATATGTCCAGCGAGGAGAACAGTGGTTGCATGTTCCGACTCCTTCAGGGCTACAGCCATCTCCCTTTCATAGCATGCTCTGTCTTGTTTTGCAGGGAGGCTGCTTGGTGTTGCTGTTGGTTTGCTGCTTGTTGATTTATCCATAGTCTTCCTGCAAGCGCTGTCCAGCATAGTCTGCTGAAGGCATCCGTCAGTGCTGGCATTGCTGATATTACTTATCGCTTGTGTTGAGCTTGTAAATGATCCTACCTTGGTGCGCATCAGTGCTAAACAAATGTAGGATATGGCACTTTCTTTAAGTGTGCTATTAATAGAACTTTCTGAGCCATTTAAAAGCTGTACTGGAATTGCAGGACTACAGTAGTGAAGTCAAGTGAGCAGCTGGGCTTCAGGCTGGAAGTATGGCTGGTTTGAAAGGCCAATGCATTAACAGCATTGAGAAAAATCGGGGCATTAATTATTAGATGATTAAGTGTTATTATGTGTCTAATCTTTTTTCATCTGTTTTGAAAATGACAAAAAATTATAAATATTTTCTTTCCACAAATCAAGACTACATGCACCAGTATTTTCACTGAATGATAAAATATCTCCTCTATTTCATCTAAAACAAATGCTGTAGTGACTGAAAAGTTGAACAGAATTGCTCAGCTCGTTTCAATGAGCTACAATTGGGGCATAATTAATACTGAATTGTGTCGTTATTATCGACATCAGTACTATAGCATTACCTGGAGAGGTACTGTCACAATGTACACAAGATTAGTTTTGATTGCAAACTATCAAAGAAAGCATGCCCACTGAAAACACACGGTGTCCTCAAACCTTTGACGGCGTATATGTAAGAAGTCTACCTACACCTAGATGAAGATGTGTGCACTATGTTGGTGCTGTTCCTGTGTGGGTGTCCTGCGTGCTGGAAGATCCTCTTCTCTAGACCTCCCAAACGGAACAACACTATGGTGCAAAGAAAGAAATGCTGACTGTTGACAGAGCAAGCACTAACAAACCACGCACCTCTGACGTGCAAGGACTTGATAAGCGACCTGAACAAAGGTAACAATTCCGCAATGATAAATCCCGCGTCATGACATAACATGACACGTTAATAGGCCGAGTGTCAAATTATACTTTTTGCTGTGTGCCATTTCGAGTGCCTCCTTAACAACATCTCATAAATTATACGTCCTTTATTCTTTTATTTGGAGAGGAAATCTGTTCTGAAACGCGTTCAGCTCCGTAAGCCGCTCGCAGGGTTTGTTTACATCCAATTCCGCCCGCGATTTATCGTCTGTCCTTCCGCAAATAAACACATGTTAACACAGGGGTCATGTTGAAACGTAAACAGTGCCAGCATAGCAACGCTGACGGGAGCACAAAGGCCTGGTTCATTGCGAAGGGCGACCATAGGCAGGAGCCAATAGCCCACAGCCACAACCTGTCAGACCCGAGCCATTCCTTGCCTCTTCCTTAATCTGGGTGTAATTCCACAGTTGATGGACATGTGCAGTGGGGTGGGTGCCATGTAGTGAGGTTAAAGCATGTTACCCTGGGGAAGAGGAGTTTTTTTAGCACCATGCTGTAATTAAGGGGAGGATCCACGAACCTAAAGGGCAAGGGTAATGTGGGGGGGTCCTTCCTTGAAGGGAAAGTCCCTTGGAGGGAGAATATCTGAACTAATAAACTGAAGGGGTAAGACTGCTTTATTGTATGTAAATTCATTTGACCATATCAGTGAAATGCCTGGCTGCGGCTTTGTTAAAAATCTTTTACTTTGCACTGCAGATTGACTGTGGAGCCTGGCCTCTAGAGACACGATTCCGCTCTCGTGATTGATGACAGCTCAACTGTTATGCTTTGCGAGCGTGGAAAAAAAAGAGCTGCCATGATCACTTCAAATGCAATTTCCAGCTCACTCATTATGGATCATGCCTAATTGGCACAAATTAGACACTCTTCTGTGCGATGGTGGAAAGGTGGGATGACACTAACAACACTGACATGTTTGCTTAACGCCATTTTAGTCCAACATTCATGCCTGGACTCGAGATTTTGGGTGGATGATAGATTGTGATTATATTTGGGTGCAGAGGGCTTCGGATGTACAGTAGAAACTCTGTTTAAATTCTTTTTTTTAATAAACTGTTTTATTACATATGCTGTTAACAAGCTATTGTTAATGATAGCACGACTTTCTAAAGGGTTAATCAGTTAATCAGTGTAAACACACTGATTAGACGTTAACTGTAATATCTGTGCTGGGTTTTAATAGCTGTCCAGTCCCTAGTCAGATATCTTAATTTGATGTTACATCACAAAAAATGATATCTTGTCAAGCAAAATGATGTCATATTAAGCCGATATGTCTTATGTTTCTCATTTTCAGAGTGTTGTAAGGTCATTGTAAGACTGTTTAACTCATGTCTAGACTCTTTATATGGATTTTATGTGACTGCAGTAAGCCAAATCATCTTACTATACTGCAGATAATTTTTGTTTCGAGCATATTTTGTAAAATAAGCAAAATGATCTGCCAATATAGTATATATAGATATAATTTGGTTCACTAAAATGATTTAGTCTTATAATAAGCTTACAGCAATCCAAAAAAGATAAATATCAACTGTAGAGATATAAAATAACTTTACTTGCCATGATATAATTTTTTTGCCATTTAGTCCAACATTACACATAATGCACAGTATTATAACTGGTTAGTAAGTACTGGTTATTTGTATAAATGTCTTAAATGACAGTGCAACAGTGCAGCCTCTTTGTTACTGATTTTTGGAATTCAACACTGCATACAGTACACCAAATGGATGCATCTACTAATAGTCTGGCATTAACTTAGGTGATTCACCTTCACTAAATCGCATGCAGTCAAACTAGGAACCATGCTTATGATCTATGATGTTAATTAATGATTTAACATTTTAATTGATCAAATGCTTCATTTAAAAGGTAAGGTATGGAGGGTGAATCTGTAAACCAAGGGAGCGACATACTGATTTCAGTTTGTTAGAACAAATAGCAGAGCATCCACCACCAACAAGGAGCTCATTCCACACCTCCAGCTCCAGCATGCAACACTGACAGACAGAAGAAGAAATTGACATACGGTAGAAACTGGCCATAACGTAGGTTTGACAGCGATCACCAGTAAAGTCATTTGGACACCTGATGGAAGGAAACAAGACCATAGAAAGGAGAGAGGAGAGACAGGAGCAAGGAGAAAATAACAAGAAAAAGAAGAAGAAGGAGGAGAAGGACATCATGAAGAGAGAAGAAATGCAAAAGAATAAGGGGCAAAAGAGAGATGGGGGAAAAGAGAGAGAGAAAAAAGCAGAGAAAACATGGAATTAGAACAAGAGTTGCAATAAAGACAGCAGAGGCAGAAGTGTCCCACTGCTGACACCACTGTGCAGGCCCAGAGGAGGAGGAAGGGACAGCAGTGGTACCAGGGAAACACCACTCCTCCGTGTGAAGCTGCGCTTCTCAAGTCAACATACTTTCACTAGGTTTGTTCATGCGCAGCCGCAGGGGCTCTGGCTGCAAGCACCGTGGCCCGAAGTATCCAGGTCGACATCTGAGGGGAAGGAGAGGGGCACAAGATGACAAAAACACCCACATATCATACATTTTAGCCCTGATCTGCTCTCACGCACTGACAGTCCTGCGCACCAATGCGGGTCAGAGGCTAATCCAATACAGAATCAATCTGTTGGCTATTATTTGTTTAATATCCATGGCAACAAGCAAAATGTAACGATTTGGAATAACAGCTACATTTTTGAGCAGAACCCGAGCGTTTCAGCTAAAGCAGAGCCAAAGCGCAGGCATGTCGGATATGGGGCCCTGTGATTCTGACGTGATTTTCATTCATGGCTTTGATGGCCAATTATGCTTATTCATGTTATTCCAGTAAACAAATTAGCACTCATCAGTGCATAATGAGCATTATGGGGCTAATGTTTTCACAGCACTAATTCTGCTAACTCAGTCAGTGATGCTGTAGTCAGCAGCCGCTGATGAATGGCGCCGTACCCCCTTCAATTTGCAGGACAAACAGAAAGCGTGAGCATCTTATCTTTCATTGCTCGCAGATCTGCTGCACCTCCTCTTCTTGTAGCTAGAGGAGCTACAGTGCTAAAAGAGGCTGTAGCTCCACTTACCGTCCAGTAACCTTCTCCCAAGGCCCCGTTACAAGTGGCCTGCACTGCCTAGGGCAGGTTCAGGACCACTTGAGGTGAGATGTGAGAGACTAGTACATGATACAGAGCATGTAACCCACATGCAAATACTTCAGGCGGTCCACGAGTTTATGAGGTGATAAAAAAGTGCGTAAGCTCTTTTCTCAAAGGTCTTTTCAAGACTTTTTCCTCAATAGTCTTGCTGTGCAATCATAGCATGTATCTCCAAAATAGAAACTTTGCAGGGAAGGGTAAAAACTTTTTGATTCAAGTTTATATAACAAGATTTGATTTCAGAGAATTTATATTGTTTCACTGAAAACGTTCCATCTATAAGGGCAGCTGCTGTATTCAAATGACGTACAAAAAAAATATAAATCAGATACACATTAGTTGTTAGTAAGCAACAATATGTTGATGTTTTCCATCCTCTAGCTCACCTAATCAACTAATCAGCTAATTAGCAACCCATGTTGTGTTGACATGGGTCTATCAGAGCAAGAAAGATACTTAAATGTGCAGGTTCAGGGTACATCTGGACTAACTTAACCCAGATGACGCGTAAGAACTGTTGGTTTTCTGTAATGATCAAAAGATATAACTTGTTGTTCAGTGTTAGGAGAAGAGCAGAGGGTCTCTATTAAATAGAAAATTAAAAAGCCTCAATAACTAAACACAATACCAGCACAATCTCAGTTTGTAGTGTCCACACTCTATAATAAATTAATTATTTAATGAAATCTGCCAGGATATTTAATATTCTGCACCTTCAACATCTTAGAAGTTGGCTGCATCTGCTCCATTGTTCTGTGAACAAGCCTTGGATGGTTTGCTTGATTTGCAAACATCTAGCAGTGGACAGAAGCACCTGTCATTTGTTTCAGATGAAAAAAGTTTTCTTTCTTTCAAACTGTTTCGCAGTACTGTACACCGTAAGAGGGGCTTGTTAATTAGCTTGGATCAAGGGTGTTAGAACACCACAGGACAGGGGGGCAGGGGTTCTCCAGGACTATGAAACACTTCTACAGAGCCACGTCACAGCCTGGAACACCAATAGCTTGCACTGTTCAAATCTAGTGGAGGTTGCCCAGAGCCTGGGAACTATGAGAGGAGAGAGCTCTTAGAGCGGAACATTAGCCATTCTCCAAACATCATACACACAAGAGAGGAGGAGGTGAGTAGTTTGGGAGTACAAGCTGGGATAGGATTACTCCCCCTCCACGTTGCAGACATGTTTTGATGAACAGGTACATGGCTGAAAGGGCCAGAGGTCATGGAAACAAAGTAATACTGTTGGAGTGCACCAGATGAAACGAATGACGTGAGCACACGTGTGTTTCGACGTCAGCCCAGTGCCTCAGTGCCTCAGTGCCCTTTCTCCTCTCTCCAAAATCTTTCTGAATGGTCAGACACTTTCTTTCCATGCCTGAATATCTGGATGCAGCAGGTCCACATCACTGTGTCTGTGTAGGCCATTGTTCTGTTGGCCTAGCGTTGCTGCCAGTCTGCTGTTTATTTTCCCGACCCTACCCACAACACCCCCAGGTTACAGAACACAGGGAACTTTGTACTTGCATAGATGGCCAAAGCTTTTGCCAGTTCTTTGACTACTGATCTTTATGAGGACACTTGTCCACTTTCTTAACAGCCTGGACAGTACTTGGATACTTCTGGCCATACTTCATTTCTTTTTTTTTCTCTTTTTTCTTTTTCTTTACTCTTTTGTACTGTTTCTACATCTCCTATTGTAAACAACGATATACTGTTGAGGTCTCCAAACTAATTATTAAACCAAAAGAGAAAAATCACACCAAGAAAGCTGACTGTGTGCATAATACACCTCTAGATGAATGAGAATCAGCACATGTGCATCATTAAGGAATTCAGAAGTTTTTCTTTAAGCTTCTTTTGAACAATTCTGTGTATTTTCTGTGGCCACTCAGACTGACGAGCTGTAACCAGTGTCCAACAAACATGACATTGAGTATGGAACTGCAACTCCCAGTCTGGGAATACATTGTTGTGGTTCTGAATTTGTTCTTGGAATTCCAATTTGCTGTTGTCAGATGCGCACCATCGCTGTTTACACAGAACGCTTTCTTTTCAACAGTAACACGTAAAGGCAGTATTTAGTGTAGCATATGTTATCTGTGCTAATATTCTATTTTACAGCAGTATATAATGCTTGATATATTACACAATGAAATTATAAGCCTCATGCTTGATTCTGTACATTGATTCACTGCATCGATTTAATCACACTGGCCGTGCAGTTCCTTTCCAGGTGTTGGACCATGAATTTCCTCCATCATTGACTCCTGTCTTCCACTTATCTTCACATAATGTGACATCACTGTCCATGTGTGGCAGGCTCAACATGCTAAACCATGAAATACACATCTCTGCCTCATTATAATTACTGCTAGGGTCATCTGTTACTGGACGTTACCTCTGTGGTACTGTACATTTGATTAAATGATTAAGTGAAAGAATCCAGAGCATAAATATGAGACAGTCTGTCTGCCAGACTTCAGTTCAGCTGCTAAATAATGCCCACATAAACCTGCTCCTGTTATTTGACCAGGGATGCCAAACGTTTTATATACAACATTATATTATAGAAGCCCCCACATGCAAAACAAATAAATGGAAAAAAAATCTTCATTTCAGTTAATTAATTTCCTGTTGCACATTAGAACTTCGACATTCCCACCCAAGATGTCTAGCAACAGGAAGATACATCACAAGGAATTCAGCTAAGGTCCAGGCTTGATCCAGTGCACTCATGGCAGGAAAAAACACAGTTCTTCACCCTGCTCTGAGTCACCTTAACAGTCAGCATTGTAAAAAAAAAAGAAGCAGTGTTCTGACCCAGAAATGAAGAGTCATCCATCCTGACCTGAGGAAGAGAGAGAGAAAGCACTGGAGGGACGGTGTTCTGCCTCTGACTCTCTCACTCTGATTCAATCACATTCTTTAATCATTCCACCGGCACACACACCATGCTCTAACAAGACCTACAGACAGTATGCTGCAATCAGAGCAGAAGATTACGCAGCTGATGTCAAAGTGGCTGAAGTTCCTAACTCTGTCTGGGGTTCTGAAGAAAGCAAATCTACTTTTAGACTTCTTAATTCACCACACGCAGGTAAGGGTTATAAATCATGGGTGTGGATAAGGATGTAAGGATGGGTGTGGCTGTTCGTATCTTAGTGTGTCTTTTTTAATTAAGTATTAAAAAAGAAATGTAGTTTGGGATACAAAAAAACAAACAAAAAAACATGCATTATCCTGTCGAGACACACACACACAGCTGATATTGCGCTTAACGTGAACCAAAATGGCAACATCTAAGCAGTCAGGCCACTACTTGGGACAACAGCATCCAATAAACAAATTTCGAACTTACCATGTTCCTTTTTATGCACAACAATAAAAAACACTAAAAAGAATATTAAAATATTCATTTTAAAGACTATGATGCACATCCTTAGTTGCTGCCAGAAAAGATTCTCTATAGTGTTGCACATGTGGTGTCCTAAAGAACCTCATTGTTATAAATGAGATGTGTGATAGTAGAGATACCCACAGAACCTCCATAAAATGTAAAGGCTCTACACCAATTAAACAATTTTGCCAGAACTATAGCTGGGACAGATTTAGAAACCTTTACCTCTAATGTTATTTATGATAAAAACAGATAATGTCGTATCATCCTGCTATTGTGACCATGGATGCATGAGAGGGCTCATGGGAAGAGCTGGATTTATGTTAATAATTGTGGACAGTATGTATGCAGCGTAGTTTGTTGTGTTGCTCTGTGCTGACCAAGTTTTGTGTCTACCATGTGAGGGAGAGGTATGGCTGTTGTTGGCCTGCGTGCTTTCCGGTCATTTCAGCTAGTGCTGTTGGTGGTTTTCACTGCTGCTTTATTTAAAGAATTCCCCCCTTTGATTTCATCATACTGGCTACAGTATATTTTTGAAAGGCAGCGATCAGTGCAATGTTTCATCAAATGGTTTACCATCACTAGTGGAATAAACTGGATGTTGATCCAGGTCCGCTATGAGACGCCAAACAAGGTTTTTTTTTAACATGAACATGTAAACGCAGCATTCAGTATGTACTCTGTGGTAATATCCTGTGTTACAGTAATACTTAATGCTTGGCATATTATACAACAAAATAATAAGCCTCATTCTTGGTTCTGTACATTGATTCACTGATTTCAGGAGAGCTATTGATTTATTCATATCAAACAGAATGTGCAGATCATTTCCAGGTGATGGACCATAAATCTCCTCCATCATCGACTCCTGTCTTCCCCTTATCTTCACACAATGTGACAACACTGTCCACGTGTGGCAGCCTTATTGCTGGGGTCATCCGTTACTGGCTGCTTCTTCTGTTGATCTTTATATTTCAAAGTGAAAGAAGCCAGGGCATAAATACGAGACAGGCTGTCTGCCGGACTTGTTCGGCTGCTGAGTAATACCCACGGAAGCCTGGCCTATATTGAATGAGATGGCTTTGGGGCAACAATTCCCTGCAGGCCTCGACTGCATTATCTGACTTTGCTGGACCCGTGCCTCGCCCGCGAGTGAATTAGCTGCACCAATTGAGTTATTGCTCCCTCCAATTTGTACACAGCTTATTGAATGGCTGTTGCAGCCATGTCCTCGCAGCTTGCTTGCCGAGCAGTATTCCAATGGCCAGCAAAGTACGCGCATGCACACATATATGCAGCTGGGCTGGATACACCAGCAGGTGCACTCATAACATGGCACAGCCTGTGGTCTAAGGCCGCTAAAAAACAGTCTTCTTAAAGCTCTCCCGCCAAAACACATCAACAAACAGCTGCAGAAATGTGAACATGGACGCATATGACACATTGTGTATATCCACTGCGTATACATACATCTACATATGTGCTTCTGGATCTGGCCCAGACCCTGGAGCAGAGCCCATTCATTTCCTGCACCAGCAAAAGCAACTTTATCCCCTCAGTCAGCCCTAGTTTGTGTTAATAATAAGGGTCAAAATGTTTTTGAGGCTCATAACAAGATGTCCTCAGTGATCCTAAAAGCATCTGTGTGAAAACCGCCCCCCCCAACCACCCCCCACCCCCCGCCCCCGCCTCCAAAAAGTGAAATGTAAGCAAAAGCCCTATTTACCTTGTGGGAGGCCTCAGACTCTCGTAAATATTTGCACCAGCTCTAAACCAGCGTGACATGGCATTCTGGAGTGGCCTGACGCACGCTTCCCTCCAGCATGCTAAATGCAGCCTGTCAGCGTGGGCCAAGATGCCCATCTTTTCTTCCCCAAGCACATCACGCAGGGAGAGACACAAATCACACTCATCAACATCTGCACCAATGAGTCAACCTGCTGTGTACCAAACAAGCTGGAGATTAGGGCGAGATGGAGGGGCAGTACTAAAGACTCACATCGGTGAGAGAGAGAGAAAAGAAAGGGTGTATGTGTGGGGGGGGGGGGTTGGCTAAATAGTTTAAGATGGATGGTTTGATGGATGCCATTTGGCTTGTGCTGAAGAGGTTGTGTACTCCAAACAAAGCAATGGATTTTACAAGATCTCAAAATCTCTATCCAACCACAAAGTCTCTAGCCAACACTTCACACAACTGTCTATAAAAAGCTATATATATATATATATATATATATATATATATATATATATATATATATATATATATATATATATATATATATATGCAGATTTTTTGTTATGGATTCCATTCTAAATGTGGGATCAGAGGTAAAGATAAACGAGTGAGTGTAATATACAGACTAATTTACATTCATTTACAATAGCAGATGACTAAGTATAAACAGAAGAAAGAATAAGAGAGAGAGAGGGAGGCGGGTTGATTATTGAATATTTTTCATGGTTAGCTATAATCAAACAAGCGGGCTATCATAAGGTAAAAGGGGGACAAGAGAGAACAGAGAACAGAGAGAAACTCACTTGCAGGAGAGCTGATTTATACCATGTATGAAGTAGCACTCGCCATCATTCACGCAGTACCCCTTCTCTGTGTCATTGCATCTTCTTGCATGGCCGGAGCCTGGAGGTAACGTTGTGGTTACTGAGGGAAGAAAAGACATTAGCATGTAAGAGGTAGCTGTTTCCTAGTTTGAAGATAAACAAAGCACCATCTAACACAAATACAAATACAAATGCTCAAATACAACTTTGGAGGGTATATTTAATTAGCTTGATGAATTAAAAAAATGCACCTGCACAGGTCTATATGCTGGAGTTGCTTGTTATGCTTAGTTGATGTTAAGTGTTTAACTAATGCCAGAAGCAGAAGGAAATGTTGGAAGCACTTTCAATGATGTGGGATGCAATACTTGATTTTGACCTTTTTTTATGTAACTAGCATGCATTTTAATGTGATATCGATGTATGCAGACTCCTGATTGCAGATTCTATTTTTATAATCATGTGTACAAAATTGGTTTGATGTGTGTGGGGGCCAACATTCCATGGTGATAGCGTCCTTACAGTGCTTCCACCTAGCATGATACCATTTTCCAATACCGATTTTAGAGCCTGTAGTATGAAACATTTTCTGACTCTGATACACTCAATTAATCCGACTAAGATTGTTCTTCAGGGTTTTTTTAGGATCGTAAAAAGGGTTTGACAGATAATTAGCAAATGTGCTGTTTATGGTTCTCTATAGATCCTTTTGGAAATGGGGTTCTATATGTTTCTATTGTAATTATGATGTCAAACTCAATAGAAGAACAATTTTTGGTGCTATATAGTACCCTTTTCAAAAAGTCCAGATAGGACTATGTATATTATATCAATCTGAAAAACCCTCTCACAATGCACAATCCTTAAATCCAGAAAGTGCTTTTTCAGTATCCATGCTCTATATAGAACAATTTTTGTGTAGGCAAATAAAGTACAGCAAGTAACCATATTCTGATGTCTACTACTCTCTGTGGCATAGACATGATCAGAGAATGTTGATAAAAATAAAAAGGAGAGAAGTGATAAGCTATTCGGTTACCTGATTCAAGGTAGGTCTCAGCCAACACTCTGTTGGAAGTCTCCACTGAGAACACTGCCACTATTTTGCAAAAAACTAATGTACAAGACACCACAAGCCATCCAGAGAGATAACGCTCATTACATCATGCTCACAGCGGCTGGCATTATCCTCATAACGGCCATCTTATCCTGCCACTGAGCCCAGACTCTGCACTCTCAACCCCATCTAAACAGCATAATAAAACAGCCATTCACTTCATAACAATGACCTCTTAGTCCCCATCACTTATCTTCCCCTCCATCTCTACTGTCATGATGGCGTCTCAAGATGTTCGACGCGCAAAAGATAAACATTTCTGTGAGGAGGCCCCCCCCACACCCACCAAGCCTTAGTGAATTCAGGCTTCTGGAATGGCTTTAATGTTACAGACTCTTAATCCTGCTGTATTAGCCCAGCAGTGCTCAGCATGCTATGGGGAAGACTGGAGGAAAAAAGAAACAAAGAAAGTGAAGGGGGGAGGCAGAAAGAGAGAGGGGAGGCAAGTGTAAGTGGGTGTAGAGAGGATTCATGTGGTGTGATTAGGAGAAAATGCTAGGTGCTTTGCAGGGAATATGTTACAAGTGCATTGTTGAAGCTTCTCTTATCTGCGCCTTCCATTCAAGCGGTGCTCTACTGGGGCGCATGTGTGTGTGTGTTTATTGACTTTCGAATCAAAACAAGAAAGAGGTGACGACTGACAGTGGAAGTCGTTTCCTGCTGGTACATCACTCTACCATTTATCAACTATTGTGTGGGGCAAGTTCACAAATTCTCATGCCAACACAGGGCAATTATGATTTTCCAAGCCTCTGATTTCTAAGAAGAACAAATGGCCCTGGAACATATTCTCCACCATTCAACAGGGCCAAGAGCACATGCAGCTGCTTGCTGTCCCAAATGAACCGGTTTGTGTGAACATGGTGTGGGTTTCAAGTTTAAAAAGTGTGACCGCCACTCCAACTGCTACAAAATGGATAAGACAAGTATACATGCACGCATGTCTGTAATTCTATCCTTTGGAGAGCTTTTTCTATTGACTTCTATATTACTGTAGCTTAACAAGCCAACTCGCCGTATGTCCCCAAACTGGAAATTACAGGAGAAAGACGTACTGAAAAGAAATCCTTCAAAAGATACATTTTAAGAAATCTTTATGACTGCTTTGAGTCATTAATTTCATGAACTCGTCACAGTGGATTACACGAATTAGTAGATTAAAAGAATTCGCGTTTTCTTTGTCCAAAGAAAAACATCTCTATTTTTGTAGATTTTTTAGTTGTCTACATCATATGTTTACGCACATATACATGCATAGAAATACATGGCCACACACACACAATGCTGACTTTTGTTGAAGGTATTTACAATCTTTAAATCAGCAACTAGTGACTGGCACCCATAGTTTACACTAGACGTGGTGATGATAATGGTGATGCACATCCTTGAACGTGCACATACATGCCACACACAGACTTACAACTTCATTTATCTTTTACGATACTGAACGGAAACATTCCAGGAGACAAAAAGGCAATAGAATACTGTTCTTCTGAGATGCTCCAATCTGCTGTGAAAACTGTGATATTAAGACTTCATCGCATGTTTTTCGTTGCATTGGAAGATGATTGAAGACCCTCTTGTTCCAAATGAATGTGTGAAAATGAGAAACAGCCTGGAATGTGAAGGGAATTGTCTATGGTATAGCCTCGGGCAACGCAGGCCAGAAAGCAAAGTCACTCAGAAACACTGAAGAACAAAATGTGCTGCTATTCTTCTCACTCTTTCCCTCTGTCACTCTCTCTAAGTGAATAAAGCCGTGATAGGATGCTGGTGCTGGCGGTGGAGAAGTGGTTAGCCTCTCGGGGAAAGAAGCTCATCATGGGACCAAGGCAACCAGTGCACATCTGGAACACCTGGGCCGTGCGATGGAAAGAGGAAGAAAAACTCTGCACACGTGCATGTTCCTCACCCATGAGCTTTGTCCGATATGAAAAACTATTGCACTTCTCTTCCTGCACAGATGTTAATGAAGAAAAAATGAAAAAAAGTGAATTTCTTTTTTATTTGATGTTTATTCGAAAACACAGTCCAAAGTGGAATTTTGATATGGAAAAATTAGTTTTATTGCTTTGCAATTTTTTTCCAGATGAACATTAAGGGACAATAGGAACCAAACTGCACTGAAACTTCGCGAAAATAGTGGCTAATGTACATTCCATTTCTGAAAACGTTGGGCCACTATGCAAAATGTAAATAAATTTAAAGTACAAAGTCAACATATCAAATATTAAAACTAAAACATTTTATTGCTCTTTGAAAAAAATATACCTATTGTGAATTTTATCTCAGCAACAAGGGCAGGGTAACAAAAGAATGAAATAAAGCTGTGAAATGTAATTAAAAACACCTGATGAAACATTTCACAACTGATTTGATTAACTGGCAACAGGTAGGTAACATGAGTAGGTACTGCAGCATCCCAGCGAGACTGAATCTTTCAGAAGTAAAGGTAGTTAGAGGTTCACCTGCATAGGCAAATAGTGCAACAATTCAAGAATCCAGAGAAATCTCTGTACGCGAGGCCAAAAACCTACATTGGACAGTCGTGATCTTCAAGCTCATTAAACATGGACTGGGGTCCTGTGGTCCGACAAACCAAAGTTTGAAAGTCTTTCTGGAGGCTGCATCCTCCGGGCTAATGAGGACAGGTAGCATGCGGCTTAACTAAAACACATGTGAAGGCACAATGAATGGGTTTTGAAGCAAAAAATGACACCTTACTTATTTCCGCAAGACAATGAACACCATTTTGCACGTATTACAACAACATGGCTCCAAATAAAAGAATCCGGCAAGTAAACTAACCTGCCTGCAGTCCACACTGGTGACCGATTAAAAACATTTAGCACACTATGGATGAAAAATAAGACAAAGGAGACCCCGAACAGTTTAGCAGCTAAAATTACACATTAAGCAAAGAATTCAAACACATTTTACTTCATATCAAAACTACAGCAATTGGTCTTCTTAATGGCACCAAACTCAATCAGTCTAACATCACATATGTTGTTGTTGTACTATATTTAAAAAAAGGGTTTTATTTACATTTTGCATCCAAACCTTTTTTGGAAACAGGGCTGTTAACTTCTGCAGGAATATTCTTAGGCTCACTGGGTGGTGGTATGTAGTAAAATGCTGACCTAAAATACCCTGGCAAAGTATCCAAATTCAAGTATCCAATTTATTTGTTTGCACACAGAACACATTGCTCTCAAAGTGCCAAATGCGTTCAATCAAAGCATACATGCATTTTTACTGCAATCAGTCAGAAATGCCTCAACGAAAAGAACAACTGGAAACAGCTCGTGAAATTCTGGCAAAGCATCAAGGAAGGCCGTGGGAAGATGGAGATGTTAGTGGTTTGCAGGTTTAGTGGAGTTTTTAAAGCATCTACCTCAATACTTACACTCATCTAAAACAGCTACAGTGGAAAAAAAAATACTGCTCTTCCAAAAAACAAAATCATGAGTTAAAATACTTCAAAACAACATCATATCTTTGCAGTTTTGCCTCATATGTGGCATTCTTTCTGGAAATAAACCTGAAAGAGTGCACATGTACAATGTACCCACTGTCCCAGTACTTTTGGCAATAGTCTTGTGTGACTGTAGTGTTGTCTTGTGCTTTTTTTACCTAGCTAAATTTGCATACAGCAAAGGACAATTTGTGATTTATTCTCTCATTCAGTGACAGTTGTGACCTGACCGGTTTAAAGTAGTTAGCATTTTTCTACTTTCTTTTCAACTTCTCCTTTTTTAAAAAAAAACTTCTTCGTTCACTTCTCTCTGCATGAACAGTTAGAGCAGCTGGTAATGCCAGATCTGTGGATTTAATTTCGGCTTGAGGACAGCAGCTTGAGGACGACTTTTAAAACTTTGCTTAGCATCTACCTATTTGCGTTTTGTTTTTAAGCTGCAGTTGGTACACAACACTAGCTTTGTTTATAGCTTTTGTCTCCATCTGTCTCCTTTTCTCTGCCCTTCCTTCATCACCTTATTATCTATTTATCGCATGGTGTGGCATGAAATCACAAGAAGAAGAAAAATGTCCTGCAGAGCAACAGTGGAGGCACACTGTAATAACAGTGGCTTTCACAACACACATGCAGAGCGCAGAAAGAGCTGGCCCCGTGCCAACATCGTGTTGCCGAGAGCCGAGTTCTCTGGCTCCCCCCACCTCCCCCCACCCTCACCATGAAGGCTAAACCTCAGAGAATCCCTCGGTGGCCAGACTGGAGCATATATAAACCTGCGAGCCACAGCGCCTCGGTGCTCTTTAAAGCACGCTAGTGGGAGGCCTGCACTGTCCGCTCAGTTTAAAGTATACATGCCCTCTGTGTCTCAGCTCCAGGGAGCAGGTACTTTTGTATTTCTACCATTGTTACTCTTTCTTTAAAAGACCCGGAGCAGTGATGCTCTGAAGGGTTGGTTTATTCTGGGAAAGCTTGTACTCTGTTGTCTTCTGCTTATCTGATTTTAAGCCAGAAGAATAGCTTGGCCAAAAATGCTAACAGGCCTAACACGAAATGGAAGATTTGCAGGCTGCAAAAAGCAGCAGTTTGAAAGGTTATAGTAATTGCTGGCTTTTACATGTTTTTTGCTGTGCTAGTTTTCAGTCACTGTAAGTCATATTAGCATTTGTTCTGACCTATTTTGCTGACCTATCCTTGTTCAAAACACAATATGATTTAATTTAAGCCAGGTTATTTTACTGTTACTGTAATAAAACTGCATTTCTGAAATCGAAACTTCAAATGTTTAGGTCTCAGATGCCAAATCAACCTAATATTAATGAAGATATGATACCTCTATAAAAGAGACATCAAGTTTTGACCGGCTTCTCTTTAAATACTTTCTCAATGCGCTGACAATCGTCCAATTCATCTGCTCAGAAAGGGGGCTTCACACAACTGACATTACCAAATGTTCTTTTACGTTGCTTTAACTACATACCTTCACCAGAGAGCTCTCCAATGATCACATATAAAGCACAGCTAATACAGGTTTTGATCAGAGAGCAGCAATTTATGTAGATATTTAAGTATATGTAGATATTTAAGTATCAATTTTGTTATTGAAAAGGCATTTCACAAATAAATAAATGAATAAATAATTGAATAAATAAATAAACAGTATGCCAGGTTTAAATGAAATGCACGGTTAGGAAATAGCAGACCTGTTTTTTGGGGCCTGCAGCAAGAGAAATTAAGGAACACCAAATTATGGCGCTAGATCACACCCTCCAGAATGTACAATATGTCTGTTTATCATGCTCTACTTCTGAAGAACCTCGCGAGCTGATTTTGTCTGCCCCACTTCAGTCTTCTCTGATTACAGGTTTTAATAATAGCGAACATTCCAGAGAACCTCTTTTTTTAACAATGTCAGGGTGTTAGCAATTAATTACGCCAATGTTTGTCATGTTCATGGCTATGGTCCTGGGAGACAGTGCCAGATTTCTCTCCTTTCAGTCACAGAGCTTTGACAGTTACACGACTGTACAATATTCCCGCATGTATCTGATATTTTCATCATCTCACTGTTGGAGGTCTGCGAGCATGTTGTAAATACCTGCTGAGGCAGCATGTGCCAAAGAAAAAATGAAAGAGAGAGATAGAAAGAGACAGAGAGAGAGAATAGACTGACTGAGTGGAGGGAGGAAAAACAAGCTGAGACAAGGTATAAACGCACTCGGCACACTTAACGAAATGCAGAGATGCAGCTCAGCAACTTTATCCCACACAGGCCACGTTCAGAAACAAATTACGAGCTGGGAAAAAGCCCTTCATCCTTCCCACGTCCTCTACAGGAAGAATGGCTTCGTCTCTGTAAGCTGTGTTTGGAGGCTTCCCTTGCTTGCATTTTTCACTGGCCAGCCAGATGATGAAGAGCGGAGGGAAAATAAGGTGCTTCTTGACAAGAGTGGCGTCTGTGCTTGCTAATCACAGAGTTGCTTCTTCAGGCTCAGTGTCGAAGTCCGCTTCTTAAGTCCTCCAGCCTGGGGCACAGTCAGCTCTCCTGGACTATTAGCTGACAGGAAGCACTGATTTGCCCTCTTAAAGCTTCTCACTCAGTCTGTTTTCGACACGGTGCCGTTGCCCTGAGCTACGGCAAGGGCCGACAAAGCATTCCACTCTAACAAGGTCAGTTTCACCAGGTCTCAAACTACACCTGTTTATCCGATCTCAAATTCGCTAGCTAATTAACCTTCTCTTACCATACCAGCCTCAGAGACTCCAACCCTTAATGTCACTGGATAGGTTACATGTTCTTCCTTGCGCTTGATTATGGCCAAATTCCTTGGGCCTAATGGCGAAGGCTGACTCAGTCTGACCTGTAGCCCCTAACCGAGGTCACTCACTCTCGCTTCAAACCCAAGGGTTTGGCCAGTGAGCTTAGCTCCAGAGTTTGATTAATCCTTCATGGCCAAGGAAGTGAAAAGGGAGTCTGGGCTGGGGTGGGGGGCAAAAGGGGGCCATCTGGAAAGCTTCATAAACATGTCTATCTTTCCACGCTCTCTAAAGGGTTCTAGGAAAAGTCGTAAAAATGAAAGGAGAGGTCCCTGTTGCTCTGAATGTTTTCTTTCATGTCCATTGTGCACATGCTCAATCAGAGCTGAATAAGTCCTTTTTCCACTCAAGGGAAGGCATCTTTACACTCTAAATTCACATATACTTACAAATAAAAAAACAAATCCACCAGAGTCATTGCTGACAGCTTCAAAGGGCCATTTAGGTGAACAGTTCAATATTAAGAAACTTCACTTCTACATCTACTTCATCTCCTCTGTGCCTTAAAGAACCTTTCAGTGGATACTCCAAAGAAACTAGACATCATGGCCCATAGGTTCTATCCCAATTACAGTTTTTTCCCCCAAGACAAGAAAGATTTAAGGGTCTTTATTTTTAAGAGTGTATGTTACAAGAAAGAAGAGAAAGGAGCAAATTTGAATGTGACTGATGTATAAATGCCTTTGGTGTTGAGAGCAAAAGTAAGCCCATGAGAGTAAGCTCATGAGAGTAAAAGCTGCAAAAGACAGCAGATGACAAATGATGCTACAGAGAGTATGATAGCACAGACGTGCTTCCTGCCACAGTACCAGCGCGGTGTCTTCCCCAACCCCCCATTGATTCTTGGCAGAGAGTTCTGGAGATGTCTCTCGTTACGGTCGGCATAGGGATCCCTTATCACTTCGCCAGAAGGTCAATTTATACTCCATGCATTCTTGCTGATTTTGTGTGGTTTCCATTATCTGAGAACATCCCTCTCTTTTAAAGAGCTTCCCAAAGCTTTCAAAGGGGTCTTCTCAGTTACACAGACCCCAACAAGCACCGCTACATTTCAGCCCCTAAAGAAACACGCGACCAGCCCCAGACAAAAAAAGGCAGGGCAGTTCAGATCAACTTTGTAGCAATAGTTTTCATAGACCACAGGATACATTCTGATCAGATGCCAGACTGGTGCAGCATCTCTCTCTCTCTCTCTCTCTCTCTCTCTCTCTCTCTGCACATATGTTTTATTGTATACGAAAACATGCAGCTCTTTTCTATCCTACTCATGCCCCCTTGCCTAAATCATCACAATGGTTACTGAAACACGAGACCTGATTGCAAAATACAGGACACAATGAAATATTTCAGAATATATGAGTGCACAATGCACAATGCAGTCTTAGAGGAAATACATTCTCAAGTGATTTGTAGAGACTATGATTCTGTCCATATCTCTTTAGAAGATCTATGGTTTGGCTACTGGCGTACTTTCATGTTTTCAGTAAAGACAATAACACACGTACTGGTAACAAAATACAGAGTTAGGAAAAAAAAACTTTCTGTATCCTTTGAAATGACCTGTATTCTTGCACCAACAGTCCATAAAATCAGAAATTAAAATCCACAGATAAAATACACAGATAGTCTTACATAACAAACAATGTGACTTTTATAAGGCCATTTGTTTACAGAGAAAAGAGTTTAACCAATCATGCAAAACTACCTGAAATTCTAGGATATTGACCTGTGATTGGAACCAGGCTTTTCAATCAATTCAGGTGTGACCTGGACTGATCTACCACAAAAATTGCTTACTGGCTCTTCACAACAGAATTCTGTTCAAGACCAACCCTGACCCCAATTCCAAGAAATTTCAGAGAACCTCAGAGGCATTGTTAAAGCTCATAATACGGGATGACTGTGCCTCCATCAGTTCACAGGCAGTTTAAAATGCAATAAATTTAGCAGCTTTGCTGTTCTCTGTAGGACAGGACATCCTACAAAGATCAGTGCAAGGACTGTGGAATCATTATACCCGTGATATCTTAAATCCCACAGTGACTGCTTTACACTTGATATTGTTTGTATTCATGACACTGCATTGCAGCCTATCACGTTTATTGAATACCTCCTGCACCCGCACCACAACCTCATACCAACTTTGAAGCATGGTGGTGAGAGTACTAAGGCCTGCCTAAGGGCTGTGACAACTTGTAGCCACTGAATGACTAATGAATTTCAAGTTGTATCAGGAATTTCTACCCACAATGTTAGGGTTTCTGTCTGTGAACTAGACACCACGATTCAATATACAGGACTAAACTGATCGAACGGATCAAACAGAGCGTCAAACACGGATCCTTTACAGGCTGTTTATGCAAAATGTCCTGAAAATATACATGCATTACATCAGGTCTGTATAAATGATAGGATTATACCTTCTTACACTACAGAAGGCTGACTCTATTTACAATAAAGGATTTTCCGCTATATAAGGGTTTACATATTTTTCCATCGGTGACCTTCTTTGTTAAAACCACATGTTCAGTAAAAACATAGTGGCTTTGAATGTTTTTTCATACAACTGTGTTAATTTATTATTATGACTCACATTTCAGGAGTGCCTCACAACTCACCCCAAGATCTTAGACACAGAGATTCCATCTGACAAAAATATTCACTACATGCAAAGAAAAATGTAACAAACAATTTATGAAAGCAAATTAGGTTTTTATGTAGTAATGTCCTGTCTTTAGAGTTCAGTGACTTCATAACCATAGCTTACAAAGGGAATCTACAGCAACGAGCAAAACAAAACCCCAGAAGTCCCATAACTGTACAGCACGGGATATACAGTAATGTTCCTATTACAGAAATTGTTTGCAGACCTCAATTCTGACATAAATGTCTAGTGACATGAGAAATGGTTCCAATCAAAAACTGTAATTTTACGTAATTCTTTTTACAAGGAAAATAACCCATTGACAACAGGATTCTCTTTCCTCTGGGCCCTATTGCATTAAACACACAGCAGCACATAAAAGAGCATACATATAAAACACGAATTCAACAAAAATCACCAAAAAATGTTTTGGCATATATATGGCACATATGAGAAAATGAAATGTAAGGTTTCAACTGGGTCGGAAATTTGTATCTGAACCTAAATATAGGGTGTAATTGTTCTGGTCAATTTCACCTAACCCCCAGCAAGTTTTTAATATAAACCTCACAAAGTTCTTATCAGTTTTCAATTATCAATAGGAAACCCAATTAAATTCACATTTCTAAATATAATGCCTAATTACGTTAGTGACAATCTTATCCCCATAATGGTCAGTATAAGATCATCAATAAACACTTTTTTTCAATTCTATTTTTCAGCCCTGCACAACCTGTAACCACCAACAAATTCTAATAAATAACTACAGCATATTACAATACATTCATCACATGGAGTGATTACTTTTTTGTCACCAATAGCAAACTAGAATCTACTGCTAGCTCTTCTAGGGGACTTACAACAGTGTTTGAATCTTGAATCTTGTAAACCATGCATTTTATAATTTTTAGACACCTTTTTAGTAAATCAATATATAAGTAGCTATCTGCCAAAATTAGTCTAATAAAATCACATTCTTATTTAGGGTTTGTTTAATATGATACTGAGCCTTTCACTTTAAAGATGATTTGAGACATTTATCTTGGGATTTATTATTAACCAATGATTCTGTGGATCCATCTGGATGGCTAGTTTAACACTGAACGGAACATGCATTTCACTTTGAATGGAAGGCATAATAAAGAAGCATCCCAGACACACATGTTTATCTAGGTAACAAAGGTGCAAAATACAGCGGTTTGGGACCCCCTGAATGTTAACTCAAAATTCCTTGAAATTAAATTTATCATGAAGTGAAATTCGTGGGAGGTTTCTGCCTTTGGTATTTCTTTCTAACTAGAGCTGCAGCACTGGTGTGCCTCAGAGTGGCACTAAAGCAAATTGATTCACCCAAACTTTCCATTCAAAGTGAAATCTGAAAACACAAGAGTTTGATGGAAAGAATGAAATATTGTTGCTTTTTCAAGCAAAATAAAAAAGAGGGCATTACCAAACTAGAAAAGAGCATTTTCAGAAGAAATGTTGAGCAAAACAATTTGTTGAAGTCAGCCTTAGTGCCACCATGGCAAGTGAGTTAGCAGCCAGCCAACATCTGTATTAGCCAATCAACAAATATGCTTTCAGAGCTTTTCAGAGTGTTTTTGGCTTGTATTACATTAGCGACAATGTAAGGATTCAATAACACAAGAATTAATCAGCCAATTCAGCAACTTAAGGGTTGTAGTAGTTGCATAAAATAAGGTGTTATGTCAATAGCATTGTCAATTGCAGTTATTTCTAGATAATAAAGTTATAAAGTTATATGGATGTTGAAGAAAAGCTGACTGTATGTTTTTGGTGGGGCAATTTTGTTGTACTCAAAACTGATCCACCTTCCTTTATCACCATTTTCTGACTAATATGTTCAAGTTAGGACCCAGAGTGCCCTGTAACTAAAGAACCTAAAGCACCTATGATGGGTGGAGTTACAAACTCTTCTCTGTAGATGACTAGAAGATAAATAATCCATCCAAATAAAAATCTCTCAAGAGGTCCAGCTAATAATTTGACCCCTAACCATTAAGTGATCCCAGTAGCACCCCACACTGTTAATATGTAGACAATGTTTATATAATTCACACTTCAAAAAGAGTTCAAAGAATGCTTCTGTGGCTGCAAGAGATACGTGACAGACAGAAGGCTTTCCAATCAGAGTTCAGGCAGGAGGCCAACGTAGAACATTATCTGCCTAAAGAATTTGTGAGACTCGTAAACAAAACGCTACTAACGTTAATGCTTTAAAAAGCCCCTTTCAGGAGCCAAGGACATCAACTACAAACAAACTGACATCAGAGGGAGAAAGAATTAGGGACATCTCTATCAAAAAAAAAGACACCTTGCATGAACTCTGCCCTGTGCTTTTCCCTTTGATTAACATGCTTTTATTTTTCCTCTCCCTTTGCCCTTTTTCCTGCTGCATAGCTGATGTGCCCGGTCTTGTCCTCCACAATCATTTCGGAGACGACGCAGAAGGAAGGAAATCAAAGGACGCTATTGCATGCGATTGCACAATGAGGACGAATGTATAAACAAGCAGAGGAGCTTGGGAGCACTTACCCACAGGGGGTGGGGCACTTCTGGGTGCGGAGCTGAGGTCTGGGACGGCTGTGGATGTGGAGGTTGGCAAGGAGGAGGACGTCCCGGGGCCTTGTGTAGGCACAGTTGAAACCCCCCACTGGAAGGATGTGGAGGCAACAGAACTGGACATCCCAATGGTTGTGCTATGAGTCCAAGGAAGAGCACTGACCTCCTTAAGTCCTTCCTCTTCTTCTTCACCTCTGAGGAGGTCCAACTGGTCAGGTTGTTTGCTGTTAGAAGCATCCTGGATCAGAGGACGGTGCAGGAGGAGCAGGCAGATCCCCAGTACCAGCAACAATAGCAACAGGGTGGGTAATAGAAGCCTCCTGCAGCCTCGTTTGCGGCTATGCCAACATGACAAAGGGTACCTCTGGAGCCCTGGACTCCTCAGAGCTTCAGCCCCAACTCCAGCCCCGGATATAGCCGCCACTCTCTGGCTCTCACACAGCGACACCAGCAACACAGGCAAAGGATATATGGACACATCTGGGTCCATCTGGGGCTTCAAATCCTTCTTTGTTTGAGGGCTCTCACAGAAGTAGCCCCTATCTGACATAAAATCCCCATCTCTGCTTCTCTGTCTCCGTCTGCTGGTCCCTCATACTGCGTCAACACACACGCTTACACAGACACTGCTGGTGCGGAGTGACAGCATACCTCTGGTCCTTTCTCAGGCCAGGCATCAGGCCTCCATCCCCCCTGTAGACGCCTAAGTATGCCTAGGCCACAGCCCTCACACACTTTGGTGGGCGTGAAATGGTGGCGTCAGGGTCCTAGCTGGCAGCCTTATGGAAGAACTGCATCTGACCCCACCCCTCCACCCCAGAACCAGCCTGCAGCCCCCACACAGCTGCCCTGCCCGTCACGGCTACAGCTGCAGCTCCACCAACGCACACACACACATGCATGTACACACTTACACTTCCAGCTTGATGGGGAAAACAGAGATCACCCTCCACACAACTGGCTTAATAAAGTAATGAATACTCCATGGGCAAGACCACCAGCAGCCTCAGCATACACAGAGGTTACTGCAGACAGTGAGCAAGTTTGTCAGGGTAGAGTTCAGATGATCAACCTGGTGCTGCAGTTTTAGTGAAATGTTCTTGGGTTGTCATCAAAGTATCAAGCTCTAAAAAAAAGCCCCTTTAGCGGACCTCTACTAGAAATCTCTACTAACATCAGAAAGAGAACAATGAGGCATGTGTTCCACCCAAAACAAATAACACCTGCCTTGATTAACCTGAGTTGATTAAAATGTATTCAGGCGAAATTATTATAATTGTATCATCAGCACTGGGGGGGATAAGGGTTAGAGAGAAAGATAAAGAAAGAGAGCGACTGGTAAGACTGTAAAACTACAAAGAGCCCCACTCCTCTGAGCGGAGAGCAGCACAGAAGAATGTATGTGCTCCTTATGTGGACAAGGCTGAGGAGCAGACAAAGTACAGGGCACCTTACCCTTCCAGTCACTTAGCCTAAAAGAATCTGACCTATAGATCAAAGGTCAAACAGGTCCCAGAGTGACCAGTAGTCTAAGCACAAAGGATCTCCAGGAGGCATCATAATTCGAAACACTCCGCTGACACAGTCATGACCATGAAACATATTTTTGATAACTGAGACCGGGCACCAGTGATTCAATTCAGATCAGTTTGACACAGAAGTCACCCAATCAGGCATTAGGCCAGGGTGGACTCCATCCAGCTCCATGGTCTTACATACACAGTCCACCCGAACGACTCACGAGAGGCAAGTTGAAAAACACCAGGCCTATCTAGGCACTCGGCCGTGTTTGTTGTTGTTGACGTATTTATGTAAAGTGGCCGATTGGCATTGAATTAGGGTGCCTGTCAGCAGGCCTTTGCTCCAGACTGTAAATACAGCAGGGTTTGGCATGAATCTCCCTGACTGAGGGCCTCGCTCCACGCCGCCCGTGGCCCCCCGCTGCTTTGCTATCGCAATCGATGCAATTGATCCGCTTACAGGTACTTCACATTCAGCCTTCGCTGCAGCCCCATGGCCGGAGAAGATTTCTAGCGTCATTTGAGCTCAGTTAATCTTGTCGTTTGTACTGTCAGAGAAAATGAAATGTCAGATTTTTTTTTCTAAGAGTGAGGAGGAGGAGGACAGAAAGGAGAGAAAGAGAAGCATGAAAGAAAGAGTGTGAGAAAAAGAAAGAACATGGGGGTGTTGGCTTGTTATGTAAAGGCTGTCATGCCTGTATACAGTGTATGTAAGCTGACAGAAGGGAGATGGTATTGTTTTACCAGATGAAAGGCCCAGACCCGAGGAAGAGCGACAAAAAAAGGAAAGATGACTGGCATGAATGACAGGGCTTGAATGTTAGCACTTCCTCTGCAACTGAGGTTTAAAAACCTGTATTAGAGGTAAGTGATGGTATACACTAGACACGTTAGGCAGAAATGGATTAGCTTTCATCATACAGGCAGGTGTTATGTGCATGGTAGTATCTGTGAGGTTGTGTGTGTGTGTGAAAAGGAGACAGAGAGAGAGAGAGAGAAAGAGAGAGAGAGAGAGAGAGAGAGAGAGAGAAAGAATGAGAGAGGGAGAGAGAGACTGCTGCTGGTGGGCCCCAGCATGACTGATGAGGTTGGAACAATCAGCCGCCCAGCTGCGTTTTCCATCAACACATTCCTCTCATCTCACGCTCTTGCTCGCTTTCTCTCCCTCTGTTGCTCTCCATGGATGGGGTAGCGCCACCTAGGGATAGGACGTTTATGGGACCATAACTTATTTCAGAAGAACATTCTGCATGAGAAACTCATGCTGTGCTCACTGCCCTTTATTACACTCGTGTGTGATGGCTGGGCCACAGCTATTACCAAAAGTTATCACAAAGGTATATTGTTATTATGTAATTGTAGTAATTATCCTACTCAAAGGTCACTGAAATGGGAGAAAATCTTTTGAAAGAGTGGATTGAAAAGGTGGATTCAAGAGATGTTTTCTTTTTAGAACAATGGACTGGTCTCCGCAGAGCTTGTAAGACTGAACTCTTGATTACTTAACGGAAGCTATACTAAAGGCAAAGCATGACACATTGAATAATGCAAAACGTGACTTTTTTTAATTAGCTATTTTTAGCTTCTTTATAGTGATGTTGGAAAATGAAGGGATGTTTTGACTATAAATTAAATAAAATAAATGTGATTTTTGCACAGTATAGTAAATAAATGTGGGGTTATGTAATTACATTTAAATATTACAGGAAATCGACATTAATAACTCCAGACTTCTAAAGATTAAATGGTAAGTTATATCCTTGCTAGATCCTTGAAGCATAAATAAAAAATAAAAGGATCACACACACCTCTGCAGCCAGATCCAAACATTAAGTCCCTCAGACATAGAAAAAGACTAACGTGAAATACAGCGTAGGTAAAGCCAACCAATGAAAGTAAGGAAGGACCAAAAGTGTGTGATGCTGCGGGTAGTGAACCTTGCCAGAGACTGACCCCTGCAGAAAGTGTGCAGGGCTGACAGTCTCAGAGCCCGCAGGGGAAACACAAGTCGTGACTCCAGTGGAGCATGAAGCCCACACCAAACGCTCTCTAAACGTTCTGGATCCTACACGATAGGCGCCACTCATCAGGCTATGGCCTGAGTAAGGATGGCACCACAGCCTCAATGCCCAGAAAAGTCAAAGCAGTTCAGTGTCATGACCGGATTCAGACAATAGATTACGTCAATTAGAGATGACTGTTTTGAAATCCTCACAACTTTGGTTGGCCTAGGTTCTGATACAAATGCAATGTGATGGCCCATTTCTTATGAAGACAAATCTGCTCCGCCCTTGCATGAGAAAGCATCTCACATTATTGTAGGATGCATTCCTTGTAATTTTCTGGACAATTACTTTTGTTTTTGAAATGTGAAATTGTTAGCAACTTATGACCAGGGTGTGGATGTTTTCTTCACATTCTGTGCACCCTCCCCATTTTAGTTTCAGCCTCCAGGCTGCCGTAGAATAATGAATAAACAGGCACAGCAGGAGTGCACGGCTGTGTTTCGGGTAAAGGTAAAAAGAAGGGCCCAGCCACAAATATACAGTCTTCTCTTTTTGAAGCACCTGAAGGTCTAGTATCCTTTTTATTAATTGGCTATTTAAATATTTATTATCTAAGCTATTTAAAACTGCAGTATGTAAGATTTGTGTAGCATTGCTGAGTCAGGAGAAAAAGCATAAAATATGGCTTCCATGCACTGCTGCCAGTCACCATGTATAGCTTGAAATAGTAATTTAGAGGTTTTGAAAGTTTTTTGAATCACAACAGGCATTTTTATATAGAAACTTCACAGGCACAGGCGCAAAAAGTCAGAAGGTCAGGCTTGATATTTAGGTCTCAAACACAAAATCCACATTATACTGAAGTATAGATATGATGACAATAGTTTATCATTCACTGACATCCTTCATCCATCACCACATTTTGACTCAGTTCTCTTTGAATGCTCTTTCAACACGCTCACAATCATCAAATTCATTTGCTTGGAGTCTAAGGCACAAACCGCATTACAAAATCTAACCACATGCAGTCACACATTTCCACCAGAGAGGTCTCTAATTCTAGTGTTACATAGGTGTAAACATAATTGCATTATTAATTACATATTAAGTTAATGTCAAACATCAACACTAACATATGGTATCAAAAGAGTTTCTCTTTACACAGAACAAAACCTGGACTTCAGCAATAAACCTGCATCCAATCAAAATAGCATAATACATACTCTTCTACATACAAACACAAATAAACACAAATAAACTAGTATAAACTGAAATTTTACGTTCTCTTGACAGTTGTCGCAGTCTCATACCAGTTTCAATATCATTTGGGCTCGGTCTTGTCTTGGTTTTGGGTTAAAGCAGTCAAGAAACTGTTTATGAAACCAGCTGAGTACAATGCCTCCAACTGAGATACACTGAATATCAACAAAACAATCATTGGTTCCCAAACTGTTGCAGCTCACTACCCCCACAAAGGAATACGACAGCCTCTGCAGATTTAGATGATCTGATTGTATTTTTCTGACTCACCTAATATGAAGACTGATTTAGCAGCTACTGAGAGCTGAATATCAGGCTGAAGAGAGAGAAGTTCTGGCTCAATTTGAGAGGTTTGGATATCTGCTCACTGTGTTTAGTCTCCAAGTGACAGTGTTAATTGTTGGGTGGCGTTACTCTTTTTCAGTTCTCACGCATCAAGCCCGGAGCGATGACTCACTGCTATATTTCACTCATTTTGGTAATGCCTACACTGAAAATATAAACATACCTAGCATTTTCCCAGAGAAATGAATAGGCTCTTCGTAATTATATTTTTGCAAATTAGAAACAATAGCTGTCATATTGAAAATTATATTTAGTTCAATATTTGTATTGTAATGGAAGTGTAGTACTACCATGGTCCACTGGGGGAGTTGCAGCCCACTGGTTGATAACCACTGCTGTATATGTTTAAACAAAACCTGTTGGTTTCCATGATAACTGGGCATTGCTTATTGCTGCTTATTGATGTTCACTGGTCCCCATTTGTTATCCTAAGGGCAGATTAGATAACTACTATTTTTTGTTTAACTTTGAATACATTAATATTTAGTATTAAATGTCAGGCATAGCTTTCAGCTACAGTGCAAAGTTTAACTAAGAATAAAGTGTAATAAAAATGTATACGTTTTAGACAATATAAAATTTCAGGCCATTTCACGGACTCAAAGAGTCTTGGCTACAACATTATTCGACAGTTTCCATGTGTGAGGAATAAGAGCTTTTGTCATTGCCAGTTGAAAGCATGACTTCTAAGGGTTAAATGGCTTGGCATTCTACTCCATTGACGTGCACATACCCCTGAGACGTCACCCTTGTCAAGCTTGATCCTTTTAGTGACCTCTGACCCAAGCACCTCTTAAGAAAACACAATCACCTTAAACACACACACGCACACACACTCAAATACATACACATATGTGCAGGCCACCACGTAGCGGAGGTTGACGAAGTTGAGCCATGTTTTTCCTGCTCATAGCATATACAAACACACACACCGGTCTGTCCTGAGAGTTGACCATGCAACTGGCCAATATCAGCAGGCAGTGAGATGATGGCTGCTGTTTGTCTTCATTAATTGCAGCCCCAAGACTGCAGGGGATCTCCTCTCTCTCTGTACAGCTCTCTTTCTCTCTCTGATTTGCCATAGCTAACGTTTTCCCAGATGACCACACCCTCAGTGCTGACAATCATTATCAATAATTACTGTATTAATAATAATGGTTTCTTGAGCGGAGCGGGTTTCAGTGGCCATCATTGAGTTTATTGCTCCTTTCATTGGCTACCAGTCCTTAAATGATCTAACCAGGAACAGGAACTTAATCAACATGATTAATAAGAGGTCAGTAAACACTGTCAGGGCAGTGCTACTTCTTCATCCTCTCATGTTGGACTAATTCGACTGTCCAGCTCTACATAGTGTACACAACTACACAGTGCCTCACTATTGCCTCCTCAGGTACAAAGGGATATTACGTGATGGACGGGCCGAGCTGGTTAGCAGATATTTCTGCAACATTATACATATATGTCTTTGAGGAAATAATGTTCCTGCATTAGGTACATTTAGTGCATCATTTTTTTCAGAACACAGTTTTATCTTTAACAGGTAATTAGCAATTGTGCCCCCTATTTGTTTGGAGTATGGAATTTGACAGCTGCAGTCATCTTACATATTACTCCTTAAGAAAAATCTTCATTTAGACATGTTGTACTTATTATGTAGTATTTATTGAGGTTGCATTCACTAGACAGCATTGTATAATGGTACATACAACGCATGTATTTATATTATAAAAACATTTTTTTATAGTTAACACATTTTATCATCAGGTTTTACAAATTAGCTCACAGAGCTGAAGGACCAGTGCTCACTCACCAGTTTGCTGAGTAAATTAGCCTTTCACATTAAGATATGCTAATTACTAAATGTAGTGTCATCAGACTGTGATATCTGTCAACATAATATTTAATGCTTTATTGATGATGGCTAACATCCAGAATGATGCTGGCCACCCCTTGTTTACAACTTTATAAAGGAATAAGCTGTGTAGCACACTAGTAGCGCAATCACTAATAAACATCAGATTTTGGAATGTGATTGGCTGTTTGGGGATAGGAAGGCATATGATTGGCTTATAAGCCTGTGTCTACAACAAGTGATCTACAGCTGCATTATGAAATGGATGTGAAGCAGCTGCCTCTGCAAAGCAGCTGTTTCTCTTCTTCCCTCTCATTCTCTCACTCTCTCTCTCTCTCTCTCCTTCACTATCATAATTCTGTTTCCCCTTTTCTCTCTTTCTCTGCCTCTCATTTCTTTATCCCCCTTCCTCACTCGTTTTGTGTTTCTGCTCCTTTCTAATACTCCCTTCTAATTCTTTCTCTCTTTCTTTCTCTCTCTCTCTCTATTTTCCTAATTCTTACTATTCTTAATGCTTCCACCTCCCTCATTTCTCTCTCTCGCCTGGTTCTCTCTCTCTTTTCATCTTTCTGCCTCTCTTCCTCACTGTATAATTCTCTGTCTCCCTCATTTATTTCTCTCTACCCTCTCTTTCTCCATTCCCCTGTAATACTCTCTCTCTCTGTCTCTCTTTTTTCATCTTTCTGCCTCTCTCTCATCTTTTTCTCTCTCTCTCTCTCTCTCTCAGGCAGGCTCACATCCTCAGATAGCACTGCGGCTCCGTGATGCAGCAGCAGCCTCCCAGCACTGCAGCCTTTCTCACAGCAGTAGCCATTTCACTGATGACCTTAGGATGGAAATCAACCAAGTCAGTGTGCTGAATAAATTAAGGCTTCTCCCTCCTCGCTGTTCAGCAAAACAGGAGAGAAACACAAAAAAAGCCATGGCTGGCTCGGGTAAGCTGAAAAAAAACATTTGATCATATACTGTCAGTTTAAGGCATTTTCCGAACTGTTATATTAATCTGTTGGTGTGGAGGTTTGCAGTGGGGGTGTGCTTTGACCCCCACTCCTCCAACAGCTGCCCACCATAGCTTGTTTTTTAAGGCAGCATAACCTGAAAGACATATACATATGTACACAGCTGATCACATGCAGGCACACACTGGGTGTTCTAAACTGAAAACAATAAAATAAAGACAAGATGGACACCACAACTTTCTGGTAACCATCTATTTTTTGGAGCATTGATTTGGTAGATTATGTATTGCTTTGTTAACTCTGGAGTCAGGTTTTAATATTTTTAATTAGTATTCTAAACAAAGAATTTTTTTTTGTTAAATTGCACCTGACAAAATCAAATCCATAGCAAATTCCATTTTGTTGTCCCTGATATATTCTATGGCTTTACTACAAACATAAGTCAGGCATCGTAACATGCACACGCACACTTACATTCACAGTATCTGCCTGCTGCAGCAACACTTCATTCTGTACACATGACAGCACAGGCAAGAGAATGTGCTTACACATTGTCAGCCTCACCTGGGGTAACAGACACCTGGGGTAACCTCACTGTGGAAAAGCAGCCAACTATGCACTTACAGATGTGAGGAAAGCCCTACATAAATACACACATGCACACATACTCTCACCCACACACACACATGCACTCATATTAACACAGACAGGTTTATTTGAATTTTTTGCCATTATTGTGCTAGGAACCATAGCCTTCAACTTTCACTGGAATATGAAATCTCTCTGCATATATTATGCTGATATCAGACATAATATAACACCACGTGTGCTCACTGAAGCCAAAATCAGCCCATCAGATAAAACCCATAAGCCCCTAGAAATTCCAGCACTTAAGTATCACTAAACACTGCCTGTTCTTCAACCTTCTGTTTCACATTTAGGACAGAAAGACAGGGTAAAATAACAATTTCACCTCATTAGCCTAAATCCTTTTGAAGCTAGTCTTAGGGCGGTAGCAGATAACTGACCATGACATGGCCCTCCCTAGAAGTGGCTAGTAACGAGGTTCTCTGTAGTGGACACTTAATGTGTGAAAATGATTCCTCATGCTCACTTGAGGCACTCTGGAATATTGGTCCTGGAATATTGCTGTGCCATCAGGGAAGAAAAAAAATCCACTGATAAGGTAACCTAGTCATTCAGTACATTCAGGCTGACATTTTATTTCTACATAACGCTGCTAAGCCTCAACCTCACCGACAGATCAAAACACCAACAAGCCTCTTGTACAGTGGGAACCATGCATGATGGGCGCATTGCTTAATGCGCTTCCCTTCTTACCCTTACATGCCCATCACTCTGGACTAGACTAAATCTGGACACATCAGATCACATTTTTGCCCTTGCTCCATGAGTCCAATATACATACTTCCTAGCCTTTTTTCAAATGAGCCTTACTGACAAGACCACACAGCTGTTTAGTCCCAATATTGTTCACATCATTGGAAATACTTTTACTTTTACTTTTGAATACAACCGTGACCTCTACTGTGGATTTTTAATAATTTGACATTTAAGACTTTTTACCTACCATATGAAGCTGATGTTTCTTCACAATTTTTTTTTTGGGTTTCAATAATGTGTTGGACAGTTCTCAACTCAATTCCAGTCAGCTTTCTTTTTTCCACCACCACAGGATATGTCTTTCCCCAAGAAAAAGCTATTAACTGCAGTTAGGGTTAAAAGAATTGTTAACACCATTTATGTCCATGCAGTATTTGAAAATAACAATATTTTACAACAATCCAATTTTTCAGTAAAACTAAAAATATGTCAGCATTAACCACTTAAACGATTAAGACCAGAAGAGAAAGAAAGAAAAGTTCATTAAATGAAATTAAATTGCAGTGAAATGTTTACATGTTGTTCCATTAGCACTTGTATTATGCTGTTAGATAGCATAGAAATGTGTGGCATAATCAGATTAACTATAACTTATATCATGTACCATACTTTTCATGTACCAACTCACATTTAGTTCTTAGTTTCTTTTTATAGGTTCAAATTAATTCTGTCGCCTTGATGAAAGCTCTCGGCCTGCTTTGCTGTTGCAGACAGTATTTTGAAATTTATTTTAGACTAAAAATAGCATAAAAACACAAGAACTTCAGCTTCCACGCTGATATGTGTCTCTTTTTTTTTTTTCCCCCAGATATATTTTGCTTTGCTCACACTTCTCGTTTACAAACACTGGCCTGTATTCACAAAGCTTCTTAGAATAGAAGAACTGATTTAGGGTCAGATTGACAAGAACAGATCTTAGATCTTCCAATCTGAAATGCTTTGTGAATACGGGCAGTTGTTCTTTTTTAAAACGTCCACTAAAATGTTTTTCATGTAAAGTTCTGTTAAAGCATTACTCAGAGGGCTCTTTTCAGCACCTTTTGGCGCTTTCTGCTGCACGTTACACATCAATTCAACTTGACTGGCTTTTTGTACCATCTACCTTGTTTTCAACTACAGCTGCTAATAGTAGCCCCTCTGTGTATCTGGCCATCATAGCTATGCAGCATGAAGTGCCATGGCATGAAGTAGACAAGTCTGTTCAGAAAAAGCTGGTGACAATAAGACAAAAGACTGCAGGAAAAAAGAACAGTTTGTGAAACACTGCATCAGATATGATTCTGGTAGCTGAAACATGGCACAAATATATGTGCTTAAAGTAACAATTCTCTCTGACCAATTAGTCTGCAGCGATTTTGCATTAACCTATGGTATCAGCTCAACTCACTTGAAACTTAGTAGTAGTACCTGGTATCAGGTTTGCCTAATGGAAAAACATAGGGCGTGTAGAGTTAAATTGAGCTGGTACTCTGCAGTGGAAGTGTGTATTATGTACACACCCACACTGTTCCAGGGAGGACAAAATACAGGCACTGAAAAATAGAGGTGAAAGCAGTGGCACAACCAGCAGCTGCACAGATGTCCTAGACATGGACACCCTGAAATAAAGCCCAAGAGGTTTTCCAAGTGCTGGTTGAGTAGGTGTGCACCTGGACTGAGACCGCTAATCCGTTTCTGTGAAACAACTTAATGTGCTCTGCAATTGGTACTACTTAGATAGGGCACGACCTGTGACTGCGTGGTAAGACACAAAGAAATTGAGTGTCTCCTCAAGTACATCTTATGAAAGTCAAAAGGAAAAGTACTCGGATGGTATTAGAAGGACCTGAGGTCTCATGACTGGGCAGAAGCTTCAAAAAAACCTATTATAAGCTTAATACAGCCTTGAGGAAACAAATAGTCAATGGGTGTGACCATGGCAAAACTCCATCAAAGCCAGCATGGCAGCCAAGTTGTCTTTCAGAATAAAGTAGAATATGTCTTGCTCAAACAACTTCAGTGCAAGAGGTGAGAGTGCATTAATCTGGCAGAAGACCATAGCTTAGAAATATACCAATTCAGCTCTCACATGCCCACATACACAACACTTCGGCACCTAGTTTTTAACCAGAAAGAGTGAGAGAGTGAAAGAGAGAGAGAGAGAGAGAGAGAGCAAGAGAGAGAGAGAGAGAGAGAGGGAGTCGGTTCACTCCACGGCTCACCACACAAGAACTCTATAACCTCTATGAATCAAAGCTCCCTGCTTCTGTGAAGCATGCTCTACATTTAGACAAGATTTGCTCACTTCATACAAACTTTTCTAGCCAGTGGCGTAAAAATCAGGACAGAGACTAGTCTGTGACAAAAAGCATACATCATAAACTGTGTAATAGTGGAATAGTGGAATATGTGTTAAGATTTTCTAGTCTGTGTGCTTGTCTGGCCTGTTCAGTATGTTACATGTGTGCTCTTACCAAGACAAAGCGAAGATTCTGATTCTGATTTTGTATAAGAGATGGGATGATATCATTTTTCTCATAATACCCAGGGTGTATTATGAAATGAAAAAATGAAATGAAAATAATGAAAGAGGTAGTTTAGTACTACTGATGCAGTGGTGGTTGTTCTGATGATTTGTTGTGTGTTTGAATTGCTGTGGGTTGTGTCACTTTCACATCAGTTCAGTGCTTTTAACTTTTAGGAGGTTTTCTATGGTGTTTGATTTTTAGACACAGCTGATATGTTCTAACTTATGAGCAAATTAAAATAGCTTATTTTTAACATTTAAAGAGCCAAACTGTTTTCCAAACTGTTCCTAAGAAATATGCTGGCTGTTTACAGAAATGGTATCATCTGCATTTAAGAAAATGTCAAAAGTACTGTTGTTAACAACATGAAAAATTTTTGTTCTTTCACTTAAGGTAGGAGACCCTGAAGTAAGGTAAAGACAGGCTTTTAAGGAAAAGTTCTTAAACTTTCAGCTCTTAAAATGTCATATAATGCATTGGATGTAAGATTTCTTGGTTGATTGCAAAAATATATACAGTAAAAGACAATTATAATGTGTATTTCAATGTAAGAATACATACAGAATCTGTCATTTTCTTAACTGTTATTAAAAGTGCTTTAAAATTTGTTCTTTTAATTGAAGGACGTTGAAAGAACATTTAAAAGTAGGCTTGTAATCAGCTCAAACACTATTACACCAGAGGAAGAAATACACAGCTAATAACGTCACATCACGCGATAGTAAGTTGCATTTCTTCTGGCTAGATTTGCTACAGGATTGAATCAGATTCTGTTTGATATGCAATCCAGGATTTTCTGCCCAATATTGATATGCAGCAATATTCTATATGTATGAACAATGATCAAATTAGACAAGTTAGTGGCTTGCTTTATTTTGGCTGAACCTTAATGGTCATTGAACTAACCATTCTAAAAAAGGTTTGAAGGATTTAAAAAAAAGTAAATGGTATCGGAACAAGTCACATTACAGCTTTACAAAGTTCCAGTGAAACAAAATGAGAACTCATATCTTAACACTTAAATCCTGCAAAAATGCACTCAGCAGGAAGATTTTCACTGTATATCACCATTATTTTGGCAGTGTGGAGCACAAAGTAAAAATGGAAACTAAAAGCCAAAGATATCAGCAGGTGGATTGGGGTTTCATGCTCAGTGTTTCAATGACCGCAGTAAAACTGATATTTCCCTCAGGTAGCAAGCTGTGCTTCAAAAAAAGATAGAGAACCGCAGAATAGATAATTATCACAAAGAGGTGGTTCAGCTTGTGTGCTACTTACTGCTTTGGACATGAACAGTGCTTGTGCTGTTGCTGCTTCCCCCTTCGTTCTCCACCACACACATGTAATTCCCAGAGTCCTCTAGCCTTGCGCTGGCAATCTGGACCTTGGAGTTTTTCCTGCAACGGAGCGACAGAGGAGTCATGGGAGTCATTTACAGTGACTTGTGGAAAAACTGAAGTGAAATCCTCTAGATGGCCTGAGCCCAACAACATGGACGTCAGTCCAAACCTAGCAACATCAGATTAGAGATCAAAACAAAGCTTTCTCAAGGAGACTCAAAGGGATCATAATGTACTGCTTTATATTGTGGCTAGTCATTACACAGCTGCAATCCAGCCAAGCAGCGATTTTAGTGACGAACATGACCAATAATGTCTTATGATGTGGAACGCTCAATAAGAGCGCAACCCATCCATGTCCCTAATTTCAACCTGCTCATATGATCTATTAGAACACCTCATATTGAAACCACTTGCATTTGTGCAATACATAAATGAGAAACTGTATATATCAGCAAGATCTACCTACACCTGTGCTGTAGTTTTAATCCATGTTTTATGAAACCTTTGTAATTAAAGAGATTCAGGCACATGTTGCACTTACTTGTTTCCCTTGATCTTGACTTCTTTGCTCTTTTTCAGAACAGTGCCATCTTTGTACCACTTATATGAAAGGGGAGGGGTACCCGAGGCTTCGCACTTCATCGTTAGCCTGCTTCCCTCCTCCACCACCATTGGGTTCCTCATAGGCTTTAGCGTGGGTGCACCTAGAGAAAGACAGACAGAGAGACATAGTCATATTACACATAATGCTAATGTGGTATTTGTGCAAACATGTAATTTATCGCTTGTTGGCAGGACAGAGATGCAGATATAGTATTTTTTCAAAAAAAAGCAAAGTAGAGCCAACCACCAGATCTCTCAGCTGGCCAGATGATGTCACCAGAGACACTGGCAGCATGCGACAATGTTGCTGCTACAAGTCAAGCAGTGAATTTTCTGGAATCTTTGCAGCAACAGCATTTGCTTTTGAGCTGAGCATACCTGCCCCTTTTGCCTTCTACCTGGACATGGTTTAAGCCAGACAGTGTGTCGGAACATAGTCACATAATTACACTGGATGCTTTGTTACTCACTCAATGAATGTGGCTTGTATTTCATAAGTGGCTGCACTAAAATATTTTCTTTTATGCCTTAAGCAAGTGTCAAGTAATGAGCCATACATTTCCATACCTGTATTAGGTAACGCAATTCACAATTTGCTTTTGTTTTCAAGTTTCAGTTTATATCTAGCACAGATATACATATATATATATATTTAGTTTGTAAGTCAGATTTTATGAACACCATACACCAGTTCTGCTTCTGACCAAAAAGCTGTCTGAGTGCGGTTTAGGGGGGAATCCTGTTGATTATACTAATGCTTTCTCAGTAATTGTGAACAGGCAGGATAGATTTGGACTGTCTTCAACATGTCTTCAGCCATTATGTAAAAGAAAAACAAGCTTAGAAGTGAAACGAACTCAATTGACTTTAGAGCTTAGACAATACACATGCCCAGGAAAAAAAACAACCTGAGGCTGTCAAGGCAAACGCTAACAAACACAGACTAACAAGAAGTAAAGAAGCAAAGCACTGGCATTGCTGCTTGCCATGCTATAACAAAACACCACAATTAGTGGCTAACAGGAAAATGCTAGTAAACAAACACTAGCAAGACATAAAGAAGCAAAGCTCTGACATCACAGCTTGCCATCAAAGTCCACATTGGAAAGTCTGTTTACTTGGTGGCCATCTTGATAAAAGGCCAAATTACTGCTTCAGAACATTTTTTAAATCTTTGGTAAAATCTGAACAAAGAAATAGTTTGGCCCAAAAAAAACGCTTGTTCTGGCTACAGCGCTTGCACTGATCTTCACAACTTGCACAGCTTTTCCCTTTTGCGCTGTAACCAAAAAGCAATTGGCTCTTCACTGAAAGGAAAGACTTTTTCTGTTAACATCCGACACGGTGAACACGAACAAGCTTAGCAACTCTTTTTCAAACCTTTATAATGTCTCGTGCGATCAAAACTTCCAAGCCATAAAAAGATAAAATGAAGCTAACAACCTTTACGTTTAACAACCTTTTTTCTTTGAAATAAAAAAATACATTTGATATGTATGTCACATATAAATAGTGCCATAATAAAACACAACAAGCAGACAATAATGGACAAGTGCTAACAAACACAGGCTAGCAGAAAGTAGAGAAGTGATGCACATCCATTACAACTTGCCATGCTGTAATAAAATACAATCAAAAGCCTAACAGGACAACTGCTAACAAGCAGAAGGCCACAGGAAGTAAAGGAGTGAACCACGTTGTATACTGAGTCAAAAAGAGCGGAAGTGGGGTGAGGCCGCTACATTTGTCCATTCAATTACCGCATGCCCAGACGGGGCTCTCCTCTGTTACCATACTGCTGCTGCCGTGCCCTGCTGTCACGAGAGGTAGCATAGCACACGCTAAGTATTCCCTCAGGGCTTGAACAGGGGTCAGCACAGAGTCGCGGCTTTTCTCAAGGTGAGGTTATCTAAGCAAGTAACCTGTGCCTTCTGTTGCGTATGTTGCAGTCATTTGCTGAAACTGATGTTCAAACGTGTACATAGTTCTATTTTTCAGATCCATGTACACCTTTGAATCAAGCGAATTTCATGCATCACTTTTTTTCCCTAAGGCTACTCTGAAGAGATAATTTCTGGGGTGGCTTGCAACAAAAGAGCTGCCCAAAATAAACTGCTTTAGTATACACAGGTAATGAGTTTGATTAAAATTCTACATGTAAGTGTGCTAAAATAGTCAGCAGTCAGCCTAATTTTGGAACGACTGGCCCACTTCCCTGTCCCAGCACACAGAGCCCTTTTATCAGTGGTACTAAATTTTGTTCGGTGAAATGACTGGCATTCCTGATCTAGCTCCAAGGCCAATGAAGCCTGGTACGCTACAGTAACAAAAGTGATGTGACGTTCCCTCTCGCAATGTTTGGATTGTAGTGACAGTGTTATTACTTCTCAGGTTTCTACTGACATTGTGAGGCTACACAGCCTACATTCTTCGAAAAGCCTGCAGAGCTTACTGCTTAACACTTCAGAGACTCTGCGAGATGAACAAAGGCCTGTGGTTCTCCCCACTACACGGTGGTTAGTGTGATAGGAAAAGCTGGCTTTAACTAAGTCACAGATGTGTATCAGTGCCTGGCATGCTTTAAGGGTGAGCAGGTCCCTTAAGGCGTCGCCACCTGACGTTCGCTCATGCAGTGAGCGAGACACATCTCACCTGAGTCAGTGAGTGGATCAGAAAGAGCAGACAACGGCCAAAGCCCCGCCACACAGACACCTGAGTGACGGGACAGATGTAAGAGTTAGGGCAACTTGACTTTGGAGCTGGAGCACAGCAAGCTGGAAGATTATGATAGTTTCTAGCAATCGCGACTGATACTGTTAAACACATAGAAACAGACATATCGTACCACACCATTTCCTGTACATCCAGGCTCAAACTTGCCCTTGTTCAAACAAAACAACTGATACTGCACTTTATGCAATTTTCCGACTCATGAGTCTTTCACAAGTGACAAAACAAAATTTCTAAAGCTGTGTTTTTCATCCAACATAAAGTTAACAATGTTGGAATGTGAACTGTATAAAATGCACATGGAAATGTATTAGAAGCACAGTTTACAGATAAGACTTACATATTACATACAAAGACCACAACGTCAACAAAAAGGTTTTTACTTTAAAAACCCAATATAGATGTGTGCATATGTTCCAAAACTTATGCTGATCTTATGCTGATACATTTACATAATATAAAGGTACGAATTAATCTGCATTACAGAGAAAAAATAACATTTATTTGTCGAGGATTACAAATCCAGTTAAGTGAATACAATCCAGAAATTTCAGCATGGTAGTCCAGCATCACAGAAACATTACACTCTACCAATATTTTGTTGTTATGTTATTTTTTTTTTAGTGGTTCCAATATTATCACACATCCATTATTTTCTGCAACTGCTCTTCACATTGTATGAACATTTTATAACAAATTGACAACTAATATAAAGACAATGATATCAAATTACTTTAACAAAGATTAAAATTAAGTACATCCAACATTTCAAAGTTTTGTTTGATTGTTTGATTGTTGTGTTCATACTACACCCACGCAAATGACTTACTTTATAACTATTCTTAGTAATCAATAATTAAGTTGATTCGTTTGTTACATGATTTGTTTCATGTAAAGTACGGCAACAATAATAATTCTGATCATTTACTGTAATCGGATGCAATTTGGTGCGAAAGTGGGCCGATAAAAGCCACCAGGCACAGACCACACAGTTGCTGACTTCATTGCTGCTTCCTAATTGCTTTTGCCTCTGAATGTGGCTAAGGACGCTCCCTCAGCTCCTTCAGGCTCAGCCCATACAGAGGCACTGGGATGCTGCATGTGTGGGTTACCTGCGCACTGTAGATCACTGGCCCACAGCAGCCAACAGGTCGCATATTTCACCAGCCCTTTAACACAAGCGTCACACTTTTATGAGACGCATGACACTCTTTCTGTGGCCCTGCCCATAATTTAAAAACGACTTGGAAATACATAACCTCAGGGCTGGTGCCAAGGTTCAGTCTGAACACTGTAAATCACCTTGTGGTTTAGGCAAAGATGGGGCTGGAGGGAGAAAAAAATGCAAAAGCCCCCCCACACATGTGGTTCAGATGCAACATAAATTGCCACCTCTTTTCTCAAGATCACTTTTATAAGGAACTTAATGCAGTATTTCAGGAAAGTGGTATGACACATGGTATTCTCCTGCGCACACCATTAAGAGGGCATTCTGAGGAAAGTTCAGGCTGACAGCTATTAAAAGCTCTGTCATGTTGTAGAGCGGAAATGGTCAAGAGCTGCAGGTTTGGTGATAACTTGAGTATTTTTTTCACTAAAGCAAAACAGGGAGCTGCAGAACCGCAGAATGCAACTGTGTATCACTTCAGCTGTCAAGGGTTTTTTGTCAATTCACAGAGAACCAATTAACCCACTGAGAATTATGGTGTGCTGTAATTTTTTAATGAGCTTATCCTTAGATCTGCAACTCATGCAAACTGTATCATATATCATAAAAACTTGTTTTAATGCTATTTCAATATGCTTGATAGTTATCAGTAACAAAAACAACAAAAAAGCCTTTTTTTATGTTGACAATTGTTGGCATTATGAAAGAAAAATGTTGACATAATTACCTCTAAAAGGACCCCTATTTATTTTGTGTAGCATCATGACGGGGAATTATGTAGACTTTAGATTTACAAAGTAACAGTGAAGCACATATATTATATAATAGAATGCTATCTAGGGATCACTGACACACACCCCAAATTCAACATCAAGCAGGTGGAGAAACATGCAAAATACCATTCCTTTGTACTAGACACAGAATTAACACGACATCAAATGTTTTTTTAAAACATTGGTCAAATGTGTCTTGGAGAGGTCCTGGGGTTGCAAGGGCATCACAGTAATTTAATTGGCCATTTATGGGTTAAATGTTACATATCACACATTGTTTCAAGTGTTATTTATAAATGCTGTTTACTATAAATACTATAAATATTTGTGTATTGTCTTCTTCTCTACTGCAGAATGACATTTGAGTGCAAAATCATTTTAGCCTTCGTCAGTTCCTTCGTCAGTACTAAAAATTCAATACTGAAAAAGAGTATCAGTATGGTAACAGAGTAAGAGTAAAATCATGCTGTGCTACACAATTCACTGGTTAGTATACAATATCACGATGAAACTACAGTACTGTGTAATTGTCTCAGGCAACAACTTAAATGAAAACTATTGGGTTTTTTTGCCAGTTTTTTGACATTACATTAAAATGAAATAAATTGTCTCAGTCAAAATAACAAAATAAGTAAATGAAATAGTTAATTCAAATGAAAAAATAACCATGTATCCTAATTATTGCTGTCTTACATTCTTCAAACTTTACTGAAGAATGGAATTTATAGAGCTTTTACTTAAAACAAAAGCTATTTCTTAGCTGAAACAAAACATTACCCATGCCATAAACATGTCAAGGAAGATGTTATACGCAATGAAGAGTTACCGTGATAGATTTTGTTCAATAATACGACAAGACAGCTTATGTCATATGGTAATTTTTGCTAGCCATCTGGACAAATAACGTTCATACCAGTGTTACATAGCAGGATTTAAATAAAGCTCTACCAACTAAACTTAATTTGGAAGTATTTTTTTCTGTTTGGTTTTACAAAAATAAGAAACAAGTAAAAAGTCCAAAGTAGCTGCTGTAAAAAGCACATTATCTGTACTAACAATGTGCACTGGCACTGTTTTTTATCGGCTTTTGCCAGAGAATGAGAATTTATTTCCTGAAAATATACAAAAATGCACACACACACACACACACACACACACACACACACACGCTTAAAAAGAGATGCGATGTGCACCTATCAGCTGTTCCTGTAGGTAGAGTATGTGATTGAGGAACAGTGGATTTGCCTAGCCTGAGGGGGTTCAGCGCTGGGAGGCACACTGAGCAGTGTGATTCAACTGTGTGGGCCAACATGGATTACTTCACCCCCAGCATGTCAATCATCATCTCCCATCAACCACTGTGGGGGAGATCGTAACAGTGCTGCAGCCTCGGGATCATCATAGTGATCCTGTCTTCCACCAATTTCAGCACTATGATGCTACAGTGAAACTCAATCCTCGCCTGTAACTTTTTAAAATTCAATATTCAATAATGATAATGTTCTCATAGCTTCCAGTACTGCCGGAGACATCTAACCACTTTTATTTCTGTTCTCTCTTTTTTTCCCTGTCTTGCGTACATTGCTAAATTTGGACAAGATTAGTACGACAGAGAAAAAGCATTTTGAAATTTGTAATTGAATATGAACATAGAAAACCTTAGAGGAATATGCCTCTCTTATCATGTGCCAGCAAAGAAAACTTGGACCATATTTCACTCTCAAAAGTTGCTCTCCCAGCTGTCTTCAAATAAGACCCAAATTCTGCTCATTTAATGTGAAAAATCATTAAATATCAAACCCAACCAACGTCACGGGACACAATATATGGTTTCAGATCTGATAAACCACAGAATATAAGAGAAAATGAATGACGGTACATGAAACATACTAAATGGATGGCTACATATAACATAACACATAACATATATGCTGCATGCATATGTGATATAATAGCAGATAAATCCTAAACACCTGTGGCATTTTGACATTAGGCTGATAAGGTTGATTTTAACACCTGCAGCTGTGCTGTGCATAATTTAAACAGCTTTTTTATTATTCACAGAAGATCCACTGGGCATTTCAAGCCTATCACCACATCACATTTGCTTCATCAAGAATCTTATTTAGGCCACAGCACTCCTCTGTCACTACAACACACGCTTTTCTTCGTTCTCCTGCACTTTTGCTACTAAAATGAGTCAATCATTGCGATTTCCCGCTTGAGGAACTTGTTCTACTATCTGACTTCAAGCGAAGTAAATTTAGCAGCACATCAATTTGAAGAAAGAGAAGTTGAGAAGCAAAACTAGTCACGGGGATAACATTAGCCTCCCAGGGGAGACAGTTAAAAAAATTCTCCCAGGCACGTTTTTCTTCCAAGCTTTGCTTTGTTATTAGCAGACAAAGCAGATGAGATTAGCATTGCGTGAAGACACTGCACACTGCTGGGCCACCCGCCACAGACGCAAACCGACATCTAGGTGCAGTCGCTTCCTGGAGAGAAACCGGCACGGCCACTGGATGTTGTGTCTCACACTGATTTTGTGTTATATTATACTTGTGTGGAAGGAGGTCACAAAACGTTGTGGCAAAATTCAGAAGGAAAATAATGGGAGAGGTGTAATGAATGACAAAAGGGCTCTCCCTCTCTCACAAAGGCTGCATAAACGACAGCCTCGGGGTGACCAAGCGAAAAGAAACCTCCCACGAGGAGAGCCATGGACGGGCCTAGAAATGAATGGGAAGTGGGGGAGGAGGTGAATAAGAGACAATACTATTCTCCGCCTTGTCTCTCTGAGCCACTAATCTAATAAGAGTATCTCAGATCAAGGTGAATTCTCCTGAGGACTATATAATAGAAACTTGTCACATACACTCCTAAAAATGTTTCTTGGCATCTGTGGTCCCAAGAAAAAAACCAAGAACCCTGCATTATTCAGAACTTCTTTAATGTTTAGAAAATTCCTTACACTCATATATTACTTGCAAAAGGCCTTTTATAGAAATAAAATAATGTAATGGTAATATAGGTATACCTATAACGGTATCACTCCATAGAAACCTTCTTCGCACTTCTATTCTTTCAGAGCACCTTTATGTTATGTAAGAAAAAAAACATAGAACCTTAAAGTATTTGGAACTTCTTTAATCTTTAAAAAGGGTTCTTCAAACTACATACATTATTTACATAAATTATAAAAGGTCTTTTACAGAAACCAAACGTTCTTCTTTAACGGTATCGCTCCATAGAACCCTTCTTGGCACTTCTATTTTTTCTGAGCACCTTTATACTATCTAAGAAAAAACACATCTTCAATCTTAAAAATGGCTCTTCACACTCAGACATCTCATCTTATTAACAACAAAATTCATAAAGGTTCCTCACGGAACCAAATGTTGTTCTTGAATGGCATCATTCCAAAGAAGCCTTTCATTTTTGAGGCTGTTCCTCAATACCTGTCCAGGAAAGAATCACTTTATGCCTCATGGAGACCTGCTTCACTAAGACACCTATTGGAGGAAAAATGAAAGCTGGAGGGAGGAAGAAAATTCAGTATACGCGACTATGCAAACTAAGATCCAGCGGGGAGCGTGATAGAGTATTTGACCTTTGCGTATGTAAAATAGGGATTTTCTCTTCCTTCGTGACCCTGAGGTCAGAGAGGAGTGACATGTTGTGGCTTGCAGAAACCTAGAGAGTTAGAAAGCTAGATAGATAGAGCCAGATAGCAACAGCACAAGCCTTTTGGACATCACTCCACTAGCTGTGCAGGAGTTTCCCCCTGAATAAATCCTATTCAGTCATCTGTGGCAATGACGCTGCAACAGCATAGCATAGTAAAGGCCTCCCTGCAGTAAGTGCCCCTGAAGCCCTGCAGTTCAGCCTCCTTCATATCCAGCAGAAACATGCTGCACCGTGGGTCTGCGATTGCACAGTTAACTGCCTCAGTGAACGAATCAATAGAAGCATTTGCTAAGTGGCCAGACACGAAAGACTGTAAGCGCAAACAGAAATTCACTAGCACTCAGAGCCCAGCAACAATAGCACTCATCAAGGTACACGGCCAAAGGCAGGAATCAACTAAACGACTGCAAAAAGCGCTCCGTGTGAGAACAGGGAGGTCCAAGCAAAAGCTCAAGCTGAGGCACACAAGGCAAAAGTCATGCACAATAAGCAGCCAGATGTGCCGCTACACGCTGCCTACTTTAATTTAGGAAGTCCTCCCTTGTGATACAGCAGCAGCAAGCTTTGACAAGACGAGGTGAGAGATTCTTCCCTGAGCCTCGCACTCCACCCCTCATACCCCACATATACACACACGCACACACACCTTCACCTTGTGTGGGATTACTGTTCTTTTCCTTGCGCTCCTTCTTTCCTCCCTTTCTCCGCCCGCTTCTCTCCTTCTTCTTGCCCTCTGACATTTTAGGTATTGGTACAAAAAAAGTGTAAATCCACTCAGAGGAAAAAAAGCTTAGGCAGAGAAGGAAAAACACAGATAGTCCTAGGGGGTGGTGTGTGGTAGGCGCACTCGAGACTCTGAACTTGTCAGAGCACTTGTGCCCTATATACACTCGCTCCCATCTCACAGGGAAACACCTACTTACACCATGACAGAGAGAGCAAGAGAGAGAGAGAGAGAATACAGACAGAAGAAGATAGTGGTGAGAGAGAAGGGGAGGGATAGGAAGAATGAGGGAAAAAGAAGGGGAGGGATAAAAGAGAAAGAGAGACAGAGAGACAGGGAGAGAGAGAGGGAGAGAGAGAGAAGATAGAAGAGAGGGAGGGGAAAAAAGAGAAGGAGGGAGCAAGAGAGGCATTTCCCATTGCTGTCAGGCAATTAACTGTTGACCTGCCTAGAGGTTCCAGATAAGCACAGTGTCCTCCAGACCACAAGGCCAGAGCTAATGTCACTAAGAGAGAAATAACTGGTACCATTGAGAGAGAGAAAGAGGAAACTGGTACCACTGAGAGGAACGTAATTGGTACTATTAAGAGAGGTAACTGGTACTATTGAGAGAGAGGTAACTGGTACTATTAAGAGAGGTAACTGGTACTATTGAGAGAGAGGTAACTGGTACTATTGAGAGAGAGGTAACTGGTACTATTAAGAGAGGTAACTGGTACTATTGAGAGAGAGGTAACTGGTACTATTGAGAGAGAGGTAACTGGTACTATTGAGAGAGAGGTAACTGGTACTATTGAGAGAGAGGTAACTGGTACTATTAAGAGAGGTAACTGGTACTATTGAGAGAGAGGTAACTGGTACTATTGAGAGAGAGGTAACTGGTACTATTAAGAGAGGTAACTGGTAATATTGAGAGAGAGGTAACTGGTACTATTGAGAGAGAGGTAACTGGTACTATTGAGAGAGAGGTAACTGGTACTATTAAGAGAGGTAACTGGTACTATTGAGAGAGAGAGGTAACTGGTACTATTAAGAGAGGTAACTGGTACTATTGAGATGAAAGTAACTGGTTCCATCGAGAGAGAAGTAACTCTTACTATTGAGAGAGATAACTAGTACTAATGAAAGAGACGTAACTGGTTATATTGAGAGAGAGACAACTGGTACTATTGAGAGAGAGATAACTGGTACTAATGAGAGACATAACTGGTTCTACTGAGAGAGAAGTAACTGGTACTATTGAGAGAGAAGTAATTGGTAACATTGAGAGATAGCTGGTACTATTGAGAGAGAAGTAACTGGTACTATTGAGAGAGAGATAACTGGTACTATTGAGAGAGAGGTAACTGGTACAATTAAGAGAGGTAACTGGTACTATTGAGAGAGAGGTAACTGGTACTATTAAAAGAGAGATAACTGGTACTACTGAGAGACATAACTGGTATTAATGAGAGACATAACTGGTACTATTGAGAGAGAGGTAACTGGTACAATTAAGAGAGGTAACTGGTACTATTGAGAGAGAGGTAACTGGTACTATTAAGAGAGGTAACTGGTACTATTGAGAGAGAGGTAACTGGTACTATTGAGAGAGGTAACTGGTACTATTGAGATGAAAGTAACTGGTTCCATCGAGAGAGAAGTAACTCTTACTATTGAGAGAGACTTAACTGGTTCTACTGAGAGAGATAACTGGTACTATTAAGAGAGACTTAACTGGTTCTATTGAGAGAGAGATAACTGGTACTAATGAGAGACATAACTGGTTCTACTGAGAGAGAAGTAACTGGTACTATTGAGAGAGATAGCTGGTACTATTGAGAGAAGTAACTGGTACTATTGAGAGAGAGATAGCTGGTACTATTGAGAGAAGTAACTGGTACTATTGAGAGAGACGTAACTGGTACTATTGAGAGAGAGATAGCTGGTACTATTGAGAGAAGTAACTGGTACTATTGAGAGAGAGATAGCTGGTACTATTGAGAGAAGTAACTAGTACTATTGAGAGAGACGTAACTGGTACTATTGAGAGAGATAGCTGGTACTATTGAGAGAGAAGTAACTGGCACTACTGAGAGAAAAGTAACTGGTTCTATTGAGAGAGAAGTAACTGGTACTAATGAGAGAGAAGTAACTGGTAACATTAAGAGAGAGAAGGAACTGGTTTTACAGAGAAAGAAGTAACTGGTACTATTGAGAGAGAAGTAACTGGTTCTATTGAGAGAGAAGTAACTGGTACTATTAAGAGAGAGATAGCTGGTACTATTGAGAGAGAAGTAACTGTTGCAAATGAGAGAGAAGTAACTGGTTCTTTCGAGAGAGAAGTAACTGGTTCTATCGACAGAGAAGTAACTGTTGCAAATGAGAGAGAAGTAACTGGTTCTTTCGAGAGAGAAGTAACTGGTTCTATCGACAGAGAAGTAACTGGTTCTATTGAGAGAGAAGTAACTGGTACTATTGAGAGAGATAACTGGTACTAATGAGAGAGAAGTAACTGGTACTATTGAGAGAGAGAAAACTGGTATTAACGAGAGAGAAGTAACTGTTAACATTAAAAGAGAGATAACTGGTACTATTGAGAGAGAATTAACTGGTACTATTGAGAGAGAAGTAACTGGTACTATTGAGAGAGAGATAACTGGTAACATTGAGAAAGAGATAACTGGTACTAATGAGAGAGAAGTAACTGGTAACATTAAGAGAGAGATAGCTGGTACTATTGAGAGAGAAGTAACTGGTACTATTGAGAGAGAGAGATAGCTGGTAACATTGAGAGAGAGAAAACTGGTACTAATGAGAGAGATAACTGGTAACATTGAGAGAGAGAGATAACTGGTACTATTGAGAGAGAAAACTGGTACTAACGAGAGAGAAGTAACTGGTAACATTAAAAGAGAGATAACTGGTACTATTGAGAGAGAATTAACTGGTACTATTGAGAGAGAAGTAACTGGTACTATTGAGAGAGATAACTGGTAACACTGAGAAAGAGATAACTGGTACTGATGAGAGAGAAGTAACTGGTAACATTAAGAGAGAGATAGCTGGTACTATTGAGAGAGAAGTAACTGGTACTATTGAGAGAGAGAGATAGCTGGTAACATTGAGAGAGAGAAAACTGGTACTAATGAGAGAGATAACTGGTAACATTGAGAGAGAAGTAACTGGTACTACTGAGAGAGAGATAACTGGTAACATTGAGAAAGAGATAACTGGTACTAATGAGAGAGAAGTAACTGGTACTATTGAGAGAGAGATAACTGGTAACATTAAGAAAGAGATAGCTGGTACTATTGAGAGAGAAGTAGCTGGTACTATTGAGAGAGAAGTAACTGGTACCATTGAAAGAGAGATAACTGGTACTATTGTATTATTGAGAGAGAAGTAATTAGCAACATTGAGAGAGAGATAACTGGTACCATTGAGAGAAGTAACTGGTATCATTGAGAGAGAGATAACTGGTACTATTAAGAGAGAAGTAAATAGTGCCATTAGGAGAGAAGTAACTGGTACCATTGAGAGAAGTAACTGGTAAGATTGAGAGAGACATAATTGGTACTATTGAGAGAGATAACTGGTACTAATGAGAGAAAAGTAACTGGTAACATTAAGAGAGAGAAGTAACTGGTACTATTGAGACAGAAGTACCTGGTACTATTGAGAGAAGTAACTGGTACCATTGAGAGAGAAGTAACTAGTAACATTGAGAGAGATAGATAACTGGTACTATTGAGAGAGAAGTTACTGGTACTATTGAGAGTGAGGTAACTAGGACCACTGAGAGAGAAGGAATCTGTACCAGTAAGAGAGAAGTAACTAGTAAGAGTGAGAGAGAGATAACTGGTACTATTAAGAGAGAAGTAACTGGCAACATTGAGATTGAGATAATTGGTACTATTAAGAGAGAGATAACTGGTACTAATGAGAGAAAAGTAACTGGTAACATTGAGAGAGATAGCTTGTACTATTAAGAGAGAAGTAACTGGTACTATTGTGAGAAAATACTGGTACTATTGAGACAGAAGTAACTGGTACTATTGAGAGAAGTAACTGGTACCATTGAGAGAGAAGTAACTGGTATTATTGAGAGACGTAACTGGTACCACTGAAAAGGAGGTAACAGGTACCATTGAGAGAGAAAGAATTGGTACTATTGAGAAACGTAAGTGGTACCATTGAGATAGAAGTAACTGGTACCATTGAGAGAGAAGTAACTGGTACTATTGAGAGACGTAACTGGTACTACTGAGAGACGTAACTGGTACTATTGAGAAAGGGGTAACTGTACAATTAAAAGAGAAGTAACTGGTACTATTGAGAGAGGTAACAGGTACCATTGATTGAGAAGTAACTATTATAATTGCACCATTGCACCGAAGTAACAGGTATCACTGAGACTAAGAGAATTGATACCATTAAAAAACAATTAACTAGTACCTTTGATAGAGACAGAGTTGACTGGTTCCATTACAACAGAGGTAACTGGAACCATTAAAAGATAATAACCAGGACCACTGAGAGAGGGGCAACAGGTACCTTAGAGAGAGAGAGACAGAGTTACTATTAAAAAAACTGCAAAATGCTGCAAAACAAAAGAAGTAACTGGTGCCATCAACAGAGAGACTGGTACCACTGACAGAGAACCACTGAGAAGTGATTGGGACTATTAAGAAAGAGAGTCTGCAAACAGATAAAACAACAGCTACACACTATTAATTATATTTGTTTGATATGTTTTATTTATACTTTTATTCCTCTAAAAGTTTTGTTTTGTAGGAAACAAACTCAGACCCAAACATTGCTTCATTAAGGTCTACAATAAGTCTGATTGCATCAAAATGTACAAATTCTACATTTTGCAAAGCCTACACATCACATTTCTATTACGCAATTATGCTTCTTTGAGCCATTTACTTAACTAGTTAATTAGCAATCAATTATTCACAGGCCACATGCTGTAAACATCAGTCTGGTTGAATAAGCTACTCATCTTTGTTGTCAGCATGCCCAGTTCTGGTTCAAATCTACATACAGATAGATTTTTCGGAGCACTAAAAAACAGATAATAATGTTGATTTACAGTGCTCCTGTCCTTAGTATTAGGATTCACTGCCTTTTGCACAGCCATGAGCAAAGTCACTAGCAGCATGAAAAAGCAGCAAAAGCGGAATCTGCATCCAGCAATTCCGCCAGTCTATTTAGATTGCCAGATAAGTGGCCTAATAAAATGTTGCAGCTGTGAGTGGACAGAGCCACATCTCCTCTTCTAATCTTACTCTGTTTCCCCCTTTCTGCCCCTCCACCCCCACCCTACACCCTTCGGCTTTGTGTTCGGTCTCCCACACTCTACTGTAAGCGAGTCCCAACGTGTTCCTAGTAGTTTTCCCTGCTAGAGTGTCGTTAGTAATCTCAGCAGAGCACACACGCAGTTCAGGAACTTGAATTGACAGACTCCCCTCCGCACACAGACACACACACTTATAGCCCTCCAAGCTAACCAGCCAGCGTACACTGTATACAGTCAGAGCTCTATTGCAGTGCCTATGACTGGGATAAAAAACTGAGTAAAAAACTGCAAATAAAGGAATTGGGGTGCAAGTTTTAGTTGCATGGGAACCTGTGCTGTCCTGTCAGTCTAGCTGCAGTATAGTTTACTGCAGGACACAGTGATCATGAGGTTGAAATAAAAATTGCAATGTCATGTCATGCTTTGCCATCAGTTAAAAGGAAATATAATTTTTTTTCTGCATAATCAGAATCATTCAGATGCCAAATGCAGCGTTCAAGAGACACCTGTTCACAGTGGTGGTGATAAGAACCTGAAGTGTTTAATGCTTTCTAATGACATTTAGAAACAAAATCTGCAAATACATTGCTTTTGTTTTACAAAAGTTTTGAGACAGGATTTTGGGCTAAAATTGTTTTTCCAAACATATATGCTGAAGTTAGTACATGCAGAGCAATGTAAAAAAAGAATGAAAACCTTTATTTACTTTGAAGTAGTTGAAACAAGGAGAGATTGATACTTAGAGACAATAGGTCAATAAAATAGGCCAATTGCATTTTTTTTGTATCAGTCGTGACTTAATTTACATACAAGGAAACAAACTGTCTACAGGGATGATGGATGTTCATCTTTAAATGATGATGACGTTGGCTTGCTATTTGCCAACTTCTTAATTTAATGTTTCGTTCCACCTTAAATGTTATAGCTTGTAAAGTCACTAGAATGTAACTGTGGCACAATTTAAGATGACAGAGAAAACTGACCAAACAAGCTGGTAAAGAGGAAGCCAACATTAGTGTCCAAATCTTTTTTCATTTCATTTAAAGTTGTTCGTTTGCTCTGGGTTTTAACTCTGGCCAGTTTCTCTAACTTATCGAGCAGCTTTGCTTTGCATTTAACACTGAAGAGACCCAAGAGAGGAGCAGTTTTACCTTTATTAGCATCACAAACCCAACAGTAACCTGTATGTAGCAGCCATGCAGTGTGAGTTTATCACTGTTTGCAGATTGAAGTAGATCATTATAAATTTAAAGTGACACAGTGAGTATCAACTTTAATTTACTGTGTGTTGTTGTCCCGATCGGAAGCAAGTAGCTAGTATAGGTAATGATAGCTACTAACAAGCTTCAGCTTAACCAATTTTTTTTTTTCAGTTTTACCAACATTAGGTTTTTTTTTTTTTGTATAGTAAATAAAACAGATATATTTGTTTTGTTGACAGTGCTTTATCACCACCATTTGTCATTCTGAAACAATAAATCTTGTTCTGAACGACTCTCAATGAGCTGGGTAAATGTTTAGGAAAATAATTGTGATTAATAATAAAAGTGGTTCTTTAAGGTTATGTCATTCAAGAACTGTCTTTAGCTGCCCAAAAAAATCTTTGGAAAGACCATTCTTTAAAGGAAAACCACAGTGTTTTTTTTCTCTCTTATCTCTATTTGTCGCATGTCTAGCACACAGTCACTTACCATGGACAATAATTTAAAGGTTTCTCCCTGTACTTAGAAAGAACAGAAAACCTGACTGAAAGCACTCTTATAACAGGAGCAAAGGTGCAGTTAAAAGAGTGCTAAAAGGGTGTCTATCCGTTGTCTGTTCTTTTCCTAAGTACAGGGAAATCAGTTTAAATTCTTGTCCATGGAATTTGACATACATTGTTTCATACAATTGTCATACATAATGTGGCATATAGAGACCAGAGAAACGCTGGAATCTTCCTTTAAAGAACCAGGCACTGAAAGCGTATTTTGGGAAAAGAGGTTGCTCTATGGCATCGCTCCAGAAATGCCAAAGAAGCATTAAGTGTACAGTCAGTTATTGATTAACTGATTTATCTGATTGTAGATATACATGAACTTAACAGATTCAATTACTTAAGTCTTCCAGCGTATTCTTTCTGAGAGACGTTCCTTTTCATTTGAGCGTGCCACTTCCACTGCAGTATCACTCATCCTAGCGTATCCTGGCTGGCTAGAGGCTCCCACCTTAGTACAGGAAATATGAGAGAAGAGAGATAAGACACAAGAGAGAGGATAGGAAAAACAAGAAATAAAGCAAAAACAAAGGATGGAAGAAAATGAAGCCACAAGACACAGGAAAGAATGTGAGAAATCAATAAAGAAGCCATGAAAAAAGAAAAGAAAGAACAAAGAGAGAATAAAGAACAGAGGCAAGGAAGAAACAAAATAGGCTGCAGTGATAATGGCAAACTAAAAAAATAATAATAATATCTAGCTCTCCCACATGGGTGATTTTCAGGAGTCTGTCCCATAGCTTGACAGCTGGCTACCAGCCAGTTCAGTGATGCTTTTGATGATGATATCCATGTTGATTATGCACTAGCCTATTACCACAATGACATCATCAGTCTGTCCCCAAACCTCCAACAGGCTCTAGCTCTGTGCAGTGCACAGCAGAGAAACAAAACTGCACGTCTGCACACCCGGACGTTTCAGGGTCAGAAAATAATTTAAACAAAAAAGTAAACAGGTTTTCTTTCCTCAGAACAAGACCCTACACACAACAATGTCTCCTATGCTTCTTCACAACTTCTCTGTTTGTTTCAATGAGCTATAAATGAGAAATAATTAACAAACAAATTGGAAGAATAGTTTCTCAAAACATACATGTCACAACGATTGCTGAATGGTTAAGACATTAATGTAATTACCTGTTCATGTAGATAGCCATAATGCGGTCCTCAAAATAACAACAACAACAACAACAACAACAACAACATATCCATACTTGTGTCTAAAAAAAGCTGTGCTTTATTTCTGGACCTAGGGAGCAAATGCAGAGTCCAGATAAGAGTGAATAGTTGGTGGCCACAGTGCCATGGGTTTAAATCCCTCTGATGTGCTTTGGCATTGTTGTGCCCTTAAGCAAAGCACCTCGGAAAAGGATAACAAGATAACAGATCATAACATTTTCTGCACAAGAGTTTCCTTAAAAACAGAGCAAGATCAAGACATGCCTGCGATGAGCTGATTGCACTGTCTCTTCTAGCGACATGATGTCATTCTGTAAACAATAGCTATCTGACTAGGGCAAACGTATGTACTGTACAGTTGTGACATGAGCAGAAACCCTGTCATTATGTTCATATTGTCACTGTCCAATAAAAGTATTTCCAAAATGGAAACTTTACTACAGAGGACAAATACAGTAATGTAATGTAAGTCAATGGAACCAGAATTTTTCCAAGCTATTTTATAACATTTCCATTCGTCCAATCATCAAGACATTTTCACACAATGTAAACTGCTGCATTCAAAGTGTTTGGAAAAATAAGTGTCAACAAAAAAAGAGTTTATATTTGGACAGTGATGATATGTGAAGTGAAGTATTGATATAATGATTTTTTAGAAAAGGGGACACAGTTGTGTATTTGATGTGTTGAGATTTTGTGTTGATGTGTTTATTTATATAGAATATACTCCACATATTATGTATGTGGAAATGATGTCTTCTTGTGGCATGACTACTTCAGGGACACAGGTCCAAATGGTCAGGGGAGGCCCTCGGGAGCAGAAGACTCATTCACAGCCTGAGTAACTAAACCCCGGGTTCCACTGGTTTGGTTTTGTGAAGCTAAAACTTAGTCAGAAACTCTATGTTGAACTTGCTTCGCGAGACAGGCCCCTGGTTTCGTCCCAACACCTACACAATAACAGAAACTAGAAAACAAAAGCAAGAAGAGAGGGTAGAGCGAGGTAGAGGAAAAAGCTGCAGTGAGTGTAAGACTGCATGTTGATACTTATGAGTCATGGTACTGTGATGTAGGGGGCCCTCCTGGTTCTGCCCTCTCTAAACTCATGTCACTATACAGAAAAAAAAATGTGCGCATGTGTGTGAAGGGGGGTCATGTCCCAGCAGGCCACTCAGCACAATCCTCCCCACTCAGATAACTTCAAAGGCCACGTAGCAGCTAAATATCCACTGCATGTGTGAGTGTGTGGAGGATGGGAATCGTGCGTGTGTATGTGTGTGTGTGTGTGTGTGTGTGTGGATGTGTCTGACAGCTTCCGTGTGGTGAGCGAACCTGTCAGTGGTAATGACTGAGCAGTGCAGCTACTCCGGGGTTGAGGCAGAGAACGCCAAGGCAAGACGCGGCTTGTTATCTTCCTGCGCTCTTGTCTTTGGCACCTGCATTTGAGCGTGCGTATGTGTCTTGTGCGTGTGAGCGTGCATGAATTGTCGGTTAGATGAAAAGTCAATTCCATGGAAGTACTTCATTAACATAATCATGTCAATAATAAACAACTAAGGCAACTCAACTCTGAGCTTATTATTCTGTTATTAATCTTAAGGCCTATTATCCACTTCTGTTAATTACTTATGTATCTATCTAAAAGACACATAAAGTTATTAAAGAATTAAAGTTTAAATCCCAATGATGGATCTCCAGAGATATGTTGAATACTTAGAAGGTGCATTTGCACAAGGAGTGCTTTGGAAATTGTCTGATTGGCACCGACAAGGAAAACAAAATGATGAGAGGGTCGTGTTGCAATAGGCTGTTTCACGAAGGCGTAGAAACATAACATAGCAAAACAGAACAACAGCAGGGTGGATCTCTTTCACTTTCCATGTTTAGCCGCACCTGGTCAAAGTAGTAAGTGTCAGCCGTTCAGGTGAACAAATGGAAAACTGCCATGATGCCTATTTCCAATGCCTGCAGCTGGTGCGCTAAACAAGCAGGAAAACATTTTACAAAGCAAGGTTTCTAAGTTAGCCAGGTAGCGTATCCCTTTAACTTGTAGGAACCACACATACCAACCCACTGAGGAAGAACTAGTGCCAACCAACTCTCTATCAGTCATCGCCTCTCATCACCATCATATATCTATCTATGATCTCCTGTGAGTTATTGCACTAGAACACAGGACAACAGCTGCCGGTTGTGGCACATGTGCCTAATGTGTCTTTGTGAAAAGGAACAACTTTCTGGCAAAGTGCAACAAACAAAATAAACAATGCACTGTTTAGTGGTGACTGGTTAAAACATGCTACATGCTAAGAGAATGCTTATAAATAAAAGGGGCAAAATGAAATAATACCTAAATACATGAGCATCATGTGCTTTTATTTGATATTCGTCTGTTATCAGAGCTGTTTACATTCCCAGGACCAGAAAACTGTTTACATTCCTGCAGTCAAAATAGTTCAAACACCTATTGGTAATGATAAAACGGTGCAATTGATCTCATCAGCGTGTTCATTTGCTTTGATTCACTGACTGAACATGCTGCATCAACCAAATATTGCATGGACAGGAGGCAACAAGAGTCAGTGGTGCAGGACACACTGCACAAACTACAGCCATGGGTGGCCATTAGTGTTCATCAATGGCCTGGTGCTGTTTAAAATTTGGTTGGGACGAGTAGGTTGTGTGAATGCTGGATCGGGGCTGAATGCTGTTTTTTTTATGCTTTTATCCACATGAATGATGACGCATGTGCAGCTAAATGCCACTAGTCTCATGCACAAAATCACCTATCTGACACTTTTTAACTGGAATTTTTTTACTGGTGAAGCACCCGTGATCGTTATGTTAACAGAAACACTGAGCTGGACTACTAATCCAGCTGACAACATTTGGTACATTTGGGTATCAAAAGTGCCTATCAACTCACAAACTGTATAATATGGGCCTGGTTTGGGAAACAGGGCTCCTATTTTAATGTCAAAAGGGGACTAATTTATAAAAATGTTGCCCCTAATTAAGTATCTCCGCCCACGGCTCCAGAACTACTAAAAAAAGGGGCACAATGAAGTCAGCTTCTTATTTGTACTTCCACCTTAAATGGGGCAGCAATTACATTCTGGTCCATCAGGCAGCCGCTGTTACTGCTATACCATTTACAGTAAAACAAGATAACCTGAACAAGAAGCCAACTTCAGCCCTATGTGCCCTTGACTGCTTTATACCATACCGTCTGTGGCACTGACCACAGATGAGGGAAATGTAAGTATTTAAAAATTATCATGCTCTGGGTTTCTGAGAAGTAATATATTACCAGAGATTTGATTTTCTAGAAGATTTCTGGCATTACTTGCTGCACGATCCACGATTTTGTGCAAGGGTGGGGGCGGGATGAGCAATGGCTTATTAACATTTAAAGAAACTGGTCGTTCTAAACAGGGTTGTTTAGAGAGGTTGACAGAGGCTGAAGTGCTTGATCCTTGTGCTATTTTGACTAAAGTCACCGACATTATGTGAAGAAGCTGTGTTAACTTAATTCAATAAATAATTAAGTGTGTTAATTAAACATTATATTTGAAAATGTTTCTATTAGTACATAAACTGTCCAAGCATAGCCAAAGCTTTGTATATGACGGTATGGATGTCATGCTTCCCTGTGACATCCCTGGGCACACTACACCTGCTGAGTCACCAGTAATGCTTGTATTGACCATTTAATCTGTGCATTCAGATCAAAATATGGTGGCCAGTTTCTTCCTACACTTTTTGGCAGAGGACTAATTACAACATCCACACAAGATCCAGTCGAAGCGGGGATTCAGCTCAAGTGATGCTCCAATACTAGACTGCCAACATGGTGTTACCTCCTTCCAGTGCAACTTCTAAATACATCTTTTTTAAAACACAATATTTATTCAAGGTACACGACTGTACAAAAGTCTTAGGCACCTTAGCTCATTGTATGAAACGCTTTATCTTAGCGATAACCATTAGAACACCATATCATTAAAACAGAAAACAGTAAAAAGTACATAGATACAGTACAAAGTAACATGAATATTGTATCTTAAGTAAGCCAGTTTGAAAAAAGTTTTTGAAATTTTTTCACCATTAAGACTTAGCTCATTAAACACTGGGTAGCCAAACCCGGTATTCTATGATAACTGTAAATAATACTGGGTTGCCCCAAGGAAAAGCTTAGAAAGGGTTAATTTTTTGCTAAGCAAATAAAGTCCAGTCTAGAAAAAAAATAGCTTTTTTAATATAATGTCCCCAGGTGCCTAAACGTTTACACAGTACAGTAGGTTGTGAAATGCTTAATCCTTTAGAGGGCAGCGATGACGAGGCCGGAGACATTTGAGAAATGTCAGAAGTGTGATGTGACTATACAGTAAAAGAGAAACACGCACTGCCTATAAAAAGCGGAAACCAAATCTTTGCATACACATTACATCTTTGCTAACTGGTATTACTGAAATGCTTGGATTGAGCTGAATCAAATGACAAAAACACTTCCAGATAGTGTGCTGTGCCACTACTTTACAGTTAAAGAATAACAAGATATGTCTAGACGCCCATTTTTAGGTTTAGCCCTTAAAGTTTTTAAGAACTATCCACTGAAAGCTATTTGGGAAAACAAAAATGGTTATTAAATGCCAAATAACATTTTAAAGAGTATAACTACATATTTTACACATTCAATTTGAATAAGGCTGCCTATAGAGAGTATATATATTCTGGTAAAAATGTGGTGTTTTAAGGCCTTAGAAAGTTGATTGAACTTCAAATAATATGTCAACAGAACTTTCTGCATGAGCACAGATTTTTTTTTCTGTCAACTCACTTTTACATGTTCAAGCACAAATCCATTCGCTCTAATATATACCTGTATATGAATAGGCCAGTCAAATTATGCACAGACTACATTACTGGACCTCCTCTGATAAAACTAGTAGTTACTAAAAAGTTATTCAAGTATTTGAAATATGCTCCTATATAACAAGATTTAAGTGAGTAATATGCCTAGAGTTTAAGGGGCTATGACAAAACTCAATCCTGATGAAGTACAAGGCAAGATAAGGGATATTTCTATTGAACTATTCTCACTTTGAGACTAAGCTATCCTGCTTTACTGAGAAATTGTGCTATATCTGCCTGATCCTTATCTCTCTCTCTCTTATTAGTATTATTACCAAAACAACATAGAAACCGTTTGCCTTGCCCCTCCATTAAGAAGCATCTGTTGTTTCTCTGTCACCGCTGCCCCCGAGCACTCACGGCTGGGATCGGCTGGGTGGGGACGCTTGACATTAAGAGTAAATAAAAAGAATATGGAGCCACCTCCTTAGAAGTCCTAGGCTTGGATTCCTTGAATCAGCCGCTCTTCCCAGGCCCCAACTCTGCCTCCCAAAGTCCCCCCCGCCCCCTCTACCCCCACCTCCAACCCCCAAACCCAAACTTTCTACCCCAACACTTCCTCCCAGATGGAGAAAGATAAGTGCCCTGTCCTCTCTACCCCCACTCCCTTTCCCCCCGGCCTCCCACTGAACCTGCACATCATCACACGCACTGCCCCGAGACACCGCTGCCATTTCACGAGCATGGGAGTTTATCTTGGGAGACATAATGGTTTTAAACACCCATCTGCTTGTTTAGATGGGCGTGCGTTTCTCAGAGCATAGTAAGAATGAGAAGAAATAGAGAGAGAGAGTGCGAGAGAGGAAGAGGAGAAAGAGAAGTAAGAGAAAGAGAAGGAGGAGTTGGGAAAGACTGAGAGAAAAACAGATGAGAGGAATGAGAAAGACAGAAACCATACTGTCATCTTCTATCCTAAAAGAGACAGAAAGAGAGAGAGAGAGAGAGAGAGAACAAGTTGTGTGAGAGACAGAGTCAGGGAGAGAGAGGGGGAAGGGAGGGAAAACTACAAGACAGACCAATAAAGTGGCAAGAGAGAGCAAGGTGTGAGAACTGGAAAAAAATACAGAACAAGTAGGAGGAGTAAAAAGGAAAGAGATAGGTGAGAGAGGTAAAACAGACAATGAGAGACATCTAAAATCCAGAGTGAGAGACAGACACAAAGAGAAAGGTAAGACAATTGGAAGAAACTGAGAGAGAGAGATTAAAGAGGGAGAAAAGGAGAGGGAGAGATAAATAAACCAAGAGATTCTATCTATTTTCTCCACACACCCAGGTAATACCCAGCAATGGCAGCCAAAACATGCTGTCAGCTTGATCGACTGACCTCGCTGATACATTTCACAAAGAAGTATTGGGTCTAATGAGAACTATGACTAATATTGCCAAACACAGCTAGGCAGAATCCAGCCCACCTCTCTGCACTCCCCTTCAAATATTCTTCAAATAATTCTGCAGCCCGCTGCCAGCCGCGTATCTGCAAATAATCAAGGGTACTCTGCTTTGGCACGGACCAGCCATCAGGGCATGTTTCTCATAGAGAACCCGTGCGGAGCCAAGCTGTAAGTGTAAGCTCAAATAAAAATAATAGTAAAAACATGGCTGGAGTTAACATGCGTCTGTATCGATCGAGGCGGTGGAGTGTATTTCGAGCGTGTTTGGGATCTACACGCTGGCAGCTGAGCCTCAGACAGCTGTCCTCTCAGATGTGACTGACATCTTGAGGCTTTGATGAAAGCTTCCTCCCTCAAGGTCAGCACGGTCTCTATCTCACACCACCACCAGCACTGCAGGGATAAAATCTCCACAGAGTTACAGAGACAGCCCACATGCATCGCACAAAGCCGTAGAGAAGGTGCAGCGGATAAAAGGAGCAAAAGGAGAGATGTATAGATGTGTATAGAGTGCAACACAAAGCACTTTATGAGATTAGAATTCATGAGACAGCGCACGAGTATCATTTACAAGGCTTTAAAAAAAACATGCAAAGTGAGTATTTGCATATTTTCTGAATGAACAGATGGACACATGCTAGAGTTCATTTGCTGATGTCCTGGTTGTAAATAGCTGAGGAGCACATGCGTAGCAATGTGCAAATGGGCAATGGCTGTATTTTATATGTGAGGGTGAGTAAGTGCTTAATGGAGAGCTGCTCTAGTGAGGACCAGGCTCTGCCATTTCCGCAGAGCACAGCTGTCACCATGGAAACCATTCAGGACAAGGGAGGGGAGAGAGAGTCTGTGAGAGAGAAAGAGAGTGAAAGAGAGAGAGAGAGAGAGAGAGAGGGAGAAAGTGAAACGTTGCGCCACACGAAAACACAGATGTCCATGAGGTAGCCTCTGCCTAGTCTGCAGGGAAACACTGCGGCTAGGAGGGGAGAGAGAGAGAGAGAGAGAGAGAGAGAGAAAGAGAGAGTGATATAGAGAAAGCTGGGAGAAAGAATGACACATTCTTGCAGCGAGCATGCTCCACTCTCAAGGCCACCGACAAAATGAGATTCCAGAGGCTTGTTCACTTTCTCATCTGTCTCCTTGTTCCATCACCCAGCTGTCAATCAAACAGCTGTCACTAGCCTGCCCTCCTGCTGCTCTCAGCCTCGTCCACACATTGAGACCCATCGATCTGCTGCAGGCTGCCTTCAGCTTGTCATTAGCTGATTAATGGAGAGAGCTACACATGAAGGAACCTTGAGCTTTCTCAGAGATTCAAGCCGTAATGGGGATCTCTCCATAAAGCACAAATGGACAACTGTCTCCTGAGAGGGGGACTTCACTCTGAGGCATATGCATAGCAACACAGCAGCCAATAGGGTGCGATTTGGCATCGATGGGTCGAGAAACGCTTCTTCACACATCCTGAGAGAGTGACACCAAAGCGTCTTGTCACACGATGGCTTTAAAAGCCCACCACGGTGCTATGCTAGCAGGGATGATGACTACGGTGAAACCAGATGGAGTGGTAAACGTAGCCGGCAGGCAAAATGCCAACGGCCAGCATCGAGGAGGTGAGAAAAAGGGGGATGAGTGTACAGTGCGTCAGGAGAGGCTAAGGTGTCAAAACACTGAGGAAAAGCCAGAAGCAGCATTACGACCTGGCTGCCTGCCTCTTGCTTGAGGTATCAATGATGTGGAACTTTCGTGGGGTCTAAATAAATAAACCTAAATAAAGCTCTTAGTTTTGAACCCTAGTTTGATTGATGGTCTGAAACCAACTGTTTCCCCACATAGTTGTCTCGGAGTCTGACTTTCGTCCAACAATTCTAATCAAACCTGACTGCAGCTTTAACAAATTCTATGGCCTGAGAAAACATCCAAACTCAACTATCGCTTGATTGTTCTGCCAGAATATAACAGTAGCATGACAAAATTATGTTTGAACCAGAACACTAACAACTGGAGGCAGAATAAAACTCCACATTCTTACCAGTGCTTGCTGTGTCACCCTAGCAATAACAACAGTCATCTTGAGGATGCCAATGGCCAATGACTGATGCAGGTAAGACAAAGAAAGATCAGTGCACCAGGAGAGGCTGAGGTGTTAAAACACAACAGAAAAGCGAGGAACAGCATCAGGACACAGCTGCATAATTAATGCCAGAGTTATCGATGACCTACAACTTTAGTCAGACCTGAAATTTTAAAGTAAGTTTAAATGAAGCCCATAGTTTTGTATCTAAGCCTGACTGTGTCTGAATCTGACAACAGCTCGTTAAAACTAACTTTCACTCCACAACATTGTTTTTAAATTCTATCCGAATTTGACTTTAGGCCAGCAATTCTGACCAAACATGACTGCAGCTTGCTCAAATTCTGTCTAAGCCTGACTATACCCTGACAAAATTCTGTCTGAACCTGACTGTAACCCAACACAGTTCTGTCAGAATCTGACAGTAGCCTGACAAAATTCTGTCTGAACTTGACTACCGACAACTAGAGACCAAATAAAACTCCACATTCCTGATACTGGCTGTCGCTTTACTTTAGTGATAAAAACAACCATCATGAGGTTACCAGTGGCCATCATCATGGACATGAGAATAAGGGGGATTAGGGTACAGTGTACCAGGGGAGGCTACGGTGTCAAAACAAAGAGAGAAGCCAGGAGCACAATTACAACATATGCTAGAGGAATCAATGACAACTTTAGTCAGCCTGAAATATTGAACTGAATCTGGAATCCAAACCTGGCTATGTGTCTAAACCTGACCATAGCTTCATGAAATTTTCTGAAACTAACAAAATTTGGTCAACCAAATTCTGTCCAACCCTGACCAACTATGTTGTCCTAAGCTGGCAAAATGTCAGCCTGAACACAAATAACACAACTAAAATCTAAATTCCGAAACCACACACTCTTAAACTATGTCTGTTAGGTAACTTTAGAGAATGACAGCCGTCATTAAGATGCCAACAGCCAACACCAAGGAAGTCAGAAAGAGATTAATGCACAGGACATCATGGGAGGCTGAGGAAAACACATCATAACCTGCCTGCATGCTTTATGTGTCAATAACCTAGATGAACCCAACTGTAGTCTGACAATACTGCCTGAAACCAAGTACCACCCCCCAAAAAGGTTGGTCACAATCTAAACACAGCCTGGCAAAATGATGTCATTAAGCTTATTCCAATAATATTACATAAGTGGAACTGGAACTTTAGTCTCACTGCTGAATGACATTAAAAAAAGACGACTCTCCTAATTCCCTTTGTCTGGTGGATTAGCATTTGTCAGGGAAGATCAAAAAGGGATGGACAAGTAGCAATTACTTCATCATGATGAAAGCGTTCAGTGTTTTGAAAGGTAAACAGATGAAGCTAGCTTGAGTCAGAGAAGGGTTCTGGCTGATCTTTGTGCCAGCCTTTGTGACTGTTAGTCAGGCCCTTCCGTATGAGGTCTGCTGCAGTCTGAGAGCTCTACCTGGGTGAGCTCAGCTGATCACACTGCAGATAGTGGCAGTCGAAGATCTACTCCATCTTTCTGTTTTGCTCTCTCCATGTCTCTATCTCTTGCCGACTCTCTCTCTCTCTTGGTTTCAGATGAACAGACAAACACACTCCCACACACTCTCACACAGTTTAACAAACACGCGCCCACATAGTCTTTGGCACTTTACGGCAAACACATGCACATGCTGTTAAACACGGGCCAACACGTAGCACAATCAACACACTCACCAGTTGACACTGATGTATATATGGCCTTTTCCACCGCAGCGTAAACACAAACACGCCCACATGCACCCCCTTGCCGCCGCACACACATACACATACACAGCAACATTTTGGGGCCCCGCTCTGGGACAGGACCTCCAGCAGACATCGTTTTGCTGAGGTTCAAGCAGAAAATGAGCGTAAACAGGAGGAACATGGGAACAGGTTCGGGCCTTATCTGTCCAGCTCCACACACGCGGACACACACGTCCGCTCTGTGCGCCGCTATTCGAATCAAATCAAATTCCTAGCAAGCTCTCAGCTCATCCTTTATCTAGAGAATGTACTTGGAGCCCAGCACAAACATGTCACAGTGAGGAAGCCTTCCCAACCACCCCCCCACTCCACCAGTCATTTGCATTTCTGTTTTTGCTTCAAGTCAAGGACTCGTGTCTTATCGAAGTCTCTGCTTATCACTTCATTTGTTTTCCAGCGATGCAGAGCCTTTCCTGCAAAACACTGTGCTGCACTGGCCTGGTTAAGTAAGGACTGAAACAGGTTTCTTCTTTCGGAGGGGTCCTAGATAAACCAGGGGAAAGATGCAGAGAAATGACCCGCCTTGTGTCGGTGTCAGGATGGCTCCCTGAAGCCCCGGCAGGGCGAAAAGAGGGTCACAGGAAGCCCCAGAGTGTGGCTGGGCTGTTTCAGCACGACAGGCAGACAGCCATGGTCAGCGATATGTTCCACTTTCAACAACAGCCGCACCGAACGCCAAAGACTAGGTGTCTAAGAGTGTTGAAATGCATAGATAGTGATTCAATGTTCAATGCTATAGTTCAATATGCACTACTTAAGCCTGAGCTGTTTTCAGAGAAAAAATGATAAAAAGCTTGGTGTTCTTGAAGAGATCATGTTCAAGAGGAACACCACGGTGGGCGCCATCTTGGAAAAGATTGTATCTTAAATTTTATAGAGCAGCTCATTTTATCATACAGGATCACAATTAAATTATAAGTTCAGTGATTCACTGTCACCCTGTGGGGAATCATCTCAACAGTTTCTCACCAGGTAATGAAAGCAAAAGTGCAATGCAGAATATGTACTAATTCTATTGTCAAATTCCAGTATGTTTTGCAGAACAAACAATATCTGAAAATAATCAGTACCATTCTTTGTAGCTAATAAATATGTGACCATGTGCTTTACATATTCATTTTACATAACAATGCAATTTTCATCTGGAGTCCAGCAACACATGCCTTTGAAAAACTATGTAGTACTACATTTGAACATTTTTCATAATTTAACTAACCACTGCGATGCTGCCAGAGAGAGGAGGGAGTTCACTCCTAACCGCTGTGACACTATGTGTATATTATATCATTTGTCCCCTCCAATCCTGTTTCCCAGCTGTAGACAAGAATGAGGAATTTTCTTGACTTTTAAAATATCCTGCTCTATAGTTAGCTAGCTCTCTACCTTGTAGCCTAGTTGTTTTACAGCAGTGGCTCACACAGAAGCAAGTTCTAACAGTACATGTACATTTGCACTTCCTCTCAAATAACCTACGAACATGGTTACCTTATCGCTTTCTTATCACTTTCTTTCCCAATTTTCACCCTCAGCTGTCTGCATATAGCTAGATATTTTATTATGTTAACTCTGAATTGAGTGAAGAGAAGAAGAATGTTATGTTAGCCGTTCAGTCTACTTTTGCATGATTGGTTTAACGCAGTGCGGTGGGCGCATTTGATTGCATGTAATTCAAACCTGATGAACTTTCTCTATGCATGGCAAGACAGATTTCACTGCATCACAAACCATCATGCACTGCACGATGCGAGAGGGCTCTTTGCCGAAAGGAATAAGATGCAGTGTGCCGTCGTTGGACACGTACGTCAAGGCATAAGCTGAACTTAACATTACGTAAAACAAGTAAAGGGTGAAGAGCCGTGGGGTAGGTAAAGCTAGCATTACAATGTGTAGCAGAAAGAAGTAATAGATAGCTTCTTGACAAATCTCTCTATCTCTTTCTCTCTTCTGCTGTCTTTCTCTCTGCTGAACAGAAAAAAATTTACTTTTGGGCTGCCCACACACTTTTTAAAGGAATGTGATCCCCCATTTCCCAACATACTTAACAAGCTTTGTAAATTAATCCTCTGTAGTTCTCTCTCCGATCTCTTTCCCAACACTGCATTTACTTGTTTTTTACACATTGCCGTTGGGTTGCTTGTCAGTTATCGACGATGCCCAGCCCTAAAGGACGCACAGTGTCATTTATACAAAACACCACTCTTTCAGAAAGGTCCTGCTGCTTTTTTTGCCTGTGGTCACCTGCACAGTCTGGTTGATAACTCGTATTCATGACAGCAGCGGAGCTGAATGTATCTTGTGTGTTTACTCATTTAGTGTACTTCAGTATGTTTTTTGGCCTTTTACAGACATGCATTAATGAAATCCACCTGGAGTGGGATTAAACCACACTTTCCATTTTCATACAAAAGCTCCTTGAGAGATAACAGCACCCCCTTGTGGAAAATCTGCAGCCTGCTACACGTGAATGTGTGAACCTTTAGATTTTTTTGTCTTGTCCAATGTCGGCCATCACATTTGTGTTGGTCTAAAGTCCTGTTTTTTTCACAAGAAATACTACAAAAATTCATGAACTAGACATTAGAAAGATGACGTAATCCAAAAATCAAGCCCAAAGAGAAGTGGGGGACACTCCCGTAGGGTCTCTGATGGGGTCTATGTGGTGATTTTCAAAAAAAAAAAAAAAAAAAGATCGTAAATATAAGACATTTTATACTAGACCTGAAAGAGCAGATGACTGCTAGACCAGCAATGACAGACGCACTTCAAATTTAACAGTTATGCACAAGAGTGAGAAGACTTCAGTGACTGCCCATGTATGAGGAGGTTAAGAACCGCAGGGCTGCAACAGGGTGAAGGGGTTCTGGAGGCCACACTGAGTCCTGGCAGCCTAAAGCTTGGCCTCCAGCTCCCCTTGACCATGGCCATGACCTTGGCTCACTTTCTCTTGGCGACAGATCGCACGGGGGAGACTATTTGCATTCCACAGCATCCAGAGAGAAACTATAATAGCAAAATACAGACTCCACATGACAGTGTACTTAGAAAGAGGAAAGGGTCAGAGTAGATTCAGAGCTAGTGTAAACGAATAACTTTTCAACGATTAAAGAACTGACATTTTCAAAAACAAGTTGATTTTTTATTTTACTTGGCATGCCATAAACAATAAATCACTTGGTGTAATATGGCTGTTTCTTGGAAAGCAGATTTGCTTGTGAACTACAAAGCAAGCAGGGAAAACCAGTGCCCATGAACACAAAATGCAAGTATGGAACACAAAATGGAACGTGTTATTACATGTACAGCGAATGTGTTCGAATAAAGTGTTCACATAGACTTGACAATTATCTGTTTTGTTCATTTAAAAAGAAAGTTTACTAGCAGTGCTAAGCAATAGGAGCTGCTTTTATTAGGGCTGGGCCACGGCTGGCACTGCACCTCTATAAGGTAGCGGACAAAAGATGAAATAAATGTAAATTTATAGAGATGGAGGGATCAATCAGCTAAGTATCGGGATTGGCCAACTTTTAATCAAAATATTTCTCCAATTTAGCTGATCCCGAGAGAGAGACGATTGATGGCGTTAAACAAATGAGCCTTATTTCTGTATTTCCAACTAGCGTTTTGTTGAAACCCCCTCCGGCCAGGTCCTTGCAATTCCTACCTGAACTGCTAGGCGGAAACACATACCCTTTCATTTTTAGACAGACTGACTAAAGCAGCGCGAATCGTGAGAACAGTTTGCGTTGCGTCCGTCTGGCAGTTTGTTACCGTATGTGGCACAGACTCATCCAGGACGTTTTGTAAATTTAGTAAAATCAATGTGTCTCATTGCAGAACCAAGACAAAGACATTTAACACTACTAATCTGATACGCCATTTAGGAGTACACCATGCAGCTGAATACAGTGAGTATCAGCAAACAGCAGAGCTAGCACGCACAGCTAGCACAAAACAAATAACCCAGAACACCGTGCAGTCCAGATCTGACCGGTATGAACAGTACAGCAGCAACAATTCAACATCTACATTTAATGATTGCAGTTTTTGTTTAAAATAACAGAGTCTGCGTTTAATGACGGCATTTATTTAATTCGCTTTTTTAGCTTAAATTAGGGTCTAAATTTAATGATTGCAGTTTTGGGGATATTTGTTTGATTTACTTTGTTTATTTACTGCTTATTTTGTTTAAAATATTATGCTGTTTCACATGAGCTTGTTAAAAATGGTAATAAACCAGTTTCAACCATGAAACCATTTAATGACTTGCTTACTCTAATAACTACATGTATCCCTGCCATGGCAGGTAGGTTCGCCCTTGATCGGTATCGGCTTTTACATAGTTTTACATAGTGTGGTAACATAAACCGTCTCCAACCGTGTCCATAATACAAAGCAGTACTTTTTTAGATTTATGACTACCCTGTTAAAACAGTTACGCTGTGACATCGCTGTTCTGGTGCCCACAATGTCATCACAAATGTTTTAATGTAATTCATCAGAGAGTTGTGACAATGTGATCTGACAGCAATGTGAGAGCCTAGTGGCAATGTTGTCAGTACATTGTCACAACCTCCTAGAATCCTTTATAGTTGCATTATATCTGCATGGAACTCCATGGATTGTTGCGGAGTTGGCAACAGATATAATAACAACAGACATAATAACAATTTATAACACTGTAAAACAACATTATTTAATAGTGGTGTCGTTATGATAACCTTGTTCAGACAAAGTGAAAAGCAAAACCTTTTGACCAAGTTGTGTGTTTGCTGGGTATTTTAGCATCCTCTACATCACCTGTACATCACAGAAGACACATGTAGGTAAACTACTGGTTTTGGACAGTAAATAAAATGGCTTGACTTATGTTGTAGACATGGCAACACTTGGTTTCCAACACCATCACTGTAAAGAAATTGGAGTCTGTAAGTTTCTTTACACTTTAACATTTCACATCAAACCACTTTGAATAATCAGCTCACATTTCAGAGACTAAATCATTTAGACTTTTTAAAGAAATGGGTATAAATTCCATTTGACTATTCCAAACAGCAGTGGACAAAAAACTTCAAACCTTACTTCAAAAGAGATAAAGAGATACAATACCAAAACTTTTGGAAGCAAACTTTGAAAACCAAGCAATGGCCATGCCATTCCTTTAATTAAAGGAGCATTATAAACTGTCTAACACATCAGTAAAACATCAAAACAGAGATCAGATCTTAGACCCTACCCCATTAGGTCAGAAACTATGGGGCCATGTGTCACAATAGCAGAGGTTTCAGAACGTGCATTTGGTTCCCTTGGCTACAATTATAAATGAAACACTGCTCTGGTATATTTCACATGAAAAGATTCATTTCATTCTAAAGTTACATATGTGACATACTACACGTCAAAAAGAATGAAACATGAGATGGACTGCCAAAACTTCAGAGTCCTTCAAGGTCTGTAGCACTCGAGCATTTTAGTGAAATTCCCCTGTCAGGGAAATGAATGGAGCCAGTGCTCCCCACACAAATGTACTATAAGCACATACATACACCCATACACATTACTACTCAACCCACTGCTCTCTATCTATCAACAACAACCTGAGAGAGGGACCGGGGCGGAAGGAGCGTGTGTTTGCCCATGTAGATAGACACACTCTTGCACCATGTCCGTCCTGCTTCAAATTAAACCTCACTAAAATACTCACATGTAGGAAAGAAAGGAGTTCATTTCAGGATTAACACTTTCAAAAATGATTATTATTTCAGTTCTCGCTGTTTAATACATTATATAAAGAATTTCGTAATCATTTTAATAATAATACAGTCTGGCCAAAAAATTGTCCACCTGACAAATTTTGTAATTAGAACCCACCTAAGAGTTTCAAAATGTGAACACATTGCCTATATTAAATGAAATTACACATTAATATGGTGTGCTTAACCTGACAAACAATTCAAATAAATAAACATTACACACTGGGTGCTGTTTTAAAGGGCCCATATTATGGCAATTCCTATACATTTTCTAAATATGATGTGGCATGTAAACAGTCAGTGAAGCGGTTTAGCCAGTTATAAGGGCTCTAAAGTGGCTCAGTCTCAAACCAGTTGCCTTGCCCTTGCTCTGTCCACACTGTGTCACTGATACTGAGTACCACTCTTCCATAGCACCCCTGCTGCCTTCTACCTGTGGTCTCCACTAGCTGAAGAAATTCATGTTCCTCAAATCATAACCATAATTGTTTCTATAACCACAATCAATGTCTCAATTCTAATTATGCACACAAAAGTTACTTAAGTACTAATATCTCCGCCTTGTGGAGAACCTTCACCCTGCTAAACTTTAGTGAGAGTGTGTTATAGTTTTTTTTCCAATTGTTAAAACACAATTTTGTAAACTAGGCTGGTTTTATCAAAATATTTAACACAATTTACAAAACCACACACCCAAACTGCAAATACCTCATATATCCTTCAAAATAAAGCACTGCAACCAAAACTACATATAGAAGTACCAAAATCAAACTTTTGCACCAAATAGCACACACTCCATTTATATAACCAGATTTTTGTCTAACCAACTACACACTGTTGGGCATAATGAAAAGCACTCTCATCTTTAGCAAGCTCTGTCATAATACTAAAATAATCCAGATTGTTCACATTCACAGAAATATTTGCAGATACACACACATGCTGCTGTTACTTTTGTATTTTTCACCAAACAAGATATACATACACTGGAGTGAACGAAAATAAAAAATTTGGTTGCATACATGTACTCCAGTCTAAATGTCTGGATGACAAATGCCACAGTAAAACAGCTCAAGTTGGGCTGCACTCTCTGCCCAGCCTCTGGCATTGTCAGCGCATGGTTGATGAAATGGTCAACTAAGGTTACTCTGATTTCAATTGAAAGTTGTTGTCTTCTTTGGCCATAAACTCCTCTACCAGCTCTACCCCTACCTCTCATTCTTCCTTCCCATTCATTCTCACTCTCCCTCTTCCTCTCTATGCAACATCTTCTATTGTTGTTGTAAAGAAAGATGCTCACCTGTGGTCTTTTAATAGTGCTTACTTCTTGATTAAAGTTATAACAATTAACCATTGAGGTGCTCTGCCCGGTGGCACATATATTTGCCAGTTACCTCAAGTAGTGTCATTTTGAATGGCAGTGTTTTGATATGGCAAACATGCAACTTAATGTCAGATTGTTGTGTGTTATGTAGAGAAGCGTGTGCAGTGCGTTTAAAAAGAGCCATTTTAAATAGCAAAATGTGTGTAAAGCAGAAAACAAGTTTTGGAGACTTGAGAAGAGGTTTTGCTCTCTGTGTGTCAGTTTAAATAATTGTGCTATGCATGTAATTTAAGTGTGTTAGCAATTGGAAAAAACTGTAAAAGACAAGACTCAATTAGTGACAGGTGTGTCTAATTTGATGTTTTGAGTTGGAAATCTGCAGAAAACTGTAATGGCTGCCTGAAACAGCATGAAACATTTAGTAAAAAATAATCTGTATATGTTTCAAGTTATCTCTTATTTGCCCCTGGTATCTAGTGGGGTGTTCATAATGGACAAATGTCCCTGATTAAAAGTTCAAAGGACATTACGCTGCAAACAGGATATGTGCCCTTTAACTATTTTGCCTCAATATAATTATATGCAAAAGCTTGTGCAGTGGATGTTCTGTTAATTTTCTGAGCAAAAATAAGGACGCACACTCTACAGTATGGTGGCCCAACACCCCATGTTTTCTGGGGAACGTCCCATTTTTGGTGGCTTGTCCTCGGCTGGAGCTGTTTCCAGAAATGTCCCCATTTTTAACTGTAAATTAAAAACAGACCGGGAAGACCAAACGGGCGTACTTGTTTTGCTGCTATCTAGTAACAACTTCTACTACTCGCCTCGTTTTAAAGAATGCTGCTGCGTAAAACTTCACCAGAATCAAGCAAATGTGAAGGAGATCCGCCATATTACCACAATATATATATATATATACATACAACCATACAACCACTGAATCTTCTAGCCCTGTCTCAGTCCTGCCCAGGCCACCAGAAAAGATTTTGAGACCCTTTTCACTAAACTACCAGTTTATTTCTACAAAGCAACAAGCGACCAATCTTGCAATGTCCCTGGTTTTCAGTTAAATTAACACCTTTTAACATTTGAATGCACAAAACAAGGCCAGTGCAAAGGTTATGGCACATTTAGAAAAAAGTTTATAGAAATTGTGCACTAAAATTGGCAGATGAAATGCCACATTTATATTTATTCCCTTCAGAGGATGTGCACTTGTTTCCACATCAGCAAAACATGTCATTTTGCGTGTCTAAACTTTAGCAAACAACTGTATCATCATTTTGATATGCATCAAATCCCCAGATCTACTCAACCTCGTCTACTTCTCAGAAAGCCACATTACACATAGTTTCTTTTCCACTTGGTGGATTTTTATTTTGGACTTTTTGGTCACTCAACATAAACATTGTGGTGTGTAAATAGGAAAAACTGATCCCACAGCAGTGACGCTGCCAGAGTGAGTTTCAAAACAGCGAGTGAAGGTAATTAGCCTATATGCATCAACCTGGCAACTTTTCCATAGGACACTTTTTTTTCCCTCTCTATCAGCACTGTTCTGGGAACAGCTCCAGCAAAGTTCTCGGAGCTCCTCTCTCTCACACGCTCTCTGATTGCACTGACACACAGGTGACTCTCACCTATCCTACCATCAGCAACAGTGTACTCAGCGTGAGAGGAGAGAGACACGAAGAACAAGAGAGAAAGAATAAAAAACAGAGGAGACAATAAAAGAGAGCATTTAGGAGAAAGTGAGAAAGAGAAAAAATTAAAAACGCTTCCAAAACAACACACGATAAGGACCACTAGGGAATATAAGTATTGTGTTGACATGCTGTGACTGGAAAGTAGAAGGAAAGCGTCCATGCTGCCATTTCTAGAGAAACAGGGCCAAAAGCCTTGCAGGTCGTCCAAACTATTAGATTTTCCAGCACCACATATAGTTCACAGATTCACAACAACATGATAGTGCAGAGTTTTCCAAACAGCCAATCAGGCTGATGCAAGACAAAGCCTACTGTTACAAGTCAGAATGAGTAGCTGTCTGAAAATGTGCTAAAGAAACAAAGACTTTGACCTCCATGGCTGAGGAGGTCTGCACTGCTCTTGAGGATGGAAGCACACATGGAATCAGAAACGGATGACCCAGTACATTGTTATTCCTTTTCTCTACAAGTTTCCCTCTCACAGCATGTATTTACCAACTTTGTAAAGCTTCTTTCATACTGATCAACTGCACATGGAGGCCATTTATTCATACAACAGTTTTTAAAGACCTTAAAGACAATAAAATGACAGTTTTAAAGTTTGCTTAAAAAATGGGAAATGCTTTTAAAACTTGGTTAATGTATTCTTTATGATGTAGTGAAATGATATTATCAGCAGAACAACTGAAGTCAAAAGTAAGAATCTTTAAATGTTCACAAAAAAACATAATTTTGGTATTTAATATCTCCTTTTTTTTTTGCTTTAATGACAGCGTGTGCTCAAGGAATTAGATTTTTTGTACAGAGGCCTTAACATAGTTTCACAAAATTTAAAATTTTATTTTTTAAATTGGTGTTTGTTCATTAGTGCACAAATTTACCAAGACATGTCACCAAATATTTCTTGGTTAAAAATTCTAAAACTTCCTGTTGAGAAGAAAGAGAAAAAGAAAGATAAAGTTTTAAATATAATTTGACAAAGGTATTGCTTGACAAAACTGCTGTTCTATTAACTGCCATTCAATGTTCAAAAAACATTTCGTCCTTCTCCTGTTAAGTTACTATTTTGAAGATCCAAGGGTTTCATTCCAACAGCAGTATATAGGGTATTTGCATTAATGCAACTATGGAAATTCAATCTGCAGTGCGGGAGAAAAAGAATGCATAACGGTGCAACATAGCCGCATTCAAGAAAAACATATACCTCCAAAACGCCCACATACACACAACTGGTTTAAGATAGATATGAAAACCAGTCAATTGAAGAAAATCCACATGGAGTATAAAAGTGTCCAATAGCAGCTACAGAAGATAGGTCTCACCATGTGATCAGAATAAAGCATACCATGTCACACATCAAGTCTTCTATTTCCCAGAGGAAAAGAAACAAAGTTAGTTTCATACTGTACTTATATTGTTAAAGGTAACTGATGCCATATGGCAACATCATGCTATAAAGCGATATTGTAACAGTAAGTAAAGTAAAAGAGAAATTCCTGACAGGTAACAAATAAAAAAAAAAAACATTATTATCATATTATTGGAAAACATAATGGGTTTGTCTGATATATGTCTGATATAACTAACATTAAGCAGCTATCATCCTAACATGTTTTGTGGCATGTGGACAAATGCTTAACATGGCCAGTTGACAGTGACTTTAGATCAAGAATGCAAAAGTAAAGCAATATTGAAACAAAGTTCATTGTTTGGACATGAAAAGCAGGAGTCTCAGTCACAAAGACAGTTCAGCTGACTATTGTTTTAGTAGGGTTATAAATTGTGAGTGAAGGCACACATATATGTTAATGCAGGACATGATCAGACTGTGTCAGAAAGAACAGTCCCTCAACAACTACATAGTGGGGAATATTAAGAGTAGGGTTGCGATGAATAAAATGTTGATTACAAAGATGAATGCGCATCGCAGAGTTTAGTGGTGACTGATCTCTTTTCTGCAGAGATGTGTTCAGACAGGACATCCTTCATCATGGTCCCCATATCATGGGCGTGTGCATGTATGCCAAGGGAATGTTAGGCAACTTTTTGTACTACGACCCCCATGAGCCCTATGAAAATACAAATTATGTATGTTGTTCATATGAAAGGAAGGAATCGGGAGGAACTTCAGTGTAAAAAGGGCGCACGTCTAAGCTGAACATCTGTGAACATTTCCGATCCCTCATCGAGCACTGCATTAACAACTTCATTCAACAATAGCTGATATAGCCACATTACTTTGGCAAACCTTCATCAAGCACTAAAATACTGAGATCACAATCCACATTAACAAATACCACATAAAACATTACTGTGCAAAACAGAAGCCTTATGTTAACCATTCCAGAAGTGGCGCCGACTTCTCTGTGTTTAGAGACATCTGGGATGGACTATTACATAGTGGAAACATGTACTGTGGTCAGACGAATCAGTACTCCAGATCTTTTTTGGAGAAATGGATGCTCCAGACCAAAGCTGAAAGGAATACCAGTCTGTCATAGTCATAGTCAGGTCTTGGAAAAACATATGCTGCCTTCAAGATCTCTCTTTTCCAGGGACATCTATGCATTTTTCAACAAGACAATACAAAACTAAATACTGCACACATTACAAAGGCACGGCTGTGGAAGAAAAGGGTATGGGTACTAGACTGACCTGCCTGCAGTCCTGACCTGTCCCCAATAGAGAATGTGTAGAGAATTTTACTTTAAAACATGATGGCATGGAAGACTGGGACAAAATAACACTTCATTGGTATCCTCAGTGCCAAGATGTCTTTTAAGCGTTGTGAGAAAGAATGGCAACATTACAAAGTGGTAAATGCTTTACAGTCTGTTTTTGGGTGTGCTGCAGGCCTGAAATGCAGGAATGGATGTATATAAACAAATAAATTGAAGCTGAACAAACAAAACAGGAAATATCTCGGCTTCATAGTGTCTGCAATGAAATAAAGTAAATGAACTTTTTTTTTTACAAAAAAAAATACTGTTGCAACATTTTCATATTTGGGGGTGTATATATGTAAGTCTTTTTTTTGGATATTATGGATGGAAAGATTGGTGTAAAGAAGACAATTACATTATGATCTACATTATGAAGCGGCAGAGCTTATTTTTAAGTGTGATTTACTGGAGGCTGAGAGAGAAAGTTAAAGTTAGCCATTTGCAGCGAAGGAATGCATAAAAGGCAACAAAGCAAACATACTTTTATGCTACTCTGTGCCACATTTTCTTACTTTACTGGCAGATACTTTTACTTGTTTCAAGCATTGTGCCATAAAAGAATGTGCCAACATAGTGAGATAATTTCACCTAATAAACTACATTCAAAAAGTTATCGAAACTTATTTTAGAACAAACATTAAGAACCTCTAGTCCTGAACCTCTGTTTATTCTGAAATGTCTTTTGCCTGGAGCCCCAGAATCACTAAATCCATGCATGCCCCATACTGTGAGAACTCATGTTATGGGAGCTCTGTTATGCTATAGATCATTGTACACCATCATCAAAACACAGGAAGGATTGTCTTTTGGATGGAGGCTGTTCTATCCCTCTAGACCAGTTCCAGACTTGCAGGGTCTTTGACAGTTCCTGAGGATCTACTCTGAAAAGTTCAGACCCAACGAAGCCAACTCAAATATCCAGATGCCAATTAAGGCTTGTATTACTACTGTCAAAAGGTCTAAGACTGGGTTGGGGCTAAATTCTACTATGTGGTAGATCTTCAGCACCAGAACTGAACACCCCTGGTCTATTTCAAGCTGTTCATGGTGGCCCAACACATTTATAAGACATTCTATGTTGCATTTCCCTTTAATTTGTCACCTTTGTGTGTCCTATTCACGTAGGCATGATGTACCAGGTAAACCAATCCAGTTATTTTCGGTGTACAAGAAAAAATAGGTTTGTTTGTTATCTAACGCACCACTGGCAATGTGGGTTGGGACGTGGATAAAAGCTGGTCTCTGGTCTGTCGTTTCAATCACGCATGTTTTCAGCATTTACGTAGTTTCCCCTTCATGCATGGACACTGCCTCGGTCACACATAAGGGGAATTCTTTTCTGTCCAACTCTAACTATTAGCAACAAAACAACCGTTCATTCTTTCTTTCTTTTTTTTAAAGCTGTTTCGTGTTAAGACACAAATCAATCCACACCTACGACATACCAAAGGAAACAAACAGAGGTTAGGGATGTGCGCGGCGTGTCTAGGGAACATGGCTGGACACGTCCGTTTTAAAGCAGTCTCGCGCGGGAGTGCCGGCAGCCCCCTCTATCCTGCGCCCTGCCGCGCACCGCGCACACAAAACACACACGGATGCCCTTCCCTGCTCCCTTTTGTTCCCGCGGCGCCTTCGTTTGTCAAGCTGTTGTCACGAGCGCCGCTGCCTTTCTCCGGACGCTGATCGTGACTGAGCTCGCCGTGCGCGCGCACGCGCACACACACTGGAGCAGGTACACGCGCAAACAGAACGGAGCGCGGCATTGTGACGCCACACGTATGTAGTGGGCGCGCGCGCGCGAAACAGGCCGGCTTTGCATGCGTGCACAGGCTCGCTCAGAGTGCACGCTAATATCCTGTTTCAGATGCTCACTGAACGCAGCGCACGGTTTAATACCAATGTCCGACTATGCATAAACCGAGACAACAAAACAACAGAACAAAAAAAATAATAAGGAACGCTTTAGCAAAATCAGATGTACACGATTTCTATTCCCTACCTGCCGAACCAGCTATAATGCATCGGCGTGTGTCAACCAAGATCAGAAACAGGTAGATTTGTCCCACCCAAAAATTAAACCACAGAATAAGCGAAAACTGTTAAAAAACACTTTTTTAAAAAGCGCAATTCAGGCTGTGTTTGTTGTTAGCAACAGACTCTGGTTGTTAGGAGGTCTTTAACTTTGTTAAGGCTTGTGCTGAGATGCCTGTTCAGAAATATCCTACAGTCGGCAGCTCCACTGACCGGAGCTCTCGCCTCATTGGAGCGTCGGGTAGCTCGCGCCAGCTTTAAACGCGAGGTCAGTGATGAGAGCAATGAACAGCAAAATATACTGCAACAAACCGGCTTTAGTATAATGTTTTGTTATGGTAACAGACTAGGAGGGTTTGGATTAGCTAACGTTTATATTAACTTTAGTCAGAAAGCCCTCTGAAACGTAAAGTTACATTACTCTCCGACCACGTTCCAAATTGCAGACCAGGGGCGTAGCTAGCCCTAGTTTAGTTTAGTCCCAGCACCACTGGGACTAAACTACTACAAAAACGTCCCCCTACGCCCCGCCTTGCAAAATGGTATGATCCAGCTTCTCTTTTTTTTAAGGAATATTTTTGTACTTTATCACTTTTATCACCAACAAATTGCAGTCATTATCAGCAGTCTATATTTCTGATGCACTCTTCATTCTGTTAAAAAATCGGACTATCTGCAGGCTAATGCTGCAGGTGGTCTGTTTACTGTTTATACTGCTTTCTGACAACAGTACCATGTAATGTGGGGTACCTGTTTAGTTTGTAAAGTCACTATACATACAGTGATCTACTACCTTACCTACAGTGGAATCAGCTTATAGGTAATATTTAGGGGATAGGGTGGGCTTTCATTCATATTAGCAAATGTGTCCCCCAAATGTCAAACCCGCTTCTACGCCCTTGATATAATGCTTATACAGTACAAGTCTGGGTGACCTAAAAGCTCAGTGTAATTAAGGCCCTATTTAAATCTGTCCCATGCAGTGCACTCAGAACATTCTTGTGACTCTGTATGCCCCATATTTACTTTATTTTTCTACCTATAAATAAGTATAATCTGTAAGATTTATGGTTTAAAACATTCCAAACTAAAGTTATCAACAGGGTGTGATGGAAACAACTATGATGGTATTTCAAAGACATCTATGTATCATGTATCTACATAAGTTAGCCTGCTAATCATCTAGCCCTGGGCCATCCTGTCTTATAACAACACTTTGTAGCTCAAGAGGTGATAGTGAGTCAAATCAGTCCAACATGAGAGAATAAAGCAGTAGCTCTATAGTACATATCAATAGAAAATTGTATCGCCCACAACCATCATAAAAAACAAGGACATACATGGTTTCTCCTCCTCATCAATGATAACATTTACAGCTGTTTTCTAACCAGTCTATAGAAAACATTGTGAGTATGGCATTAAACTTCACCCCCTTACTCTCCAAGAGTATCTCCAGCAATGAAAGGCGACATCAATGTCGAGTATTGTTTTGCTTCTATTTATAGGGTCTGTCTCAAAACCTAGTGAGCGGTCTAGACAGCATTTTACATCATAGTATGCGCTCCTGACATGTAGGTACATACCTTAAACATGCTGTCACTGAGGCACCTTATTTTGGTCCGATTTTAAGGGAGCATCGAACACTTTCTCAGCCGCTAAGACAATCCCATTATGTAACGCAGACAAATCCATGAGCAGTGAAGTCGTTTTAAAATGTAAGATATTCTCTCTGGCGTTTTAATGTGTTTCTTGTCATACAACCACTCAAAACAGCATTTTTGCAACAAATCACTGACCATTTTGCAGTTTTATACTGGAGCCATTAGCATTTAGCTGGCAGATTTTTAAGCCTCTGGCTTTTGTTTTGGATAGCCGGCCAGTAGCTTAGCAACTAGCTAAACCACAGTCACGTGCAATGTGCAGGAACAAGCTGTGACGCAGTCTCTCTCTAACTTGAGCATCTCAGTAATCCGTCTTATGAGGAGAGATGTCAGATAGAAAGCTGCTATTTAAACAGCTGCCTACCTAGACAGTACTTACTTAGACACTCACTAGGTTTTAAGACACACCCATAGAATGTATTTTGTTTGCTGCCCAGTGTGTTTTTCTGACAGTAGTAGTTACTTGCCAAGCACTTCGGCCATCATTGCATTTACTGTTTATTTATTTGCCTACGTGTCCCTAAATAATCTAACTAAGGGTCGGACCTTCAACATAATTGACAAAAGATAAAAAAATTACATTGGAGCAACACTGCTTCTTTATCCTCTTATGTTGGACTGATAGCAGGCTTGACATTACAGTGACACACTATGCTTCTTGAGGTAAGTGCTGTATTGTATCAGCAAGAATCTGGCACTGTGAAGCTTATCATGATACAGGGGTTACAGTTCAATACTGCAAACATCGCAATAAATTTAAGTTTAAATGAAAATTTTGTTGTATGGAAACTACATCACCATCACCATCACACTAATGTTAACTGGGTTGCCTGCCTACACTGGAGTGGAAGAGTCTAAAGGATACAGATAAGGTTAAGAGGCTAGATTACAATAGAGCAGTCTCTCCATCAGGGGTTTAAACACAACAAAAATGAACCTCTGTTTGTGCTACCAATTAATTAGATGTAAACTTTGGTAGCAGCCCATATATTTTTATCTGACAACAACTGACAGTTAATATGTGCAGCACGACATTTTCTACTTAACCTTACCAGGTAAGGTAACTGTTCCTGTATGAAAGATGGAACAGAAAACCTCAATATGAAGCTGGCAAATAGAAACTTCATGCCTGTGGAGAAAACAAAGGTTGCAGCCGTTACTTTTCTCCACAGGATTGAAGCTGATTTTTACAGCGTCTGATTTGCACATCTACTCTGTCCCTCTCACGCTCATTTCAGAAGATAAGATTCACCCTTTAAATAAAACATTTATATTATAACACACATGTATCATGTTATTTAGATAATGAACATTTATAATGAAAAATCTATTTACTTACATTGAAAGTAAAGACTTTGTTTTTTTCTGTACAGTTGCTATTTTGGAGATAAAGTTACTTGTTTTTCGTTGGACAGTCACAATATTTGTTCCTTATTCAAATACTGATCCCAATCTTAAATGAAATATCCATATGAAAGGCGTGTCAGTCACAGAAACAACACAAAGATCCAGAGTCTATAATGACATATTAGAGAATGAAAATATTTGCTGGATAGAAGAAAAAGTGTCAGAAAGTAGCTATCTAACTAGCTTAATTGGGTACAAACAGAGTAAAAAAAAAGAAACAAAAACCTCTATGACAACTCAAATAATGACCATATCCATGACTCAACAGAGGTGCATCAAAAGCTTCCCAAAGCTGGTATTTATGATAGGACTGCCATGTTAGAAGCCATGTGTAACCAAACCTAGGGTTAAAAAAAACACACCTGGCGTAATGATTACAAAGCCGTAGACCAACGGAAGACGCTCTAATGAGTCATCTCTTACTTTTCTTTTCTACATCTGGATGGGTTTATCTTTGGAGAAAACTCACATGGGCCTCTCTGTATTGTTTAACATGGTAGTGTGTTTGATCTTTTTCAAAGAACTGACTCATTTTTCCCCACAACTGTCCAAAATCTGTACACCAGGAAAACTAAAACTAAAACTAAATTCCATATTGCTCATATCATCATATTGTGTTTTTAAATGTTGTTTACCTCAAAAAAAATCTTTATGCATCACCTGTATGCATCTAGCTTTACCACACTCACATATACACATTGTTTTGATTTCGTTTTTCTTCTGTCTGAGATGCTTTTCCCACAAACCGCTTTTATTTTGACATCTTGGGAAGTTGGTGGGATCTCAGATCTGATGAAATGCACTTATCTTGTAGACTTGAATTTATATTTCAATACAGTCTTGCTGTGTGCGTAGGCTGTTTTAAAGTAAGGCTGCAAATATAATAGGGTGTTTACCCCACTCTTTATGCCTCTTGTTCATCCCTCCATCCCCCATAGAAACCTGTTGATTTTGGTACAGGTTTGAAGATTCACTGTTGACACAAAACACATATTTGCTTTATACTTATAATACTATCTATCTGACAGTATCTGACAGCACTCTCCTTAATCCCACCATCCACCCCTGAAACCTACTGATGCTTTTTTACAATTAACACAGTAGTTTTGAATCCTGGTCCCTTTGTGCCCCTGAATCTGCAAGTTACAATTCAGGTAGGAGGCTCTTAATATACTAGTTGGATCATATATATTGCCGTGGTACTCCAGGATCAGGGTTGGAAACCAGAGATCGAACCCGCTAATCCTTTCCTTCATCTCTATATTCTACTATAGAAACCCCTTGACTCTGACATACTTATTTTTAGGCTTCGGGTCAAACTTGCTTGGAAGGTCAAATATTGCCAGCAGTCATGTAGATACCGGCATTTCTCATGATTTGTAATGGTTTTTGTTCTGCTTAGGTTGTCGAATTAGATCAATCAAACTTGGAAGTATAACGATTTCACTTCTCACCCACACACATACATGCATTTCATCCTGTTATTTCTTTCATTCGTCCATCATACTATATAAACTAATTGGTTTCTCTACACATTTTAAGCTAGTCTTCAAACTTTACAGAAAGACTGAGGTGTTGACCCAAAGCATCTAACTGCATTACAAACTTGGTGCATTAAACTTAATCTGCTTTGCCTTCTCTCAGCCCTCTATTTTCACTCAGAAAAACATTGTTTTGATTACTTATTAAATAAAAAAAAGTAAAACTGCAAGCAAAATTTGGCCTAAGGACTCGTTGACCTGTGATACATGCTATAATTCAAAACATGACGAGGCCAAACACCTTTAATCTTCAATCTAGATAACTCCCAATTTTCCTAGCATCCATTTTCTTAGTATCAATGATCTTTGTCAAGCCAACTTCCACTTTGTTCAAAAACTTTCAGATGCTTTTAAGGTTCTTTGGAGCTATGACGAACCACAGAAGAACCACTTTTTATGGACAGCTATATGTGTATCAAGGATACAAAACCTAACTCCCCTTTGCATGCATGCATGTCACACACGCACATGGATGATTACACTCGAAATGTGGGCGATTTCAGTTGCTTTTTTATGTAAATGAAAACCATATGTGTAATCTGAAGCATCCATACACTTGCTTGGGGCATGTGCACTTGGTCACTTGAAACTGGGCTCAACAGCACTGAAGTCAACATCAGCAGATGTTCTTATAGAAGGTACAGTAATGTTACAGGACCGTAAGTATAATGGCAGGTCCATACCAGCCCTTGCTCATCCCAATTTTAAAATGAAACCAACACTACTGATTGATGTAGTCATTACAAATCCGGCTTTCAGCACCTGAAACAAAATGCAGTTCTGTAAATACTATGAAGCAGTACAGCTAAAATATGGGTTAGAAAATGAGACAGGCGGCATATTAACAGAAAGAGAGAACGAGAGAAAGAGAGCATTGGAGGGGGTGGGCTGCAGTGGCCTACAGCTATGTGCGGAGCACAAGGCAGCAGCAGGCCATAACGCAGGTGACTGCAGTGGTGTTCGGGTGTGTGGAGGCAGCGGGGCAGGTGCAACGAGAGGTCACCTCCTGGGTCGTCCTCTAGCTGCACGATCCTCATGAGCCTGGCAGCCTCGGCGCAGATGCTGTACTGCAGTGGGTAAGTGCAGAGCCTTACTGATGAATAGTTGATGAGAAGCTTCTGGGCAAAATGCAGAAAGGTAAATCTATTCACTCAGCCACCATCCTACTCCCACTCATCCTCTCGCTTTCTCTTTCCTTCACACAAACTACTTCTCCTGTATTACAACTTAAAACCCTCCACTTTCTTTGCCTGCAAAAGGTCTCTGCAGTTAAAAATAAATGGCTCTTGGTTTGGATGTGTGGTTCTATGCGTAATTTGTAACATGTATAGACCAATTTCAGAATACTGTAATCCACTGAAAAGTTCTTTGGAGATTCTGGTTCTTCAATGGCTTGGCTCCTAAGGTCCCTTGTCACTTTCCAATCTGTGTGCCCTGCCCAATCTGCACAGCGCATGTGCACCAATGTCATGCAGGCGTATAATGCTACATTAACCATCCCTACCTGGTCTATAGCCCTAGTATGTTAGCTTATCTGTTTATTTAAAATTGTGGTTACGCCATAACAAAGCAGCCACACTCAGTAGTAATAATGTGTGTTTTTGCACTCTCCGTTCACTTGCCAAGCTATCCAACTGATTTAACACAAATTAAAACATAGTTATGTGGTTTTGTTTTGTGTAAGACAGTATTCCTAGCCTGTAGCGTGAACACAGCTGGGCAAAATAGATGCTTAGTCTTCCTACCCTGTATGTAGTGTGCACTATGTAGGGCATTAGATAACGAACAATGCATTGAATGTTTAAGAAAAGCCATTTATCTTTAGTAATATATATCTAGTGAACTTATATTTAGTGAACTATCTCAGCTACCTTCCGAATTAAACACGGCAAGCTAATCTGCTAATACAATGTTGTATGTGCGTGTGTAGGTTACAGTGTATGCATGCCTGATAGTGGTGCACATGTGCAGTGCAAATCAGGCAAGGGACACAGACTGGGTACATCCTTTTTGTCTTGTAGTCTCTGTTGCATTCACATATAGTGCAACAGCCTGAACAACAAGAACCACAGCTTAGGCACCAGGCACAAAGCATGTGGGCTCATTACAGACATAATTAACCCTAGATGGAAAACATGAAAGCCAGAATCTGTCTGTACTCCCAGCAAAGGCACAGTATGCAGATGATGGACTGGAGACCGCTCTCACATCTGAGAAACCACCACTGAATATGTCCCAACAGCAAGAAAGCCATAAACAAGTACCATTCCAAGAAGTAATCAGTCCAATATGAGCTGGATATTCTCAGTAAGATCTCAGAACGAGCTATTACAGCATAACAGGAAGTAAGCAAACAATGCATTGTGAAACAATAAGAAAACTAACAAGGCACAACAGCGAGTAGTTGTAAGTCACAGAGAAAAACCTACCTGTAGCTGAATATTGCAGAAGAGCATCACTGCAACAATATTCAAGATGGATGGTTTATACTGGAGTGATTAGCATAGTAATTTTATATGGGTGAATTAGAATTCTTCAACCATTTGGTCTCCCTTGGAATTTGCTCAGTCAGCTAGAGGGGAACTGAAAACACGAATATTAAGAGCAAACAGAAAAGATTAACATGAAATTCTGCTCCTGAACACGACCCCTTCATCTTCCCCCCAGCCAAACAATTGCATGGCCTGGCAGTTTATTTTCACTGCAAAGGTTTGGTAGGAAGTAAGGTCATAAGCTGAATTAAAACTAATATTTGCCAGATTTTCTGCTGTGATATCTACTATGACAATGTAACATGAGATTCATTTAGGGGTTTTCTTTGGTTACAGCACTAAAATGAAAAGCGTGCAACAGTGGGCTAGCAGTGGGAATAGGGCTTGGGAATAACAGAACTTTGTCCTATCCAGAGGGCCAAGAAAGGACACTAGTTTCCTTTTGTTTGCTAAACATCCATCACTCTATACAAAATTTATATGGTGTGACTTACAGGGTTCTTGTATTTGTTTGGTACCCTGAGGTCCACTTGTGATATTTGTGTGATTTTATGTACCAAAAAGATATTTTTGTCCCACAGTACTAAAGTACCTTTAGGACTGTTATATGCAAATGATCTCTGTTTTTATTCCCATATCTTATTCAAAAAGCAGTTGGGATTGAAACACTCTTTAAAACTTTAGTGTGAATGGTTGGGCTAAGCTGCTAAAGAGTGAATATTGCTTATAGGTATATTGGTTTGTGACATCACAAAAACAATTAATTATTTTGTCTCCATCTATGGAGTAGGGAGTGAATAGTATGTTTCAAAACTACAACAATGCAACATACACAACTCCAAATTTCTCTCATCCTTCTATTGCATGGTGTTGCCATACAGCAACAATTACATTATATCAGTTTATTAAAAGGCAGTAATGTACAATTCATGTTTTACTGTTGAGTTGCAAAAGAAGTGTTGTTTATTTTGAATTGACAAATATCTGATGACATCACATTACCCTTTACCTGGAAATCTAGTTTGAACTCCTGTTTTCCATGGACACTTGACATTCAGAAGGTCACAACCTATGTGTTAATATATTTGTGTAAATGTAATTTATGTAACTTATTGTCCAGATTATAAATCATACTTTTAGTTGCAGTATCCCACGTAAAGGAAATGTTAGTCCAAACTGTGTACATTTCTAAACATTATTATAATAATCCATTATTATCAATAAAATTCCTAGTCATTATAATAATTTTTACTTGAACACAATATATTGAAGATGCTTTATTTACATGTCCTGATAGCAATAATAATAATTAGGTCCAAGTATAAGTTGGATCTGTTTAGTCTTGTTTTTAATAAAATTATATTTTTAGATAAAAAGAAGATTTTATTGTACTTTCCAATTGCGACTACACAGTAGTTATGGCAACAGTTTACAAAATACTCTCTTTCAATTTCAAATATTTCTATAATATAAGCAATTTTAAATATAATAACACATTAAAACATTGTATCATGTGTAAGTAATAATTCATGCAATAGAGCGTTAAGTACAAAGATGTTCTCATAACATTAAAAAAACTAATGTTGCAATTTACTGTGTAGCAAGACTTTTAGACATGTTCCACCTTTGGATTAGAACAGTTTAAACTCTAGTAATACACTTTATTTTGTGTTGTTCAGTTGGATTTTAATGAGCTGGTGAGAGTAACACAACCACTCTACTCCAGCAGGGCTCACATACACACTCTTTTTTTGGAAAGTTTTTGGGCCAGTCAAAATTCTGTTCACATACTGCCTCTAAGTGGTCAAATGTGATGCATTCCCCTGCTGCTTTATATAACTGGTAAGAGAAAATGTACTGATAATGAAAACAAACACAATAATCTGAAGGAGAAAACAATGTCAAGAGCATGAACTAAAGTGATGCACTGGTTTTCTAAAATACTGAACACCTAACTATGGAAAAGGCAACTGTGTATCAATGTACACTTATTTTTACACCAAATGCTTACCTAAAGGCAAAAGGTAAAACTTTACTCCAATGAGCTCAATCTCTTAAATGATCCTTGTGTAGACCAGTCAACCCATTTGTATACACATAACTGCTATTATGCCTGCAAGTTATAGAAGGAATCCCCACCAATGATATTAGGAAAGGCGATAAGTGTCACTCTCAAGTAGGCAGAGTGTGTGTGTGCATGCATGTGTGAGCCCAAATACTCAGTTCACCAGCCTGACAGTCACTGCTGAAAATTTACAGCTTGTCAATTACAGGGCATTATGCAGGCTTGCCTCAGTGTAGCCTCTAATCCCTTATAACCCCATATAGCTCCTCCACTCCCCACAGGCCTTGCCACAGAACTCATCTTCAAATTTATTACACAACTGACAGCCAAGAGCTTTGCTGCTATTGTAATTCAACAAGGTCATTTTCGCATAGATGCTCCGAAATGGCTGAATTCTTGGTGAAACCAATGGACCATTCAGGGTTGAAGGCATTTTGGCTTCTCCGTCCTAATAATTATTGTCCATAGCAAGCTTTCATTCGACTTTGATTTGAGTGATGAGTGGGTCTGATTGACAGCACTGCAACCATTACAGAAAGAACAGGGGAAGCTATTCATTACAGGCCATCTTCAATTTTGAGGCCATCAATCTAATTCAATCGTGTCCTTTCATGATATCACCTCTCATTTCAGCCACCAAAAAGAGCTCATCAAGATAATGATAATAAAGGCAACATCCGCTTCCTCTCCCCCCGCTTCTCCTGACAAATCCACACTGTGTTAAATACCACTGCTAAGTGGAGCGATAATGCCTACACCACAGTGTAAAGATCATCGCCCTCATTGCCAATAAATTAGAGCCTTGGAAGGCTGCATTAACTCCTTTGGATCTTTTGGGTTAGCATGGTTTGGTAATTGCTTTTGTTCAAGTAGGTAATATTATCAGGGAAGCCTTTAGAGCGATCACTCATCAGCAGAAACAGAGATAGATGTTTTTCACTTGAAAAAATCTTTTGATTGTGCATTTTAGTTATGGAAATAGGAAATATTCTGCTGCGGCAATTCCCATGATTCATAGATTTGGAGTAGCAATAGTCTCTGTGCAATTATGTCTGCTAATGCTTAGAAGGAAACTGCATTATGGACCACAGCTTTTTAAGATGACAATAACACAAACCAAGCTGGGTGAAATTACTTCAATACCAATTGGAAATATGTCATGTAATTAATAAATGCTTACATTTACTTCCATCTCTGTTGTGTGGTGCGAGGGAATAAGATGGCCCTGAGGTAGCTCACTGAGGGTAAGCTGAGAGGTCTCCACAGACTACTGAGGCCTTTAGAGCATGTGCTAGGGTGATCCGTTAAAACTGCACTCAGCCAGAGCACACGCGCAGGAACTGCTGACTAGAAAATCAATGCTCGCAATTCAAATGTGACACAGTGTTTAAAGCCAAAAATAATCAGCTCAATGGCTATGAAACCAAAAACCGTTACAGGCTCGTGCAACTCAGCGTTTTCAGCAGACCAACTACCCACTTAGCGCTTGTGACAGAGGACATTCTACATCATGAGACTAATTTACTGCCACTGCTACAAGACCTGTAAGTGTGATTGTAAAGCTGGATTTAAATATCCTCCCTTTTTTAGCACAACCTATTGATGGTACCATCACGCAGACAGCTCTCTATAATACTGTTTACTTTGTCATCAGCTAATGCTATGTAATAAAAAGCCCTTTTGGAATGCTGAAGGTCAGCCATAGATAGACCATTAAAATGGCTTTAAGACGGGGGCTGAGTCACCTTATAAACATTCATACAGGCAGCAAAATTTAGCATGTAAATACAAAATGAATGTTCAGTCACATCTGTCTGACTAGATACTCCCCCTAACTTCTTAAAAATAACTAAGTTAAATATAACCTAGAAAATACAGCGGTGACTAAAAAATCACTAGATATCTCAGACTCTGTATGTCACATTACATGAACATTAGCAGTTGCTTATAGTAAGACTGGGTGGCGTGTCAAAAAAAAAATTCATATAATACCTAAATAACAACAACACACATTTAGTCTTTTTTTTCTGGGTATACATTCAGAGCCTTTGAATTTGTCCCCTTTAACTTGTCTCCAGAGCTGCTCCAATGCGTGCATGTCAATGCTGGCCATAGTAAAATGTATCAACTGTTCGACTGAAATGAAGTACATTTCCATTCATATGCTGTTTCTTCAATAGGTAGTTATGGCAGTCTTACATCACATTCAAAACACATCAAACAAATGCAGCAACAGTAGTGAGGCATCACTATTGAAAAAGACTAGACTGAGATGTCGCTGTTTGGCATTGACCATAAAGACTTTGAAGGCTTTGAAGAAAGTGGCATTATAGGCTGTTATCTAATCAGATGTTTTTTGTGGTGTATGTTATACACCAATATTGCTGTTACTATGCACTGCAAAATAATGACCTCTCAGCCAATCGCAGTCTCTACGGCCCTACTTCCTGCAGACACATGCTAAGAGATGTGAAAAGATGTTTATGGAAAACACACTCACTATCGTAATTATCAGCAAGGTGGTATTGTTTATTTCATTCCGTGTCACGATCAGCGAAGGATGAGGCTGGATATAATCACAAGCAGGTTTTATTACTAGAAATAAACAGGAACACAAAGTGGAAAACAAATGTGTAGATGCAAGACACAAAGAGAGACTGTGAAACACAGGACTAGATATAACCCGACATAATGAGGAACGCATGGTTGAAGGAGCAGGAATGGACAACGCAGGTGGGAAGGTGGGGGAAAAGGGACATGAAAGAAAAACAAAAAAGCAAAACAAAAACACATGGTTGCCATGGCCTGGGCAGTTGGGTCATTAGAGATGACTGAGAGAAACATCAGGCTCTGTAACATCTAGAGAGCCCAAAGCTGAAGAGGCCCAGGGAGCAGGAACTGCAGCGGCCCCAGCAAACAGGTATTGCAGTTTTTCCCAGGAGCTGGTGCCATCTGGAGCATAAGGACTGTAGCCATCTAGGCCACAAGAACAGGAGTATCAGCTGCACTTGTGGTTGCCACCACAGGGGAAGCAGCTAGAGCAGCCTAGTAGCCAGAAGTCCTGCTTCTGGTTGAAACAAAGGTTGAAGCCTGAGACACAGTGCACACTTCCTAAAAGGAGTAGCGACTGCAGTAGGCAGAGGAGGCAGTAACCCTCCAGAAGACCAACATAATTCTCCTTGATGAGCCACTGGTTTACCTTAAACAGGCCGGTTACAGCCATTGTTTATAGCCTAGTCTTCTGTCATGATCAGCAAGACATTCGACTGGACATAACTGCAATAAAGTTTTATTAAGAAAAAGAAACAATGAGTAGAGTAGACATAGAGGGACTGAAACACAGGACTAGAGATAACCACACATAAGGAGGAGCATATAGGTGGCGGAGGAGGATTGGACAACAGACAGGTGCGAATCCTATTGAAAAGGTGGGAACCAAAAAAAAAAAGCACAGGGTAGGACAGAGGGGCTGAACCAAACACAGATGGTTTAATTTGAAAGGATGTGTGACATCTGTTAAGTAATCAGCATGGAGGACTACAATCATAGCTTTATATAAAAACCTACCAACAAGTTTCTCTAAGATAGGCTAAACACTATCTATGTTACTGTACATTTAAGCAATTGATTTTCCTCTGATATCTAAATATTAATACCTTTACAATACAATACCTTTACTAAGCAATGTTAGAATCAGGTAGCTAGCTGAATAGAGATATGCAGTTTTGTTTCAACAGTAACAATAAAAGGGTTGTTATAATAAGATAAGTCCCTTACATTGTATACTCCACACCACAAAGAGCACGACTATATCTAAGGTGTTTATTTCAAGCTAGCTATTGGGTCTGGCCACAAAGCCTGACTGCAGCTCAGTGCTGATGCTGAATACTTGGCGAGAGGTACTTATGGTCTGTGAAGTGAGCTGGCCAGCTGGTGGATGGTCACTGTGCGAGAGCAGTAGGAAGGAGGATGAGAGAGAGAGTGGCCTAGGCACACAAGCCTGAGAAGGGAAGCGCTGAGCTGGCAACATACTGACAGTGAGAGGAAGAAAAGCACATCTTCACATAGTGCAAAACTGCCACCCTGCTCAAAGTTGCACAGACAGACTGGCATGAATGGCCTTTTTTTATACAATTTTCAAGCCGGCAACAGGTTCAGCTCAAACTCAACAGTTTTTTTCTCCACAATTCTGCAATTGGTTTCTTGGAAATAGCTTGGCATTTTTTGATCTCAGTACAAGAGTTCTGCACACAACCAAAAAACTTTGGAACCAAACTATCACTTCCAAACATATATTACTCTGAAAATTGTCAGTAGGAGGAACATCTTTCAAACAAAGCCTTATGGCATGATTATGTTTAAAATGAGTGATGAGAAAACATGCTAAAATATGGTACAAGTTTTTAGACCAAGTCTTAATAAATTATTGAACATTTAACAAAGCACAAAGACTTGGAGAAAAGCTGTGTGTTTCTGTTAAAATGCTATAATATTAACATCACATGCAAAGGCTCAAACTGAAGGTCCAGCTAAAAGCAAAATTAACATTATACTGATAAAGATATGCTAACAACAGTCGATAATTCTCTTTCATCCTCTTTGAACATTCACAATCACTATCACAATCATCTGCTCTAGAAAGAGGTCCAAAGTCCAAAGCACAACTACTGTTACACAGTGTTCTTACACATTTCCAAAAAAAGAGATCTCCAAATCCCCAAATCTTACACAGTGTAGCTTTAAATAACAATCTGTCACTACTGCATTGAGCCAAACGACGAGGAGATGTTCTGCCTACAAATTATGCTTTCATTGGAGCCTGTCACTTCACTGGCAATTCACAAATACTATTTACCTCCAAGATGAGTAAAAGGTTACTACGCTCAAGCTCCTTGTTCCATCAGCATTTTGTGATTTGTGGTACAGCGAAACAAGAAGTAAGACATCTCAGCGCTTCCACATAGAGATTAGCATACTGTAATTAAGTCTAGATAACAGCACACACCCCTCAGTGTGGGAAAAACACAAGGGAGCAGTGCCTTTTCCTGGGCCGTGCCCTGTCCTGTCGTACATCTTGTGTCAGTCTGGCACAGTGTGGAAGAGCACAAAGACAGCACTGAAGGGGGAGGATGCAGTGTATGAATCTATCTCCAGGGGAGGATGGTGAACAATCTCCACAAACATTCATCATCATGTGTGAGCAGGATCAATATAAAGCCCTGCTTGGGTATTCCACTGCCGGTGGGTCAATCCACATCACTGCACTCATGCTGGGCTTCCAGGTGCAGACTGGCAGCCCTCAATTCAGAAAAGGCCAGGACACGTACAACTCAACAGAACATTCACATAAATTCATAAAAGTAAACATTAACTAAGGTTCTTGACCTACATAAATTTTACATTATGTTGATTTTGAAAAAACTTTTTATACATTTAGTTTTTAGTTCTTCAGGAAAATCATCTATTAAAAGTTACCTGCTTCTAATAATCTTAGATTTTTTTATTTAAATAATTAAAATAGATTATTAATATGTAATCAAACATTGAAAACCAATGTTTGATTACATATTTTTTCTGCCCTGGAGAAACATTTTCATGGGTGCTGGGTCCATATCCCAAATATATACATATCTACAATTGTACTCCACATCCAACGTGCTTCATTTTCCATTGTGAAGACAATACTTGCACTAAAAGTAAATAGTACACTAAATGGAAGTTGGTCTTGAAGTGGGTTAACTTACTTTGACTATTTAAATTTTAAAAGTTCTTTTACTGTACAGATAACATGATTAAAACTATGGGTGCACTGATCCGGTACTAGGTCTGAACCTGGCCAAAATAACTGGATTACAAATGGGAGAGAAACAAAAATATAATCTGGTGTGATCTAAACTGGTATGGTCTAAACTACCAAGTAAACACTTAACTAAATTTTCTCTAATGTCTCTAAAGTTTGCAAAATCAAGTTGCACCCTGTCATATACTAGATACTGTACAGTACACTACTGATGAAGGTGCAGTAGACAGCACACAGCTGATGAAAGAGGAGAACTAAGCACTCTCCAGAGCAAAGGGTGAAATGGCTGTAACAAAAGACTATAACAAAAACATGATAAAGCTGATAAGCATCTTTGTGGAATAATGGTGAACATACGTATGAGGAACAAAGAGATTCCTTCAGTTGCAACAAAAACCTCTGGATGAATTAGGTAGTTATTCATTCACTGGTTATTTACCAGTGAAAATTGCATATAGTGCCTTATTTAAAAAAAACATTTAAAAGTCAACTACAAATCTCGACACCATTAGCAAAGTTGTCTGAAAAGGTGTCTTTTTCCACATCCAATCCAGTAAAGCAAGATTTTCAAGCCTGTCACTTTGTTACTGACCTACTTCCGACAATTATCTCTTTTGGTTAATTGGGACTGCAAGGCACATTTCAAAATATTTCCTGTATTTTTTTAATAATTATGGACCTATTGTTACCTGAGGTTTTGTAATGAATCAGCCGTTTGACCTTAAAAATTAGATCTTAATTTGTATGTAAAGATCTTTAAATGACACTGAAATCTCAACTAATTATATTACCATTTTTGCAGTCCTGAATGAGACCATAACTTCCCAGTTGGATTCATATTTTCAAAGAAATCAGCAGGGATACTTTTCCATGGCGCCAAAATTCAATCTTTAAAATGGATGCGATTCTGCTTCTCACGATCCCAAACACATTCACTGATTTTAAGATCTGGGCTGTATGGTTTATTAAAATATACGCAGGCAAAGAGAGTGAAAAAAGCAATGACGACTCATTTGTAAGAGTAGATTTTACATATTATGCAAATTAGTTTCCAACTCAATATGGCGGAAGCACAAGGTCCATTTGGGTATTTTGATCAGCATAATGAGGAAAAAAAGACTGTACGCCTCATGGTTGAAGAGATACAGACCAAAACATCATAGGCCCATCAGGCTGATTAGGGTTATTTGATATGCATGAGTACTGAGGTCCCTACTGGACCTTTTGAAGCCTTATAGTCTCTGCTGCCCAAGTTATAGAGGCTGTGGAAGGAAAGATGGATGGATGGACGGATTGATGGATGGATGCTTGGACAGACTGAAACAGTTATTCATGCAAGGTTCTAATTACATTTGTATGTGTTAAGGGGCCCAGTTCTATATCTGTAGTCTTCTAACTTTAAATGAAACTTTCACCAACTGCATTATTTAAGTAGGTGAGTTATGGTTCCATAAAAGTCCATGACAGTTATGTAGGGGCTGCTGGTGTCCAGGCTAGGAAACAGATTCTGACTGAAGGCCTGTTTGTCTGAGGGAATGTGTGTGGGTGAGCTGCAGTGAGAGATTTTCTTTTCCTGGAGCCATGCAAAAGTGGGACAAGCTGGTTGATGCACACACCTGCTTCACTATGTTATATATGACACTCAGTAAAGCTGCCAATAACCATCTATACCACGGTTTCCAACAAGAGGATTCCCACCTACTTGAGACTATGAAAGCTTATTTTGCTACCTTATACAAGACGACAGCCACAAACTACTACTACATGTATTCCAAAGCTCCTTGTGTTTTACTGAACTACGTTCTTAAACATATGAGAACCTAAATGGCTTTCGGCTTGGACATGTTTTACTCTGAAAAGCCTTTACATAATGTGCAGGTTCTTTAAACTGTAAAAAGATTCTAAACACATCTCATATATAAGCGAACCAAAGGGTGTCAAAGGGCATCACTCTAAAGAACGCTTTTTGGCACCCTAATTTTCAAAAGCCTAAACAGTGGAATACTGAACCTCCACAGAGTCTTTCTTCAGTGCAGTTATCTTCCTCCAACAGAATTCCCAAACCAAATAAATGGGATACATTAGCAATGCCCCCCAGGCACCTATCATCAAAATCTCAGGGGAATATACAGTAATTAGTTCCACATACAGCCTCGGCTTGCTAAAAAAAACTATGAGAGCCTCCTTTTCTTTCCTATAGGATTTTTTCATTCTACTTCAGAGTCCCAAATTAAGTAAAAAACAAGTAACCCAGACAGTTCTTTCAGCAGAGAAAATAAGCCCTTCCCTAAGTGCATGTCAATCAACAGCTGTTATTCTTGTCTCTGTGTCACGCAGTTATGACAGAGAGATCTTGAAGATCAGTGTTATTTAGCCAGGGGCAAATTTAGGACTGCTATCTCTACCCAGCTGTGATCTCCACAGATGAGGTATGAGGGTCAGCAGGACAAGCCTTAAAAAAGGCATGTAAAATTTTGATATCACTTCTAACATTAGAAGAAGGAGGGATCAGCATCACATTTGGACTACATAAACATATTGACATAATGAGAGCAGTGAGATACAATGTAATGACAGAGAGAAAAAAAGGGAGAAAGAGAAGTGGATATTGAGAACTGTTACATTTGCACCATTGCCTCCACCCACCCTTCACTCAAAACACAGGAGCCGGAGGGGGGTAAAATGTAGGTCAAAATTCTAAACTGCCAACATCTACAGGCCTTTAACCTGGGTCAAGCCATTAGGGACAGAAAGAAACTATATATATATATATATATATATATATATATATATATATATATACAGAGCAACTGCCGCGTGCGGCACGAACAGCAGCTAGACGCTGGTAGTGACTCAATAAGGTTCTGGTAGGTTGTCACAGGTATCTGGAGCCATGCTGACTGCAGTGCGATCCAGGTGGTCCAACAGATGCTCTACTGGGTTTTAAGTCTGGGGAATTAGGGGTCCAGGGTAGTACTTGGAAGTCTTGGTCATGCTCTTCCAACCAATCTTCCAGCCAGTGTTGGACATTTATAGCCATGTGATGTGAGACATTGTGTTACTGGCAGATCCATCCGCCCCAGACATCAGCATGTATGGGTGTACGTGTTCTGCAAGGATGGATTTATACACAAATCAGCTAAGAGCGCCTTCCACATGGATGATTGGATCCAGAGAATGCCACAAAAACATTCCCGGACCCTAATGCTGCCACCACAAGCTTGTGTCACCATTAAAAGTTGGAAGTGGTCATAACCATGTGACAGTAACGAGACAATGTGTAGTAATAAATTTAATGTACTTGATTAAAGTGTTCACACTTCACACAAGAAAGACCATAGACAGGCCACCAGTCCATCACAGGCAGACACACAGACATGAACATTCAAATACACACTCACACCTAAGGACAATTTAGCATCTCCAACCTGCCTGAATGCATGACTGTGGACTATGAGAAAAAACGGAGCCCAGTTACACACTAAACAAATGCAATTACACAAAACAAATCTGTTGCTAAAATTAATAAATACCAAGTCAAAACAATGTTGAGATAAAGTACACTATGTCAGTGCTTCTCAAACTAGTTCTCATGGACTCCCAGATGGTTCATATTTCTGCTCCAACACAACTCGCGAAACACAGGGATAGGGACGGTTCCTGGCGACTGGTTTGAAAACCAATGTGTATGTTCAAAAGTATCCTAACACTAATTAGAGAGCATTGACAATTAAGCGTAATGCTCCTGAGGAGCCGCACCTGAGCCTAAGTTTACTTTGCTCAATGCCAAGCACAAAGCAAAAGCCCCTGACACTGGGCTGGAACATCATCCAATCCTGATGGAATAAGTTGGCATGGTGTTTGTGATCATGCAAGATCAGTACCAGACCTCACTAATTTTCTTGTGGCTCAGTGCAACCAAATCCTGGAACAAAGCTCCAACTTACAGTGAAGACAAAAGTGTATATATAAGGCAAGTACATTCAGTGAATTATTTTTCCTGCAGATCCAGTGAAAATAAAACCACACTGAGTCCTCACCTAACAGCTGTTTTCAGCTTCTGTTCATCCTAGAAAATACTTCTACCTGAAGCAACTGTATCGATATGCCAAATGACATGTAATTCGTGTTTACATGTGGATGTAAACGATGCCACTGACTGACGACTCCACTAACAACAACTTGTAGTCAGTCGGCAAATAGAAACAGAAACTGCACAGTCATCTACAGAAAGGGCCTCGAAAAGAATCCACAGGCAGTTTACACACCTCATCCTCTGGATGGCATATACACAGTTCCAAAACTGAGTATCAAACAAAGTGATGCGGCTGTGAAATTAAACGCGGCACGAACGAACATTTATTACACTTTATTATTTTTAATACGTTTCATTTTGGCCCTGTGTCGTTGAGTTAGTTTTCGTTAAGAAATGTGCTAGAAGAAGAAGGTGCGCTACTGGTCCAGCACCCTGGACAGCGAAACCCAGGCGCTTTTTAGGTTCCTATCCAAGCCTTTAGGAGAAGAAACCTCTCTGCAGAGGAACTAGCTGACCATAGGGCCAGAAAGCATCGCCGCAACGAGGAGCCGTTGTGTCAGTAAAACTAAATCTTTAAAGAAAAAAAGGAAAGCCACAAAGTCAGCTGCCGCACACGGAGAGGCGGAGGCAACGCCATCAGCAGTAGACACTGTGGCACTTTCAGAATAAGCAAGTAAGTGAAGTTCTACATGGAGATTCACGGGTTTGCGTGAAGCTACGTCACCCTCACAGTGTAAGTTACTATTCGCTTCCAGACAGCTGTAGTGTGTGATATCATTTGGCCTGATAGCTTCCCTTTTCGTCTTAAAGTTTATAAAGCTTTTGCTCTCATTGCAAGTCTGACTTTCATTTTTTTCCTTTTTGAGCACCTGTGATTGAGCTCAGGCCTAACTGATAAGTCGGTCTACGCAATGGGCGAACAGAATAGCAACAGTGAAGCTACTGGAGTCTTTAAGATACTTAAAGAATACGAACTACGAGAGCCAAAGTACATGCCCGTGAGTATTGCATGCGTTTAACCCTTTGATCTCCTGTCCAATGCTACTGCAGAGACGCCCCATACCCACCTAGCCCTTTTTACGCCCAAATATTTCGATGCTGTCCCCTCCGCACATGGCCCGAGACAGGGCTGGAACTGACGGCATCCGCGCGTCGAAAGTCACGTTAAAAGCTCGAGAGGGAAACGACAGGAACTTACCGCAGTCTTCACACAAGATCCTGCCGACGTCCTTCTTGAGGTTCTTGGCGCTGGTGTCGAGCGGAGCGAAGGACGCCTTGAAGACGAGCGGCTCGTCGGTGGGCTCCATGAAGAAGATGTACTTGTGGTTCTTGAGCACGGTGGCGCACGGCGCCGCCGAGCCGAAGTCGCCGACAGTGACAAGCTGCTCGCGCTCGAGGCCGCCGCTGTTGCGCGGCCACACGTCCAGCACCTTCACGTGCACGCTGTACGGCTCGGCGGACGCGTTGGCGTTGGCTGGCGCCGACTGCACCTTGCCCTCGATGACGACCGCCGAACGGTGGGCCTGGTCCTGCAGCGAGTTCAGGCTCGGGGAGTAGCACGCCAGCGAGACCCCGACGACCAGCATGGAGAAGTGCACCGAATCAAGCCTCATGCTGCCGCCGGCTTGGGCTCGCGGCTCGCTGCGGCGCGCGCTGCGGCACGGCTCTCGGGAGCGGGGCTGAACGGACGTGGGAGCGCGACGGGGCTCGAGCGGTGGCACGGCGACGGCGGCGGCGCGGCGGACCCTGCGTAAGTGGCCGTGCCATCGGGATCCGCTGCTTTTTTTAAGGGGGTGGGGGGGTATGTTAGGGTTTTTTCGTTCTTTCTTTTCTCTCTCTCTGTCTCTCTTTTCTCCTCCAATAATTTTCGCAACGGGGGGGACAAAACAATCAGCTAGGAACCGGAAACAGCGTAACTATGCCGGGCTGCGAGCCTCCTCGAGCGCATCCTGATGCTAAAACACATGCTTAAATGAATAAAAGGGCAAAAAAGGAGGGCGGGATTGAGAGGGGGGTGAGTGGCTTTCCCCGCCTCCACTGAAGCTACACGACCATGGCGAGCTATCCGCAATCTTTAGCCCCCCGAAAAAAACGCAGTGCTGAGGCACGGATGCCCCTCAGTATCCCTCAGTATCTCTCACTGCAGAAGCAGAACGCCAAATGCTGCAGTGCACGCGGCCTCGTCTCGACGTGAAAAATCAGTAAATCCACGGTCTCAGCAGCGCGAGCCCAGGCTGGCGATGCCTGCAGCTGGAAACTGTTGCCGTAACCCCCCTCCCACCCCTCGTGCCCCGCGTCTGTCCGCCTCTACCGAGGAAAATGTGCCGCGAGCCTTCCCACACACACACACACGGCAGTGCTGGGGTGTTGAACACACCGCTGGGCGTGTGTGAATATGTGTGTGCGTGTGTGTCCTTATACTCCAGCAGCTCAGCGTCAGTCCACACTCGCTCCCATCACAAATCCGTATCCAGCAGAACAAGCGGCGCAAGATGTCTGGTTGCTGAACGATTCACGCCGTTCCTCCTCCGTTAATATCGCTGATATTCCCTCTGCGTGTGTATCCGCGCTGATAGCAGCGTTTGCAGGGTCGTTGCGGTTTGAGCGCGCGATGAGCAGCCCCTCTCGTTCTGCAGACTCTTCTGAATGAGCGTGTTTTTTTTCTCTGCGTCTCATTCCATGAGTGAAGCGCGTCCTGCATTCAGGTCACATTCGCTGCTCTGCCTCAGAAAAAAAAGATCGCGAGGCGTTGCATCAAATCCACACGAGACATCTGACATCCCCTTCACTGCTGCTAAAAGCCCAGTCGAAAGGATCCCAAAGACTGAGGCATAATGACTGACGTTCGGAAAAGAGGAGAGTGGAGATAAAGGGAAGGAGCTAGAACATTATGCTGCGGTGATGTAGCAGGTCTGCTGGAATGAGATGAGAAGAAGCCTGAATGGAGCAGTTAAGAGTGAAGTGTCGGACTTGGATGTGGTGTTTTGTGTAGATGCTCGCTAATAAGGTGGGATATTAAGATTGAGAACAGAAGCAGAGCTGAACCTGTGGATGCGCAGCGCGAGCGGTGGGCAAATATTCACGAAGAGCGACACCTGCCGTCTAAGCCGCAGAGCTAGAATTAACCTGAAAGTGTGGTGGGATTAAACCAAGACCAGGAGTGAACTGCAAATAATGTTCATCAGAGAGAGAGAGAGAGAGGCACAGAAAGAAAGAAAGAAAGAAAGAAAGAAAGAAAGAAAGAAAGAAAGAAAGAAAGAAAGAAAGAAAGAAAGAAAGAAAGAGAGAGAATAAGAGAGAGGCACAAAAAGAAAGAAAGAAAGAAAGAAAGAAATAGTGATAGAGAACGAGAGAGAGAGGCACAGAAAGAAAGAAAGAAAGAAAGAAAGAAAGAAAGAGTGAGAGAGAATGAGAGAGAGAGGCACAGAAAGAAAGAAAGAAAGAAAGAAAGAAAGAAAGAAAGAAAGAAAGAAAGAAAAAAGAATAAGAGAGAGGCAAAGAAAGAAAGAAAGAAAGAAAGAAAGAAGGAAAGAAAGAAAGAAAGAAAGAAAGAAAGAAAGAAAGAAAGGAAAAATAGTGAAAGAGAATGAGAGAGAGAGAGTACACTACAGAAAAGGTCAAAGAAAGATTGTAAGAAAAAGAAGAGAGAAAAAGAGAAAAGCACAGAGAGGCAAAGAGAGGAGAGAGAAGACAGCACAGGAAAGAAAAAAAACAGAAAGAAAGAGTGATAGTATGGGAAAAAAAAGGAGGAGAGAGAAAGAGAGAAACAGAGAATGAGGATTGTAGAAAGAACAAAGAAAGTCGTGACTTTTAAACATATTTCATTTAAAACAGTAAATCCTTCAAAACAAAAACCCACACCAAATCACAAACAGTCAAAAACACAGCAGGGGTTGCTTCATGTGTTCAGCACAAATCCATCCTGTTCATCAGGTTCACATATAAACCCCAAACGCACCCACAGCAAAACAAGAATCTACATGATCAATAAGCTCATAAAAGGTCTAGTGTCTTTGTAGTCTTTATAAAACCCATCACTATTAGAACAGGTTCAGTTCCTCCCACAATGCCAATTTCCCTGCAGCAAATAAAAAGTCTAGAAGGACAACTTTCTCTTTCTTTGAATACATAAACACATTTGGGTCAAAAAAGCCTAAAATGACTAAACCCCAGATTTTAGCTGCATGTGATATTTGATATAAATGTGAGTTCTGAAATAACACATGGAAAACTGTCTCAGTAGCCCTAAAAAGTACAGCCCTCCTCAAACAAATAATCAAGCTCCGCCAGGTGTCTGTAGCTCCCACATGCAATTCTCCACTGGAGGTCTCCTTATTTCTTTTCAGGGTTAGGCTCTCTTATACAGGGATTACCTCAGTCTGACCTCAGTCCATTTGACTTGTCCAAACATTTAATATCTTTGTAAAAGCAGAACATACTGAATGCTTAAGGCCATTAAAGTTCCCAAGACGTAGAGTCTCCAGTGAGAGAGAGAGAGAGAGAGAGAGAGAGAGAGGACAGTAAAAGAAAGAAAGAAGAAAGAAAGACAGCATGAGAGAGATACTGGGAAAAAGAAAGAAATGAAACAGGGAGATGGACAAAAAGAGTGAGAGTAAGACAGAAAAGAGAGATAATGAAAGAGAGAGAGAACAGCACAAGAAAGAAAGAAGAAAGAAAGACAGCAAGAGAGAGGAGACAGAGAGGGGGATGAGACAGTACAGGAAAAAAACATGGACAGAAAGTTAATGAAGTGCTTGTTTTAGCTCATTGTCAGATCGAGCAGGCTGAGCGTTTCCAGTCGCGTCAAAACGCGCAGATTTAGCAGCGATACGGGAACTGTCCGCGGTGCTGAACCGCCCCACTTTCGGGGCATCTCCAGTTTATGGATCGGTGCGTAAACTGATGTGAATCACTGATATATACCGAATTAAACACTACAAAGTACACAAAAACAACATTAGGCTCGGGATGTTAAAGTTATAATGTTTACACTGAACAGATAGGAAAGTAATCACGTTTACCACTGTTACATCCAGCTACTCGTTACTTTTGTACTCTTTCTCATTTTGACTTTTGATTACCTTTTGTCTATTAAATCATTTAAAGCATCGTTAACGTTTAATGTGTTTTAATGTATGTATTTTGTAAAGTAGGGCTGTACGGCATTTGGCAGTCACCAAACTGTTGTTTCCAACACGTCCGCTGCAAAAAGCTAATAATTTAAAAAGCTCGTTGTTTTTGACCTTCTGGTCTGCGTTTTTACATTCAGTTAAATTTGAGGCCAATGAACTAAAAATTAGGCCACTGGGTTACTAATCTATATTTTAAAATTAGGATCAAACCTCATATACCAACGCCATATCACGGTGAAACTAAACACACACACTGAACATCAGTACAGGAACTTCCTTTTGAAAATCGTTGCAATATCACGAGTGTACAGAGTATATATGTAGCCTGTATTTTTATATGACTTCCAATATGACGTTCATATCATATTTGTGCTTGTATGAACCTGACAGCTAACCACACAACTGACCGCACCGACTTCAGCAAGTCAGCAGACGCCACAACAACGGCTGCCGTGGCGCAAGATGACCAGTGTGAGGCGCCCGTCTCTTTCTCGTCCTCCTCCGCCTCCAGCGTGCTGACATCAGCCGGCCGGCGTGCAGCGTTGGCGCCGTACGTGCGTCCGTCTCCGTCCGTGCCACGACTCCGCTCTTTTCGGTCCATCTTGCGAAGCGCCGCGTCCACAGCAGGGCCCAACGCGCAGTGGTGTTTCTCTTCTGCTCTTTCAGACGCGCTGTTGAAGCGCGAAGGGAGCTGCGCAGGGGGAGGGGGGGCTCTAGAGCTGCGCCCACACACACACGGCGGGGTAGGAGGACGCCGAAGCTCGCTGAAGCTCCTTACGAGCTCCTGGACTTTTGCAACAGCAGCAACAACATCAACATCATCATCAACAACAAGAGCAGCGCCGTACAGTGCTTTGATCACACCTCGTAGTTTCCTTCCTTTAACCTCCTTTAGGCGTCGCATAATTTGCTTCACCAAAACTCCTTCGAATGTAGTGGCAGTGGTAGCAGAGCGAGGCTGAGGGCTGCAGGAACAATCCACCGAGCCATTTAAAGAGACTCTGGCATCCACTGTGTGAAGCAGATTAAGTAAGTCCAACGCATTTGGAAACATGAACATGTATGCTTGTGTGAGCTGCACCAGCAGTGCTTTGTTACAAACAGTAGGAAATAAAGAACATGTATTTATATCAGCTTAAAATGTGATATATATATATATATATATATATATATATATATATATATATATATATATATATATATATATATATATATATATATATATATCTCAAATAATAAGCTGATGTCTTGATTTACATTCTTTAAAATAATAAAAAAAATTAATTGGTTCTTCGATATCCAACTCTAACTGATATAAAATCTTTATGTTATGTGGAGGCTCTTCTCATTTACAAAAAAAGGCTTCTGTAAAGAACCCTCCTATGAAAGTTCATTGGGGAACCAATAGTGGTCCCTATGTGAAAATCCAAAGAATCCCTTTGGTACCTTTATTTTTTAAGATTGTACTGGTTGCCCCCAAAACTTTATCAGCTCATTTTTCTCTGACAAGACGCAGTTTGCTTCATTGCTGAGCTTTATAAACTCGGAGAAGATGTCCTACAGAAAATATGTCTCACACTATGTCCTTCTGATAGAGCAGCATCGCCTATGCCTCTCTTTCTCACTACACGGGCTGATTTAGCTTCAAAACATCAACAATACAGACCCAGCATCGTTAAAACTGTATGCCAAGCTCAAATTTAGAGATGCTTTTGTGATGAACGCCGTTACCCGCTGTATAGTTATTGTTATTGATGTGTTTATTTTTCTCACTGTGTTGGTAACTGATGCTTATTGTCGTGTTGCCTTTATTTGACTGTTTTGTTAATTGTAGAGACAGAAAAAATCATTAAGATAAAATGAAATAAATACAGTAATGGTCTTGAATAACAAGGGTCAATTAAAAAAAATATTTAGTCCAGTTACATGCTGTAAATAAGGTTTTAAAAAAGTGAACAATAAATAGTGCTAAACTGAATAAAAGAATTATATTATTATTTATTATGTTATATTGTCAAACGATGTCAAACAATACATCATTCTACACTAATTATGGTTTAGGTTTAGAAGTTACGAAGTAAAGGCCTCTGTTACACTCTCCACGCTTAAACAGACTGGTTTTGGCGTGGGCGTATGGATTTATGACAAACCCTTAATTGGCGTATAGGACCTTCACATTATGTGGAGGTTATTTTAAATAGGGTTATTCACAGTAAGAAAAGTTGGGACTCCTGTGCGTTACCTCAAAAAGTAACGTGCACTCCTTCATGTATACATTTGGATGACGTTACCCAAACATTACAATAATGTCAAAATATTCTCTCAAAACCTTCTTAAAACCAAACATTTATAACTGGGTTTGTTTTACATGCACTACAGTCTATTATAAGTATCTTGTAAAATTATGATGACAGTTTTACAGATTAGAAATGTAAAATAAGCTGAAAGTCATCTGTCATTGCAGCAACTGCTTCTATGTATTTTGATGTATTTCCCGACAGCGTCGCGCAGCAGCCACTACGGTAACCGTGGAGAGACAGCGTTCACAACGAGAGTCTCTCCAGCATTGAGCGCTTTCGGGAAACCCTCCTCGGGTCTGTTTGTAAACAGGAGTTTTAAAAAGCGGGTCTGTTTATGGTCTGTACTGCCAGATTTCAGACCTTTCTGTCGCCCTGTCCGCTCCGTCATGATGAATTTCACTCTGCAGCTCTTCTCTGAAGACCACATCAGTATCAAACTCCTAGGCCTAAAATAGACAAAGGCATTTTAACCATTACTGCGAAGAGTGAGAACCAACTGCCTGAACATCTCTCTGGACGACTCGCCTAATTAGAGAGAGAAAAAAGACATTGTTAATTAGAAAAACAGAAGCAATAAAAATGACTTTTGCACTCTTTTCAAATTCCTCTCCTCCTTGCCATGCAGTTCTTTTATCCGCCGTAGAACAAATAGATAAACTCAACTTCATTGTTTTTATACTATTTTTTGTATGTATTTATTAAGTTATTAATTAATTTTTTTTCAACCATGTGAATGGCTAAACTGATGAAGCAGATTCTAGTTCTAGCTTACTGTCCCCGTGTTTGTACGTAGTTTATTTATATATTTATTTTAAAAATATATATTATTAATTTTTTCCATAATCGTTACTGGCGAACTTTATCAAACAATAAATAAATGAACTATCTGCGATTAATTTGCAGAATTAACGAAACATTCGCATCCTACAAATTAATACATTTCAAGAACATAAACTTTTAGACGAATTAAATCAATCAAGTGCCTTAAAGATTTTATTAAATAATTGATTGATTTATATGTGGTAATGTGTTTAAAGTTTAAATGAGTCTAAATGACAGAATATGAATTAGGAGACGCATCGCACGTTTGCTGAGAGCTAAAAAGAAACCAAGGCAAACATATAAGAATAAAGCGATTAAAAACTGAACTGATTCAATCATTTTGGAAAGATTGGGAGAAGCTGGTACCAACCGCATATACAGCACAGGCGCTACTGAACTCAGCTATGTTTCCCAGAACTTGCTCTTATATACTCTCCAGAGTTCATCAGCCTAGAAAAGAGCAGAATCCAGTATAAAGTATCCTGTTGTTAATTTATTTATTTTATTATATAATTTAGTTGATATATATCATTAAAGTTATCTGACTGCACTGCATACCATTATGAAAACATTAGATTTCCTCTACTATTTTTTGGTGGAGTAAGAAGCTCACGTTTCTACACGGTTCTGTATGCTTCCTTGATATTTAATTAGCATATATTTTTATGCTGTTGTATTATTGGGCTTAACGCAAAGTCCCTGTAAAGGACTTTAAAAGTCAGCTTTGCTACCAACAACAATAGACTCCTGTAACTGGAGCCTTAACAAAGAAATAAAAATACAAATATATTAAAGTTATATCCCTGATTAAAGCAACCAATACAACAGCAATTGTAGAGTAGTCTGCTCAATAATAATAACACAATAAATAGTTGTATTTATTTAAAGAAAAATGTAAGAATCAACAGTTTTTTCGCCCAGACTGAGCAATTATATTAAACTTTGGTGAATGCCTCCAAGAAATTCACCAAACAAATAAAGATACTTGCACCACATGAGTCAGATTATTAGACTTTTGTTGATGCTTATTAAATGTTCACAAAACTAATACAATATTTATTTGCACTATTTGGACCAATTAATTTGACTTTGGTAGATGCTCCTTCGATTTTCTCTAAATAAATAATATTTAGATAATTAATTTCTATTTACTTACAACATTCCTTCGGCTTATTTAACATAGTAATACAATAAAACCACTCAGTGAACAATACATGCATTTCTTACTTTTCAAAATAAGTTTGAAATGCTTTAAATTCAACTGTTTATCAACAGACAAAAATAAATCAATAATTTAAAACAAAAAATAAACCTTTAAGATATAACAGATTTGTGGCGAGAATGGGTGTTGATTGTAAGATGCTCCGCTGAAACATTATAAGACTTGTCATCTCGATATGAATGGTTCTGTTAAATTATATGTTTTGTTATTATTATCACTAATATTTAATATTTATAAATATATTTTAGATCGTGTATGAAGGTTGATTTTAACCAGGATACTGTGAGAAAGTTGCACCTCCATTTATCTATCAAAAGAAAGGAAACTAAAAAAAAAATTAATAAAATAAATGATAAAATATCTTAATTTTAGAAAGCCGTGGCTCATCATAGCACAGCTTTTGGCTGCATACCTTCTCACTAAACCACCAAATCTCCTCCAGGCGTGAGTTATACAGCTGTCATTTTCACTGAACCGTAGAGGAGGCTGTTTCCTGAGGAAAGCTCGAGATGGATGAAGTAGATATGAAGTTTACGAGTTTTGAGTACGATATGATTTATCCATTGAGATGTGTTGGGGTGAAACTGACCGCTCATGACATACTTAGTACAGCTAAAGATTCAGTTAGTTTCTCAGGTTTTAAAAAAACAAAGTGTGGCATGCATTTGTAGCATTTCGTGCATTTTTTACATTTACAGAACACCTGCTGATACAAAAAAAGACCACAGGGTTTGTAAATATAAAACTGTCATATATATACACATATATAGCGTATAGATTTGCATGCAAAAAACTTGCATGCTGAGTTTCACAGAGGGAAAAAAAGTAAACAAAAATATGAGCCATAATAACTGGAATGTGTCTGACAACACAGGCACATACATACACACACACATACACACACACACACACACACACACACACACACACATATATATATATATATATATATATATATATATATATATATATATATATATATATATATATATATATATATATAGATAGATATATTAGACAGAGAGAGAGATATTGTGCATGGATTGGAAATAATTATAGCTATTTTTTTAAACTACAAAAAATATATATATATTTTTTCTGTAAAACTAGATAAGTATGAACGGGTCAATTTGACCCAAGAACAGTATATCCATTAGTCAGAGGTGAACAGATATAGGGGTTAACGACCATACCACGCTGTAAATGTCAATTTATGCTTACATCCATAGAACATATTAAATACATTTGTTTTTATTATAAAAAATCTATTTTAACTATAATAATCTGCTTGTTTACACATTTCAGTCCCTTGAAACTACTACTTAGTTAAACAGGTCAGTATGTTCTAAGCGGACTTGACAAAAATGGGAAGATCATGAGAAAAAAAAATAATAATATAATAACACAGTTATAATAAATAAAGCACAGACTTCAGAAACTCGAGCTGCGCGTCACGGCCGAACATTCGTGTAGAATAAAATCGGACTTTTAAATGAATCGGTGCAGCATTAAAGAATAGGCTCGATTAGTGAAGTTCTCTCTGAGAAATGAGTAACAGCAGGTTTCTATGGACATTTCTGCGCTTTTGTCGTAAAGAATAACACGCTTAACCGTGTCTGACTGATATTTTACCTCAGAGTTATCAGACTCAACACATGTTGGAGTGCTCGGCTAGAATATGGCGCCTGTAGCTGTACAGAAAAAAAAGAAAAAATGCGAATTAATGTACGATACCTGTCCTCCCCGTCATCTTTGGCTATATGCACATGTTCAATTTGAGCACTGCGTTAAACCGCGCGCACACACACTTACACAGCACTCCGCTCTCAACCCAACTCGTGCGCGTCTCCCCCCCTTTGCAGGAGATCTCGCGAGAGCGGCGGCGTGGCTGGCTGGCTGGCAGGAAGGTTGCAGCAGACGGAGGGAGAAGGCAGGCAGCATCATGGCGGACAGAGACAGTGGAAGTGAGCAGGGAGGAGCGGCCACGGGCCCGGGTGTCGGCCTGCACGCGGTGGCCGGAGGGGCGGGCTCGGCTTCCGGCCTGCAGCACGACACGCAGGAGCTGGCGTCCAAGCGCGTGGACATCCAGAACAAGCGCTTCTACCTGGACGTGAAGCAGAACGCAAAAGGCCGCTTCCTGAAGATCGCTGAAGTCGGGGCCGGCGGCAACAAGAGTCGCCTGACGCTCTCCATGTCCGTGGCGGTGGAGTTCCGCGACTACCTCGGGGACTTCATCGAGCACTACGCGCAGCTGGGGCCCAGCAACCCAGACGCGGCGCAGGACGAGCCGCGGCGGGCGCTCAAGAGCGAGTTCCTGGTGCGCGAGAATCGGAAATACTACATGGATCTGAAGGAGAACCAGCGCGGCCGCTTCCTGCGGATCCGGCAGACGGTGAACCGGGGGCCCGGCTTGGGCTCCGCGCAGGGCCAGACCATCGCCCTCCCCGCGCAAGGGCTCATCGAATTCCGCGACGCGCTGGCCAAGCTCATCGACGACTACGGCGTGGAGGACGAGCCCGCCGAGCTGCCCGAAGGCACCTCATTGACTGTGGACAACAAACGCTTCTTCTTCGACGTGGGCTCCAACAAGTACGGCGTGTTCATGCGGGTAAGCGAGGTGAAGCCCACGTACCGCAACTCTATCACAGTGCCCTACAAAGTGTGGGCCAAATTCGGCAGCACGTTCTGTAAATACGCCGAGGAGATGAAAAAGATTCAAGACAAACAGCGGGAGAGGAGGGCGTGCGAGCAGCAGCAGCAGCAGCAACCGGGGGAGATGCATGCTGATGATGGGGACGAGGATTGATAATTAGTGGGAGAGTATGTACGTATGTATGTATGTATGTATGTGTGGGGTGTGTGTGTGTGTGTGTGTGTGTGTGTGTGTGTGCGCGTGCGTGCGTGAACTTGAGTGGTGGGGTGGGTAAACATGCAAAAAAAGAAAAGAAATAATCAAAGTAACAAAGAGAAGTTATAAGTAAATGAACTTTACTGTAAAACAGAGAGAAAGAGAGAGAGAGAGAGAGAGAGGAGGAGAGACATAAAGATTTAACTGTTGTAACGGTTTAACTCCAAGGGAGCACTACCCACAAAAACACAAACCTCCACAAACTGACAGTCTCGACTCGTCACCCATCGCTGGATGTTCTCCACTTACCCACCATTAATACAGTAATCGGCTGCTAAACCAAGTAATAACATTATATATGAACTGTGTTTCCTACCTGATTACAGATAAAAGAACTGAGTGTTTATTTCCCTTATTAACCAAGAACTTTTGTACACGTTGAAGATATTCTAAGACAACAACAACAACAAAGTGTTTGCAATGTTCAAATGGAATTATTGCCGAGATCTAAGAAAACCAGTCCTTTACATGTAAGCTAATAACTTCAGCACAAATCAGATGATTTAGGATATCTGTTTTGGTTTTCCTTTCTTTTTTCTTTTTTAAACAAATTTCAAATCCTCCCAGGAGGTTGCCACAGCAACCATACCACTCATATATGACAAGCATCACCTGAGGGCTAGCCAGGAATCTAGATGGTAAAACGTCACTATGTCAATCAGCTCAGAAAGAAAGTGAGAGGGTGGGGGGGTGGTAGGTCAAGAGTGACCCCTGCAAGGTCGCAAGCGCTTGCTGTACTGCAGGATTACCCCGATTATTACAAAGCTGTCCGATTGGTCGGTGGTCCTTGACGTGGAGACGTCCTACCGGTGTATTTTTTTGTCCATTGAAAAAATAACTGTCATGCAGATAAGTATGCTATGTATTTGTGTCTTGTTGTCATGCAAAAGTGTATAAAACAAAGGTACTTTTAATGAGGAAAAGTGGCGACAACAGGAAGAGTACTTTTAGAAATGTTTTTGTAACAAAAACAAACATACAAACAAAAAAAACCCCACAAAGGTTTTCATCCCTAAACTACCAGGCCCATGGACAAACGTGCAAAAGATCGTTAAAAAAGAAAAACAACAAAAAAAAAGTATGATTTTGTGAATCAGCTGTATTCCAGTGCTTACGGAGAAGAAGAAAAATACCCCGCGTTTTCAGTGGGGGGAACTTAAACAGAACAATCTCTAGAAGGATTTTAAAGTTCTATTATCAGTCTACCAATGAGAGTATGAGTGGCGCCAAGGAATGCTGTTGTTGCATGTTAACCTGTACACAGCTACATTGAGGTGGATTTCTCAATGTGCGTCCTCAAGGACCTTCTGTTTAGTGGTTTCATAGACAATGTCCTGTCTAATAATGTTTGGTCACCTAGTTGAGTTGCGATTCCGAGGAGCGTGTCATGTCGCATCTGTACATACAATATCAAATTACTGACTGTTTGATCAGACATGAACGACAGGTCCGTTGCAGTGAAATCTCTCTCTCTCTCTCAGGGGTCCTTCAGGACCTGTGTTGGGAGAGACCTAGCCAGACGCATGCGTGTCTGTGGTGAAGCCCCATGATGCGTCTTTCCCCTTGTGGGCCTTGCAGAAGGACAGACTCTGTAAACGGAGGTCCTGCTTATGGGTATTGGTAGTCTGCAGATTTTTCTCGAGGAGGCGTGCACTCCTTGAAAACGGGCCTTGGTTCCTCTCGGACTTTGGTGATATTTATAAATGAAATAGCTCAATCTGAACAAAGTGGTTATTCACTCATAGGCAAATACAGCAGTGTTGGCCTGAAATTGCAAGGCGCATATTTGAAACGTTTTTTTTTGGTTTTTTTTGTGGCGTCTGTAGTGTTGGCTGAGCTCGGCCTACAGGTGAAGCATGTAAGCTGCCAACCACTCTGTTCGGATTAACCAGCTTTATTTATAAACTCTCAACTTCTGAGAGGCGCTCTGTACAGAGGTCTGCTGGTTAGCTATACCCCTCTGCAGTAGCTCCGTTCTGGAGGGGTTCATGGCTCAAAACGAGAAGGACGCAGACATAGATAAAGCTTGACCGTCGGCCCACGTGCGCTCGGCCAGGAGAGCCCGACTTTAATGTTACTTGTTGGGGAGCATACTCTTCAGCATTTAAACAGCCTGGTGCCTTACACTCCACATGCTTACACGCTGGCTGGTGCTTTGGATCTAAGTTTGGGTTCTTGTCTTTTCTTTTACCTTCTTTTTTTTGTTCGAGGCTCTGTTTGGCATGGCTTCTTCACATGCTATTGCATCACATGTGGGTTCTGACGGGCTCGCCTAGTGTCCTAGAAGGAAGTTGGGACATTTCACTGATTGTATTTGCAGAATTCTTTTCTCAATCCCTGTGCTTCTCCCGACTATTGACTCATCTCCCCTCCTTTTCCCACCCTCATTGTACCCAAAATGCATCCAGGCATCAGCCCACATGTAAACACAGAGAGGGGTTGGTAGCCTTGACAATGCACAAGAGCCTTCCCACTGTTCTTCACATGTCAGGCCTTGGCCAGCGTCAGAGGGGGCAAGGGGTGATTGGTTGTGGACTGGGTTTGGCTCTGGGTGCCTAATTTCGTCCCATTGTGAGGTTGTCGGCTCAAAGCTTCAGAGCTTGGCAGTAATGTGTCGTTTGTCAGTGGCCGAATTCCTCGTTTACGGGGTATAGCCAGCATGTCCTGTTTGTTTTGTGGTTTTTTTATTTTCTTTCCCCTTTCTCACTCTGTCCACACCACTATGGTTCACATAGTTTGTTTTTGTTTATTTTTTTCTTTCCATTGCTATATTTCATTACTGTGTGCAATATCAAACGTGCCAATGATGGCATTATATGTATATCGATTAAATATAAGGGTTAATATTTGAAAAGCATGTGGCTAAACTCCACATATATTACTATGAGGTTTAAAAAACCTTTATCTGCACTTAATGTAAAACAAAGTCTGACTCTAGAAGAGAAGAAACCAAGCTTGACAAGCAAGCTCCACCCAACCTTGTGAAGGCAGTGGAACCCAGTTAACTAGCCACTCTGCACTTTTAGTGATCATCCATGTACTCCAAGTCCCCGGCAGTACTGTCTCCATTTCTCTGAACCTTGGAAAGGGAGTTGGGGAGGGGGGGCGGGGGGTGTCATTCGATTATGGCTATAAAAGTGGTGTTTGTCTTTGGGTTTCGGGGCAGGGGCATTAAGCATGTATCCATGTTCCCTGATTGGCTTTTCACTCAGTACTTGAGAAGGCTTGGATGAAGGTGTCTGGTGAACTCTTCTGTCTTCAGTGGTTGATGTCAGTAGCACATTGCTTTCCCAGCTGGAAAAAAAAACAACAATGTCTGACCAATCTTTGTTTTGAAAAACGATCTCAACAAGGAATGTCTTGTGCAATTTCTTTCTTTATCTCTTATGTTCCTTCCCTTTGCAAGAAGGATTACTGATTAACACGTTCAGTGGTGATGCGTCAAATATAATTTATGTACATTTTACAAATTTTAAAATAAAAGATATGTTAATTTACCCACATCTCACTAAAAAGAGTTTAATTTTCAGTATCCACGCTTTGGTTCTTTTTTTCCCCCATGTGTGCAAATATGGAGAGATTGAGTGGTTGTTTGCAAGAACAAGATAATACTGACTTCAGTGAAGTTTTCTGTGTGCAAATGTACTTGTTGTAGAATTTATTAAGAAGCATAACCATTTGTATTACTAAGCCTAGCAAATCACAGCCCGTTGTGACGACTCTTGCCGTGTCACAGTGTCCTTTGGCTTTAATGACTTACATTTAAACAGTGTTCTAACTTTTTTTATTTTAAAAGGATATATGTGAACATATCTGATATGTTGCCATTATGAAATGCTCTTCTAAATACCTGAGCTCGATAAGTTACTTGACTGTTGGATGTGAGTGCTTCCCAGCCAAAAAAAAAAGAAAAATCATAAAAAGAACGACTAACGTATTTCTCTTTATGTAAGTTCACGTTCTTGTTGTCAGCATCAAAGCACTTGAAAATCTGCCTTCACTGCTGAATGTATGCTGTTTTTAGAGATTGAGTCTATTTCATGTCTTACTTTTACCATGAGTTCACTCATATATTGTTACATGCTCATGAAATGCTGCTGCCGGGAGTTTGGTTGTGGTTGGTTTTCACTCAAGTTGCACATTAAAAATAGTATCAAAAATGTGTTTGGCTAAAACTAGTTCAAGTATTCTAAATGCAAAACAACCAGAAAGTTTTATTTCTTATTTCTTTCTCTCTTTTTTAACGTGATAAAGATGGTGCGTAATTGTAAAAGGCCAGTATCCTCATAACTAACATAGAACTGACATTATACCTAAACACAGCTGCTTATGATTGTATTGTTTCACAGCTTAGGATGAATTAAGTGCAATATTGTGAATATTTTTTGTGTTGTGTTTTTCGTTTGTTTGTTTTTTTTACTTTTTTTTTTTTTTACCCTATCCAAATTCTGTCTAAATAATTAATTTGAAATCTTGTGCAAATTTAAGAGCATACTTTAAAAAAACAAATATTTGTTTCTGTAAATAATTTGCCTTTGTTTGCCCTTTTGCCAAGTCGAAGGTCTGGCACTGCGGATTTATGAAACATTCACTATATTTTTCTCCAAATGCAAAGTCCAATGTCAGCAAATTAATCAACATTAAAACAATCTGGATTAATGCTGTAAAATCTGTTACATTTCACTCTCGTCTCACTCATGTTGTGATGAAAGAAGACTCTGGGTCAGTTTTTTTAATTAGGCCTCTGTTTGCTTAACTTACTATTCAGGCAGATTGAAGTTGTTGTAAACAAACTCCGTAATAACAACTCTGATGAGTAAACGTTTGAATGAATGTTCGGCCTCATTCTGCAAACAAGTGTCGGCTTATGTCTACACTAATCATTTTATTGGGAGTTTTTTCCTCTGCAGGATTCCTGCTGCTAAAATTACGGTAATTTTTATTTTATTGTATTTCTTATGTTTGAAGTGTTTTCATATAATTTATTTCTTTACCCAGCTGCTTTTAGTCAAGTTGTGTTTTAGGTACTTTTAGAATAATGCTTTGTTTTGCCTATTTTAATTAGTACATCAATTGCTTACATTGCTGAACTTTTAGTTAATGCTGGTCATTTGTATTTAAACATTTGTCATTTTTTTGGTGTGTTTTTATTTTTATTATTCAGTTTGCATGTCATGTTACACTGTAAAAATGGTTTGTCAGTTCAACTTAAACCAGCCAGTCATACGTTAAGATAAGACTTGCAGTTAAAACAAATGCAAAGCAAATTTTAGGATGAACAGAAGCAACATTTCAAATAACACCTAAAACGAATCGGCTTTGGCTGTGTCCCACTTTTTATGTTTAGTAAGAAGGTCTCCTCATAGTATTCTCAGTGATCAGCTTTCTTTTGTGGCCTCAGCTGCATTGTTTCCACTGACCTCTTGCAAAGTTCTGAACCTGTAAGTTTTTCCTCCAGCCTGGATCAAAAGGGTGGAAAATGCTTTCTCTCTCATTGTCCAGTGGTTTGTATTTTTGACCATGGTGGCTGTGGTGCCTATTGCTCTTACTCACGTTAACAGTAAGCTCAAGTCTTCAAGCATAAAACTAAAACTGAAGCTTTTCTTCTTCACTGTGTTGTGGGGCCTGCCATCTAGTGGACAATTCTTGTTATTGCAAGCAGTATAATTTTGTGTTGACTAAAGGAGAAGGTTGAGAAGAAATCTGACTTGTACAGAGTATATCAGATGTGTGTTTAATCAAACAGATTTGTGTATTTTTCTCCACGTATTTCATTAGATGGAGGAACAAGAGAGGTAAATACTGAAATCATAGTGTTTTTAAAGGATTTACCAAGTGTCCGTCAGTGTTTGCCGATGTTCCTCATTAAGCACCTGCTCTGTTACATTTCCTTTATTCATTAACAGGCTATTTATGAACGAGCAAGTAATTACAGAATCACATATTACTGCGTAGGAAACTGTTGGTCAGAGTAGCACAAGAACTCATCTCGAACATCTAGGTATTTATGCATTAAATTATAAGGAAATATTGATACACTTGTCATAATGGTATATTTTAACAGTGTATCCTTTCTTAAAAAACAATTACACTAACAATAGCTTGCTTGTATATAATTCATAGATAATTAAAAGATTTGTGGCAGACAGTGGTCCATTTTGCATTATGTTTAAACCCCAGACCACTAGATAGCAGTGTTGCTTTAGCCAGTAGTTTGTTCCACTCCAGCAAAAAAAAAAAGTCATATATACATATATACAACTTAAATGAGCATTAGGAGAAAATGCACATGGTGGTTTGTTTTTTATTCAATGATAGTTTTCCCAAAGTTCAATTGTAGTAATGTTAATATACACTGTAAACAGTGTTTTATCAGTTCAACCTAAAATGTATTTCATGTGGTGATAAACAGTTGAATTACATTGATTCACGTGTTTATTTATATAGATTAAAACCAGGTCATTTACTTGTTACAGCAAGAAGTCATGTATTGAGGCTGTATAGTGTAATACTTTGCTTAGTATGCTTATTGTATTGTGATCCATATTGCCAGTTTATTGGCAATAGACAATTGTGCTGTATGTTCAGTCATATATCGGTCTTGTCTGTGTTGAAAACGAGTCCAAGACCATTTGTAGAATGCAAGCTATATACTTGTAAGCTTGTGCAGCTATTTTTTTTACAGATCAAACAGGGAAACCATGTGATCCATGGGGAATAGAGCCTTTAAAATAATATGAAAATATTATTTTGAGTTGATATGTTATAATAATTTGTGTATTCCCATCTCCAGATTACCATAACATTTGAGCATTTGATTGAAGTTAATATTCTCATGAAAATACTACAAACCTCCCTCCCTTTGATCAGTTTCCAGTCAAAATGGTCATTAAGTATTCATTCAGGAGCTGTTTCTGAGAAGATTAAATATAAAGGTCAAAGAAAAAGAAGTAAAACAGGAACCTGAAAAAAGGTGTTATATTAAAAGAAAACAGAACTCCTTACAATTGTGCAAGAATCTGGTAGACCACCAAAACTGTTAACATCACGCAAACAGTACTTTAAAGCTTTCATCTTTAACATACAGAAGAAATCCAGCTTCACTCCTGCCCCAGAAACATTTACAGGTGGTTCTGTCACTCCTCCTGTTGAGAGAAGTTCTCAGATTGATGGACTGGTCACCCAGAGTCCAGACCTCAACATGACTGAAGATGTTGGGGATTGCTTGCATTATAAGATGCAAAGAATTCAACCAGGTTTTATGACTGAACATTGGAGGTGTAGAAAAGAAGCATTGCAGATTTGAACAAAAAGTCTCTTGTATAGAATGGAAGCTGTATCTCCAAGTATCTCCAAAACTGTTACTTTACAGGACAGATTGAAAACATACACATGGGAAAACATGGGAGTCAATGGAACCAGAATTTATTCCAAGCTATTTTGAAGCATCTCTATTAGTCTGTTCATCATGAAATATTCACAGAATGCAAAAGCCCATTGGCGTGTTCAAATGATGTAGAAAACTTAAAATAGACAAAAATGGAGGCACATGTTTTTCATTGCACAGCAACACCATGTTATAAACTGATATATAGCTTCTGTATAAATTAAATATATTTTTTACTTTAAAATTCTCTATATCTTTTGAACTCTCCTGAAAAATGAACACAGTGTTTTTAGAGGACATTTCGACAGGAAGTCAGAGTAAATTAAGTCTGGTCTCAGAACATAGCACTCTTTGTAGCATGTTTTGTGGATTGTTTTTTCTGTCTGTTTGTTTGGTCACCATAAATACAGAATTATGGCGTATGTAAGACCATGTTCAGTTTGGTTGTTTATATATATTGATATCATTTACAGGAGCTAATGTGTATAAAATGTGAATATTTTGGGAACACACTGTAAATCCTCAAATTGTATCTCGTTGTATAAATCACAGCCCCCTCCCCTCACTTCTTTTTACCTGCAGATGGAGCTTCTTACCAGCAGACGGAGCTGTTGATCAAACATTTTGAATTTGTCATGGTCAGATGGTGTTATACATAACTCTAGTAGAGCTCTGGAAAAAACATTTATAAAGAAAATATAGAATAGTCAAGCATCTAAATGGTTTGTTATGTATCACTGTATTTATGTAGGCAAATACACTGACTGCTACTAGTTATTAATTTATTGTAAGTTAATAATGTAATCATAATGGTCATTCCCACTAAACCAGAATTTTACAGAACAATTATAATTGTTAAATATCAGCATGCTTTCTCTCCACTATTTACTATGTTTGAATGAGCCTCAAGCAAATCTTCACATAGAGGGTGTTTGGGTTTTGACTCTTGGGCGACCTCTGGTGTTTAAGTAAAATCTAGTAAAATCTCTGGATGTTTGAATTTGCATCAGCAAAAAACAATTTGTTTAAGAAGGAATGTTAGTATTGTTTTTTTCCCCCAAAGGGTTTTTATATATATATATATATATATATATATATATATATATATATATATATATATATATATATATATATATATATATATATATATATATATATACACAGAGCCCCTGAAGCAAGGTACTACCAGGTAAACACCAGATAAAAATTGTGTGCACCAGGTAATCAAGTATGTACCAGATGGAGACATTGTGTATTACTTTAAAAGTATCTGGTGCACAACACATAGTATAAGGCTTTAAATGAATTGTGGTTGTTGTGGTCATTACATAATATTAGGATTCTAAGTGGTGAGCACTACGTATTATAATAAATCTGTAAAGTCTGTATCCCGTGCACATCACCTGTTATAGCATGCATAAAACATTGTATCTGGTGTGCGTCTGATAGTATTGTGTGGTCACCATATGGAATCTGGTGCACAGTGGATTAAAAAAATACACCACTTGTCATTTACCAAATAAATGAATTAATAAGCTTACTAATAATAATAAAGGGACTCCATAGAGGTCTATACAAAAAAGGTCCAGTTCCTTATATGTTACCTACAAATATAAATTAAGGTGAAAAAAAGGTAAAAAATGAGGGTAAAAAAACAACAACAACATTCTACTACATTGTTTTGAAAGTTCCCCAAAAGCTTTCACTGCTCTAGCTGTTTGATTGTGTGTGTGTGTGTGAGACAGAGTGAGTGTGTTTGAAGAGGTAAAGTTTCTGTGTTTCTTCCTGCTTACTGCGCCTCCTCCCCACTTACTCTCTCACTCCTCCAGCTCTTTTCAACAGGATGCTGCAGCTTCGTTTACTGCGCCAACAGCTGGACGCTGCTTCCTGAGTTCTTCCCCCAACTAGCAGAGTTAATGGAACAGAGGAAATGTGTGTGTTTATGCTTTTTTGAGAGAGCAAGAGAGTGAGTGAGTCAGAGAGAGAGAGAGAGAGAGTATGGAATGTTGTGATGTCATCAGCTAAGTCACACACAAAGGCAAGAAGGACAGCAGCTTTTCTAGCAGTCAGTAAACCCTGCTGTAGAGCGTCCGCACCCAACCGTGAGTACCACTGCAATCTTTCTTCAACCACTCTTTTTTCCCCTCCTTCCTGACCGCTGCTTTCTCTCTCTCCTCTCCCATCACTCTTATAGCCTCAGCACAGATTAACTGCAGTCCAGTGTGCGTGCCAGCAGACTGACAGCCCTCACATTGCCTTTGTCTCTCTCTCTCTCTGTCTCTCTCCCTCTCTCTCTCTCTCTCCTACTGCTGTCGTGGCCATTGTAAACGTTTCTGTTCTGAGGGCACTGCAGTTGTCTCTTTGCCGTAAATGAACGCTCCTTAATTTAGTCACACTGCTATCGTTGAGTTACGGCCACAGAAAGACGAGGCAAAAATAGAACAGAAATGCCTTGTGGGACTTCATAAAGGGGCTGGGGGGGCAGCCCCATTCCTGAGGAATCTCCTCCCAGTAAAGTGAACAGAGCTGAGAAAAAAGCAGGTTTGACTTTTGATGGCAGAAGCTCAGAAGTTTCACACTGACTTAAGACGGAAGAGAAGAGCCTGAGCACTGCCGGAGAGGCTTGACAAGGAGGGAGAGGAAGAGTGAGGTAGGAGAAAAAGAAAGCAAGAAAGAAAAGTAAAAGAAAGAGAAAAGTAGAAAGAAAGAAAGAAAAGTAAAAGAAAGAGAAAAGTAAACAGAAGAAAGAAAACAAAGGAAAAGAAAGGAAAAAACTAAGGCAAAAGGAAGAGGCAAAATAGTCAAGAAACAAAAGAGAAGGAGAAAAGGACAATAAAGCAAGGAAGACAAAAGATAGAAAAAGCAAAAGAGAGATGCAAAAATAAAAGAGAAAGGCAATAGGAAGCAAACCAGAAGAGAAAGAGAAAAAAGCAAAAAGGACAGAGTAAGCAAAAAAGAAAAAAACAATAAAACCAAAAAGAAAGAATTTAGGAGAAAGAAAATAAGTGAGGAAAGCAAAAAAAAAAATGAAACATAAAAGAGAAGAAGAGGAAGACAATAGAAGCAAAAAAGAAAGAAGCAAAAGGGAAAGAAACAAAAAGAAAGCAAAAAGGACAGAAAGTAAGCAAAAAATAAAGTGAGGAAAACCAAAAAACAAAAAAGTAGGAGAGAAAGACAATAAAACAAAACAGAAGAAGCAAAAAACAAGCAAAAGAAAAAATAAGTGAAGGAAAAGAAGAGAAAGAAATAAAGCAAGAGAGAAAGATAACAAAAGTAGAGTCTGTAAAGTCAGAGAGCTGGAAAGTAGGACAGTTTGACACAAATCTATAAACTAACGAAGCAAGTGAGCAAACTCGCTTCAATAAAGAGAGAAAAAGGGCGGATTGTTTCCAGATGTTGTAACCTGTCATTTTCCCAACAGCCTGTCCAGCTGCTGCCTGCTGCTCCGGGATGAGAACGCGTGTGCAGTGAGCTAGGGAGATCAGGAGCAGGGCCCAAACCCGGGTTGGGATTGCACATCCTCCTCGTCCTTCAGGACACTCGCTTTACCTTGAGCTCTGAAGGACTAATCCACCCACACAGCCAGCCATGCTGCAGCAGATCCTTAATGACATGTACATTGACCCAGATGTGCTGGACGCTCTAAATGAGGAACAGAAGAAAACACTGTTCCTGAAGATGCGGCAGGAGCAGGTACGCCGCTGGAAGGAACGTGAGGAGAAGATGGAGAGGGAAGAGCCTCATAAACCCAAACCAAAGACAGGTACTGACCCTTTATCTCATGCATCCAGCACTGACATTCTTATCTCCATTTACTTCACTGGGCAAATACCTCTCCACTCTCTATAACATAGATACTGAGTTCCAGTCCTGCAGGGCCACAGTCCAGCACAGTTTAATGAACTCCTTGCTCTAACGAACTTAATAAACTGAAAAGTTCTTAACAGGAAATACACAATAATGTGGCCATCTTCCCTAAAGAGCCTTGCACTGTATGATTTTTCAAATGGCTAACTGGCTATATTTACATATGATTTACTAGTAAAGAGCACTGACATGGAGCCGTCACTCTATCATTTCATTTAGTAACTATTTCATTTCTGCCTAAAAGCTTTGGTCAGGTTACCACTTACAGTCAACATGTGTATCCATGAAGTCCACAAGGCCTAGAATGATTTTTTTTTTAATCATGAAATTGGTCTTATTAATTGTACATCCAAATGTGATTGGTTGATTCCATTATCATTTCCTGATTATGTTAAGCTGGTGCTTTAGGCAAGTTAAGCTCCTGAAGTAGTATACAACAAGCATAGTGATTATATTGATATAATGACCATTATTTTTTTTATATAGTTCACAGAAAGTCAGCAGGCCTAGAAGGATGTTAGAAGCAATGCTATAGTACATGTACGCTATGCATACAAGCTACATCGATTAATATAGAAATACATCCATTCTAGATATGTTGTGGGAGAAGAGCAGATTTAATGAATGGGTAAAAATTTGGTGATCTGCTGTAAATGTGTGTCTCCTGTTAATACCCCTGTATCCTATGTGGTTGTGAATGCAGGTGTTGTGAAGCCTTAGGGTTCTTTTACAGAACCATTGTCAACATAAGATACAATGTAAAAAAAATGCTAAACTAAATAAGTGCTGCCTGCAATTAAACAGGTTTCTTTCAATACAACAATAATGCGTTCACAGTATTTATCTGAGAATAAAACTAGTTCAGTTGCTTGTTTGCTAGTTACCACATGAACTGATGTGGTCAGTATTTTGGGTTGAATTGATGAACATGATTTTTTACAGTGTAGATGTCCTTGTGTAAAAGTCCATTAATAATTTTTAGTATAGGGAATATATTCTAATGTAATATAATTTTATACAATATAATATAATATTGTGATGTGTATCAAAGAAAGAAATGCAGGAGAGACAGTGCTTCAAATGAATGTTCTTTTATTGAACACTGCAGCGTGGAAGACTGTACTCAACCTGTCAGTTCAGTACACAACACCACATCCAACACTGCAACCCTGTAATGTTCAAACAGCAACCACTATATACATGATTTAAGTCTGTCTTACTGCAGCTGTGGTGCTTCCCAAGAGCTTGTGCATGTACGTGTCCACAGCTCCAACCTACAATATGGGACTTTTAATATTAATAACTGAAAAGTAAACACAGAATTTAAGAGGTTAACTAGCTCATTTCTAGTTCATCACAGTTTCAACATTGCAACTAACCACTGCTTTTTCCTGCCATAGTTGTGAACCCTTCATTGCTCAGTTGCCTGCTGCACTGCCAGTTTCTAATCACAGAGTGAAACCTTTAGCAAAAGCATTTGCCCAACACACCTTCTCCATCTTGTCAAAACACACTCCTGTCATGTCAGAGTGAAACAAAGCGCACATCAGCACCACCTAAACCATGCAGGTCTGCTCTTGCTTCGTCTAAAGTGCCAGGGCTATATATGGTAAGTGTCTTAATGCAGTGAATGAGTCAGTCAGTGGTGAAGTGTTCAGCAGATAGTGCTGTTTACCTGTGGGAGGCACATCCTGTGTCATGCTGATGAGTGTTGATCAAAACAGCACGGCAATAGAGCCACAGACAGACAGAGTGCTGTTTCGACTGAGGAACCTGAAAACAGTATTTTGACGTAATGTGCTTTTATGAAGTTACTTCTTTGGGATGCACTTTTAACAGTGTAATGCTGGAGTGGGCACAGACAAAGCTATGGTCCACAGCAGCTCTTGACGAGAATGCACTAGTTAAAAATGAGTAAGACCATTAATGCTGTATTTAAAAAGTATTTTATCTCAGGGCTCACATTTGTAAGATTATTTCATCGGGTAGTTTTTTTGGCCTACAGCTCTAGTAACAGCCTAGATGTGTGCAAGAAATGCATCTAATTTTTAGCGTAATGCAGTGTTAGGAAACTACTTGCAGAAATTGACCTTTTTTTAAAAGACTTAAAGCGAGCTTTGCCCCAGATATGAGACCTTCATCTCTGTGGGGAAGAGCTGTCTGAATCAGAGAGGGCCAAGCATGCTCATGAGATACAAGTGGAATTTGTCTGAGAGTGAGTGAAAATGAAAGTGCTAAAGAAAGACAGACCACAGAGAAACTTCAGGTTAATAAAGCGCTGTATATATAGTGACTAGGCTAACGGCATACATGAACACATTCTAAACTGGTTTGACATTCTGAGCATGCACAATCTGGCCCGTCAGCATTTTTTTTTTTTGGAAGTTGTGAGAGGGCTTTGTGGAAAAACTTGCAATAATGGGGTCAGAAGACTCACAGACCGCAGACAGCCTCAGCAGCTCTGCTAAGCACCATAAAAGATTCCAACAGGAGAGCTCTGATAGCTATAGGTCACTTGTAGCTTGCACATGCATTACTTTCGCATTGACGTGTGCACCAGTCCAGGAAGAAGCATTTTCACACTAACAAAGCTGTTATTATCAAGTACTTCTTCGGGGCTTGCCAGAGAACAGAGATGCCTTTATCTCCCTGAGACATCCGCAGCTGTTCCTCAGCTGGTCAGTGGTTTCACTACACCACACTGATACAATATTCTCAGACGCAACAGACATTATCCTGACAGATTCTACACTGCTAACATAGACCTTATACAACATCCTACAAAAGTATGCCAGGTGAAGCCATGTTAAAACCTCAAATTTGCATCGTGTTTGAAGTTCGGGTGAGAGAGACTTCAGTTTTGCAACAAACTGGTTTGAGGCAGTAATTAGCTTGGCCTACTTTTAGGAGCAAGACAGGAAGTATTTCCCAGGCTGTGTTCCATTCCCTTAAACCATCAACTGCCAGCAAAGCAGGAAGTGTACGGGAAGTACACTTAAAAGCCACTGAAGAAAACGGAGACAGAGAAAAGAACAAAAAAAAAAGAAAAGGAAAAAAGTAATCGCAGATTTGAATGTCAACAACAGTTCATATTGAAACGTTAGGGCTGGATGTGCATTGCAGTCGGCATGTGTTTCTGTGTACCTGATACAATTGGATGAGGATTAAATTGTTTTTTCCTGTTCTCAAGATAACCGTAAGCATGAAGGCAACGTCTGCCAAGACCGTTGTAGTGTTTGAATCATTCATTACTAGAGTGTCAAAGTGATACCAGCAAACATGTGACCACATTTTAGGGGAATTTAGGTTTAATGAGCTAAGAATGAAACCTTCAACTAGAACTGACTGGGTGGCCCAATCTTACTGTTAACCGAGAAACTTCTTAAATCTGGATTGCTGTGCCACGTTGTAAAACGCTGTAGCGCAATGTTATTGGAAAAAAAACTATGCTGTTCTTGAAGTAATGGGTGGCACAGTTGCGCAAAGGGTAGTGTTGTCACCTCACAGCCTGGTTTAGGGCCTGGTCGCGATTCCCTAAGGGGACCTGGGTCTGTGTGGAGATTGCATGTGCTCCCTGTGTCTGCGTGGGTTTTCTGCCACAGTCCAAAGACATGCAGTGAGTTGAACTGGAGATGCTAAATTGTACTAAATTGTTCTAAAGTGTGTGTGTGTGTGTGTGTGTGTGTGTGTGTGTGTGTGTGTGTGTCTGTCTGTCTGTCTGTCTGTCTGTCTGTCTGTCTGTCCTGTGATGGACTGGTGTTCCCTGCCTTCCAGTGAACATGGCAGGAGAGAAGCTTCAGCAGGCTAACACTAAACTTTAAGGGAACTCCATTCATGTGGACATTGACTAATCCTGTTTTTTATGTGCTAGCTGTAAATTAGTCTGGGGAAATAAATGTCATGGCTAATGTCTCTAGCTGAAGTTTTTACTGCCTGGCAAGTCATTTGTAAGTTATGTTTCAAATGTTCATTAGGAAATCATCATTCTGTTTCCGCCTTACATGTTTGTATCTATGGGGAAACATGTACATACAGCAAAACATTCGTGTTTACCACAGAGCCTATATGTCATATTTACCCCCCCCCCCCCACACACACACACACACACACAAGTGGCAAAACAAGATTATGCTTATACTGTTAATAAGAATTGCCTTCTTAATTTATAAAGAAATGAATCGCTAATCTTAGTGGATCAGAAAGTTCTTTCCCTTAGTCAATCAATTACTGTGTATGTAATTAATTTAACTTTTAGCAACTATGTAGGTAGACAATTAAGCATTCGCAAAAATCAGCTGATCGGGAATCTTTCAGTGTTTGAGTTGTTTTGACAGGGCTGTCATTTCTTGACCGTCTAGGGCTTGTCAGCCTGCCTGCTGAGCTGGAATTCACCACAAGGCTTGCAACAAGCACCAGATCACTACAGCAGCCTCTCTTTGTTTGCTGCCAAACCTTTTTTTCTCTTATGTACTCGTCAGATTTTCAAAATCGCAACTTCTGTTTATTTGTCAGAATACTGAAGAGTATTTTTATAGATTATGTTTTATTCATTGTATATATTTTTTTATACATTTATGATCACAACTAAACCAATAATTAGCCTCTCTCTCTGTAATCTCTGTAATCTCTCTCTCTCTCTCTCTCTCTCTCTCTCTCTCTCTCTCTCTCTCTCTCTCTCTCTCTCTCTCTCTCTCTCTCTAGAACACAGCAAGAGTGTGAGTTGGCTGCTGGGTCGTGATGGAGATGTGCAGGTCATCATCATTGGAGAGATGGACGAGTTTAAGTACTCCAAAATTCTCTATTCAGGACTGGGCGAAAGAAAAGCAGCAAGCTTTCTTAACAATTCATGGTAAAACACATGAATTTCATTTGGTTCTAAACCACTTTACCAGAAAAAAACGATGCATCATCTTTCTGTGTAAAAAAAAAAAAAAAAGGGAAGTACTCTTAAAGGTACAGCATGGTTCCTAAGGACCAACTGTGTACCGTAAGTTTTGAAGGTACAAATTTTTTTATTGTGAAAGGTGCCCTTTTGTACCTGTTCATAACTTTCATAATAAAATAAAAGGTCACATGATGAGTACAGTTAATACAACTGTAAAAAAGCGGACCAGAACAATTATCTTCCGTAACTAAAGATGTTCCTTGAAAATACCACTACACTGACAGCATTTATAAACCTTGAAATGTTTAGTTTTTCCGATAGCACACCATGGCGGATATGTAAGGAAAACTGTGTCATTTTTGGTATTTTCTTATTGTTTAATGTCTACAATCTTTCTTCTGTCATGTTCTGCAGCAACCATGCAGGTAGCTTGAAAAGCAATCTTGTGAACAGGGTGTCCACAGAGCCGGTGCGATGTGGGAGAGAGAATCTTCCACCCAGAGCACTGTCAGGAGTTCAATTTAATATAATGGTGAGTGTCCAGCTGTCCAGTCAGCTGCTTTGTTTCAGTTGTAGAGATATGTAAACTAAAATACAGTAAAAATAAATAATAAAAAGAAAATTACTTTTGAAGTTGTAGATCTTCTTGCTTTTCTCATGCATCTCTGTATGTATGAGATGATATTCCATTCTAAAGCAGACAGGGCAGACACAGTGATGTAGAGGTTTTATTGCTGTCGTAAAATGTAAATTTTGTATCTGTGATTCATGTATAACACTGTCTGGTTGCATTTAGCTCTTCTACTTTTTCACGATCTTCTACTTGTTTTATCTTCATTTTTTCTTTTTTATTCAATCCAAATGCCCAAGTTGTTTACTAGAGTCTGTAAAGTAGGAAAGTTTGGCACTGTGGAATTACAAAAGTCTTCTTCTCATACAAGAGTATCCTCATACTATCCAACTATCTTTTCACCCTGTTAAAAGCTATAGTGTCTGTTTATTATGGCCGGACTCCCATGCATAAAGAACTGTGTCGTAAGGATGTTAAATTCACCAGTTATTAAAGAGACACATTTTTAATCACATTTTAAAAACAATATTATAAAGCAGTTCAAAAAGGTGAAAAGTGGCAAATTGCTCTCCTAAAAATTATAGAGCCAAAAAAATGTTTACATTTTAAGTTATACTGTTGTTTAAAGGTGCCTAGAATATTTCTGCTTTTTTTTTTTGGAGAGTGCAGGTATAATATGCTGAGCTCTGCTCTGAATTGCGTGTGTACAGCACAGCACCGCAATAATCACATAAAAAAATTGTCAAAATAGACAAGATAATATGAACCTCTGTGTAAATAAGGTGGGTCATCATTAGTTAGCTATGCCAGTTATTTGGAGTTTGCTAGTAGCTAACATTACCTGTACTAGCTAATTGCTTACAGTCTCGACAACAACACAAAGTAAAATACAATTGCTGGCTCACTATGAAAATTAGTATTTAAGATGATCTGACTGCTACTTTCAGGTTGTGGCTGCCCCTCTCTTTAGTCTCTTCTGTGTCAAATGCAGTGCGAATGCTTGGTTGTCCAAGTGTTATTCATGATGTAGCTCTCTGTATATAGAATCAGAAAAAGGGTAATTTTATTATAAGGATTACAAATGAAGCAATTATCTGTACTATATATATTGTTGTTATAGGCAAGGTGTAAAATAAAGGGTGTTCTGGGACTCTTAATTAATGTCTTGGACCTCAGGAATGTCTCAAAATCTAAAAAAATTCTGGGGTCCCTGAAAGTCCCCTGTTTTGACTTTATGCTATTATTGTTTAGCTACATCATCCACCAATCACCAGACTTCTAACTTCAGCACTAATCAAACAATTTGTTGGCTTTAAAGTCAGCGTTTGCATCATTATGGCAAGTGAGTTAGCAGCTGGGCATTATGTTATAAGCATGATATTGTAACTCATCTGCACTGACAAAAGAATATAAGCAACAGTGTATTAATCATTACCACACATATTTCAGTTATACATGACATCTCTGAGTAGTTCTGGGATCTTAATAAAGATGTGGGAGCAGAACTTGGCTTCCTATTTGACAGCTTGTTTTACAGTTTTTTAACCTTATTTAGTGCAGCGGTACAAACTGTAGCATTTAACGTGAAACAGAACTTTTGATTAAGACACTGGCATATAGGACGTCAACTCTAGCCTTATTGTTAAACTAATGACTGAAGAAGTTGTGCAGTTAATTACCAAACCATTTTATTCATAGCTACAGGTGATGTTAGCTTGCTGTATGCTGTGCACCAGAGCCCAGCACTGCCTTTACTGTTATTATGATGAACTCGTTTCATTAGTGAACTTCACTTTAAGTGACTTTATGTCCACTTTCTTTTTTGCTGCCATCCTCCCTCGCTTTTGACACCCATGTGTCACCCACATTGCACAGCAGGGAAAGGTACAGCCAATCAGATAGATAGATAGATAGATAGATACTTTATTGATCCCGAAGGAAATTTAGCAGCCAGTAGCAGTTTCACAAACCACACTGGCCATATGTGTTAAGGGGAGGTGGGCCTCGAGTAGAGAACGTGATTTAACCCTTTCTGCACCTGTAGGTTAATGAGGCATTGACAGGTTGGGGGTTTTTTTTGGAGCGGATCAAATTATTGGTGGGGAAAATTCAATAATCTCTGGATATTGGTGGGGACACATCACTTCCGTCCATGCTACATCTACGTCTTTGCTGTGTACCAATCTCTCTTTACTCAAGTGTGCCAATGTAAATATGGTTTTCCATTCTAGGACACATTTAATTAAGCTTGTCTGTCCTCTTAAGAAATCTAGAATAAATTGTCTTGATAAATTTATAAGCAAAAGTATTAGCCTAAATAATCTGGATCCTTTCAGTAGTATTGGATCAACGTTATCAGGCCTTAATAACTCTAAATGCATGTTTTCTGTTTGTTTTCTAATATACAGTTGACCCCAGCAGTAACATTACTCCAGTAGTTATAAGAGGTTTTATTAAAAACAGTTGAGGAGAGTTTGTGTAGCAGCAATTAAGGACTCAAATTTGTTGAAATCTTTTGAAAATGAAAAGAGCTACGGAGAAGCCCTTCTTATCAACCAAACTAGCACTTCTGCCTTAATGGTCCTATCGCATTCTCTAAATACTGTGCACAGCTGATCTAAATTTAGTGTGTGTGTGTGTGTGTGTGTACAAGGTTTATGCCAACTTATCGGGACCAAAACCTGGTTATATTCTCATGTTGTGTAGACCTTTGTGGGGGCCATGAGCTGGTTCACATGATGTTATTCATTAAATTTTAAGGTCATGGAAAGGTTAAGATTAGAGTAAGGGTTAGGGTCAGGTTAGGTTACAGGTTACAAGGTAAGGCTTAGGCTAAGGCTAGTAGTAGTTCTGGATAAGGTTCATTTATGTCTTCCAGGAACTGATGTAACGGACTCACAATTTAAAGAGACACACGTGTGTGTGTGTGTGGGTGCCCCTGCATTTGGTGTTTACATTGATATTACAGCATCAGTGTGTGGTTGAATGTGTCCTTCTGTATTCGTGTGTGTGTGTGTGTGTGTGTGTGTGTGTGTGTGTGTGTGTGTGTGTGTGTGTGTCTGTGTGCTTCTGTGTGCATTTGGGTGCAACCGTATTTGTGTGAGTGTGTGTGTGTGTAGGTGACCTTCATGTTGCTGTCATTAATCTGGGACAGAGCCGAGGGGCAGCGAGACGGACTTTCTCCACGGGGAGAGCCATCGCTCAACAGCCAAATAAATCACAACCTCTATCTCTCTGTCTCTCCGCTCCTTCCTCCTTTTCTCATTCCCCTTCTCCTCCATTATTCTGTTCCCTAGAAAACCTCCCACTTCCTGCCTCCTGCACCTTTCTTCTCTGACTGGCTCACCTTTTCTCTCATACTACTGTTTTTTAGATCTTTCTCTCTCTCTCTCTCTCTCTCTCTCTCTCTCTCTCTCTCTCACACACACTCTCTCTCCCTCTCCCTCTCTATCTATATATCTATCTGTCTATCTCTCCCTCTTCCACTCTTAATGCATCAGTGTCAGGGTATGTCGGTGTGTGTGTGTGTGTGTGTGTGTGTGTGTGTGTGACCTGGCTCTGTGTAGGCCAGGATAAATGCTTAGTGCTAACAGTCGTGATCTCTAACCTATGCTATGAAAGCTGCCTGAGAGATTACATCACTGATGTGCAACACTTGGCAGAGGCGGCTGCAAGTGATGTTTATGTACGTATGTGTGTATGAGAAAATAAAAGGTGTGAGAGACGGCAAGACAGGCTGTAGGTTAAAATGTGGTATCCAGGACCTGTGCTTGATTTGTGGGTGAGGGGGAGTTCTTGTCCCCTTCCCTTTCACGCTGTACTAATGTGAGGGGGAAGATTCTCACTAGGGTTGCCATGGCAACGCCGTGCTCAGGGAGCGCTCACCAGGGTGGACGTAGGCTGGCCAGCTTGGTTACACCGTGATCGCTTGCACTCCCAGCACAAACATCTGCACATGAGCTGCAGCCACCACTAAAAACTAAACACTAAACACTAAACACTGAACACTGAATTTTACTGAAGTTTATATACGTGTATAATCCTTCATGCATAGTTGTCCTTCATCCTATTTTGTGTTATATAGACACTTTCAGTATATAGAAGTGGCTAAAACCTACTATATAATTAAGAAGGGGCTGAGAGGATGCTGTGTATGACCTGAGCTCTTGTACATTTACAGGAGAAGATTGAAGAAGTGAGGACGCTGCCCCCTCCACAGGTAGGTTTTGGTACTGCAACAGTATTTTTTTTTTCCCATGTGTTTGTTTTCATTCAACTGTCTGCTTTATCTTTAGGTATCAACATTTGAACAGAAGCCTGCAGCTCCTGTAGAAAGTGTAAGTATCCCTACTGGATTTAACCCCCAACCCCCACAAACAAAACAAATCCCAACTGAAAGTCAAACAACTGCTGTTTTGTCTTTTTATTGATAATTTCTTCATAAATTGCTAAGGTAGCAACAACAGCTCCATGCACCTCCAATATTAACTCCATTCGGAATTGGACAGTTAATAACCACTGACCAGCAATCATTATTACAGTGCAAATAAAATTGGCACAATTTACCCCTTACCCAAATGGGGGCAGTCACTGGCTGGAGGTTATGGAGTCAGCCTTGTGAATAGAGGGTCGCCCTTTTAATCCTCTGCACTGTCAGGGCACGAATGAAGTGCGCCTTAGCGAGGCACCCAAACCCCTGGGTGCTTTAAATAGGGTGGTTCAAATTCCTCTGTTTGCTAATTCTAATATAGTCAACTGGCCAATACGTGTTTAGTCTGGAGTTTGCTCCTATTGCTTTGTATTGGAATCTTAAAGAAAAGACCTATAACCATCTAAGTAGCACTGTGTAAGCCATATGTCTAAATCAGTTTCTCAAATAGACTTGATGTGGTTTCTGACCATGCACACTGCCTAGCTGTTTGGATTTAAATAAGCAGATACTTAGGAGTTAATATGGTTAATATGTTTCATGACAGTGATTTTAAATGCTGGATAAAGACAAACCATAAAGAGTTTACAGTATGACTCACGGTTACGTTTAATAGTGAAAACACGGGTATGACGAGCACACGCACAGTATGACAAGACTGGGACAAAAAGCTGAGTAAGACTTGTTAGTGATATTAATCAAGAAAAAGACTTTCATTAGTAAGGGAGGATAAAGATTGGGTTCTGCAGTGATGGTAAAAGGTCATGTGGTCTGGTGTTATGATCCAGGGCTGCTTCAGTTGGTCAGGTAAAGGCTAAGCAACATTTTGTAGCTATAAAATGTCAGCTGACTACCTTAAGGTACTAAATGATCAGGTTATAGGTTATCCCATTAATGTATTTTTTCTTCTATTATTGCATGGGCATATTTCATAGGGCTCAGATTGTAAAAAAGTGGTTTATGGTGTATGAGAAATCATTTTCACACTAGCCATCACAGAATCCTGACTTTAACTGCAGTGGAAGACTTTGGAACGTAATGGAAAAGATTGTATGGGTGGTTCAACCCTCTGCCAATAATTAATGCAACTTAATGAATAATGGCACAGCGAAAGTTAGAGGTGGCCCAATAAAATACTGGAGTGTGTGACTTTTTCTTTGTAGCCAGCCAATGTATGACATACTGCTAGTGAACAAAAATGGCAAAAGTATGAACAAAGTTCTGGTAAGTGTCATTGCTGTTTTTAGCTATGTAAAGTAATATGCTTCAACATTGTAGATGCTGACAATTATCATAATCTCCTATCTATCTATCTATCTATCTATCTATCTATCTATCTATCTATCTATCTATCTATCTATCTATCTATCTATCTATCTATCTATCTATCTATCTATCTATCTATCTATCTATCTATCTATCTATCTATCCTCCTTCGCTTTCTAGCTGCATGTAACATAGGGGTCAGACTCTAAGCCTGTGTCCAGTCCCCTGTGTATAAGTAGGAATAGCCTCTGCAGAATGTCTGCTGGCTCCACTTTCTGTGATGGCTGGGGGGCTGTGGAGGTCAGCACAGCAGCTGTCCTCTGGCACTCCTCCTCAGATCTCTCCGCTCTCACTCCCCAACACACCACACACACCTGTCTCTGTCCTTACTTCTGCCCCTACAGCTGAGCACTGCGTAACCCCTGAAAGCCCCTGCGAAGCCTAAAGAGTGTGTGCATATACACGTGTGTGTTCTACACAGCATTGTTACTTTATTAGGTAGACTTACCTTGAAGCAACGGTGGCTGGTGGTTACGTTTGGCTATTAAGCACTATGACAAGGAAATATGGCCATGTGGGCCCACTGTATGCATTCTATTTGTATAAAGCAGTGCTTAAAGGAGCAGTGAGCAAACTCTAGCTGTGAGCTTGTGTATTGCAACCTATCAAACCCACCCATCTCCCCCTCTCTTTCTTTAAACCCACCAAGGGCTGTCAGATTTTGAGCCATTGCCTTGGTGCATGTTCTGTTTGCTAACATGATGGTGATGTGATAGTTTGTGTGGTGCTGGTATGAATGTGTCAAATACAGCAGTGGTAGGATTTTATAACATCTCATTGTCACTGCTGAGTTCAGAATACTTCACTAGCCACAAAAATCCAGCTAATGGTGATTCTGTGGTCAGGGCCACTGATGAAGCATGTGATCAAGACAAATTGATGAGCTACAGGCGGTTACTGTACAACTACAAGTATACCAAAAAAGTGGGTATGTTTATTGGCCAGTAAATCCTATAAACAGCAATGTGAAACTCTGCAACTCATGTATCAGTGCAACATAAACCAATCTCATGAAATCTGGTCAGTGGTGGTCCTCTGGTGGGTGCCGATAGGTAACTGTAAACCTACAAAATGAATCTATACGCTAGCTGATTCTGATAAAATGGCCAGTGAATGTAGATATAAAGTAAGTTTACAGAATAACTGACAACTCATTGGACGTGTGGAGTTAGTGTTTAGTTTAGAATGTGGTAAAGAGGAACAGTTGTTAGTTGTAGGGGGGCATTGAAGTATTTATTTAGTATGTAGTGAATGCTGAGAGAGAGAAAAACACTAATAGAGAGAAGGCCGCAGTGTGAGGCTAATGCGGGAGACAGTGGGAGGGAGAGGGTGCGTTCTCTGCTGGAGGAGTGTGCAAGTGCCATGCAGGGCCAGAGCCGGCTCCCCGGGTTCCCCTGGAGCAGATGGTTGATAAAGTTGATCAGGGAATTAAAGCGTCAGAGACGGAGGACGCGTCAGTCGCAGATGGATGGGATTGGGGGATCGTCTCCGGAGGGCAGGGGCAGCTCCTCTTTCACTCTAACACACACACACACAAACACACATACAGCAGCATCCTCACATGGCACAGACCCCACGGCACCATCAAAGCTCCTCATAGGATGCGAGGTATAAAGATGCCCAAAAGAAGAACCATGTTTGGTTTCCTAAAGAACCCTTCAGTAAAAGATTATTTAATGAACTATTTTTGTAAATGAGCTATGCTGAGGGAAAGACCTTTTAAATCTGTTTTAACCTTACGAAACTTCTTATCCAAGATGTAATCAACTGAGACATGCGGTGGATAAAATTTTACCATGTGGCTGAACTCTGCTTTAGAAAATGGGCATTGTGCTGGACAAAGAATCTAATTCCCCCTCACGTTTCCGAGTGCCACACAGGCATATGGATGCCAGATTATGTTTGAGAATTTGTTTATAAACATATCTTCAGTGACGTGTTTTAATCTACGTGTTCAGCAACACAGTGACGTTTTGTTCATTTTTGTAGTTTGCAGATAGCACTGAGTCCTAAACCACCCTAAAGGTACCCTACAGAAGACCTGGTTGAGGTTAGAGCTGGTTAAGTGTAGTTCCATGTACATTCTTTATGACAGGTTTTGAATGACTGGTGACTTCTAGTGTTAGCAATATTGACCTATATTAAGGGTCCAGTGCTAATCTTAAAAAGCTCAATTTAAAAATCAAACATCTTTAGCTGGCATCAACTACATCTGGGTATTTTTTAAAAACTTTTTATAGAAAACAAGCCAAGAACCTATGGCTTGTTGCTCTGAAAGTGTGCAACATTGTTTTGTTTTTTTTGTTTTTTTTAGGCTTTCATATGAAAGTTATTCAGGAAGTCTGATTTGAGACCCCACTCAATTATTCTGTCCCACAGAAAGAAAGAAAAATTAAAGAAAGCCCAGGGAAGGTACATGAGAGATATGCTATGATGGAGAAAGCAGTGGATAATGGTCTTAAGTTGGACATTGGCTTTCACTGATAACATTTTCCCACACAAATGCCTTCCACCTTTTCAGCCCTGTCCTTTCCTAAATACTAAATATTCCTCGGAATTTGTGTTTTGCTCTTGTTCTTTATTCCCACTATATTTAAACTCACTGTAGGCCCTTCATTGCCTCCATCAGGTCAGAAAGGCAGAAGAGGACGCAGAAGCGGACAACTCAGCCCCTCTGTCCGCCATCTGTTACCGGCCACACATTAGGGCCATCCCCAAGACAGCCAGCCTCCTACACAGCTTCAGCCCACAGGACATGCAGGAGAAGAGCAACCCACTGTCAATTGCAAGCAGACTCTGCCCAAATGAGCCTCCTGAGCCTCATGCTAACAGAGGTGAGGAACTGATGATTAAATTAAGACCAAGTGTGTTTGCACAGCAGTCTATGTGTTAACATGAGCTTATATGATGTTGGTTCCAGCCTGCTGTCAGTCATAAACAGGCTCCACCCAAATGAGCCTCCCAAACCTCTGGTTAACAGATAGGAGAAGTCGTTTAAATTCTGACTTAGTGTGTATGTTTCTGTGTTTACTAGGGTATGCACAACTATTCAGTTTCAGTTGTTAATTAGTCATTGTTAACTTTATTGTACTTAAAGGAAAAAAAAACTCTTTTCCAGACTTCAGTAAAAAACAAGGCCGGGATGGGATTTGTTTTCAGAACAGACGTCTTGCTGGAGACCAGCATTCCTTAAACTTTCCTCCTGCACACCTACCATTGCCTCATAAGCAACATAACTTTCTTCAAAATCTTTTTATCTTCGTCTCTTTTTTACTCTTAGCTCTTAGCATAAACATTGCAGTGGCTAGATAGTGATGAAATAAC